>CM042834.1:166918904-167518904 GCA_023653725.1 Bungarus multicinctus | reverse complement strand
GAAATATCTAGGTGACGTTTCGATGAAGTCTCATTCATCATCTTCAGGCTTGTGTCTTCGGCCTTGTGCTTCTCAGAATAATGTGAGCTTGCAGCTGCTTCTTCCTTTTAACTACTAGTGGGGGGGTGACTTGATTGGGTGGGGGCTTGACTGTGTTCTGATTGGGTGGGGGTGTGTTCTCATTGGTTGGGGATTTGGCTGTGTTCTGATTGGTTGGGGGGTTGGCTGTGTTCTGATTGGCTGGGGGTGTGTTCTGTTCTGGTGGGGGTTTGGTTGTACTCAGGTTAGTCTCAGTTGCTGGGGGATTTGAGCTGGTGAGCTGTGATCCTGTTGTTTGGCTTCGCGTTCGTGGTCGTGCCACATCTTCATGGTGGGCGTCAGTTCCCTTCATGTATGGGTTAAGGGGGTTTGAAGCAGGTAGTGATGCAGCTGTGGTACGGCTTCTGGTCCGTGGTCGTGTTTCATCTTCTATGTGGGTATGAGTCTGCTTTCTGCGTGGAAGTGTGGTGGTAGTTTCTTGTGTGGCCCTCGTGGGTATGGGTCTGGTGTCCTTCTTTATGTTAGGTACTCATTTGTTAATGAGGGCGGGTTTCTAAATGGCTGGTAGGCGGGAGGTGTCATCTCGTTTATTCATGCTGTGTGGGCATGAATCTATCTCTATGGCTTCTCTGATTATTCTGTTGTTGAAGTGTTCAGTTTTGGCGATAGTTCTGGTATTTTTAAAGTCAATCTTATATCCTGTGGCTTTGAGGTGTTGGACCAGGGAAGAGGTCGGTTCTTCTTTTTTGATTGAGTTCTTGTGTTCTTCAATACGTGCACTTATCCTTCTGTTAGTTTGTCCAATGTATGTGGTGGGGCAGGACACGAGAACCTACCACCACACCATTACACGAGAATCTACCACCACACTTCCACGCAGAAAGCAGACTCACACCCACATAGAAGATGAAACACGACCACGGACCAGAAGCCGTACCACAGCTGCATCACTACCTGCATCAAACCCCCTTAACCCATACATGAAGGGAACTGACGCCCACCATGAAGATGTGGCACATCCACGAACGCGAAGCCAAACAACAGGATCACAGCTCACCAGCTCAAATCCCCCAGCAACTGAGACTAACCTGAGTACAACCAAACCCCCACCAGAACAGAACACACCCCCAGCCAATCAGAACACAGCCAACCCCCCAACCAATCAGAACACAGCCAAACCCCCAACCAATGAGAACACACCCCCACCCAATCAGAACACAGTCAAACCCCCACCCAATCAAGTCACACCCCCACTAGTAGTTAAAAGGAAGAAGCAGCTGCAAGCTCACATTATTCTGAGAAGCACAAGGTGGAAGACGCAAGCCTGAAGATGATGAATGAGACTTCATCGAAATGTCGCCTAGATATTTCCAATTCTAAGCGGGAGAAAACCCGAAGAACCAAAGATCCATATATATATATACATATATATATATATACATATATATATATATATATACACATATATATATATATATATATATATATATATATATATACATATATATATATATATATATATATATATATATATATACATATATATATATACTTTGTATTACAACACCCTGTTAAGCCCCAATTAAGCTGATAAGGAGCTGATAAGGAGAGAGCCAGTGGTGTAGTGGCAATTACAACTGCCTTACATGTAATACTTCCCTGGTTCGAATCCCAGTAAGGGTATGGCTAGCTGAAGAGAGCTAACTAGCTCGAAATAGATCTATACTAGTCTCCCTTATTTATTATTTAAAAAAAAAAAAAAATTATCAGCTTAAAAACCTTACACATATATATATATATATATACATATACATATACATATATATACATATATATATATATATATATATATACATACTTTGTATTATATATATAATAGGAATATGTGATGTCAGAAAGCTGTATTTGTGACTATGGATATGACTGATTTAAAATGTAAAACACCTGGAACCACACAAAGATTTAAATAATTAAAAAATTATTAATTATTTAAAAATTTAAAAAATTAAAAAAATGGAAAAAAAGATATTTAGTTGACACTTTGTCCCCCACTTTAAAAGGTGGTTGGAGATATCTATGTTTGTCTGCTTGTTTTTTATATTCCTCAGTTGCTTCCGCTAGAGCATTTTTTGTATCTTCCCAACCTTTTTTTAATGATTCCATCCAATCTGTTAAGGACATGGAGGTTAGGGGTTTCCTAGGTAATTCTGGCATAGGAACAAATTCATGCCAGTAGTGATTTGGAAAAGAGCCAAGCCAGTGCTGCTGTGTATTGCATTATTGTAAACAACTTCTGCAAATGGCAACAGATCTGTCCAGTTTTCCTGTTGATAATTTACATAACATCTAATGTACTGTTCCACCATAGCGTTCGCTCTCTCAGCGGCCCAGTTACAAGCTGGATGGAACGCTGAGGAAAGCCCTTGGAACGACCCAATGGACTTGAAAAACTCCCTCCAGAATTTAGGGGTAAACTGTATGCCTCAGAGATTACTCAACAAGGCACTCCGTGAAGTCGATAAATATGATTCATGAACAGTTTCATCAGTTTTTTTAGCCGAAGGTAAATTACACGCTGTAAAGTGGGCTTGCTTGGATAATAAATTGATAACAGTCCAAATCACTGTACCTCCTCCACTCTCTGGTAATTCCACAATGAAGTCCACTGCAATTTCTTCCCACTGCTTCGTTGGTTCAGCTACTTGTCGGAGGAGACCAGGGGGTTTCCCAGTTCTATGTTTCATCGTGGCACAAATTGAACAGCTTTTTACATAGTCCTCTACCTCAGTCTTCATTTTTGGCCACCAGAATTGTCTTCTGACTAAATGTAGGATTTTTAAAAACCCAAAGTGTCCCCCAAGTGTCCCCCCAACTGCGAGTCATGGCTACATTTTAGTACCATCAACTTTAAGGTATTGGGTACATAAAACTTGGTTCCTTTCCTAGCTAATCCTTCATTCATTGTCAAATCCATTTCATTTTCAGCAAACCATAGATCATTTAAAAGTGCTGTCTTCAAATCGGTTGTCAGTTTGTCCTCACAGAGTCTACCTTTGGCTTGGCCTCTGGTGGTTGCTTGGCCGGCGAGTTGGGCTTCTGATATCATAGTTTGCACTACTTCCTCCTGGCGACTGTCAAATTGGGGTTTTCTCAACAAGGCTTCCGCCAATAAGTTTTTTCCCCCTGGGATATATTTCAGGTTAAAGTTGAATCTTTTGAAGTATAGAGCCCAGAGAACTTGTTTAGGGGAAAGCTTCCGAGAGATCTTCAGAGCCTTGAGGTTTTTATCAGTCCACACCTCGAAAGGCTCCATAACTCCTTCCAGGAAATGCCTCCAAGATAGTAAAGCCCATTGCACTGCAAAAGCTTCTTTTTCCCAAACTGCCCACCTACGCTCTGTGTCCGTCAACTTTTTTGACACATAAGAGCAAGGCATCAGTTCGTCTTGACAGTTCTTTTGAAGTAGAATCACCACAACAGCCACATCACTAGTATCAGCTTGGACTACAAAAGGCTTGGTTGGATCCGGATGTTGGAGGATAGGCTCCGCTGCAAAAAGGTGTTTTAATGTTTCAAAAGATTTCTGACAGTTCATTGTCCAAGTGAGAGTTTGGTCGGGGAAAACCCAGTTTTCAGTAACTCTGTTAAAGGAAGGGAGACCTTGGCAAATGAAGGGATGAACTGTCTATAAAAATTTGCAGAACCCAAGAAGCTTTGAAGTTGTTTGCGTGTTTTTGATGGCTGCCAGTCTAGCAGCGCCTTCACCTTTCCAGGGTCCATTTTAATCCCCTGATCTGATACTCAGTAGCCCAGGTAGTCCAAAGACTCTTTAAGGAATTCACATTTTGACAGCTTTGCATATAATTTAGCGGCTAAACTTTTTTCAGTACTTGCCTGACTAATTTGACATGTTCTTCAATGGTCTCGCTGAATATAAAAATGTCACCCAAGTGTAAACAAGGACCCCCTTATACAAATGTTCATGTAACACTTCATTGATCAGTTGCATAAATACAGCGGGGGGGCCTTGGAGTCCGAAAGGCATGATTCGGAACTGAAAACTCCTCAGAGGGCAGTTAAATGTCGTTTTCCACTTGTCTCCCTCTTTTATGCGGACTTGGTAGTAGACTTCTCTCATATCTAACTTGATAAAGATTTTGCCTTCGGACAGATGATTTAGCAAGTCCTTCATTAGGGGGAGAGGGTACCTGCATTGACGCCTCTAAAATCCATGCATAATTTCAGGCCACCATCTTTCTTTTCTTTAAATAGTACATTTTGCTGGTTCAATGAAGCTTCTGGCTAAATTGGTATCAATGTATTTCCTCAACTCAGTCATCTCGGCTGGTGTCATGGAATACATCTTTGGTTTGGGCAGGTTTGCCCCAGGTTCTAATTCGATGGCACAATCAGTAGCACAATGAATGTTGTATTCCTCCTCACTAAAAGCCTCAGCAAAATCTCTGTATTCCTTAGGAACCTGGGGTTAGCCTGGAGGACAGTCTGAAGCGGTAGCTGCTGCTTCTGGTTGTGGGCCCGTTGGGTTGAAGTCTCTTTTCAGGAGGGGACAGGGGGCAGGGGGCCAACACCAATTATGATCTTCCGGTACCCATCTTCCCATTTGATGGTAGGGACCCACTTATCAAGCCAAGCAAGTCCCAATATGATAGATTCTGACATTTTTGGAGCTATTATAAATTGTATGAGTTCACAATGCTTTTCCATTTCTAATCTGATCAGTTCTATAATTTGGATGGCTGGGGCTCCTCCAATTAACGTTCCATTTACCTGTTCAAATTTGATTGGGCGTTCTAGGGCTTTAATTTTTATCCCTAATTGCTCAACTATAGGGAGCCCAATCAGGCATCTGGAACATCCTGTATCTATTACTGCTTCTAACTCACCAGCCTCTCCAGTCTCAGGCACTACCAACTTCACTTTAACTGTAAAAGAGGGGATGGCTGCACTCACCATGGGGTCCTCTTCATCATTTGCCTTTCCGGGAACGGTTTCTTTGCTCTCTTCTGTGGGGTAGGGAACCTCTACAGCTTGTCTGGCAAATTGACTGGTGTCTGGGGGCTTCCGTGGACACCCCTGCCTCTGGCAGCTGTACTGGGCCTTGGCTGTGGAACTGGTGCAAGGGCCAGATATTTGGAAGCCCAGTGACCAGCCTGGCCACATCGATAGCATTTGTTAATCCCTGTAGGTTGTGTAGGAGTGACTTCAGCAGATTTAGTCAGAGGACATTTGGCCAAAGTTCTCCTAGGGGACTTCTCAGAGGCAGGTTTTCAGTGTGGATGGAATTTCTCTATCCAGAATAATGGACATGGCATACCAGTCTTGCAGTCGCTCTGGTACCCCACATATGCCACAGGCTTTTCTGACTTCTGGATCAATTGCTTCTTTAAAATAGTGCAAAAGTATTCTGTCAGGCCAATGCATGAGGTTACCTGCGACCCTCTAAAGTCCCATACAAAGTCTTTTATGGGTCAATTATCTTGCTTCATCTCCTTTATTTTATCTTCATTTTCATCTACTCTGTCAGGGTCTTCAAATCTAGTCCTGAGCAGCTCGACAAATGCATCTGCATCATTTAGTTCTGCAGCGCCCTCATTGTGTAGCTGGGCTATCCAGGCAGAAGCATTCATCCCATCTGCAATTGCGGAAACTAGGTCATGGTCTGTTCCATATTGGTTTCCAAATTGATCTATATGTGCCCAGATTCAGCTAAGAAAGTAAGCAAGTTTCTTAGGCTTCCCATCAAAAGTTGCTCTAAACCAGTAGTTCCCAAACTTTTTCAGTCCACCACCAACTTGGTACTATAAACTCTTCCTCAATGCCCCTTGCCCAGAGGTGGGATTCAAATTTCTGTGGGTGTGGCCTAATTTGAGAGTGTGGTTTGCTGGCAACGTGATTGGGTGGGTGTGGCTTGCTGGTCACATGACTGGGTAGGCATGGCTTACTGGTCACGTGACTGGTGGCATGGCTTACTGGTCACGTGACTAGGTGAGCGTGGTTTGGTGACTGGCAAACCAAATACAAGTGGTCCTCACTTAATGGCCAGTTGCTTAGCAAGTGTTGTAATTTATGACTGGCCTCCCCAGAACTACTTGACCTGTTTTTGAAGTTTTGACAGCCATGCACACACATATACACATACTCCCTTCCAACCCTGCTGGAGCAGGTCATTGGACTAGAATCGGCAAAGCATCTCTGATTAGATTCTAGTAGCAAATAAAATCTAATCAGAGATGCTTTGCCGATTCTTGTTGATTTGTTTTATTTGTATTGCTTTATTTTATGTTGCTGAATTGCGTTGACATGTGTGTCCCTTCTTGTATACAACCCAGAAGTTTTTGTGATTCTTTGCAGCAAAAATTACCAACCTCTGGCTTTGCTCTACTTTTCAAACGTGCCGGCACTGCCACGTTCTAGGTGCCAGCCCCTCAGGTCCACCCCATTGAGCCTGCTGCACTGGAGGGACCTGTCCAAGCAAGTCCAAGCAGAGCGGTGCACCAAATCAATGGGGTGAGCCTGGGAGAGGGAAAGAGAGAGAGAGAAAAGAGAGAGAGAAGGAAAAGTAAAAGGGAAAGAAAAAGAGACAAAGAAAGGGGGGCATGGAGGGATGGAGGGGGAGGGGGAGGGGGAGAGAGAGAGAGATCTGATGCATCAGATTGAAATGAGGCCTAGTTTAGAGGCCCTTTTCCCAACTGAAACATCTTGCCAGCATCTTTGCCAGCACATTGAAACATCTTTGGCTTCTTTTATTAAAGGTTTTGTGGATGAAACATGGCTAAGAGTATCAGGAAGCTTTCACATTTTGTTGAGGCTTTAAACAGGATACATTGGACCAGATCTCCACCCTAAAAAATTACTTTTCCCCAATGTATTACAGTACCAATTCTGAAGAAGCCAAAACCAAAATGTATTGGTAAATTACAAGGAGAACATACAACATCTAACCCTGCTGGAGCAGGTGATTGGACTAGAATAATATCTCATTATCTTTCTCTTCCCTCCCTTCCTCCTTCTTTCTTTTTCTTTCTGTCCCTTCCTTCCATCCCCCCTTTCTTTGTCTGTCCCTTTTTCTTTCTTTCCCTTTTCTCTTTCTCTTCTTCCTTCTCTCTTTCTTTCTTTCCTCTCTCTTTCCCTCTCTCAAGCTCACCCCATTGACTTCATGCACCGCTAGGTTCAGACTTGCTTGGGCAAGTCCCTCCAGTGCTGCGGGCTCAATGGGGTGGACCTGCAGGGCTTCGCCCCAAACACGGCAGCGGCGGGATGTTTGAAAAGGAGAGCAAAGCCACTCTGGCTTTACTCTCCTTTCCCAACGCTGCCTTCGGGGCAATGTCCCACCGCCCCAAACACGGCGGCGGTGGGATGTTTGAAAAGGAGAGCAAAGCCACTCTTTCCCAACACTGCCTTCAGGGCAGAGCTCCTTGCACCAGAGCGTGCAAGTCAATGGGATGATCCTGCGAGGCCTTGCCTTGATTGCGGTGGCATTGTTTCTCATCCCTGAATTGTGCCCTGCCGCTCACCTCCAGCGCCCCCTGCTGCCTCAGCGCCCCCCTAAGGCATCCCCCCCAGGGGGCAGTACCGCCCACTTTGGGAACCACTACTCTAAACCTTGGTGGCTCTGGCCTGGCTGGTGGAATCGCCATGGTGACTGCCGGCTAAGCTGGAATCTGCTGTGCTGCAGTAGGCGGCAGAAGGGTCCCCTGCAGGGGTACTCCGAGAGGCAGCTGAGCTGGAATCTGCTGTGCTACTGCTGTTGGCTGCTGAATAGGGACTGTCTGCTGAACTCGTTGCCGTGTTGGAAAGGGTGGTGGTGGCTGTAGCCTACTGCTGGAACTGACCTCATTGTTGCACTGGGATTGTTGCTGCAAGCCTCACCGCTGGCTGGCGAGGGGGAGGAATTGGACATTTGTAATATCCCAAATGTTGGTTTCATCTGCTGTCTCTCCCTTGCTGCTTGACCCTGCTGTGCTGATTCTTCAGCCACCTCTACCTGAGAGGAATGTTGCCGATGCCACGGTGGTTCCACTGTCAGGTCCTAGACCAGGAAAAGTGAACATGGATTGAGTTAAGTTCCAGCTTGGTTGGAGAGGTTGTTGACTATGGGACATAACAAGTCACTCAAAGTGCTCCGGAAGCTCTGCCAACGATTGGCTACGGGATGGAGGTTCCAGTCTCAGGAGTTGTCAGATTCAGAAGCCCACACTCCTCTCCATTCTGGCTCATGGCCCAACCTCTTTGGGCTGGAGTAGGAAAGGTGTTCAGGCAGCTTCTCCTCCGGTCCCATCTCTGGATTCAGCTCAGTCTGGCAGCTTCTCCAGGAATCGGTTTCTTTGGGCCGAGTGCCTAGCCTTTGTCTTTCCTCTGCAGCTTCAATGGCTTGCACAAATTCTTCAGAAGGACTCCGGGCTCAATCAGTCCTCCAGTATCCGTTCCCACTGGTCCTTCTGTGATTTCCTCCTTCTCCTCCATCTTCGCTGAGTCTTCGCACCACCCAAGTTTTAGGTCGGTACTAGGGATCAGCACCCCGGACAGTCCCTTTTGGGGTGCTGGTAGCTATTTAGAGATTTGGGATAATGTCAGCATTCCAGAAAACCTCCACTCCAACAAATAACTCCAAGACAAACATCTTCTGAAAAGTTCTGTTTTATTTGGATAGTAAACTGGCACATCTGGGGAATCCCGAATCTGAAAGTTCTGGGTTTCCTTGCAATAAGTAAAAACTACAAATCCACCTCCGGCACCCATCATTGCATCACATGCCCCAATCACCATCCATCCCAACTTGAGACACCCCCTCACCCAGATGCAGAATAACATGACCTTGACTTAGAAGAATGCTGTCTAACCACATACACTCCAAGAAATTCACACCTCCCATTTTCTCAGGCTCAAGAATGTGGTAGAAGTGTCTGGTGTCAATATGGCTTCCATAGCTGACAGGAGGTACCCTCTCATGGTGCCAGGAGAATATGAGGGAGACAACAGGCTTCAGCTTAATCTGGGCAACCCAAATGGCTTTGGGTGCATAGAGCTTCAAGATCTAGGACTCTTTAATATCTTTAGTTCTGAATGGGGTTGCGCTGGAGGTTATCCTGGAGTCACAACTCTTGCTCAAAGAGCAGGTGGTGGTCATGGCTAGGAGAGCCTTTGCACAACTTCATGTTGTGTATCAGTTGCACCCTTCCTGGATTGGGAATCCCCGCACTCAGTTATTCAAGCCCTGGTCGTCTTACATTTAGACTACTACAATGCGCTCTTCATGGGGCTATTCTTGAAGAGTTTTGGAAGCTATAGCAGATGCAGAGCAGTTCCACAGGCAATTCTGGGGGAGCTAGAGTGGTCTAGACTGTTCTGCAAGCTGCAGTGGCTGCCAGTTGGATTCCAGGTGCAATTCAAGGTGTTAGTTATCTCCTTTAAAGCCTAGCATGGCATGGGTCCAGGCTATCTGAGAAGGATCTATGACAATTCACCATAGCCAACTCACCACAGCCAACCTGCCACACCCAACTCACTGCAGGACAACTCGCTGCCAGACAAGAGTTACACTAATATCAAATAAATAATGGAATAAAATCATTAAAGAAAGGATGCAAAAGGAAGGACAGAATGAAATGTGAATTGCATAAATTAAAATATTTTTTATTTATTTTAAATAATTAAATAGAATTATTAAATTGTTCCACAGCAAATTGTCCCACAATGAGTTGGCCATGAATTGCTCATGACAAGTTGCCCATGAGTTGGCCATAGTGAGTTGGCAGCACCATTGTCCCCTTCCAATCTGAGAAACCATCTCAACGCCATGCTGGCAGAAGGGGCAAATTATAGGCCCCATCAGTCAAGGAATTCTGGCTAGCAGTGTCCGGAAGAGAGTTTTCTGGTATAACTCTTTGGAATATCTTGTCTCCCCACTCCCCAGGTGAGATCCACTTCCACCCTTCTGATCTTCCTTAAGAGCCTTAAATCAGCCTCTGCCTCAGCCACTGGACTTGGGATCCCAATGGAAGTGTATTACGCTGGAGATGGTTGACAGATTTAGAATAGATTCCACCTCCTCCCCTACACTTCCTGCTCCCTTCCTCCCCATCTTTTTAATTATAATTTTTACTGTTATTAGTAATATTTATTTGTCATGGTTTTACTCTTGATCTTGTAAACTGCCCAGAGACACCTAAAAGCAACATGGACAGCAAAGAAATCTAATAAATAATGGAAGAAAGAATAACAGAGCTCAGCCAGTAAGCAAATTTTTACCAGCTTAAGATTGTTCTGAAGTGCTTTATAATAATTTGCTAATTTGACAAGATACTACCAGACTGTTTTTGATTGTTGAGATACTAGATATATTTATTACTAGGCCAAAGATAACAACAGAAAATAGTTACATCACGGGCAGAAAAGTTGCTACTAAAATAAAATAAAACGGTAGGAGGAGAGGTGAAAAGGGAAAGATAAGTCATAGAAAAAGAAAAAAGATTGGAGAAAGGAAAAGGAAGATTGGAGAAAGTAAAAGAGAGAGAGAAGCCCATCTGCACCTGGGATAAATCCAGTTGCACAAGAAAGGCCTACCCAAGAGACCGGAGGCCTATCGAAGTGAGGAGAGCAGAGAGACAAACCGACTGTAAGCAGCAAAGCCAACCAGTGGAGAATAAAGAGGTGAGCCGGTGATCAAGTGGGGCCAGCTGCAAAGCAGGGAGGAAAAACAGCTGTGGGGCAGAGAAGCCAGTCAACCAAGGGCAGCACAACAGCGGGCAGAGAACAAAGAGATGAGCCGGTGAGGGAGGAAGGGAAGAGAAGAAATATGAGCTTGATGGGGATGATCCAGACAGTCCTGTTTGCTGGTGGAAACAGCATCCCCAGCGCAATGGACTGCAAACAGGAGCCACATGGCTCCAGAGCCAAAAGCAGCAGCAGAGCAGCAGAGAAGAGAGCCAGCAGCAACATGGGGCAACTCAGTGAACCAGAGTCTGAGAGCACCAGAGAGCAATGAGGAAAGTGATGGTGAAGCTGAGTAGAGGGCTTAGTGGAACAGATGGGACAGCACAGCTGAGCTGCCCAGAAAGCTGCACGGCAGGCTGAGAGAACTGACCAGAGGAGGGACGAGGCTGAAAAGACCGGAGCATCGAAGGACAGAAGGGAGCTGGCAGAGAAAACAAGAAGATGCCGTAGCAGCAAATGTGGGAAGTGAAGGCAACAAATTAAGCCTGGACTTAAATATTAAAAAGAGATAAATAAAAATTAAAAGTGCACAAAAAATGGCAAAACTATGTTTGGAAATAAAATTGGAACTAAGAAGTATAAAGAAAATATTACATGAAACAATGGAAATGTGCAGTATTGTTTTATATAAATTAGAAATGGTGATGCCGGAGAACAAAGAACAAAGAAAGCCAGAAGGGGAAGAATTGATCAAAGAAGTCAGCCTTAATGAACAAATGGAACAACAAACATTAAAACGAGGGGGAGGAAGAATGGAAATTAAAATCTGGAGATTTGAGGGGATAATTAAAGAGGGAATTGGTTGGAAAGTCAAACAAAGAAAAAAGAAACAACAGAAAAGGGAATTACAGAAGAAAGTTCAAGAGAGGGAAGGGGATAAAAACTGGAGTAAGAAATGGAGGGAAAAAATAAAGGAAAAAAAGGGGAATAAGAGAAAGGACCAGAAAATAAGGGGATATAGAAAGCGAATAAAAATGAAAAGAAATTATACAGTTAGATTTAGAGATAACGGGTAGATAAAGAATAGGAAAGGGGATTCTGCAAAGTAATCTGTTGTGAAATATAAGAATATACATAGATTTTAAAAGTGAAAAGATTGGAATTGATACAGGTGAAACTCAAAAAATTAGAATATCGTGCAAAAGTTCATTTATTTCAGTAATGCAACTTAAAAGGTGAAACTAATATATGAGATAGACTCATTACATACAAAGCAAGATAGTTCAAGCCGTGATGTGTCATAATTTTGATGGATATGGCTTACAGCTCATGAAAACCTCAAATCCACAATCGCAGAAAATTAGAATATTACATGCAATCAATAAAACAAAGATTGTACACAGAAAAATATTGGACCTCTGAAAAGTATAAGCATGCATATGTACTCAGTACTTGGTTTGGACCCCTTTTGCAACAATTACTGCCTCAATGCAGCATGGCATGGAAGCTATCAGCCTGTGGCACTGCTGAGGTGTTATGGAAGACCAGGATGCTTCAATAGCAGCCTTCAGCTCTTCTGCATTGTTCTGTCTCATGTCTCTCATCTTTCTCTTGGTAATGCCCCATAGATTCTCTATTGGGTTCAGGTCAGGCGAGTTTGCTGGCCAATCAAGCACAGTAATCCCACGGTCATTGAACCAGGTTTTGGTGCTTTTGGCAGTGTGGGCAGATGCCAAGTCCTGCTGGAAAATTAAGTCAGCATACCCATAAAGCTCGTCTGCGGAAGGAAGGATCCGTCTGTGTGTGGTGACTCCAGCCTCAGTCCATTCCTTGTGAAAGTCCCCAACACTTTTGAATGGCCTTTTCCTGACAATCCTCTTCAGGCTGCGGTCATCCCTGCTGCTTGTGCACCTTTTTCTTCCACACTTTTCCCTTCCACATAACTTTCTATTAATGTATTTTGATACAGCACTTTGGGAACATCCAACTTCTTTTACAATTACCTTTTGAGGCTTTCCCTCCTTATGGAGGGTGTCATTGATGGTTTTTTGCACAACTGTCAGGTCAGCAGTCTTTCCCATGATTGTGATTCCTACTGAACCTGACTGAGAGACCATTTAAAGGCTCAGGAACCTTTTGCAGGTGTTATGGCTTAATTAGCTGATTAGAGTGGGACACTTTGAGCCTAGAATATTGAACCTTTTCACAATATTCTAATTTTCTGAGATTGTGGGTTTGGGGTTTTTATGAGCTGTAAGCCATAATCATCTCAATTATGACACATCACGGCTTGAACTATCTTGCTTTGCATGTAATGAGTCTCATATATTAGGTTCACCTTTTAAGTTGCATTATGAAATAAATGAACTTTTGCACGATATTCTAATTTTTTGAGTTTCACCTGTATTTCCTTTTTATATGAATTTTTCTAAGGATTATTGTCAAATTACATATAGATATAACTAGAATAAATGTGAAAATGGGTAGTTATGATAAGAATACTAATCATATTTAATAAAATGAAGAATATAGTTAAAATGAATTATGAGGATTATAGTAAAACATTAATATCAGTTTCTACAATTAATTTAATAGATTAATATATTTGAAATAATAAATGATTTAGAATGTAATTAAGGGAAAGAATACCATGTAGAATCTGGCTTAAAATAAATATATACATATGCGACATGTAGTAGTTAGGAGATTATTGTTATTAAACTAGAATGTGATAATTTAAAAGTGAGTATAGTATGATAAATCTTTACTATGAATTAAAGGGGAGTAAACTGAGTGATGTATAAGACAAAGGGATGGCAAACTCGAATTGGTATTAAAAGGGGAAATTTTTGGAATTATTAGAACTATGATAGAATTTATTGAATAATGAAATAGAAGTATGTGATAAAATTGCAAATCTGACAGATAAAAATATAAAAATATAATGAATATAGAATAAGAAATAAGAATTTTAAATATAAAAATATTTGAAAATATGATATGAAATTGAATGTAAAAGATAAATATTTAACTAAGGTCATGTTTGTATTGAAATGTTAAAACCTGGAGCCACATTGTTCACCAAGAAATGTTTTTTAAAAAGATAAAAATAAAAAAACTTATTACAATTAAAAAAAGAAAAAAAATGTAAGAGGCTGGCCCGCATCGCGGTGGCCCGGTCTACCCAATGTGAACAGAAAACACCGGGCCAGCATGGCTTTGGTCCACTCTACTCAATGTGAACAGGAAACCTCGGGCCAGCATGGTTCGGCCTGGTCTACACAATGTGAAGAGGAAACATTGGGCCAGCGTGGCTTTGGACCTGCCCAGTGCAAAGAGGAAACATGCCAGCAGTTTGGAGAGTGATGTCAACCTGGCCACACCCACCCATTTGGCCACACCACCCAGTCAGCCAAGCTTGCCTGGCCTACCGAGGTCAACCACAGCCCTGATGCAGCCCTCAATGAAATTGAGTTTGACACCCCTGCCCTAGTTGTATATACTACAGGCCACCCAACGAAGCAGAAAAAATAGATGTACTTTTTGCCAACCAACCAGTAAATATATGTTGGAAACACACTACAATAGTAATAATGGGGGACTTCAATTCCCTGATATCAATTGGAAGACTAATTCTACACCAAATGAGAAATCAAATAGATTCCTGACCTACGTAGCTGACAACTTAGTTGTCCAAAAGGTAGAGGAGGGAACTAGAAGGACAGCCATACTAGACTTAATTCTTACAAACAGAGAAGAATTGATAGGGAGAGTTGAAACTGTAGGAACCTTGGATAAGAATGACCATGTCATACTAAAATTCAAGGTAACACAAAAAAAAGTAATAGAACACAATGATATCAGAGTCCTAGACTTAAAAGAGTTGATTTTAACAAGCTCAGAGAAAATTTGGGATAGATTCCTTGGATGAAAATTCTTACGGGGAAAACAACTTAAGAAGCTTGGGAAACTCTGAAAAATATGATCATAAAAGCCCAGTCCACCACAATACCAATGAAAAAGAAAAACAAGAAATCTAAGATTCCTTCCAACTCTTGTTAATCTGTATGTTTATATTTTCTTGTTTGCTGCAAAACATTGAATGAGATAATCTTCAAAGATAATTCAGAAACCTGAATTAGTTCAATATACAGCTACAGGACTATTGAAACTTGATCATAACAATGGGTTTTCAAACTTATAATTATCAGCAAATCAAAGTAAATTATTTTAAAGCT
This sequence comes from Bungarus multicinctus, assembly GCA_023653725.1. Lineage (NCBI taxonomy): Eukaryota > Metazoa > Chordata > Lepidosauria > Squamata > Elapidae > Bungarus > Bungarus multicinctus. Next base: position 167,503,953 of record CM042834.1, on the reverse strand, counting down.
TATACAATTTGCCTCTGCCAAACACAGTGCAGAATTCTTTTTCTGGAAAAAGGGAACTACAGTATCTAGAGTGTAGAAAGTTAGCACCCACCCTTCTCCTAGAAGAATGAAATATTCTAGGAAATATTAAAAAGGCAGAATATTAAATTTCCCTGGATGAGAAAAGGAAAAACATGTTTTTAAAGACAAAGCAGCTCCCTGCCCCCACTTCAGCTACAGGGTGATGGAATTAAGACATGGCCTTCAGGACATGATAGGATTAGCCCTCTACCCATCTCACCACAGGGCACCTGGGAAGATTACATTACCCAGCAAGATTCAACCAAATTTGGGTCTCAAGACCACCTACAAAGTTACCCCTGCATGGCCCCATGGGAGTCTGACAACCAATCAGGATACATTTCTTGCCACAGGAACAGGTAGCAAGTTCAAAGCCCAACAGATATTATAAATCTCTCTCCCTCTCTCAACCATGTGTTTTTTTGCCCTGGACCTCAATGTGGTCCTGTCCACCATTAAAAGCATCCTTCCAAACAGTCTCCATGTTTCCAGTGTCTTTCTTCCCACTTGGAACTGAACCCAGATGGACATTTCTTCCAATAAGAGTTTGAGTGCTCAAAAAAGCAATAGGTAGCACGGAACAAAAACTAACCTTCTAAAAATTAGCTAATTTAACTTTAAAATCTTTATCCTTAGTAACAACTTTTAGAGAACTCTAAAAGTCTCTAAAAACTCGTACTAGAGTTTTTGGAGCCTACATGTTGCTCTGGGTTTCAGATTGCAAATCAGCAATAAAGTGATGTTAACATATTCTTTCCATTCAGTGATAATATTAGTTCACCATTTAATGACTTTGTTTGAAAAATGTATGCATTTTACTTCTGTATCTCTCCCTCCTACACCTGAGCATTCTAACCCCTAACCCTGGAAAAAAGAGCAAACTTTCAAACATCTATAGGGATCGTGCTCTCTGCACTGACTCATGTCAATGTAAAATTAACAATTCCAAAACTATTGCAAAATTAGCCCATGTACTCTGGCAGACATTAAAAGTCATTTCTGCAAGCAAATGGTGCTAATGGCTATAACTTTGGAAAACCTTTTCTTAAGATATTCATTGTATTTTCTCTATTGAAACTTATAATAAAGGCACTGAACCTCTTTAATATCAGAAATTATGTTGATAGAAGCAGGGGAAATGTTTTTGAAAGAAATAACATAATTCCCCCATGCCTTCCAAATCAATATTCAACTGTTTGCATTTCCAATTTGCAGTTTAGGTTTTCAATGACCTAATGTTTTTTTTCTCCAAGAGAAAAAAATAAAACTTGTTTTAATTAGGATAAATCCTAGGGAAAGAACAGAAATAAGAGTTGGAAGGGACATTGGAAGTCTTTTAGCCCAACTTCCGGATCAAGCACCCACAACTTCTGAAGACAAGTTGTTCCACTGATTGTTCTCACTGTCAGAAAATTTCTCCTTAATTCTAAGTTGGATATCTAGATACTAGAGATGAGTTATGTTTTAATTTTTATTTTTAATCTGATGCGTTTCTTCATACCTTTTATTTGCCATTTATTCATTCCCAATAAAATCTTGAATTTCTGAGTGGAATAAATGTAGATTTTGGAAGTTTGTTAGCCAGTTCCGGAGTTATCTCTCTTGCCTTTTGACGCTTTTAATCAATAAGAATCTAAATAAGCCTTATTCTATAGAAGTCGTCGGCCAGATGCTTTTCAGCAGTTAACTAGAAAGCAACATACTTCTCTAGCTTCCAGTAAGATTTTTTTAATAGATGGTAGGAGTAGGCGCACAGAGAAGGACCAGGTAGAGTCTAAAGTCTTCATTCTGCGAAAAGTACTGCAAGCATTGTTTACCAGAATGCCCTACAAAGATGTGCAGGTAAAATATTAACGCGGTAAACACGTGTTTCAAGTGCAGCTATCAAAGGAACCAGGCAGGAGCACAGCAAGACAGAGCAATTGACCCGGGATACCGCTACTCATTATATGAACAAGCAAAAGACCGGTGAGAAAAACAGACCACGAACAAGAAGCACACTAACAAAAAATGGTCCGAAACTGCATGGGGCGAAAGGAGGGGCGGGAATCACAATGGCTGCAGGAGCAAAAGTGACCTGCAGGTGTGGTCCAGGTCCGGCAGCACTTTCTTACCTCTGGTTCCAGCTAGGCCTAGCGTCTACCCCGAAGGGGGCGCGCCAACGACCCAGACCAGCCCTCCCAGCGACAGGGGGGCGGGGCGGAGCCGGGAGCCTGCGGCGGCCGCGAAAAAATCCAGGAAGGAGGGGAGGGGCCCAAAGGGCTGCCACCGCGCCCCCTCGGCGGATCGCCTTTCCTGAAGTCAAAGCCGCTTTCCGATATAAACCGACCAGCTCCGCCGAGTGTTTAATTTCCCTGGCTCAGGCCCCGTCCTTGTCTTTTCGTTTACCCACTTCCTGCCAAAGGGGGCGCCAACAGGCGGTTCTTCCGGTGCACATGACTTGCCTTCGCCTTGAGCCCTTGACTAGCGAGGTTTGCAGTTGCCATGGTGATGGGGAGAGGGCGCTCGAGGTCGATCCTCGTTGGTATTGGGCGGGTCTTTATTTCGATTGCAGGCAGCGCAGAAGTGCGTGAGGTTCTGGTGCTCTCCTCGCTGCGGTTAGGTGTTCAGGGAATACAGCTTAGAAGGATGCGGTTTTTTTGACTTGTTGAATTTCTGGGAACAGGAATTCACGAGCCTTAAAGAAAGGAAGAGAAGCAGAAAGGCGTGGCCCTACTAGATCACCGTTTCAAGGAAAAGCGGGAAGCACATGGGGTATGAGCGAAGCTGTCAGAATGGGGACTAAAGGGAAATACTAAATTCATATATATATAGGATTGAAAAGGACCTCGGAGGGCTTCTAGTCAACATTACCTGAAATTACCTGAAAACTGTTCAGAAACAATAAATGAACAACATGGGATGCTTTGAATACATTGAACACATGCACATTTAAATCCCTAGGTGAGACACCAACGCATGCAATTAATCCATTTAAATAGCTAAAGGGACCTTATGTCGTTTTCTTAATATTAAACCAGACTTCTAATTATTTTATTCTTAAACAAGTTTAAGAGCATTACCCACTTTTTTTTTCTTAGTTCATTCTGAGCCTTGGGTTTCCTGATTTCATCCTTGCAGATTCAAGTTGCTGGTATTGCTGGTGTTCTGTTTTAGTAACTTGTCCTTTTTGTCTACAGTTTATGAGAGTTCTTTATAAAACCATGCTGGTTTTGTCTGGAGTCCCTTGTTTTTCTTTGTGGCATTCTTTTAGACTTGACTTTTGTAATCTCATTTTTCAGTTTTCCAGGCATCTTGATCTGTTTTCCCTTTTAAGATTTCTATCTATAGAATCCTTCCAAAGCTATTTGGAATTTGGGTTAGGGTTAAGTTTGTTGAAGATTAACTCTCTTAAAGTCTAAGATACTAGTTCTATTATTTGTGCCTGAATTATGTTGAATTCCAGTATGACATGGTCACTCTTCCCCCAAAGTTCCTGCAACTTCCATCCCTTCAATTATTTCATCTCTATTACTAATAATTAAATCGAGTAGAGCTGACCCTCAGATTATATTTTCTATCTTTTGGATAACAAAGTTGTCTGCTAAGTTCATCAGAAATCAGAACTTGTCCCACTTGTTGATTTCAGGGTAATTAAAGTCCACTATTACTACTGTAGTGTATTTCCTACTGTAGTGTACATCTACTGTAGTGTACACCTTAGCTAACTGATTAGCAAAAAGTGCATCCATTTTCTCTGCTTGATTGAGTGGTTGTCGTATAAACCTATGACAATGATTTCTTTTATATTAACTCATATTTATTCAACACTACCGTGCTGACTGTATCAAAAGTCATACAACCCGCAACTCAGCTTTAACCTTCAACCACAACCCCACTTCAACCAATCCACCATCACCCAAGATGAGGCATGCACGCCCCTAACTACCTCAATTCCAACTGCAGATGGCCTTAAATGCAAGCTATTCAATGCAAGAAGCCTTGTGAACAAAATACCTGAATTTCTCCTCTTACTAAATATGGTTTAAATTCGACATTATATTTGTCTGTGAAAGATGGCTCAACTCATCTCTCCCTGACTCCATTATCACAGTAAGAGACTATCATGTTTACTGATCAGATTGTGAAATTCGTAGAGGAGGTGGTGGTGCTACCTTCTATAAAAAGTCCTTACATCTAAAAAACATCCAAGTTACCCAGGAGCTGGCTCTTCCTGAGACTATCATCTGTGAACTACCCTTAAATATCACATTTTGGTTCTTACTATGTTACAGAGCACCTGATTATGACATCGAACATGTAAACAAGTTAAATTCACTACTAACACGGGCAACATTCTGCCCACACGCTTTTATCTTTCTTGGTGATTTCAGTCTACCTCATATTAACTGGACCCTAAACGAATGTACAACTGAACCCATACATGCAACCTTCTACAATGCTGTTACAAAACTGGGACTGGAACAACTTGTAACCAACAATACTAGACTTAACAACTGCCTCGATCTCATCTTCTGCAATAGTTTGAATTTAATTTACGGAATACAAACTAAAGAACCCTTTTCCAACAGTGACCACAATATGATTGACTTTTGTCTCAAAATACGCTCACACAAAAATAATCACAATGATGTAATCCCCAATTATAACTTCAAAAAAGGCAACTATGATCTTATAGACAACGATCTTTCATCCCTTGATTGGCAATCTCTATTCACTGGATGCAATACTGTAGAAGACCATTACAACATATTTTTACTAAATAAGTAAGATAAAGACTGAATGAACCAATTATCACATTAAACAAGAGGAAAACCTTCTAAGCACCAATTCCATCCGTGCTTTTTACAATTTTGTAAACAACAAACTAAAAGATTCAAGGTCCATCCCACCCCTGATAAGACCTAATGGTAAAGACTGCAACGACAACACCATTAAAGTCAACATCTTTAACACATTCTTTGGCTCAGTATTTGTAAACAGCAATGGATCATGCCCAGTATTTCCTAGCTGAACCACAGAAAACTACAATGGTTTAATACATATCGATTTTACAGAAGACAATGTTGAAAAAGCACTACGCAATCTAAAACCATCTCTATCTATTGGACCGGACGGAATATGCATGTACTTCTTTAAAAAGCTATCCACTGCCATAGCAGAACCTCTAAGCATAATTTTTGAAAAATCTTTCAGGACCATCTCCTTGCCTAACCTATGATACCCATCTTCAAAAAGGGAGACCCCAGCCTAGTTGAAAATTACAGACCAATCTCCTTATGCTGTGTCATGGAATCAATTATTAACCAATCCATTATCCTCCACTTAGAAACAAACAACCTACTCTCTAATAAACAATTTGGTTTCAGAAAAAAACTATCCTGTAATCTGCAACTCTTGCACTGCAAAAACATATAGACTACAAAACTCGATCAAGGTAAAAAAATAGACGCAATCTACATAGACTTCTGAAAAGCCTTTGATTCAGTGGTACATAGCAAACTACTCCTAAAACTAAAATCTTATGGTATCTCTGGACAACTGCATAACTGGATAGAAGCATTCCTGTCAAACAGACAACAAATGGTCAAAATTGGGAGTGTCCTATCAAATTCTGTACCTGTCAATAGTGGTGTCCCCCAAGGCAGTGTTCTAGGCTCAACTCTCTTCATACTCTACATAAATGACCTCTGTGATCATATTAAGAGCAACTGCGTTCTCTTCGCAGTTGATGTAAAGCTGTTCAATACCACAGACAATATTGTTACCCTTCAAAAAGATCTTGACTGTGTATCAGAATGGTCAAAAAATGGCAACTTCAAGTCTCAACAAATAAATGCTCTGTCTTTCATAGTGGCAAAAAAAATATCAGAAAATAAAATACAAGCTGAATAGTCAAGACCTTGTTGAGGATCCAAACTCTGTCAAGGACCTTGGAATACTCATCTCTAATTATCTAAGTGCTAGAGCCCACTATAACTACATAGCCAAAAAGGCATTAAGAGTTGTTAACCTAATCCTACGTAGCTTTTTCTCTGGTAATATCACACTACTAACTAGAGCATATAAAACATTTGCTAGACCAATACTCGAATACAGCTCATCAGTCTGGAACCCATATTACGTATCTGATATTAGAACAGTTGAGAAAGTCCAGAAATATTTCACAAGAAGAGTTCTCCACTCCTCTACTCGTTGTAGAATACCTTATGCCACCAGACTTGAAATTCTAGACCTAGAAAACCTTGAATTATGCCTTCTTCTGTCTGATTAAGTATAGTATATAAAATCATACATTGCAATGACTTACCTGTCAATGAATACTTCAACTTCAACCATAACAACACAAGAGCACAAAGTAGATACAAAGTCAAGGTTAACCGCACCAAACTTGATTGCAGGAAATACGACTTCAGCATCAGAGTGGTCAATGTCTGGAATACTCTACCTGACTCTGTGGTTTCTTCCCCAAACCCCAAAAACTTTAACCTTAGACTGTCTACTATTGACCTCACCCCTTTCCTAAGAGGTCTATAGGGGGCGTGCATAAGCGCACCAACATGCCTACCGTACCTGTCCTATTGTTTCTTTTATTTTTCTTATATGTACCCATTTCATGTATTCATAACTATATATATACTTATACCTATTATCTTGTAAGTGATTGTCAAAGTCAAATAAATATTTTCATTCTTGTTTTTGTGTATTTCTCTGTAGTTTTTGTGTAGTTATTTTTTTACATATAATGCAAACCTACCTCTTCTTTTGTTAGGTCTGTTTCTTTTGAATAATTTAAATCCAACAGTATATTCCAATCATGTGTTTCATCCCAAATTTTGATAATGGCAACAATATATCTGCTACAGGTTCACCCAGTTTGTTCTTCATACTTGGAGCATTAATGTATAAGTATCTGAGTCTTTTTTTGGCTGACTCTGCATTTGTTTCTTATGTCTCCTGTTTATATCTTGAGTTCCCCTTCTCACCACTCCCTGGTTATTCTGGGATTTATGCTTGGGATTAGGTTCTAAAGATCAAAAAGTTTGATCTCCCTCTCCTTCCTAATTTAGTTCAAAGCCCTTTAGATAAGCTGAACCATTTGTTTTCCAAACACATTCCTACCTATTCTTATGAGGTGCAGCCATTCCCTGCCAGAAGCCCTTATTGTAAATAATGTAGGCCATGGTCTAGGAATGCGAAGTTCTCTTGATAGCACATTCCTTAAGCCTTAAGTAACTTCTAAATCCCTCCATTCTCTCATAGGATATTGGTCTTACAGAAAGTTAGCACCTACCCATCTCCTAGAAGAATAAAATATTCTAGGAAATATCAAAAAGGCAGAATATTATATTTCCCTGGATGAAAAAAGGAGAAACATATTTTTAAAGACAAAAGCAGCTTCCTGCAGCTCCCTGCCCCCCCTCCTTCAGCACCAGGATGATGGGATCAGGCATGGTAGGATTAGCTCTCTATCCATCTCACCACATGTCATCTGGGAGGATTGCATCATCCAGCAAGATTCAACCAAGCTACCCCTGCATGACCCCATGGGAGTCTCTCTTTTTTTGTATACATTTTTTATTTTTATTTCTTTAAATACATCTTTGGGTAAACGATATGGTTCCAGGTATTTAACTTTTTAAAGCAAACATGACCATAATTACATATTCCAACTATTAACTTTCTTATCTGATTTCATATTATTACATATCACCAATTTTATAATTCAATATTCTTATATATATTTTTATATCAATTTCTATATTCTTAATATCATTTTATACATGTTTTTGTAATCATATTTGCAAATTTTATCAAATTATATCATTCAATTAATCATTCCTAAGTTCATCTTAATTTATATTATCCAGTATTTATCCCCTTTTTAATATTAATTTTGCCACCATTGTATTTTTAATACTAAATCCCTCTCTAATCTCATTACATTACACAAATCATACTTTCTATTGTTAGGGTAATAAATAAAGGAAAGAAGTAAAATATAGCATTATCTAGAAGTATTTATCACTCTATAGCAGAGGTCTCAATCTCGTGGCCAATTGCGGCCTGCAGGATGATATCTTGTGTCCCCCACCGTGATATAAAAGTGTAATATTAGTGTGGCCCGCAGGGGGAGTGGACCTCTGAAGGCTTCCCAAGTCCCTCCAGCTCGACCCCAAAGGGGCCACCGGGAGAGGCCGCCCGAGGCAGTGATAGCACCCACCTGTCCGCGGACAGGGAGGCGAGGCGACAGCAGCGCTGCTTCCCTGGTCGGCAGCTCCAGCGGAGGTCGCAGCCGCCTGTCCTTTCCACTCCTCACCTAGCTCGCCCCCATCCCCTCGCATCTCCAAACGCGCCAGCAGCTCCAAACACGTCTCCGAACGCTGCAGCGTCTCGGGCATCGGCGCTCACTCGGCGGGGCTCAGCTCAGAGGAGACGCAGCACAGGCCGTCGCCTCGCCTCCCTGTTCGCGGACGGGTGGGCGCTGTCACTACCTCGGACAGCCTCTCCCGGTGGCCCCTTCGGGGTCGAGCTGGAGGGACTTGGGAAGCCTAGATCGGGTTGGCCCGGCTCTTTTGCTTGGCAGGAGGGCACGCACCCATGGCTCGCTTCCCCAGCTCTGCCCAGCCCTCCCAGCTCCAGCACAGCCCTGGCGGGATGAGCGGAGGGCCCAGTGGGGAGGTGCTCACTGCCTTGGCCAGAGCTCTTCTGCTGGGCAGGAGGCCCCGCCTGTCAGCTGCACGGGGCGTCCCAAGCGAAGCTCTTTGCACTCTGCTTGGCGCCAGACAGGGATGGCGGCTGGGCGCTTCTCCCGGGTTGGGCCGATCCTGCGCTAGGTCCCCGGGAGATTCACCTCCCCACTTGGGGTTGGGCTGCTCTCTCGGGCAGGGGAGGCTTTTTCATAGTAGGGCGTCGTTTTTAAAAGAATGGGCTTTGCCTTCGAACGATGCCTGGGAAGGTGGCGACAGAAGCGCCCGAAGCTGAGTGTCTCTGGCGGGGCTCTGTTTGCAGGGAGGAGCCCTGGCCGGCCCCGCGTGGCTGCGTCAAACGCCGCAGCAATGCTCCAAATGCCACGGCAGTCATACAAACCAGAAAGCAACGGTGGCGGAAGGATGAGGATACTTTTTAACCACGTTTTTGTGGAATCCCTTATGCGGCCCAGCTTCACCCAGACTCTGCCTCCAGCGGCCCCCAAGTAAATTGAGTTTGAGACCCCTGCTCTATAGGCATGTCTTATCTTGATGTTAGGCAGTTGTTTTCTTATATATGTGTAGAAATATTTATCTCTATAGGCATTTCTTATCTTGCTGCTGTGAAAAATATTTCTTTAACCTTTCACGTGTGGTAAAACTAGTAATAACACAAATGCAATCAGTTACACCCCTCTCCTATTGAGATATATGATCACCCCATCTAAATCAATCTGAATCCATCTGGTTTGTTTCACCCCCCTGAAAATGAAACGTACTTTTCTGAGAACTGTAACTCCCTACATCTGAAGGAATAAACACTTTTGAAGTATGTTGTTAATAGCCCTTTTAAATGGTCAATTGTGATCAAATTCAGCACTTCACAAGTCGAACCCCTTTTGAGGCTCAGCAGGCCTTCACAACGGTGGACAGAAGAAACCAATGAGGATCAATGATGAAGTCAAGAGCACTCCCGGTAAGTTTGAACCAGTGATTTCGACCTGGTCATATGTTGGCAAATTCTGCTTCCATCCGAATCTGAATGCCCAAAAGAAGCTTGAATTGGGGAATGGAGAAGATTGCAATTTCCTAGTAGAGAATTTTTTTAAGGGGGAGGAAGAGGAGAGAGTTGCCTTTGTGTGCGTGAATGAGATGAAGGAAATCTTCAGAGGTTTGCCTTCAAAGTAAGAGGAGATCTTATTTGCGTTTCTGATTATTCGCGAGAATATTAGCCAGAGTGGATCATTTTGAAAGGAGTGTGACTGGTGGAATAAAATAAAAGTTTGAGATTTTGGTGAGGAGGTCTGTCTCAAACTCCAAGCCTGAGAGGTGGGTCCAAGAAATTCCTTAGAGAAAGAGGAAAAGTTGGTCAGAGCCCGAGTAAATGGAGAGCCCAAGAAATTCCCTCATTGAGAGTTCCCTTTAAGAAGCTTGAAAGAGTCCCAGAAAGCCCTGAGGAGAAGGGTGAGCTCTGCCACACTCTGAGCTAACACCAAGCCCGAGAAATTCCATAGGGAGAGATTCTCTAGGAAGAGTTTTGGTCAGACTCCGAATCTACAAGCCTGAAACATCCCATCGAAAAAAATGGGCAACCATACTGGTAGCCTGTTTGAAATGAAGAAACATGTTCCCCTCTGAACTATGTATTAGCTCATTGGGACATGTTAAAACCTATTGTAACAATCTTAAGTTTTTTTAAGAAAAGAAAAAGGAAAGCAGGCTTCAAACTTGCTCATGAGAGCCCTGGCAAATGATGTGTGAATGAAGGTCTCTATACATCTTGGATCTTTAAAAAATAAGCCTGCTGGGAGATCCAAAACTAGAAAGAGAAAACAGGGTAGGAGTTGCCTGAGCCTCCACTTCTCCTTTTTTAGGGGAATTTTTCTGCCCCTTTTAAATATTTTTTTTAATCTTTTCTTTTCCTAGAGAGAGGTGAGTCACAACTTCCAATGCTAGAAAAGAGTCTTGCATTAATTTTTCCCTGTTGCTTCTTTTCTTTTCTGTGTGCTTGTCTCCCTTTATCTCCACACCACCCTTCAAATGTAGATTAAGGGTAAGCTGCTAAATGTTTTTGGGAGAAAATATGACCACTACTTTGGAATGTTTGTGTTTCTTATATCAAGTCTTTTCCTTCACATTGACTCTCTACTCATCACAAGCAATAGCAACAGTGGGATTTTATTTTTGTGACAATGTGAAGGCTAACCTTTTCCCGTTTGATGCTTTGTGTCTTTATCTCCCAACTTCCTAAACAAAGAGGAGATGTTCAGGGCTTTTAAGATTTCACTTGATTTTTACCTGAACATAAAAGGAATTGTTAAGTCACGGGAATGAGACTCAGAACACCCGCATACTGAATGGTTGTTTTATTTCTATCTAGAACTTGGCCAGAAGAAACTGCGGTAGCCCTTTTTATGACCGGGCTGCTTGCGGCTGTGGCTCTTCAAATTCCCGCTGCCATGGACCAACCAATAGCAGGTGAGTATGCTAACACGTAACACCCTGTTAAGGTAAAATGTTGAACTGGTTAAGCATACAAGTCCCATAATGCTTCACTGCATATTCCCCTCCCACCAGTTATAAAGGATGCCCACTTTTGGCTTTGCCCCAAACTCTCGTTTATCTCCTGGAGGAGTGGTGTATCTGGGAGAGAGCATGGATGAGTATTGATTTGATTTTTCTATCAATAAAAGAATTATTCTGACAGCAAATAGTTTTGGGAGTTGATTTTGGCTAAGATCCATTATAAGTTATCAACAATTGGTAGCAGAGGATGGTTACCAAATTAACTTGAACAAAGCATGTAGGATCAGAAAAATCCAGAATTAATACAAGAGCCTTCACCAGACAGATGGCAGCTCAATTGACTCCAATGGGAGCAATAATAGGAGCTGCCTTGGATGAAGAAAATAAAATTCCCACAACTGACAAAAATGAAGATTTAAAATCAACCCTGCTCAGAATCATCGAAATATCAACAAACAGCAAAGACCCGATGGCAGAATTAAGAGGACTTTTCAAAATACAAACAAACCCCAAACTGAGGAAAGGCAAACAGAGAAAAAAATGAAACTGCGAGCGCTGAACTGGTAAGTCCTCTGCAACCTTTTTTAAACTTAGCGGAGGCGGGAAAATATGAAGAGGCGCCATTTTCAAACGCACACAACTCAAAGCCACAACCAGTAAAAATGGCCGACCAGCAACCAATCACTGCAGAAATTTTGAAAAGGGAGGCAAAAAGAAAAGGTAGCCCTGAGAGGAACTCTCCCTCAGAGCAGGAAATATCAAGAGCGATTGAAACACTCACAACAGCATTTGAAGCTGCATTCACACACCCCACTCCAAGACAGTCACAGACAACAAGCACCGAACTCCAGGCAGCCACGTTGTCACCACGCAACCCAGCAACCACAGGCAGTCTCCCAGCACCTTCAAGCAGCATTCAAAAGGCTTTAGAAGTGACTGCAAGGAACGCAGAAGTCACGATCCCTCTCAACATGTCTCCAACAGTTATCTCCGATTTCAAAAGAACTCAGAGAGACTTCACTGCTTCTTCCTCACTCCCGACGGCCTCACTGGCTTCCACAGCGGTCCTAGTGCCTCCAGGTTACTTACTAGCACAACCAATAGCACAAGCCTCCCAAAGGGAATTTCCAGTGCCAGGAAACGCCATCCTGAATCCAGCACAGCTTCAGAATACTACAACTTCCCAGTCAGGAATTAAGAATGAAACCACAACTCCAATGCAATTTTTTAACCCTTCACTTTCTGCAACAACTCTTCAGGAGACATCCTCCACAGGAAACCAACATAAAGTGAACATGGCACAAATTTAGAACTTCATGCATGTACAGTCAGCTCCAGTCATCTTATACAAAGAAGGGACAGTGAGTTTTTCGAACTTTACAGCTTGCATACCAATATCCTTCTGCCAATATACAAACATTCCAGAACATCAACATCAACAATTTTTGAACACCAACCCAGCTCAACACAACTTACCCAATGGTTTCCCCAAGCTATGCACAACAGGTAATAATCTAATGGACTGGGCACAGCAATTTCAGATTGCATTAATGAGGGAGAACGCCCTTTTTCTCATACTGGACCCATCCCCAAAACCATGGTCTATAGAGGTGGATTGTATTCACCATCAGGCATTTTGCTTAATATTGAGTTCCCTCGAACCAGCCATATACCACATCATACCCAATGGGTCCACCATCTCTGAAATTTGGGAGAAGATATTTAACATGTTTTATAGCAAAAATAGAAGTACTACTAGCAGAATTATCTAGAGAGTTTCATTCTGCTAGATTGAGACCAGGAGTAAGCATGAGCAAGCATCTGCTCAACTTAAACACCAGCAGGGGCGGGCTGAGGAGTTTTCTAGGTTTCTGCAGGACAAAATCGCTCAGATCCGGGACGAGCTGGACTCCGATTGGACATCTCCGGGCGGGGGGGTGGGGGTGGATATCGGTGAGGTCAATTGGGTTGAGTTCGACCCTGTTACTTTGGAGGACGTGGACAGGATACTGGGGGGGCTTAATGCCACCACCTGTTTGTTGGACCCGTGTCCCTCCTGGCTGGTTTTGGCCACTCGGGAGGTGACACGAGGCTGGTTCCAGGGCATTATAAACGCTTCCTTGAGAGAGGGGCTGCTGCCTGCTGCCTTGAAAGAGGCGGTGGTGCGGCCCCTCTTCAAGAAACCGTCCCTGGACCCAGCATTGTTAACGAATTATCATCCTGTCTCCAACCTTCGTTTTGTTGCGAAGGTTGTTGAGAGTGTGGTGGCACGTCAGCTCCCGCAGTACCTGGATGAAGCGAGTTATCTTGACCCCCTCCAATCGGGTTTCAGGCCCGGGCACAGCAGGGAGACGGCTTTGATCGCGTTGGTTGATGATCTCTGGAGGGCTCGGGACAGGGGTTGTTCCTCTGTCCTGGTCCTGTTAGATCTCTCAGCGGCTTTTGATACTGTCGACCACAGTATCCTATTGCGGCGGTTGGAGGGGTTGGGAGTGGGGGGCACTGTGTTGCAGTGGTTCACCTCCTTCCTCTCCAACCGTTCGCAATTTGTGTTGACAGGGGGGCAGAGGTCGGCCCCGAGGCCCCTACTGTGTGGGGTCCCTCAGGGGTCGGTGCTCTCGCCCCTGCTGTTCAACATTTATGTGAAGCCACTGGGCGAGATCATCCGTGGCTTCGGGGTGGAGTTCCATCAGTACGCTGATGATACTCAGCTGTACATCTCCACCCCGGGCCACCCCAACGAAGCCGTCGAAGTGATGTCCCGGTGCCTGGAGGCCGTGCGGAGTTGGATGGGTTGTAACAGGCTTCGTCTCAACCCGACCAAAACCGAGTGGTTGTGGTTTCCTGCGCCCAGATACAGGCAGCTGGTTCCTTCGCTGGCCGTGGGGGGAGAGGTTTTGACCCCCGTGGAAAGGGCGCGCAATCTGGGCGTCCTCCTGGATGTATGGCTGTCCTTAGAAGAGCATATTGCAGCCGTCGCCAGGGGGACTTTTTATCAGATTCGTCTGATCCACCAGTTGCGGCCCTTTCTGGATCTGGGCGCACTTCGCACAGTCACTTCCGCCCTCGTTATCTCCCGCCTGGATTATTGCAATGCTCTCTACATGGGGCTCCCCTTGAAGAGTCTCCGGAGGTTGCAGTTGGTCCAGAATGCAGCCACGCGGGTGATTGTGGGTGCCCCTCGGAGCTCCCATGTTACACTGCTTCTCCGCAGGCTGCACTGGCTTCCTGTGGCCTACCGGATTCGATTCAAGGTGGTACTGACGGTATTTAATGTGCTCCATGGCTCGGGACCTGGGTACTTACGGGACCGCCTACTGCCATTGTCAACCTCCCGCCGCCCAGTATGCTCCCACAGGGTTGCCCTACTTGGGGTACCGCCGCCTGGCTGCTGTCGGCTGACGGCCCCGAGAGTTCGGGCTTTCTCTGTGGGAGCTCCCTCCCTTTGGAATGATCTCCCCCCGGAGATACGGGCTATGACGGATATCCTGACCTTCCGGTGCGCAGTGAAAACCCTATTTTTTAAACAGGCTGGCCTGGCCCAGTAACTGTGTTTTGGGTTTTAATTCAATTTTAATTGGGGTTTTATTAGTTTTAATTTTTAATTGAATTCCTTGGATGGACACAGCCGGACCAAATTATTTAATGTATTTTTAATTGTATTTATTGTATATTTATGGTGTATTTTTAGTAGGCTGTACACCGCCCCGAGTCCCTTTTTGGGAGAGGGAGCGGTATAAAAGTTTAATTAATAAATAATAATAAATAAATAAATGAGATCTGATCTGTTACAAAGGGGTGAGACAATCACAGAGGGAAGTTTTATTAGTATTATAATTAATTCCCTCGACTCTAGCTGGGACTATTTTCTTAATCAGTTGGATAATCTAAATTATGACAACATTTCACTCGAAACATTATCAGGAAGGCTGGTGGCTGAGGATAATCTCAGAAAGGATCGAGCTTTGCTTCATAAGGAACGCAGGGTTGTAAAAAGAGTTAACTTTGTGGAACAGGTAAATGCGTTACCAGGATGTTATGCATGTGTTCGAGAGACCACTTTAAGAAGAATTGTCCTAAGGCCTTTAAAGGCAGAGAACCCATTAAGCATTCCCAGCCCCACTATACAAGTTATCAGAGGAAAAGGTCTAACTCTGAACAAAGATATCAAGATAGACACCCCAGTAGCCAAAGACACGATGTAAACCCGAGACGTAAAAAATCACCAAGCCCAAGAAGGAGCAGGGGATCCAGTTGGGAGAACAATAGGACTGACACTGATTCCCATGAATGGGATTAGAGATGTAGAAGAGAATCTTGGCGTAAACACAAGGGAACAATGTTGGTTAATCGACTCCAGGGCAACAACACATACATCTTGTAATAGAGAACTGTTCATCTCTTTAGATGAGGTGTCGTTTAACATTAAACTCGCCAACCAAAAATTCGTGCAGGTAGTTGGGAAAGAGGATGTCCACATCCCAGGATATGGAAGAATCAAAAAAGTTCTGTTCAAACCTGAAATACCATATTTATTTATTTATTTATTTATTCGATTTATATACCGCCCCCTCTCCCCAAAGGGACTCGGGGCGTCCCTTTTATAACGTCCTATCTGCAATTAAATTAAGCAAAGGTACCAAAATCAAGGTGTTATTTAAGAGTGACACCGTCCAACTTACCAATGATGGCAAGGAAGTAGGGGAAGTTATAGTGGCAATGGAGGCGGCAAAGCGTTCTTACTTTTCCTCCCTTATTGCGTCTGCAGGAAATCGCCCTTTTTAGGGTGACCCGCTCCCTTTTAGAAGTGGGAGCATGGGAGGATCCTCTGCAGAGACGGGCTGAGGATTTTTCGAATTTCCTGCTGGACAAAATCACTCAGATCCGGAATGGGTTGGATTCTGACTGGGCAGCTCTGGGTGAGGGATCGGGGGCGGAACTTGAAACAATCATTTGGGAGGAGTCTGATCCTGTGACTCCCGAAGACGTGGACAGGTTGCTGCAGGGACTGAATGCTACCCCATGTTTATTGGACCCGTGCTCCTCCTGGCTGGTGTTGGCCACCCAGGAGGTGACACGAGGTTGGTTTCAGGGTATTATTAATGCTTCCTTGAGTGAGGGATATCTACCCGCCGCCTTGAAAGAGGCGGTGGTGAGACCCCTCCTCAAGAAACCGTCCCTGGACCCAACTCTGTTATCTAATTATCGTCCGGTCTCCAACCTTCGCTTTGTGGTGAAGGCTGTTGAGAGTGTGGTGGCACGACAGCTTCCCCAGCATCTGGATGAAGCTGTCTATTTAGATCCACGCCAATCAGGCTTCAGGCCCGGATACAGCACGGAGACGGCATTGGTTGTGTTGGTGGATGATTTCTGGAGGGCCTGTGACAGAGGTTATTCCTCTGTCCTGGTCCTGTTAGACCTCTCAGCGGCTTTCGATACTGTCAACCACAGTATCTTATTGCGGCAGCTGGGGGGGTTGGGAGTGGGAGGCACTGTTTTGCAGTGGTTCTCCTCCTTCCTCTCTGACTGTTCGCAATTTGTGTTGGCAGGGTGGCAGAGATTGACCCCGAGGCCCCTGATCTGCGGGGTTCCTCAGGGGTCGGTGCTCTCACCCCTGCTGTTCAACATTTATATGAAGCCGCTGGGTGAGATCATCCGTGGCTTTGGGGTAGAGTTTCATCAGTATGCTGATGATACTCAGCTGTACATTTCTACCCCAGGCCACCCCAATGAAGCCGTTGAAGTGATGACCCGGTGCCTGGAGGCTGTGCGGGGTTGGATGGGGCAGAACAGGCTTCAGCTCAACCCAGCTAAGACCAAGTGGCTGTGCTTTCCGGCACCCCGATACAGCCAGCTAGTTCCATCGCTGGCTGTGAGGGGGGGGAATTCTTGCCCCCACAGACAGGGTGCACTCCTGGATGTACGGCTGTCGTTAGAAGAACATATAGCGGCCGTCGCCAGGGGAGTTTTTTATCAGGTCCGTAGGATCTACTAATTGCGGCCCTTTCGGATTGGGATGCGCTTCGCACAGTCACATCCGCCCTCGTTATTTCCCGCCTAGACTATGCCAATACTCTCTACATGGGGCTCCCCTTGAAGAGCATCCGAGGGCTCCAACTGGTGCAACGGCTCCCGAGGGCTCCAACGGCTGCGCGGGTGATTTGGGGGGCTTCTCGGAGCTCTCAAGTTACACCACTCTTGCACGAGCTGCATTGGCTCCCGGTGGTCTTTCGGGTGCGTTTCAAGGTGTTAGTTACCATCTTTAAAGTGCTCCATGGCTTGGGACCTGGGTATTTACAGGACTGCCTACTGCCACCATCAATCTCCCGTTGGCTGGTGTGCTCCCATAGAGTGGGTCTCCTTGGGGTGCCACCCGCTGGACGCTGGCGACCCCGAGGGTGCGGGCCTTCTCTTTGAGGGCACCCTCCCTCTGGAACAAATTACCCCCGGAGATGAGGATCATCCCTGACCTTCTGACCTTCCGGCGTGCGTTGAAAACCTATTTATTTCATCAAGCCGGTCTGGCCTAGGGTTTTATGGGGTTTTAAATTCAGTTTTAATTGGTTTTAGTCCTTATTTTTAAACCCTGGTCTCGTTTTTATTATTCAGCCACCTAATTTAATCTTTTTAATTGTTTTTAATTATTGTGTTATTGTTGTATTTTTTAATGGCTGTAAACCGCCCCGAGTCCCACGGGGAGAGGGGGGCGGTATATAAATCTTGCAAATAAATAAATAAAATAAATAAGTAGGGGAAGTTATAGTGGCCAATGGGTTATCTTATTTTATACCTATGATAAATACCACAGCACAAGTCATAGCCAATTTATCAAATGATAGTGTTAAGAATGGGAAGAAAGAGAGGGAAAGGGATGACAATGCCGACAGTGACACAAGTGATGGGGAAATAGAAGGGGAAAGTGATAATGATATTAATGATGTAAGTGTTGAAAATGTTGTAATCAAAACGAATGACTCAAAGCATGTTTCAATTGGTAAACCTTTACATAATAATTGTGCACATATTTTGCATAGAAGTTGGGGCATATTGGTTTTCCCATTGTTAAAAAGATGTTGAATTGTTCTGACTCAAGGTAAATGATTGTGAAAATTATTTAGAGTGTTCCATTTGTAAGAGTTCAAAGTCAAAAGAAAAACCCTGACCAAAAAAATCAGAAAGGAACACCACGCACATTTTTCAGTTGGTACACATGGATCTAGTGGGCCCCTTGAAGCCCTCTATTGGACACAAAAAATATTTTCTCACAATTGTCAACCACCATAGTAAATACGATTTTGTATACACCCTCAAACACAATGGGGAAATATTCACCAAATTTAAAGAATTCTATAACAGGATAGAAATCCAACACAACATTAAAATCAAACAGATCATGACAGACCGCGGTTCTGAATTTCTTTCCAAATAATTCAGTGACTGAATTAATAAACATGGTTTAATACACTTTACAACTTTGCCATTTTCTGTCTTTCAAAATGGTATGGCTGAACGCAGGAATGGTGTATTACAGACTATGGTTAGATGCATATTAGAAGATGCCGGATTAAACTTTTCATATTGGGGAGAGGCCGTCTTATATTCAAACTATACCCTTAATAGAATATGGTCAAGTGTGATACAGAAAACCCCATATGAAATAATGTACAATCAGAAGCCCACACTAACACATCTCCATGTTTTTGGGGTAACTGCCGACGTACACATACCCAAGCAACTCAGACGAAAAGGAGACAATGTATCAAAAAAACTCAAATTTGTTGGTTATGAACCAAAAACCAAAGCTTACAGATTCATGGATAGAAATCACAAGGTAATCATATCGAGATCAGCAAATTTCCATGAAAACACAAACTGGAATAAGATACACTCAAATGAAATAATAATTGGCAAGGATACATTCAAAATTGATCAGAAACAAACACAACTTCACACACACACTACAAAAACAAAATCCAACAGAAATAGCATTAAGGTTAGGGCATGGAAAGAAGGTCATCACATACTCAAAACCAAAGGTATAGATGAGTACAGCTCAGATGACTCATCAGAAAACAATATCCCAACTGGAAACATACCCAGGAAATCACTAAGGTCTAATAAGGGCAAAATTCCAAATACCTTACAGGACTATGTGATGTCAATTGATACCACCATAACTACACCCAAAAATTATAATGACATATATGCACTCCCACCAAATGAACAGTTAAAATGGAAAGAGACTATGCAGTGGAGGATATACCCTCTCAAAGGTCCAGAGAACAAAAAAATTATCGGTACCAATGGGTATACAAAATAAAACCTTTAGAGGATAACAAAAATCTATACAAAGCAAGACTGGTGGCACAAGATTTCTCACAAAAATTTCCAGACGATTACATAGACACTTATTCACCTACAGTGAGGGCAGAGAATGTTAAGACAGCCTTAGTCATTGCCTCAATTCTAAATGAACATGTATATCAATTCAAAGTACAAACAGCATACCTACACGCACCATTAGATAAGGAATTATATGTCAGAGCACCATCAGGAATTGACTGTAATGAAGGACAAACCTGGCTACTCAATAAGAGTCTCTATGGTCTGCGACAATCGGGTAAGAGATGGTATGATTATTTTTCCAAAACTTTAAGGCTAATAGATTTCACTGCCACATCAGCTGACAAATGTGTATTTATTAAAAGGGAACAAGGTATATGTGAAAAAGTACTTGTCTATGTAGATGATATATTATACATATGTAAAAGTAAATTTAAATGTGACCAATTCGCCAAGGAACTTCAAAAACACTTTTCATTGAAATGTTTGGGAAAAGTTGATAAATATTTAGGAGTTCAGATTACCGAATCAAGTAATGGTTTTATACTATCACAAAAGGAAAAGATATTAGAATTACTGGAAAAATGCAATATGTCTGATGCAAAACCATCATATACCCCCGTGCAAAGTGACTTTCAAAAGAATATGTTTAATGATGATGAGGTATTTAAGATCAATACAATCTATCATTCTACAATTGGTTCGTTACTTTATATAGCCAATTGGACTAG
Organism: Bungarus multicinctus; assembly: GCA_023653725.1. Classification (NCBI taxonomy): domain Eukaryota; kingdom Metazoa; phylum Chordata; class Lepidosauria; order Squamata; family Elapidae; genus Bungarus; species Bungarus multicinctus. The sequence continues at coordinate 167,483,603 of CM042834.1, read as the reverse complement.
ACCGGACATAGCACTATCAGTCAACTTACTCTCAAGATATGTGAATAACCCAAAAATGTACCACTGGAATGCGATCAAAAGATAATTGAGATATTTGAAATACACCGCTAATGCAGTTTTGTCACTTAATCCAAACACATCGAGCACCCCTAGACTTTCATGTTACACAGATGCCGATTGGGCTGGAGATGTCAAGACACGAAAAAGTATGTCATTTTTCTGAATGATAGTCCCATCCACTGGTATACCGGAAAACAAAAACTTGTATCAACTTCAACTGCAGAAGCTGAATTTGTTTGTTTATCAAAGGACCGCAAATAACTTAATTTGGTTTGATGATTTACTAATGGACATTTGGAAAGAACCTTCATATCCAATAATCATTCAGGAGGATAATAAAGCAGCAATAGATATATCCAAGGCCGATGCTGTAGGCCACAGATCAAGGCACATCAACATAAAGTACAAGCATGCGAGACAGTTGTCAGAAATTGGATTCATAAAAGCTGTACACTGTGAGACTAAAGAATAAACTGCAGATATTTTAACCAAACCTCTTCCCCCAAAACAACATTCATACCAGACAAAGAAACTGTGTATAAATATATAAAAGTTATATGGTAATATCTGTGTTAATGTTTCCTCAATGATTAATCAGTTCGACCTTAGAAGGGGAATTGTTAAGGTAAAATGTCAAACTGATTAAGCATACAAGTCCCATAATGCTTCACTGCATATTCCCGTCCCACAAATTATAAAGGATGCCCACTTTTGGCTTTGCCCCAGACTCTTGTTTACCTCCTGGAAGAGTGGTGTATCTGGGAGAGAGCATGGATGAGTATTGATTTGATTTTTCTACAATAAAAGAATTATTCTGATAGCAAATAGTTTTGGGAGTTGATTTTGGCTTAGGTCCATTATAAGTTATCAACACACCCCTCCCCACCTGGTCCGTTTTACCCAATCCAAGCCTCGCCTACCATACGTAATCACGTAGGTAGGAGGGGTTTTTATGGGCTCTACCAGACCTGCGCAACTCAGTTGCTGGTTGGTCTTTGGACTGTCCGGACAGGTCTGCTGTTCCTCCCGTCTGTCTTCTTGGAACCTCCTGGAAGGTTGAACCGGCCATGCCGCTCCTGCCAGGAATTTCCTGGCTGGTTGAGTTGGCCCTGCTGCTCCTTCCAGAACCCGCCATCCGGGCCTCCCTTTGTGCCTGCTCCTGTCTCCCTGATCTGTCTTCTTCAGGTACATGTTTGCTTTTTCTGACCGGGGCTATTGTTAATGGTGTTTGTTGCGTAGTTGTTAGGGTTTGTTCTATTATTTCTCTTGTTCGTGGAGGGTCTCCCCCTCCTTCCTGCTTGTGTTATGTCCATTCAAAGGGTCTCCCCCCTCTTTGGTTGTGTTTTTGTTGCTTGAGCGGTCTCTGCTTCCTTTATGGTCATTTTTGTGGCATCTCCCCCTTCTTCCCTGGTTTTATTTAGATCTCCTTTCAAGGTTCTCGATCTGAGTTGGTCTATGTGCCTCCTCCGGATTCTCCCATCCTCGGTGTCTACCCTGTATGAGCAGGGCCCTGTTATCTGGGTTACTTTTGCTGGTATCCATAAGAGTTCCCCCAAAAGATTTTTTGCATATACTGGGTCCCCTGTTTTAAATGTGTGGCAATTACTGGAGGAGTCTACTGGTTTTTCTGGACTATATGTGGGGTGCAGTCTGTCTAGGTGTGATCTAAGCTTTCTCCCCATTAGTAACTCTGCTGGACTTTTGTTTGTTGTGGCACTGGGTGTCATGTGCTGTATGCTTAGTAATTTATCTATCTTTTCTTGTGTGTCCCTGGGCCCTAGCTTTTGTAGTGTTTCCTTCATGTAGCAAACCATGCGTTCTGCCCATCCGTTCATCGACGGTGTCCCAACGCTGTTAGTGCATGTCTTATCCCATGTTGTGCTAGATACCATTGGAAGTGAGGACCGTGAGCTCCATGGCCCTGTGAGTAAATGACTACAAAAGAATAGCACAAACGTTTTGCAACCAACTGACACACTGTATGTATATAAAATGGAAGATGGTTTTAATGTTTTTATGTTTTGTATGTATATTTTGTCTTTAAAAAAAAACAAGCCCAGTCCTAGTATGCAAAAGAAGATCATTCAGAAGACCTTGCCATTTTTTTCTTAAATATGCTTTTTTCAGAATTTAATAGTTATGGCAGGAAGGAAAAAACTGGGAGAAAAAGTTGATGTTGAAGACTTCACAAAACATCTGGGATCTGTTCATCTTCGTTTCTCCCCAAGCAGGAATTTAAAATCCAAGGATTTGGAAAGCATCTCGCAGGTCATCAATTTCATAAAGAGGCTGTGAATCAGGAGAAATAAGTGATCCAAAAGCAATTGTGAGAATATGAGAAAAGATAACGAAGAAGGACAGGAATAAAGAAAATATAGAAAATATAGAAAAAGCTGGGAAGTGGACCAAAGGGAATGAATGAAAAATTAAGGCATGAGAAGAGAAGAGCAAATAGAGGGCAGTGATTCTGCTTACACTGAGGAGAAGTAGGAAATGACAAGTGAGTGAAGAGCAGCAAAGAAGAAGACGGAAGCTTAGTGGGAGAAGTAAATGCTCACCAAAAGGATACGCCGGAGTTGTCTGGTAAGACGTACAGAATTTTCATGAAGTCCTACCCAGGCTTTGAAGGTTTTTTTGCGGTTTTCCACAAAGGTGTTCCAGCAGTAAAAATAGTCTGATAAGAAAGAGTCATGAAACATTCAAATTCAGTTTATGTTATTTCCTAAAGCTATGCAAATCTTTTGAAAGAGTTGCTTTGAGAATTTATGGGAGCATATATAAAACAACTCTTTTGAAATAAAGCAACTCTGTCTTCACTGGCTCACTTGGCTCTTTTAGAAGTTGTTCCCACCTGTCTCCCCATGGTAATCTTTTGAAGGATTTGTACAGCCTTTATATTCATCTGAACATATAATCATAATAGGTATAATTACTTTATTTTGCTATAAGGTCATAACACAGATATTCCCTAAATTTCATTGTATGATATTACCTGTCAGCCCTAAAGCCATTTTTATGCTGAAGCCATTTTGGGAGTATCTTCAGGTCTGCTACAGCCAGGCCAGTTGGAGTTGTGAGAACTAAAGGGGGGAGATGGAGATAACTGGGGATGTGTAGCCACAACAACATTCTTTCCCATGGGAGCCAAGGATGTTCTACCAGGTGTTGGAGAGGCATGTACCAAAACCAGCCAAGATGGTGGCTATGAGCTGGTTGGACCATGTGATGGACTTATGAGGGGAAGAACTTTGGGGTTTGATTTGGGTGGGGAAAACTCTGAGTCCTCCAGAATCGGGTTTTCCCCAGATGTGCCAATATGACATGCCTAATAAATCTATACTTTGTGGAAGATGCCTGCCTTGGAGTTTTGATTCCTTTGGGTGTGTTTGCCGGAGCCCTGACATTAACCCGACTCTCCGAATAGAAAATCCAACTAAAGAAGCTCCCCATAATCATGGGGCCACTGTCCAGGGTCCTGAGCCCCAACCACTTACCCGGGAGACCGGGCAATGGGAAGACTCAGGGAAGTTGGAGAAGAAAGTGGAAGAGAAGTCAGCAGAGTCATAGGAACCAGTGGGGCATGCAGGGACAGCTCTGGGAACCTCAGTTACCCCATGGAGGCTGAATTGGCAGCAGCCGCAGTGGAGGTCGAACACCAGCTGGGTGCACAACCCAAGGACAGGGGCTCCTGGCCATTGGCTCAAGAGTTTCAGCCACCAAGGAGCAGCCCTGGACTCCAAGTGCTCCAAGAGCTGATGAAATGGCAGGTACCCCAGGAACTATACTGGGCTGAGGATGACTTGGCTGGCCAGCCAGTCTTCCAGGAGCCTCACGTAGCCTTGGCTTGAGCTGAACACACCACATTCCTAAAGTGGAGGACAGCAAGAGTCAAGCCCAAATTTGACATATACGTAGTCATTTTATTTAGCCTTATTATATATTTCTTTTCCTTCTTTCTCTCTGCTGATTATGGGGGGAAGGGTTTTGGGCTTGCCACATTTTTTTTTTTTAATTACATTTATATGCCGCCCTTCTCCGGAGACTCAGGGCGGCTTACAGTCTATGGAGCACCATGCTAGATGCTCGGCAATAGCCTTCATTCCATTGTATATGCCTGCTTATTACTAGGGCTTTTCGGGGGCCCCAAGCGGCATTTTTACAAAGTCAGCTTATTGCCCCCAACAATCTTGGGTCCTCAATTTACCTACCCCGAGAGAATGGAAGGCTGAGTCAACCTTGAGCCTGATGGGATTCGAACCTGCACTAATTGCAGGCAGCTTGCACTAAGTGCTAGATGATTAACAGCCTAGAGATAGAGTTTAGGCTAGGTGGTTCTTCTTCCCGTGGAAATATGAGCTGTCCCTGCTGAGGCCTTGAGGTGGAGATTGATGACACCAGGCAACATTGATTTACTTCTATTGGAGAATGTGACTTTTGGGGGCTGTTTCTAACTTCCAATATTATGTGGTATAATTCAGGGTTGGAATTACAACAGACTTTGCCAATTTGATGTTTTCCTAAATAAAAGAAATTATTTTGGAAGATGGACTTTGCTCTTTTCTTTTTAAATGGATTTAATCACTTGGAAACCTGACAGTGAGGCATCTGGACCTCAATGAATCCAGAGAGTGGGAACTCCAGGTGGCTTCAAGGACCCAATCCTTGGCCAGGTTGCCAGAGAAGTTTGGCCAATTGAGCACTGGCAGCATGGGATAACTGCTCACCAGTGGCCTTCCCAGCTTGGTCTTGACCCAACTGACCTTCACCTTTCCCTCCAAGGGAGCATGACTGGTCAGAGTCAAGTTTCCTTCTTTTCCACTCAGTGCAGAGCAGACCACACTGGAGCCTCCCTCGCCGGGCCTGATCTATCAGGCTGACAGCTCAAACCATGACCACTGTCAGCCAGCCATCAAGGCCCCTAGGCCACTCCATTCCAGGGCTGTCGCAGGATCCCGTTGGTCTGCCGAGGCCAGGCAGCCATCAACTGCCTCTCAGGCTGCCCCGCACAGATCAAATCCCTCCTGGATGGACATACTACCCTGGCTAGGGGTGGATCCAGTGCCAATGGATGCCAGCGCCAGTGCCCTAACCAACTCCAAAGCTGCCCCATGCTTCAGAGCTACTTTCAATGATAGCCCGGAGAAGCTGGTATATTTCTTGAACCCGATCTGGTCCCATCCCCTACAGAGGGGTCCAGTACCAGTCTGACCAGGAGATCATCTCTGCCATCTCCGACAATGGATGAAGAAGAGGCAGCCGAGTGGGTGGTCCAGTTATACAATGAGGGAGCTCCTGAACTAGATGACCTGATGAGTTCTTCCTGCAGCTGCCGAGAACCTGCTTCAAAGACACAACCCGGGGGCAAGAAGCAGAGGCTGAGATTAAGGACTTCAAGCAAAAGGGCTGCCCCACCAAGGAATTCATGTGAGAATTCCAGAGAGTGGTGGGGAACCTGAGAAACTGGTCCGAGCACCTCCCGGTCCACCATTTCAAGGAAGCCCTGGATCAGGACCTGTGGCAAGCCTGTGGCTTCAGAGGGGTTCCCAAGCACATACAAGAGCACATATAGAATGGCGTTGGCTATGGATCTCAAAATCCACCTGCACCGAAAAACCACGCTGGAGAAAAAACCCAAGCAAACCCTGGGTTGTTGGACCACTACTAGGCAGCCAGATGAGCTAAATCCAGCATTGGCAGCAACCATTAAGTGCTTCAAGATGTGGCCAGCACTGCCATCAAGCATCAGAGTGCCTGGCCCCTGAACCCATCCCCCAGGCCTGCATCCCCGCAACCTCCAAAGCAAAGCACTGTGATGATTCTGGAGGAGACCTGATGGTGGGAGCCTTGAAGGTAGTGCTCCATGCAGATCTATGGCTAAATGACAACAAGGGCACACTGACCTTTAAGGATGGACTAGCCTGGAAAGGGACTAAGTTGTATGTCCCTGCTAGCTTACGACTCCATCCTACAGCGCAGCCACGACTCCAAATTGGCAGAGCACTTTGGTTACTTAAGACCCTGCATCTGACTAGGTGGCAGTTCTGGTGGCCCAGGATGAAAGCAGATGTGGAGGACTATGTGAAGAGCTGCACCACCTGTGCTGCTATGAAGAAGAGACCTGGAAGACTCCCAGGTTTCCTCCAACAAGTGGCTTACCCGAGTCATCCCTGGGAAGAAATCGCCATGGACTTCATAGTTTAGCTCCCAGAGAGCGGAAGGAACACAGTCATTTGGACCATGATTGACCTATTTTCAAAACAAGCCCATTTCACAGCCTGTTCGGGTTGCCCTCAGCTAGAAAAGTAACCAAGTTGTTTAAAAAACAAATATATAGGTTACATGGGATGCCCCACAGGATTATTTCAGATAGTGGGGTCCAGTTCATGGCTACGTTTTGGAGGGAATTCTTACAGGTGATAGGATCCAAACAGGGGCTGAGTTTGGCTTTTCATCTGAGTTCACGAACGGGGCAGTGGAATGAAAGAACCAATGGTAGAACAGTACATTAGGTGGTACATAGACTACCGGTAATCTAACTGGGCAGAGCTGCTGCCTTTTGCAGAAGTAGTCTACAACAACGGGATGTACAGTAGCACTGGTCTGACACCTTTCCAAGTCACCAGCGGCATGGAGTTTGTCCCCAGGCCTGAGCTACCAGGGGAGCCCCCCTCCTCTGTGTCCCTGAATGAATGGATGGAGCAATTAAAGCAAGGGTGGGAAAACATGAAGCAAGCCTTAGTAGAAGCAGAAATAAGTACGAACAGCGAGCCAATAAATGCTGCTCCCCCATCCTCCTTTCCAAAGTATACTTATTGACTAAGTATCTAAAACTAAAACTAAAGTTGCCAAGCAAGAAACAGGCATAAGTTCATAGGGCCATTCCCAATAATGAAAGTGATATATCCTGTAACTGTTCAGCTTACTCCCATACTTCTAGGGAAAGTACATCCAGTGTTTCATAGCAATCTGCTCAAACCAGTTGCAGGCTCCCAATTAAGGCCAGTAGACCAGGCAGCCCTGAAACTGATCATGGTGCAGGGAGAGACCTATTATGAAGTAATGAAAATTTTAGATTCCCGCATGCATCCGGATCACCTGCAATATCTAGTTCATTGGAAGGAATGCCCACTTTCTAAAGCAACTTGGATAAAAAGCTGGGGTGTGAAAGCTGGCAGATTGATTAAACAGTTTCATGACAAGTAGCCTCATAAGCCAAAAGGATCACTTGGGGGCAGGAGAAGGGGAGATTAAAGATGACATGGATTAACTTCCCTTGCTTTTCTTTTACAGGAGGTCCTCCTCAATTGAGGGGTGGGGCAGCCAGTCAGCCCTGAAGCCATTTTTATGCTGAAGCCATTTTGGGAGCATCTTCAGGGCTGCCACAGCCAGGCCAGTTAGAGCTGTGAGAACTAAAGTGGGGAGATGGAGATAATGTAGCCAAAACAACATTCTTTCCTGTGGGAGCCAAGGATGTTTTACCAGATGTTGGAGAGCCAGCCAAGATGGTGACTGTGACCTGGTTGGACCATGTGATGGATATGTGACCGAAGAGGATGAACTTTGGGGATTGATTTGGGTGGGAAAAACTCCAGAGTCCCCCAGAGTTAAGTTTTCTCCAGATGTGACAATATGACATGCCTAATAAATTTATACTTTGTGGAAAATGTCTGCCTTTACGTTTTTATTCCTTTGGGTGTGTTTGCCAGAACCCTGACATTACTTTCTATGTCTAATAATAATAATAATCAGCAGAATTTAATCTGAATTAAATTAAATTAAATTAATTGAGGGAGAACAATTTTCAAGACCTAATCCCAAGCATAAACCTGATAGCAATCAATCAAGTAGTAAGAAAGAAGGGGAACTAAGATATAAAACAAGAGATGTACAAAGCAAACACAGGGTCAGTCAAAAAGGACTCCAATACTATACATTAATGCTCAAAGTATGAGGGACAAACAGGGCCAACTTGAAATCTTAATGCAAAGAATGACATTGTTGCCATTACTGAAACTTGGTGGGATGAATCCCGTTTGGAACATATTACTAGAAAAATTTAAACTGTTCAAAAGAATCAGACCTAACAGAAGAAGAAGTGGAGTTGCATTATTTGTAAAAAGTTTTTACTACATTTCTACAGAAATGCAAAAAAACCAAAGATGAAAATCTTGGATGCATTTGGGTTATTATAAAAGGAAACAGGAATGACACTGCCATAGGTGTATGTTACAGACTATCCAATGAAACAGGCAATAATTTGCTAATAAGAGAGCTAAGCTGTGCCAGAAGCACACTACAATAGTATTGGGGGACTCTAACTATCCTGACATCAACTGGGAGACAAACTCTGCAGCAAGTGGGAGATCAAACAGGTAGCTGACAAGCTTTGCAGATAACATTGTCACCCAAATAATAGAGGAGGGAACTGGAAGGTCAACTAATCTTTTGGACCTCAGGAACTACCAAACTCATAATTTTAAATACCACGGACCACTAATATGAATTTTGACTGACAGTGGCTTGCTGACATTGGTGGGAAAGTCGGTCCCATATTCCAGAGCTCTTATGACTACTATTCCAGGCCCAGTCTTGTGACCACTGCAACTCTGGAATATGGGACCAGGTTGGAAATCTCCTCTGTAGAGGGTGGCATGTGTAATGTGCAAATTTGCGGGTGGTGCAATGTTCAAAAAGCAGAGTAGTCCTCACCGGCTAGGATGAAGTAATCATACTGTTGTGGCAAGGTGGGGAGGCATAGGCAGGCCAAAGCGGTGATGGAGATGGCTGGAAGGTGTGGGAGCGCCGCACTACTTGCATTTGCACGGAATCAGCATTCTGCCTTTGCTTGAGGAGCCCAGCTGAAGTTTCCTGCACTGCTCATGCTTCAGTGCTTTGATTCCCAGGGACAGGAGTTTGGCCAAGCTATCTGCAAAATCATCTCTTTCTCAAGGAGCACTCACAGAAGCAGCATGGGAGACTTTGGCCAGGATCTTGAGAGATGTGGCTGCTTCTGTCCACGAGTTGCACATTACACCCCCTACGGCAGAGATTTCCAATCTCATCACGGGCCGATCCCATATTCCAGAGCTGCAGTAGTCACAAGACTGGCCCTTTGGTTATCCTGGAGCAGCTCCTCCAGTCCATGGCAGCTGGTGCACCCAGATGGAGGAGCAACCAGTCCTGTGACTGCTGCAGCTCTGGAATATGGGACCGACTTTTCCACCAACATCAGCAAGCTACCCCAGGGCAGATTTCCCTCCACCGCTGTTGGTCTTACCTTCCAGTTCCAGCTCGCGTGGGTCTACTCAAGGTAAGGTTTGTGCTCGGCTGAAGTGGATGGGTGGGCCATGTGGGTCTTGTGTTCCCACGCAGCCTGGATTAATTGCTTTGGGGGGGGACATTTCTCTGTGGACCACCAAAATTTTCTCATGAACCATCAGTGGTCCACAGCCCACTGGTTGGCAACCACTGCTGTGGACCACCAATATGTTTTTTTAAAAAGATAAATAGTATTTATAATAAAAATGCAAATAATTTTTCTGTGGTCCACCAACATTTTCTCACGGACCACCAGTGGTCAATGGACTACCAGTTGGTGACCATTTAGCTATACTGGACTTTATTCTTACTAACAGAGATGAAAGGATAAAAGGGGTTGAAGTTGTGGGAACTTTGGAGGAGAGCGACCATACCATATTGAAATTTAGCATATTTCAGGCACAAGTAATAGGACAAAGTCTAAGTAGTGTTTTGGACTTTAAGAAAGCTGATTTTAACAAACTTAGAACTCAGGAACAATTCCATTGATGGAAATCTCAAAGGGAAAACATCTCTAGAAGCTTGGGAAACTCTGAAATATGAAATTATAAAAGCCCAGTCTAGCACAATACCACCAACCAAAAAAAAAAAAAAGAGATCCCAGATGAAACCAGCATAGCATAAAGAATTCTTTAGATAAATTGGTAGACAAAAAGGACAAAAATGGAAAGAGAAACAAATAAGCAAAATACCAGCAAATAGCCTAAATCTCCAAAAATGAAGTGAGGAAAGCTAAGGCTCAGAATGAACAAAGACTTTCAACAAAATTAAAAAATAACAAAAAAAACTTTTTTCAACATATACAAAACAAATATCAAAGAAATTATCAGATCAAATGAGAGAAGATGATAAGGAAGTAATAAGCTGTAGAGAGAAATCAAAGCTGCTTAAGTTCATTTTTTGTATCTATTTTCATGCAAAAAGTTAATACAGCCCAACCAAATTTCTTTCAACATGTCAAAAAGAAAAAAAACAGTCAAAGAAACTATTGATCCATTATAGGGAGAAGTGGGCAAGAAGATGATGCATAGCAGGGAGGAAAAAACCTGCTTAATTCATTCTTTACATCTGCCTTTAAACAAAAGGGGAAAAAACAGTCCAATCTAATAAAAGCAATACTGTAAAAGACATACTATAATATAAATCAAAATATGCAAGACAACAATAAGAGAAGACTTATCCACTCTTAATGAATTCAGATCTCCAGGACCAGATGGTTTATATTCCAGGGTTCTGAAGGAATTGACAGTTGTGATCTTGGAATCACTTAAACATATCTCTCAAGGATTCTGGAGTACTGAGGAACTAATAGAGGACTGGGAAAGAACTGATATGTTTCCAATCTTAAAAAAAAAAAGGGCGGGGGCGTGGATCCAGAAACTACAGATCAGCCTGACATTAATATCTGTGAAGATTCTGGAAAAGATAACCAAGCAATGGATCTGTGAACACAAAGAAATAAGCAAAGCTATTTCCAGAAACCAGTATGTATTTGTCAAAAGCAGATCTTACTAGACAGCTCTTTTTGCATCCTTTGAAAATAACTTAATTAGTGGACCAGTGAAATGCTCTGAACATAGTATACCTACACTTCATCAAGGCATTTCACAAACTAGACCATAGCCTACTTTTTGATAAGACAGAAAAATGTGGGATAGACAGTATACTACCAGATGGATTCATAACTGACTGACCAACTGCACTTAACATGTAATCCTTAATGAAACTACATTCACATGGAGAGAAGCATGCCATGGGGTACTCCAATATTCTATCTTAAACCTAGTATTCTTCATATCTTCCCCTAGATGAGAGGATAGAAGGGCTCATTAAATTTTTAAATGACATCAAGCTCTGGTAATAGCCAACACCTTAGAAGATAGGTTCAAGATCCAAAAGAATCTTAAGACTTGAACACTAGACTTACCCAACAAAATACAGTTCAGTAGTGAGAAAAATAAGGTCATATTGCAAAAAAACAACAACAACCCACAACATCTTAAGTTTAGAAGATGAACAATTCTTAAATGTAACTGATTTAAAAACTGCAAAGGAGGTTTGGCTGAAATTGAGAAGTGTGCATGTTGAGTGCAATATTGTGCAGCATGCAATATTGTGCAATTATCGAGACAATTGTACAGTGCCTGGCTGCAGCCACAAGCCAGTGTGGAAAAGCATTTGCTGCACATGCAGACTCCATTTATTGAGTTGGAACAGCATGGAATGCAAATTCCTGAATCTCAGAAGGTGTTGTTGGTCTTGATAAAACGAAGGACATTTTTTCAGCTGTTTTTGAGTGCAAACCAGAACAGGACTTATGAACAGAAGCTCTTAAAGCCTGTTTAATTTCTGAAGAAAACATGTGGATTGGCAACGCTGGTAGATAGCCTTGAGAAACTTTTCTTATCTGCCTTCTCAGAGATGCCGGTACAATAACATATTCAACCTGCGGATTGGTGGAATCCACATCAGACTGTTGGGAGGGGTTTCTAATTTCCTATATCCTAGTTGTATGCCCTGAGAGACCTCAGAGCCGGTTTTGAACTTTGACTTGCTTTCACCTCTTTTCAGTAAAAGTGTCAGCTTTGGAAGCCATATTCCATGCTGCCACATAACCTGAAAAAGTGGGAGGGGGGTGATTTCAATTAAAGAACTCTAGTAGACAAAATAAAATTCTTTTGTTAGTTCAAGGTCATTTAGTATGGTGCAGGATGAAATAAGGATTTACTTTTGGACGGATCGTGATTGGGCCATGTACTATGATGACGACCAAGAGGGGATGGATTTGTAGTTTGGGAAATTGTGGAAAGCCTGAAAAACTTTAGATTCGGGATCCAACAGATGTGCCAGCTGCTATTCTAATAAAGGTACTTTTGAGATATGTTTGTTTCAGAGTTACTGATTGGAATGGAGGTTTGCTGGAACTCTGACGAAAAGGTTCCCTTTTGAAATACAAAGTTTCAAGGTTTGTTTTGAAGGGGGGAGAGAAGCTGGTCCTTACATAAAGCAGGCTCTGCAATAGTGGTCAACCCAGAGAGAATTTCCCCCCGCACCAGTGGTGGGATTCAAATTTTTTTACTACCAGTTCTGTGGGCATGCTTGCTTGGTGGGCATATGACTGGGTGGGCATGACCAACTCAATGTCACTCATGTCAAGGGTCCCTCATCTGTCCCCTCCCCTCCCAGTCATTCCTTGTCACACCCAGCCTCAACTTATCCATAGTTCTGTAAAAATGTTGTTTACCTTTTTTTTACTTTATTATCTACATACTATAGATGTATTTTCATGGACCACTGAAAGAAGGAAATGGCTCACATGCTTTGCCCAAGAGTGTGATAGGCAACAGTCTTTAAGGGACTGCCAGAAAGAAGGGGGGCAATGTATTTTCCAAAGCACCAGAAGGCAAACAAGAAGCAATGGATGGAAACTGAACAAAGAGAGAAACAACCTAAAACTAAGAGAAACCTCCTGACAGTGAGAACAATTAAACAGTGGAACTGCTTGTCTCCAGAAGTTCTGGGTGCTCAATCATTGGAAGTTTTAAAGAAAAGACTGCACAGCCATTTCTCTGAAATGGTATAGGGTTTCCCCCAAGGTTCCTTTTTAAGTGTTATTCTGTTATTCTGGCACCTTTCCCAGGACCTCTACTCAGAGTTTGGCATCCTCAGTTTTCCTGCCTGAGCTGGGGGTTGGACTAGAAGACCTCCAAAGTCCCTTTCAACTTTATTAAACACATGTGTATTTATGCTCTGGACCAGTGGTTGCCAACTGGTGGGCTATGGCCCACTGGTGGTCCGTGAGAATATTTTGGTGGTCTGCAGATAAATGTCACCCCCAGAGCACACCCCAAAGCAATTAATCCAGGCTGCGAAGGAACACAAGGATGCGCCGCCCCACGGCCCATGGGAACACAAGGCTTGCATCGGAACAACACAAGGTAGTGAGGGGAGGGGGAAAGGGCGGATGGGGGAACTTGCCAGGCCACCAGGCTGCTTCTTTCCGCTTCTTTCTTCTTCTGCTTTTGGCTGCATGCAAGGAAAGCAGCAAAAGTCTTTCTTTCTCTTCCCTAAACTCCACCAGAAATGAGTCTTTGGGACCCTGCAGGCCTCCTACTCCAAGAGGCTGTGCTGGCAATGACTCATTTCTTGGTGGAGTTCTGCTGCTTTTGCTGCTTTCCTTGCATGAAGCCAAAAGATCCCAAATAAAGAATGATCGATCGGTAGGAAAACAGGGTGGGGAATTTTCCTGCAGACTTTTTTTTGGGATTTTCCCAGGGTCTCTGTCTGCATATATATTTCTTTTCTTTTGTTTCCTTATATCACTAACATAATCTTTTTTAATATCTACTATTCCATTATAGCCTCCCACTATACACACATCCTTTTGACCTGTCTCAATAATCTTTTCATGGAGTTTCTTATAAAATTCTTTCTGATTTTTATTAGGTGCATAAATGTTTACTAATAACATCAATTTTTGTCCTTTCTTTATTTCAATCATTAAAATTCTTCATTTAGAATTTGCATAAATTTGTTTAGCTTTTATCTCTTCACTGATGTATACTGCTACCCCTTTTTTTTCTCCACCAATACTGTATAGAGTTTCCCCAGTGTGTTGAGTTCTAAATATTTTTCGTCTTGTCTTTTGATATGTACCTCCTGGAGTCACATAATATCTACCTTTTGTTTAACCAGTTTTGTGAATATTTGTTTTCTTTTCACTAAGGCATTTAACCCATTCATGTTTATTGACAATAGTTTTATTTCCTCCTCCATTCTCTTGTTAATCTACTGGTTTCTAGTTTCTGTTAGTCTTCTTGTTTCTTTGTGTTCTTGTTCTGATGCCTTCTTCTTTCTGGGGTTCTTGCGCCTCTTTAGTTTTGTCTTCCTGGTCTTCTGCTTCGGATTCCTGTTGACGATCTTCTTGACTCCTCTCCTCTAATTTCTCTCTGCTGCTACTGTTCTCCTCCATTCCTTGTCAATTGATCATATAATTCTTGGGCTTTATCTAGATTGTCTATTTTAATCTTTTTGCCCTGCCAGGATACTAGCATGCCTTCTGGGATGATCCCCCTCAATAATATATTCCGTTTACTCAGTTGGGATGCTAGGAAACGATAGTCTTTACATTGTTCTTGGATTCATCTGTGTATTTGTTTCAGGGTAATAACTTTTTTATCCTTATGCACCATTGGCTCCTCCCTTGTTATTTTATAGATAATATCCCTGATTTTCTTTCGGGTGAATTTGATGTGTACTTCTCTGGGTAACCAGTGTCATTTTGCATAATTTGTTTGGACTCTGTAGACTTTGTCCAACTCATTTATACTTTCTTGTGTATCCCTTTGCAGAGTTTCTGCTATCAGTTCCGCCATTAGTCTTCCCAGATCTTTATCCCTAGTTTCGATCACATTCTGGAATCTTAGAAAAAAGGAGGCTCGATCCATTTCTAGATGGACCAAGGAATCTTCTAGATCGTTATTAATTGCCATCATACATTGATCAACCTGTTCCATTTTTTTTTCTATTTGTTCTGTTTTTATTTCTATCATTTTTATTTTCTGTTCATTTTTTTGGATCACCTCTTATATTGAACTCACCTTGTCCTCCAGTTTCTGGATATTAGTTTTCAATTCACCATGGTTTCTTGACATTGTCTCCTGTAACTTCACCACTGTTTCTTGGAACATTAACAAAGTGGATTGTATTGTTGGTGTGTCCTGTGTGAGATTTGATTTCTCTGTAGTTAACATCCCTTCTATTGACCTCTGGTATGATGGAGATGCGATCACTACTGATGAGTTCGATTAAGTTTTTTTCCCCTGCCCTCAGGGTAGTTGTCATCATTTCTTTCAAAATTTTGTTCTGCTCCCCTAAAATTTTATAGATGCTTTCCCAAATTACCATGCAACCACTTTATTACTAATAATACTAACTTTTTGTCATTCTTACTTGTTTCTTTTATATCTTAATACCATAAACTGGATTAAATTAAGTTAAGTAAGATTAAATCAATTACTACTAGTTTATAACTGCTTCCCTTTTGTTTATCAATATTATAACATTCACTATCCTGGTCACTTATTTATTCTACTTCTATTTTATAAATTATATAATCATTAATATTACTTTGTACAAAATAATCAATAGTTATAATACATTGAAGTAAGCTATAATAGATATAATATATAATGTAATATAGTTAATAATATATAGTTAATGTAGTTTTTAATATAGGTATTGTAAATATTAAATATACTTTAGTTATATCTTAGATATATTTCAATCACTAGAGTTTATCTATAATCAATATTATTGCTTTCTACAAAATAGTCAATAGTTATAATTCATCAAAGTAAGCTATAGCAGGTATAATGTAAAATAGTTAACAATTAATATATATTTGATATGATTATTAATATGGGTATTAATAATATTATTAATGGGTATTTATAATATTGGACTGAAATGTGAAAAGGCTATTACGGATGATTTTATATATTCTCATAACATATCGAAGGCAGTAACTAGGACCCTGGAGGAGCCATGGATCACTATCCCTGTAGGAAAGAGGAAGAGGCAGAGAAAAAGGAACAGGAAGAGGAAGAGAGGATGCTGTGCTGGGATTTTCTTTAGGCTCAGTAAGTTTCCACACAAGCTTTCAATTCCAAGTATATTTCTTACCAATGCAAGATCTCTGACTAACAAAATGGATGAATTAAGGCTACAGACTTGTAAAGACTAAATCTATCAAGAACTGCTATGTTTTGCTAATCACAGAAACTTGGCTTCATTCACTCATTCCAGATGAAGCTGTTGAGCTGGAAGGCTACTTAACTCACCAGCAGGACAGGAGTAGAGATTCTGGCAAGATCAAAGGGGGAGCTTTAAGCCTTTATGTGAACAAAAGCTGGTGTATCAATACAAAGACTGTAGACAGCCATTGCTCCATAGATCTGGAGTATATGACTCTTAAATGTAGACCCATATATCTTCCACGGGAATTCAGTGTGGTTTTGATTACTGCAGTCTATATCCCACCTGATGCCAATACTACCATAGCTTTGGGATTCTTGTATTACATTGTTAGTAAGCAGCAGAATAAGTATCCTGATGCTGTGCATATCATAGAGGGGGACTTTAATCAAGCTGATTTAAAAGCAGTGCTCCCTAAATTCCATCAGCGTGTTAAGTGTGCTACTAGAAGAGCAAACATATTGGACAAAGTATATACCAACATCAAACATAGCTATAAGGTTATACAATTACCACATTTGGGACAATCAGACTGCTTTTAGCAATGTCACTGCTTTTAGCACCAGTGTACATCCCTCTTAGGAGGCAGGCTCTGCCTATAATAAAGACAGTGAAATCTTGGCCAGAAGATGCTTCCCAACAACTTCAGGATTGTTTTGAAAACACAAATTGGGACATCTTTTACCACCCTGACTTAGAGAAGCACACTGCAACTGTTTTGTGCTACATCAAACACTGCACAGATACTATCACTGTAGATAAACGTATTAGGATCTATCCCAATCAGAAACCCTGGATGACCAAGGAAGTCCAGCACCTCTTGCATGACAAGACCAACGCCTTTAGGTCTGGTGATGGGGCAAGATACAGTGTTGCCAGAGCTAATCTGAAGAAAGGTATTCAGAAGGCCAAGACTGATAATAAGAGGAAGATTAAGGATAATTTTTATAGCAATAACATGAGGCAGGTGTGGCGAGGAATTCAACAAATTACAAAACATCAACTGACCAATGTCATCCCTGCTGAAGGGGATGCTTCATTGGCTGAGGAACTGAATCATTTCTTTGCTCACTTTGAAGTGGAGACATCAGAGACAGCTAAAATACAACCACTGGCCAAATGTAGCCCCCACCTCATTGTGGAGGAACAGGGGGTGAGGAGCATTTTGAAGGCTGTGGACCCTAGAAAGGCTGCCCATCCTGATGGTATCTCTGGCCAAGTGCTTAAAGACTGTGCTGATCAGTTGGCTGGAGTCTTTACCAAGATCTTCAATCAGTTTTTATCCCAGTCCACTATTCCATCTTGTTTGAAGGCTTCCACCATTGTTCCTTGGTCAAAGAAGTTCCCTATCAATAACCCCAATGATTACAAACCAGTGGCACTCACTCCTATCATCATGAAATACTTTGAGAAATTGATCTATTGGTACATCATTTCTGGTCTTCCGCATACATTTGATAAACAGCAGTTTGCATATAGAAGAAATAGATCTACAGAGGATGCTATAGCCATCACTCTTCACACTGCTGTGACTCATCTAGAACAGCAGGGGGTCTATGTGAGGATGCTTTTTGTAGATTTTAGTTCTGCATTTAACACAATTCTTCCACATAGACTAGTGTCTAAATTTCTGGACCTTGGACTTTCTTATTCAGTCTGCCTTTGGATTATGGATTTCCTGTCTGGCCACTCACAGAAGGTCAGATTAGGTAATCATACCTCTTCAGCCCTTATTCTTAACACTGGTACACCACAGGGTTGTGTGTTGAGTCCCTTACTCTATACTTTTTATGTGCATGACTGCATTCCCACTCATGCTAGTAATACTATTGCTAAATTTGCAGATGATACAACAATGGTGGGACTCATCTCTGGGGGGGATGAGTCTGCTTATCGAAATGAGGTGGACCGTTTGCTTTCATGGTGTGGAGACAATAACTTGGTTCTCAACACCAATAAGACCAAGGAGTATAGTATGCTGTATAGTGCAGTATTGGTGTGGTGTCGGGGTTTTTTGGTTCAATGTGTGGAGTGTGAAGGATGTGTGTTTGTGTTTATTTTCATGGTCATGGTCATGATGTGCACTGAAGATGGCGTTTGATTTCATTGTACGAGGTGCAATGATAATAAAGTAAACTAAACTAAACTAAACTATTATAAATGTTAAATATACTTTAGTTATATCTTAAATATATTTCAATCACTGGAGTTTATGTAAGTACTATAGGTTTATATAAGTACTATAATCAATATAATCAACACAGTCACAAGATTCAGTATAATGACCAAATTAATTCTGTAGCATTCCTCAAATGGACTTGACTGCCCGTTAATATACAGTTTCTTGGTGTCACAGTATTCATTTCCACCTCCATCTCAGCTGGTATTTCTAATTGTAGAGTTCGTTGTTGGCTCTGGTTCTCATAACGTTCTTGCTCTTTCTCAGTTTGATTTCTATTATTCGTTTCTCTGAACTTTTGCAGCCTTTTCTTGATTTTCTTCGCTTGTCTTGTTAGTCTCTAAGCTGCTGAAAGCGCCCGCCTTTCTCTCCTCTGCTCTCCACCGTTTTATTTTTCTCCATCTTTCGATCCTTTCAGCCTCGGTTCACTTTGCCGTTACTTTGTTGTTTTCAGCACAAGTCAAGTTGAGTAATGGGTTCTCCTTTCACCACTCTTGCCTCTGGTGCCTTCCACTCTCCCACTTTCACTTTCACAGTTTTTTCTCTTTCTTTACCTTCTGTTTTTGTTGCACTTCTCTCCGTCACTCTAAGCTTCAAATTTCTTCCACTTTTTCGGTTTCGGATTCTGTAGATCACAGCTTTTCCCTTTGGGTCACTGCTAAACATTTCAAGGTAGAAACCCTCCCAATGGAGCTTCCTTTTTTTACCAAGAATTTCTGGGATTGCTCACTTTAACAATTCAATTCAACCCACTGCAAATCTGGGATTTGTTCACTGGTCTGTATGTCACAGTCTGTTCAATAAGATCTTTTCTTCCTCATCTGTTATGACTTGTCACAGCCTCGGGTCCGCCATGTCAGAGGGACATGACAGGACACTTGTCATGCCGGGTTAAAGAGGGATCCTTCTGCTTTCTCTCTGTTGCCTGTTACTTCTTTGCTGTCTTCTCTCTTTAGTGGACTGACTGTTTCCTTGATTTTTTTCTTGTTATTTATATATTGGAAGAAACTTTTTTGTTATCTTTGACTTTCGTTGCAAATCTTTCTTCATTCAGAGCCTTTGCTTTCCTGACTTTGCCTTTGCAGATTCTGGCTCTCTGCTGATATTCTACCAACTAAGGTGCGTCCCTCTTTCCAGTTTTATTTTTTATTTTATTTATTTATTTGTCAATTGCTTACAAAATAATAGGTATAAGTAAAAACATAGCTATGAATACATGGATAAATATAAGAAAAATTAAAAAATATATGTAAAAGAAACAATAGGACAGGGACGGTAGGCACGTTGGTGTGCTTATGCACCCCCCTTACAGACCTCTTAGGAAAGGGGTGAGGTCAATAGTAGACAGTCTAAGGTTAAAGTTTTTGGGATTTGGGGAAAAAAACAGAGTCAGGTAGAGTATTCCAGACATTGACCACTCTGATGCTGAAGTCATATTTCCTGCAATCAAGTTTGGTGCGATTAACCTTGAGTGTCAGCCTTCAAGATTTCTTCCTTTGCTTCTCTTCTTTTGCTTTGCATCTTTCGGCTGCCATAAGTAACGGGGGGGGGGGGGCAGTGGGCCATGATATATCTGGGAAGCGAGCTGGAGTAGGAAACGAAACTGTATATCTAGGGGAGGGGGAGTCTTGCTTAAGTTTCTATTCCTTACTTTTCTATTCCTTGCTATGCGCAACTGCGACTCTTTATCAAACTATGCCAAGGTCAACGGACAGAAGCCTCATCACCACCTGAAGATGCCCACATGATGTTATGCACCACTTCTCATTGGAGGAGCGATATGGACTGTTGGGGGTGGGAACGTTGCCATCACTTTGTATATGTGCTTTTCGCGCTCATTTCCTCAGATTCAGAATTCTTTTGTTGCTACCACTTTGATTTCCAGTAAAAGATATCTTTACTCTAACAAATGGAGTTTAAGTGTTTCTTTCTTGGATTTTGAATGGAGCACCAGCTGACATTATTCTGAATCTGAGGAAATTTGTATCTATTGTATGCTCTTGTGTTGTTATGGTTGAAGCTGAAGTATTCATTGACAGGTAGGACATTGCAATGTATGATTTTATATACTATACTTAGATCGGACCAAAGGTGGCGTAGTTCTAGGTTTTCTATGTCTAGAATTTCGAGTCTGGTGGCATAAGGTATTCTGCAATGAGTAGAGGAGAACTCTTCTTGTGAAATATTTCTGGACTTTCTCAACTGTATTAATATCAGATATGTAATGTGGGTTCCAGACTGATGAGCTGTGTTTGACTATTGGTCTAGCAAATGTTTTGTATGCTGTAGTTATTAGTGTAATATTACCAGAGAAAAAGCTATGTAAGAGTAGGTTAACAATTCTTAATGCCTTTTTGGCTATGTAGTTACTTACAGTGGGCTCTAGCACTTAGGTCATTTGAGATGAGTACTCCAAGATCCTTGACAGACTTTAGATCATCAACAAGGTCTTGACTATTCAGCCTGTATTTTATTTTCTGATTTTTTGGTGGCAATATGTAGGACAGAGCATTTATTTGTTGAGATTTGAAGTTGCCATTTGTTTGACCATTCTCATACATAGTCAAGGTCTTTTTGAAGGGTAGTAGTGTTGTCTGTGGTGTTACATCATCAGTGAAGAGAACGCAGTTGCTCTTGATAAGATCACAGAGGTCATTTATGTAGCGTATGAAAAGAGTTGGTCCTAGAACACTGCCTTGGGCGACACCACTGTTGACAGATACAGAATTTGATAAAAGCTCCTAATTTTGACCATTTGTTGTCTGTTTGACAGGAATGCTTCTATCCAGTTATGCAGGTGTCCAGGGATACCGTAAGATTTTAATTTTAGGAGTAGTTTGTCATGTACCACTGAATCAAAAGCTTTACAGAAGTCTATGTAGATTGAGTCTATTGCTTTGCCTTAATCGAGTTGTGTAGTCCATATGTTTTTGCAATGTAAGAGTTGCAGATTACATGATAGTTTTTTCCTGAAACCAAATTGTTTATTAGAGAGCAGGTTGTTTGTTTCTAAGTGGAGGATGATGGATTGGTTAATAATTGACTGTCCTTTTTGTCTTTCAATTTGTCAGAGTGATCTTTGTGCAGGCATCCTGGTTTCTTCTTGGATTTTTTGTTTTTCTTTCTCAGTGGTATTGTGCTGATCTGTGCTTTTATGATCATGTTGGTCTGGGCTTTTTAGAGTTTCCCAAGACTCTTGAGTTGTTTTCTCCTTTAGGATTTTCATCCAAGGAATCTTTCCCATGTTCTCTCTGAGTTTATTAAAATCAGCTTTTCTAAAATCTAAGACTCTGGTGTCATTATGTTCTATTGTTTGTGTTTGTGTTATGTTGAATTCTAGTATGGTATGGTCTCTCACTCAAGGTTCCTGTCATACTTTTTTCTTTTATATATCTATTTTATATGCAATATTTTATATTGACCCATATGCATTCTAGAAGGTTTTTTACTTTGGTTTCATGCATTTCAGTAGCAATATGGTCCTTTACATACAGTGCAACTCCACCTCTTTTATGGGGTCTGGTTTTTTAGACAGTTTGTATCCTTCTATCAGTATGTTCTACTGTTTCATCCCACCAAATTTCTGTTATTCCATCTATATCATGTCTACTTTCATGTATTAGTAGTTTGAGTTTACCATGTTTGTTCCCCAGACTTGGTGTATTTGTATATAGGCACTTGAGATCTTTATGTCTGACACTGGGTATGCTTCCTGTGTCTCTTACTTGGTGTTTGTGTTTGTCTCCCTTCCCATCCCTCTTTACTTCATTATTTGACTTGCTTTTTAGAAGTTTTTGCTTGGGATTAGGTCCTGAAGATCCTAAAGATTGATCAGCCACCCCCCCCCCTCAATTTTAGTTTAAAGCCCTCCTGATAAGTGGAGCCAGTTGTTTTTCGAAAACATTCTTCCCAATCTTTGGGAGGTGCAGCCCATCCCTTGACAAAAGTCCATCATGGAGATAGTACAGACCATGGTCCAGGAATCCAAGGGTATTATTGGCAAAACAAAGTCAGTGGTTCACTTCCAGAATCCTTAGTTCTCTTACTGGATGTTGTCATCTCATTGGCAGTACAGATGAAAAAACTACTTGTGCACCTAAGTCTCTGACTTTCTTGCATAGCTGCTCATAATAATTCAAAATGAAAATTATAGCTAAGAATATGACCAATAAACAAAAAAAAAATTTAGCCAAGAAATTAGATATTCAAATCGTCCAAAAAATAAGATACTTAGGAATTACTATTTCGGCACGCTGTTCAACAATCAAAGAAAATAATTATGAGACTCTACTGAAACAAATAAAAAAAGATCTAGAAAACTGGAATAATTTACAACTGTCACTAATAGGTAGAATATCAGCAATTAAAATGAATATACTACCAAAAGTCTTATTTTTGTTTCAAAATATACCCATTAAATTGGATTTTTTCCTCCAAAGATTTGAACAAAATTTTTGTGGCAGGGTAAGAGACCAAGGATTAAATTGAAACATTTTCAAGATGCAAAGAAAAGAGGAGGATTAGGCTTCCTGGAATGGGAACTGTATTACCAGGCGGCTGCCTTGACACGGATCAAACATTGGGTAAATTTAGATAACAAAAGACTCTTTATTAGAAGGGCATGGCTTACAACAGGGCTGGCATGCATATTTGTGACCTGGTAGAAATATGACCAATCAATATTTTCTGAGATACAAAATACGGCAAGCTTTAATTTCAATTTGGAATAAAATAAGACTACAAAACTATATAGAAATACCAGGCTGGATAGAAGCAATAATATACCCAAATTTATACAACCAAGAAAAAGCCATCACATATAAAGACATTATAACTGTGGCGTGTCAAAACAAAGACAGGAACTAAAACAACAAGGAATAGCATTGGAATGGTGGGCCTATCTTCAAATACAGTCCAGATACGGAAGAGATAAAAAAGAATGGGGAATTAATTGTCAAGATACAATACTAGATAAAATATTAATAGGACTAGAAATAAAACAAATAAAGAAGTTTTATAAATGCCTACTTAAGCCAAAAATGTATGAAGAACAAGTTAAAGCCCAGGGGAGGGGTGGAGAGGTTGCAGTGATTATTTGGGAGGACCTAGGTCCTAGGGAATCCACTGTTCCTCAGACGACCGTATGTGAATCCCTCTTTGTAAAGTGTGGTTCCGGGGTTCAGATGGGCCTATTGATCACATACCTGGCTCCCTGCTATGTGGCATCGGCCCTGCCTGAGCTCCTCGAGGTTATAGCCAGCCTGGCGGTTGAGACCCCCAGGCTGATGGTCATGGGGGATTTCAACCTGCCTTCGGCTGGTGGGACCTCGGAGATTGCTCAGGAGTTCTTGGCTTCCATGACAGCCTTGGGCCTGACCCAACTAATTAGAGACCCCTCTCACACTGGGGATCACATCTTGAATCTAGTTTTTGTCTCGGGACAGTGGCAGGATGATCTAGTATAGGGGACGTTGTTATTGAGCCCTTGTCATGGTCAGATAATTCGCTCCTTAGACTGGACTTCCAGGCTGCACCCCCTCGTCGCAGGGAGGCAGAGCCGATACGATGGTTCCGCCCCAGGTGCCTGATGGACCCGGATAGGTTCCTGATGGAGCTTGGGCTGTTTCCCGATGTTTGAACACATGACTTGGTTGAGGACCTGGTGGCCACCTGGGATAGGGTGGCGGCTAGAGCCCTTGACCAAGTCGTGCCCTTGTGGCCTCTGACCCGATGCCACTCTCACTCGGCTCCTTGGTTTTCTGAGGAACTAAGGGAGATGAAGCATCAGAAAAGATGCCTAGAGAGTGGTTGGAGGGCCACCCGCTCCGGATCTGACCGAACACTATTGTGGTCCTATATTAGGACCTACTTAGTGGCGATAGAGGCGGCAAAGTGTTCTTACTTTTCCGCCCTTATCGCATCTGCAGGAAATCGCCCAGCCGCCCTTTTTAGGGTGACCCGCTCCCTTTTAGAAGTGGGAGCGTGGGAGGATCCTCTGCAGGGATGGGCTGAGGATTTTTCAAATTTCCTGCTGGACAAAATCACTCAGATCCGGGATGGGTTGGACTCTGACTGGGCAACTCTGGATGGGGGGTCAGGAACGGAATTGGGGGAGGTCATCTGGGGAGAGTTTGACCCTGTGACCCCCGAGGACGTGGACAGGATGCTGGGTGAACTTAATGCTACCACCTGTTTACTGGATCCATGTCCCTCCTGGCTGGTATTAGCCATTCGGGAGGTGACACGAGATTGGTTCCAGGGTATTATTAACGCTTCCTTGAGTGAGGAATTTCTGCCTGCCTCCTTGAAAGAGGTGGTAGTGAGACCCCTCCTCAAGAAACCGTCCCTGGACCCAACTTTCCTATCTAATTATCGTCTCGTCTCCAATCTTCGCTTTGTGGTGAAGGCTGTTGAGAGTGTGGTGGCACGACAGCTTCCCCAGCACCTGGATGAAGCTGTCTACTTAGATCCATGCCAATCGGGCTTCAGGCCCAGATACAGCACGGAGACGGTATTGGTCGCGTTGGTGGATGATCTCTGGAGGGCCCGTGACAGAGGTTATTCCTCTGTCCTGGTCCTGTTAGATCTCTCGGAGGCTTTTGATACTGTCGACCACAATATCTTATTGCGGCGGCTGGGGGGGTTGGGAGTGGGGGGCACTGTTTTGCGGTGGTTCTCCTCCTTCCTCTCCGACCATTCGCAATTTGTGCTGACAGGGAGGCAGAGATCGACTCCGAGGCCCCTGATCTGTGGGGTTCCTCAGGGGTCGGTGCTCTTGCCCCTGCTATTCAACACTTATTTGAAGCCGCTGGGTGAGATCAGGCGGAACAGGCTTCAGCTCAACTCAGCTAAGACCGAATGGCTGTGCTTTCCAGCACCCCGATACAACCAGCTAGTTCCATCGCTGACTGTGTGGGGGGGAATTCTTGCCCCCACAGACAGGGCGCGCAATCTGGGTGTCTTCCTGGATGTATGGCTGTTGTTAGAAGAACATATGGCGGCCGTCGCCAGGAGGACTTTTTATCAGGTCCGTAGGATCTACCAGTTGTGGCCCTTTTTGGATCGGGATGCACTTCGCACAGTCACATCCGCCCTCATTATCTCCCGCCTAGACTATGCCAATGCTCTCTACATGGGGCTCCCCTTGAAGAGCAACCGAAGGCTCCAACTGGTGCAGAATGCGGCCGCACGGGTGGTTTTGGGGGCTTCTCACAGCTTTCATGTTACACCACTCTTGTGCGAGCTGCATTGGCTCCCGGTGGTCTTTCGGTGCGTTTCAAGGTGTTAGTTACCATCTTTAAAGCGCTCCATGGCTTGGGACCTGGGTATTTACGGGACCGCCTACTGCCACCATCAATCTCCCGTCGACCGGTACGCTCCCATAGAGTGGGTCTCCTCGGGGTGCCACCAGCTGGACACTGGCGACCCCGAGGGTGCGGGCCTTCTCTTTGGGGGCACCCTCCCTCTGGAACAAATTACCCCCGGAGATAAGGATCATCCCTGACCTTCTGATCTTCCAGCGCACATTGAAAACTTATTTATTTCATCAAGCCGGTCTGGCCTAGGGTTTTATGGGGTTTTAAATTTGGTTTTAATTGGTTTTAGTCCTTATTTAGTCCTTGCCTCATTTTTATTATTCAACCACTTAATATTATTGTATTTTTTTAATGACTGTATACCGCCCCGAGTCCCACAGGGAGAGGGGGCGGTATATAAATCTTGTAAATAAATAAATTGATGTTAACCTGGGCTAAAGACCTTGGATATAGTATTAACCTACCAATGCCAACTAATTTGGGACTGAAATAAAAAGATAATGTTAGCGACATCTTATAAGGAAAATCTGTTTAAGATGTTTTATAGGTGGCACCTACCACCAGCCAGATTAGCAAAAATTTATGATATTCAATCATCCGTATGTTGGAAATGCTCGAAAGAATGAGGTACTTTTTACTATATGTGGTGGGCCTGCAAAAAAACACAGGCGTTTTGGAATAAAATTTGGTCATGGTTAGAGGAAATGTTGGGAGTAAAAATCAGCTATACACCAGAGATATTTTTATTAGGAATAATAAAAGAGAACCTTAGTAAAGCAGACATTTATTTAATGATATATGTAATTACCACAGCAAGAATACTCTTTGCCCAAACTTTGAAAACAAAAGAAATTCCAAATGATGACATTATAATTTATAAGATTTTTCAATGCACTGAACTAGATAGTTTAACACTAGAATTGAAAGATCAGAATAAATTAGAATATTATAAAATATGGAACAAATTCTACATACAGAGGGACATGAAAGGAAGTTCATAAAATTGAAATTATAATTTAAAGCGAAATAGAAATGAGATATAAGAATAAGATCTATAAAGGTATAAAGTTTAAATGTATATATGTATGTGTTTGTGTTTCCTTATGATCTTTTATAATGTAAAATGTAAAGACTGAAATATATGTCAAAGAAAGTCCACCATGTTCAATATTTTTAATGTTTATTTTCAATAAAAAAATTAAAAAATCAATATTGATTTCAAGTCCTTTTTGTGTGTCATTCGTCCCTATGTGTAGTAATAGAAAGGGGTAGTAGTCTGTGGGTTTTATTAATTTGGTAAGGTTCTCAGCCACATCTTTGATTTTTGCTCCAGGGAGAAAACAACTTTGGATAGACTGTCTGATCTACAGATGCAGGTTCTGTTCCCTTGAGAATTGAATCTCCTATCACTAGCACTAGCCTTTTTTTTTCCTAGGGAGGTTTGCGGTGTTTTTCTATTTATCACAGAAGCATTTGGGAAACATCACGTAAGGTTAAATAGTGATATGAATATCATACAAAAAAGGAAAAATAAATAAATGTAAAAATTGTTGGCAATGTACAGTATTGCTAAAATCTTGTAGTATCATAGTAGTTTTGCTTCTGAAACCTCTTGAAATTTTGGCCTTCCTTTTGAAATTTCGTGAGATTGCAGTCAAACAGGGCCAAAATTTTACAAAAAGTCAATTTTCAATTCTACAATTTTCAATTATTTTAGGTTTTTTTTTACAGTTCCATGGATTTTGTAAAAAATTACCACAGATGCCATAATGCCAATTATTCCTTGACAGCATAGGTGGTCCAATCTTTTCAGCTTGCCAGGACAGCATTAACTGAAGAGGAATCATCCTGGGCCTTTTATAAAGTATATATAATATAGTTAATGTATAGGTAATATAATGTGGCCCATGGACTGTGTGTTGGACATATCTGTTTTACTGTGTTGGCTATATTTGGCAATCACATTTATTATTCTAGATCCCATCATTTTGCAATACCTTACCTTTGAAGGTCATGATGGCAATCTGAGCTCCTGCACGGTGTAGACGTCTCAACCCTTCAGGCTCTGCATTGCGCTCCTCACAGAAGTACAAACGGGCAGCAAAAATGCGCAGTGTCAGGTTAGGATATGCACACAAGAAGTCAGCCACATGCCGGGCACAATCATAACATGGGCTCCAGGAGGTGAACCAAGTAATACGATAGCAGTGCCTTGGATCCAGATCCCATGTGGAAATATAACGCAGGAATAGAACTTCAACATGGCAACCTGACTAAATAGCAATGATACAGAAAAACTGGGATATGACCATCATAAAATGAAAGGCAGAACCTATAAAAAAAACCCAAGGATATAAGAAGTTCCCCAGATCAGGATTGAGTTACTCAATCTACAAATCAAAATTCTGTGATCAGGAGTAACATATTTTCTTAGATGACAATATGTCAAGTTGCTAGTTGAAAAATTATATATCTGATTGTTTTCCTCCTATATCCACCCTTCCCCATACATGGAAATAAGTCTGTCTATCTGTCTGTTTCTGTCTGTCTGTCTGTCTGTCTCTCTATTGATCAATTGCAATGAAGTGTATAATATTTCTGAGTGAAGACAACAGATTTTAATTTAACACACTCCAGGTATCGTTTTGCCATTTATAAATAAATTTGCTGGTCCTATTGGGAAGATATTTAGATAATTGACAGAGAAAATTAAATAATGGGCGATGAAGATGCACTTCTGAGGTGATAAATTAATCAGGAGGTTATTTCAAACAAGATTTCTGCATAAATATGATTTAAGGTCCAGAGCTTTCTTTAACCTTCTTATAATATCTGTCTTGTTTTTACACATCATGCATCTAGTCCCATTACACTGATCATGCTGGCATTGAGATGCTACCAGAAACAATTCCTAGAACTATCAATTAAAAGCTATTTCATTTTCCCCCTCAATGGGTTTTTCATAGCAGGAAAAAGATACTCTTTAGATCAGGGGTGCCAAACTTGTGGCCCATGGGCTGGATGCGTCATGGGCTGACTATGCCCACCTTCATTTTAGCAAAGGAGAAAAAGTCACAATATGTCATGTGATGACAATGTGATGCGAGTTTGGCACCACTGTTTTAGATGCTATGAATGTGGTCAAATGATTCAAGGTAATTTTAAGGAAAACTAAAATGGAATATAGCCAAAGATAGATCTTTTTTCTATTGCTCTTATGGCATTTATTGGGGATATTTTTTTTTACTCATAATATTCAGTCTGAATCTGGCTTTCTGTAATTTAAATCCATTATTCTGCATTCTGCAAGGAGAGAAAGGGCGTTGGTACTTACCTGATATGCCCATTCTCTGTGAGCTGCAATGAGCATCCAGCAGTGGGAGGTGTTTAGACTTAGATTGGATAGACTGGGCTTGATTGAGAGGATACTCCTCCTCCTCCATGTACTCCTCTTAAGTGTCCCCAGTTTTTGTGAAGACAAAGAGAGAGAAACCTCACCTTTTTTTTTGGTAGTCACTGGCCAGACCAGGAACCCACCAGATGGAAATTGGGTAGATCTAGATGCTCATCGCACCTCACAGAGAACAGGCATATCAGGTAAGTACTAATGTCCTTTCTCCAATGAGCTGCTCCGAGATCCAGCAATGGGACATACCAAAGCTTGGCTTGTCCTACGGGAAGGTCTCCATCTGTCTTGGAGTTCCCTCATGGTCCCTATGGACCCTTTGTAAGACTCTCCTATTGAAGGAAGCCTCAGCAGAGCAAATACATCAATTTTGTAGTGTTTAATGAAGGGCCCATGTTGCCACACAACATATTTCTGTTACTGGCGCTTGTGTGATCCAGGCTGCTGAAGTTGCGCTGCTCCTAGTGGAATGTGCTGTTATGCCTCTGGGCACTGGTAATAATTGAGTCTCATATGCCTTAGCTATTGTGGCTTTCAACCACCTGCCTATAGTTGAAGGTGATACCTTATGACCCTGAGTGGTTGGCCGAAAGGAAACGAAGAGCATCTCAGTCTTTCTAAAGGGAGCCGTGCGGTGTATGTACGTACAGAGAGCTCTCCTAACATTTAGTTGATGCCATTGATATTCTAACCCCTGAGACGGACTAGGACAAAAGTTCAGAAGGACTAATTCTTGTGCCCTGTGAAAAGCTGAATTAATTTTTGGAATGAACGTCAGGTCTGGATGAAGAACCACTGTGTCAGAATGAAAAATGCAGAGGTCTTGTCGGACTGATAAGGCTGCTATCTCAGATATACAACATGCTGATGTTATTGCTATCAAGAAAACCACCTTGTAGGTGAGAAAGTGGAGACTCATGGTTTTCAGTGGTTCGAAAGGAGCCTTTGTAAGGGCCATGAGTACCTTGTTAAGGTCCCAGATCAGATAGCGATGCACCACAGGAGGACATAAATTTGTTGTGCCACGAAGAAAACTTTGTATGTGTGGGTGATATGATATAGATCTTAGACCCTTCCAGGTGACTACTGAAGCCAGGGCTGCTACCTGTCATCTCAAGGTGTTCAGTGAGAGGCCCTTGTTAAGGCCCCCTTGAAGGAAGTCCAATAGCTGTGCCACTGATGGAGAGAAGGGATCAATGTTGGATTTTACGCACCATTTATAAAAAATGTGCCATGTGGCATTGTATATACAATTTGTTGAGGAGTGTCGGGCTGCTTGAATCATTTCGATCACTCTGTATGAGAGATTCTCACTCCTCAGATGTCTCAACCTCCATACAGTTAGGTGGAGCCACTGAGGGTCCAGGTGCAGAATTGGACCCTGGCTGAGTGAGACCCTTTGAGGAGGAATCCTCCAAGAATTTTGTGTTGACAGATCCCTGAGGTCTGCGAACCACGACCTCCTGGGCCAGTATGGTGTCACCAATAGCCTTTCTGCTTTTTCTTTCAACAGTTTTTGGATCACCCTGGGAATCACTGGGAGAGGGGAAAAGACATACAGAAGTCCTGGGGGCCACCGACAATGAAGACCGTTGATGTTCTCCGCTCCTTGGGCTGGGTACCTCGAGATGAACCTCAGAAGCTATGAGTTCAGAGGAGAAGCAAACAGATCTATGACTGGTTGCCCAAATTTCTGTACCGCTTCCTGAAACAAATCTGGGTGCACGTGCTACTCTGATTGATGGACTGTGGCCCTGCTCAACCAGTCCGCTTGGGTGTTTGCCAAGCCAGAGATGTGTTCTGCTGTTATGGAGACCAAGTTCTTTTCTGCCCAAAGGCACAGTCTCTCTGCTTCTCTCATTAGTTGTCTCGAGTGAATACCCCCCTTCCTGTTTATGTGGGCTTTTGTCATTATGTTGTTATTAAGTATAAGGACATTCTGTTCCTGAATATGAGGAAGGAAATTCCAAAGCACCAGGTGAACCGCTCTGAGTTCCAGCCAGTTTATATTGAGTGCTCGTTCTGTTGCCAACCAACACCTCTGAGCCGTGAGGGATTGGAAGTGAGCTCCCCATCCAAATAGGCTGGAATCCGTAGTGATGGTAAGTCTGTGGGGTTCTTTGAAGGGGCAACCCTTGTTGATGGTCGGAATGGTCCACCAGTACAGAGATATCAGAACTTTTGGTGGCACTAATGACACGGACCCTGGAGCTGCCTCTTCCTGCCCATTGGTACGGTAGTAGGTACCATTGGAGGGTTCTGGCATGGAACCGGGCCCAAGGGTTGATAGAAATACAAGATATCATTTTCCCCAATAAGATAGATAAACTTGCTATTGGGACACACTTAAAGGTTCTAATTTCTTGAGCCAGCTTCCTAATACTGTCCTGCCTTTCTGGGGATAAGAAAACTTTTCCCTCAACTGTATTAATAATCATGCCCAAATGAGTCAAGCTAGTTGATGGATATAGGTGACTCTTTGCCCAGTTAATAGAGAACCCATGCTGTTGGAGTATCATTAAGGTGATCTGGGTGTTTAATTTGGCCTGTTCGTATGAAGATAATAACAAGATGTCATCTAAGTAACACTGCAGTCTAACAGGGGTTCCCCTGAGATGGATGGCCAGAGCTGCCAGAACCTTTGTAAAGGTCCTTGGGGCAGATGATAGTCCGAAGGGCAGGGCAATGTATTCAAAATTATTAAAACAAAATCTAAGAAATTTGCTATGTGAGGGTCTCATTGGAATGTGGAGATAGGCTTCCGTTAAATCAATAGAGGTTAGAAAATCACCCTTTCTTATGCTCAGAAGGATGGACTGCAGTGTACTCATTTTAAATCTCCTATAAACTAGGGAACAATTATTTTGTTTTAAATCTAAAATTGCCCTCCATTCCCTTGAATTCTTTGAGACTAGAAAAAGTAGCGAATAAAAGACTTGCCCTTGTTGATCTGGTGCCACAGGTCAGATTGCCGGGATCTCCAATAAATGATTAATAGCTGTTTCTATCAGGCTCCTTTTAACAGGATCCCTGGAGAGAGAGCATGTCATGAAAAAATTCGGGGGAGTGGACTGAAATTCTAGAGCCAGGCTGAATTTTATGGTATCTCTAACCCAGGAATCAGTGGTAGAGGAATCCCATCTGTCTGTGAAAAGCCTTCCACTAATAGGGGCACAGTCCATAGACCTATATTGTGCATCGGAAATCTCTGTTTCCTGTCCCTCGAAAGGTTCTTTTGGTTTGCCCTCCCCTTTGATTATCTATTTCCAAGATCGGATCCATCTGACTGTTGGTTAATCTTGAATC
Organism: Bungarus multicinctus; assembly: GCA_023653725.1. NCBI lineage: Eukaryota > Metazoa > Chordata > Lepidosauria > Squamata > Elapidae > Bungarus > Bungarus multicinctus. The sequence goes on along the minus strand of CM042834.1, from coordinate 167,451,262 downwards.
CAGATGCTCTCTGGAATCTTGGAGAGAATTGTCCCTGGTAGAAGGGATGAATGAACCTCTCCAAAAGGGCTGGGAAGGTCTATTTTCTGATCTATGAAAAAGAGAGGTGGGGATCTTTTTTTTGCTTCTTGTCTCTATCAGAAGTGGGTCCAGGGCAGCTTCAAACAATTTATCTCCCGATATTGGGGAGGAAGCAAGCTTCCATTTGTGTTTGATATCTGCTTGCCAATGTCTGAGCCATAGCAATCAACAAGCTGTAACCTGAGATGCCATGGCTCGAGCAGAAAATTGAATGTAGCATCCGCAGAGAATTCTGCAGCCGCTATTAGCTTGGCGATGTCCTTGTGTTCCCTGATATTGGAACTTGGGATGGTCTCCCTCAGATGCCAGAGCCATCTGAGAGATGATCTAGTGAAAAAAGATGCAGCTGTTGCCATTCTTATGGCCCACGCATCTGATTGATGTGCCCTACATAGAGACAACTCGGCCCTTTTATCTTCTGGCTTGAGAGCCTCCTCTGCTTCAGTTGGAATTGCAGAGGAGGATGCCAATGGTTCATCTACTACTGTGGTATTGAGAAATTTAGAGAAATCAGAAGCAAAATTAAAAAAAATTCTATCATATCCTGTAGGAGGGTGATATGCCACTGAAGAGGCCCATTGTTTCTGGATGAGGTCCGAGAACATCTGCAGAACAGGTATGACTTCCTCTTCCATTATTGGTTGGGAGAAGATCAAATCATCTGACTCCCCTTGAAAAACAGGTTGTTGGGCCGAGGTGGATGGAATATCAAGGTGGGCAGTAGTTTTTGCCTTGAACAACAGAGATCTGAAAAGTTGAGGGTGGAACAGACCCATAAATGTCGGTTGGTCTGGCTTAATGCCTTCATCGTCTGACATACTCCTTTTCAGGGGATCTGCCTCTGACAGGTTTTGGTCACTGTCGTTAATAGATCCTTCCTCAACCTATTCCATCTTGTCCTCTAGTTCCCTCTTATCCTGTATATCGTGTGAATATGTATTTTGGATTATATAATACTCCTCTGAAGGAAGTATCTGCTGCTAATGAAGGTCCATTCTGCATAGTGACTGGATCGTTAATGCCTTCATCGTCTGTTGTACCCCAGCTGCGATGCCCCATCTAATCACCATTTCCATCCATGCCTTCATTTTGTCAGGGATATCCTCTCGGAGGAGGTAATCCTGGCGTAATCCTGCAGCTGTTGGGGTAAAAATTGCCTCTGGGGCCTGTCTGGTAGGTAGCGATGCTGAAGGCCTGGGTTGAACCAGTCCATCTGAGGCACTCCTGGATGGCATTGAGAGATCCAGGGGTGGTGGCAAGGTGTCTGGAACTGGAACCAGCCTGGCTGGAGAAGAGGACTGAGACTTCTGTTCAGCCTCCCTCATGCATTTTTTAATATGCTTATCTAGTGTCTTTTGGCGTCTCTTGGCATCCTTTTCTGCAGCCTTAGAGGTTGCCCTAGGATGTTTTGATTTACTTTGAGATCGAGATGATGGCTTGGATTGCCCTCTGGGGTTACTTTTGCTTGCCATTGCAATTCCTGACCTAGAACCCACGAGACTATGTATGTATGTATGTACATGTGTGTGTGTGAATATATATATATATATATATATATATATATATATATATATATATATATACTTTGTGTTACAACACCTTGTTAAGCCCCAATTAAGGGAGGAAGCATACTGCTTTCTTTTCTGTCTTTCGGCTCATCACCAGAGACCATACCGACAGAAAGCTATTTGTTTCGTTGTCTTTTGTTTACATGTGTGTAAGGTTTTGAGCTGATAAATAATTAAATAAGGGAGACTAGGATAAATCTATTTCGCGCTAGCTGAAGAGAGCTAACTAGCTCGAAATAGATCTATCCTAGTCTCCCTTATTTAATTATTTATCAGCTCAAAACCTTACACACACACACACACACACATATATATATAATTTATTTTTATTTATTTTTATTTGTCAAGCGATTATAAGATAACAAGTATAAGTATAAACATAGTTATGAATACATGAAATGGATACATTTAAGAAAAATAAAAAAGAAACAATAGGACAGGGACAGTAGGCATGTTGGTGCGCTTATGCACGCCCCCTACAGACCTCTTAGGAAAGGGGGGAAGTCAATAGTAAACAATCTAAGGTTAAAGTTTTTGGGGTTTGGGGAAGAAACCACAGAGTCAGGTATAGTATTCCAGACATTGACCATTCGGTTGCTGAAGTTATATTTCCTGAAATCACGTTTGGTGCAGTTTACTTGGAATTTGTATCTATTGTGTGCTCTTGTATTGTTGTGATTGAAGCTGAAGTATTCATTGACAGGTAGGACATTGCAATGTATAATTTTATATACTATACTTAAATTGGACCGAAGGTGGCATAGTTCTAGGTTTTCTAGGTCTAGAATTTCAAATCTGGTGGCATAAGGTATTCTGCAAGGAGTAGAGGAGTGGAGAACTCTTTTTGTGAAATATTTCTGGACTTTCTCAACTGTGCTAATATCAGATATGTAATGCGGGTTCCAGACTGATGAGCAGTATTCAAGTATTTGTCTAGCAAATGTTTTTTATGCTCCAGTTAGTAGTGTGATATTACCAGAGAAAAAGCTACGCAGGATTGGGTTAACAACTCTTAATGCCTTTTTGGCTATGTAGTTACAGTGGGCTCTAGCACTATAGGAGATTGTCATGTACCACTGAATCAAAGGCTTTACAGAAGTCTATGTAGATTGAGTCTATTGCTTTGCCTTGATCGAGTTGTGTAGTCCATATGTTTTTGCAGTGTAAGAGTTGCAGATTACAGCATAGTTTTTTTTCTGAAACCAAATTGTTTATTAGAGAGTAGGTTGTTTGTCTCTAAGTGGAGGATAATGGATTGGTTAATAATTGATTCCATGACTTTACAGGTGATGCAGCATAAAGAGATTGGTCTGTAATTTTCAACTAGGCTGGGGTCCCCCTTTTTGAAGATGGGGATGACCATCATATATATGTATATGTATATGTATATGTATATGTATAAGTATATGTACATGTACATGTATATGTGATATTATGGACCGTTGGCCAGTCCAGGGGCCTGCTCTAATCAGAGGCAGGGAACCCTCTTGATATTTGTTTTCCCCTTTTTTTTGTAAATTCAAATTATTATTATTATTATTATTATTATTATTATTATTATTATTATTATTATTATTATTATTATTATTATTATTGTCATCGTTGTCATTGTTGTTATTATGACAGCATACACAGCAAACGAGATAACCATGCTGGGTTTCATATCACAAATCACTAGTCAAACACTTGTGATTTCTGACAAGTGTTTAGGACTGCGTGATGTATCGGCGGATTATACGAGCAGATCCCAGTAAGGTGGCCTTCTGCAGCTGACCAATGGTGATCTTGTCGGCGCCAATTGTTTTTAAGTACTTGCCTAGGTCTTTAGGCACAGCATCTAGTGTGCCGATTACCACTGGAACCACCTGCACTGGTTTATGCCAGAGTCTCTGCAGTTCAATTCTCAAGTCTGGTGATTTTTTCAAGTTGTTTCTCATCGATTCTGCTGTCACCAGGTATGGCAATGTCGATGATCCACGCTTTTTTCTTCTCCACAATTGTAATATCTGGGCTATTGTATTCCAAAACTTTGTCAGTCTGTATTCAGAAGTCCCACAGTAGTTTTGAATGCTCATTTTTGACCACTTTTTCAGGTTTCTGATCCCACCAGTTCTTTGCTACAGGCAGATGGTAGTTGTGACACAAGTTCCAGTGGACCATCTGAGCTACTGTGTTGTGACGTTGTTTGTAGTCAGTCTGAATTATTGTCTTGCAACAGCTCAGTATGTGATCAATGGTTTCATCCACTTCTTTGCAGAATCTGCATTTGGGGTCATCAGCAGATTTTTCTATTCTGGCTTTGATTACATTCGTTCTGATGGCTTGTTCTTGGGTTGCAAGAATCAGGTCTTCTGTTTCTTTCTTCAATGTTCCGTTGGTCAGCCATAACCAGCCGCCATCATCATCATCATCATCATCATCATCATCATCATATCCTAGGCTATGTACGTAAATCAACTTCCTTCTTTTTCTGGGCTCTGTTAACCTGGAGACATTTCCTAGAAGGGGCTAAACACCCATTTGAGGTGTGGACGGATCATAAAAATTTGGAGGCTGTCTCCCAAGCAAGTTCGCTGGACGCAGAACTTTAAACGCTTTAATTTTTCATTGAAATACATTCCAGGGGGGAAGAACTTCATGATGGATGCTTTATCTAGATTACCTCAATATAATAGTGCTCGCAAAGAAGTGGTACAGCCTATTGTCCCAACCAAACAGTTGCATCTCCAGTGGTTACCAGAGCCCAGAAAAAGAAGGAAGTTGATTTATCAAGCGATTTATCTGCACAATTAAAAGAGGCTCTAAAACTTGATGATTGGTTCCTTGCTCACTCAAATAACTGTACGGTTAGAGATGGATTGGCATGGGTGGGGGCCAAATTATACGTGCCAGCAAAGCTGAGAAACTAAATATTATAGCAAGCTCATGACTCTAAAGCTACTGGACATTTTGGATTCGTGAAGACCTTACACTTGATTAAAAGGCAATTTTGGTGGCCTACCTTGAAAAAGGACATTGAGACTTACGTAGCTAGCTGTCCTATCTGTGCCTCAGCCAAATGGCCTCCTGGTAAACCAGCAGGCTTACTACAAAATACGGCTAGACCAACTGCTCCATGGAAGGAAATTTCTATGGATTTTATAGTGGAATTACCTGAGTGGGGGAAATACAGTTATTTGGGTAGTAACAGATTAGTTTTCCAAACAGGTACATTTCATACCTTGTGCAAAAATCCCATTTGCAAAAATGTTGGCTAAACTGTTTATTTCACATATCTACAGCTTACATGGGGTTCCTGAACACATAATCTTAGACAGGGGTGTCCAGTTTACCTCAAACTTTTGGAAGGAGTTCCTGAGGTTATTGGGCTCCGCCCAGGGCTTAAGCTCCACCCACCACCCACAAACCAATGGGGCTTGTGAGAGAACTAACTTGGTATTGGAATAGTGTCTTAGATGCTATATAAATTATCAGCAAGGTGATTGGGCTGATCTGCTGCCATTCGCTGAGATGGCATATAACAATTCGGTATATAGTAGTACTGGGTTTACTCCATTTAAAGTGGCTTCGGGACAAGACTTTGTACCCATACCCGAGCTTCCATAGGAGAAACCTAACTTTCAGATGAATGGATAACTCAGCTCCAGCTTACCTGACCGATTACCCATAAAGCATTAGATGATGCTCATCAAGCCCATAAAAAAATTTGCAGATAAAAAGAGAATTCCACAAAAACCATATTAAGTTGGTGACAAGGTCTTTTTATCAACCAGATATTTGCAGACCATACAAAAATCAAAAAAGCTTGGACCTAAGTATGTTGGACCTTTCCCAATTGAACGAATTGTGAACCCTGTGGCAGTCCAACTGAAATTACCTAAAACCCTCCGACGGATCCACCCTATCTTCCATGTTAATTTATTAAAACCTGAACATACCTCCAACTTGAGACCGACTCAGGTCGATCCCCCCGTGCCATTGCTAATTGAAGGTGAACAACATTTTGAAGTTAAAGAAATTTTGGATTCTCGAAAACAAAAGGGTCGACTCCAATATTTGGTTGTTTGGAAACATTTTCCTCTTTCTCAGTCCGAATGGGTGAATGAGAAGGATGTTAGAGCTCCTAAGCTTGTCAAGGCATTTCGTATTAAATATCCTCAGAAACCCTAAAATATAGTATTATGGTGTTACCTGTATATTTTCTGTTATCTTCTATTTTTTATCTTTTATAGGACTAACACCTCTTTTGCAGGAGGCCTGAATGTCAGCCTTCAAGATTTTCTTCCTTTGCTTTGCATCTTTCGGCTGTCATAAGTAATGGGGGGAGGAGGGGCGACATGATTATGGGAAGCGAGCTGAAGGTGTTACAAAACAGAACTGTATAAATTGGGGTAAGGTTCTTGCTTAGGCTTCTATCCTATGCTATGTGCAGCTGCAACTCTTTATCAAAATATGTCAAGGTCAATGGACAGAGGCCTCATCACCACCTGAAGATGCCCACATGATGCTATACACAACTTTTAATTGGATGAGCCAATTGAACTAACGTGAGTGGGAATGTTGCCATCACTTTGTATATGTGATTTATGCACTCATTTTCTCAGATTCAGAATTCTTTTGTTGCTACCACTTGATTTCCAGTAAAAGATATCTTTTCTCTAATTAATGGAGTCTAAGTATTTCTTTCTTGGATTTTGAACGGAGCACCATCTGACAATATTATTATTATTATTGTTATTGTTGTTGATGTGCTGTTGTTGTTATTGGTATTGGTATTAGTATTAGTAGTATTAGTATTAGTATTACTGTTGTTTATATTTTATTAATATTTATATCAATATTTATATTAATATTAATATTATTATGTGGATTATTATATATATATAGTTGTATAAAATATATATATTATAAACAAATATAGTTATTATAAATACTATTTTAATTATATCTTTGCACAGCAACTAAATATAAAATTATTGTGCTGTTACCAGACTTATAATTAGATGACTGAATATTGGAATCAAATTGTGAAGCCAAATTGAGAACCTTTCAGGGCCTGTATTACAATTGAGTGATCCTGCAGTCACTGGCCCTCAACAGTTTCCTGCACAGGTGGACACAGGCATTGGTGCTCGCTGTTACTGTGCTGCTATTTTCTGTGAGTACTGCCAACTTAAAAAGAAACCCGATATTCAACCTCAGAAAGAAGTCAGCAATCGGCGTAAATGTCCCCTGGATGCTCACGGAGAGAGCCTTGTGAGGGGAAATGGCCTCTCAACAGATAATGAAATGGAATTCTTTTAAACAAAATGGCTCTGACAGTTATTTTAGGTGCCAAAATGTAGCAGCAATCGTCACCTCTTATTGTAAGCCAATGCGAAGCTAACTAGAAAAAAGCGAGGTGAACTAAGGAGAATTTGAGCTCTAAAGCCCCCTCCTTTAGGCATTCTGATTGGGGAAGCAGGAAAAAAGCCTCAATCATTTAAACTGGCTGTTCATCTCTCCAAGAGGTATAGCAGGGCTTCATAATGATAAGCAATTTACGATGTCAAGATGATGTGGTTTCTAATTGCTGCTGAAGCGGCTGAGGGCTCCCTGGGGAGCCTATGTGTATTCCGATGACAGTCTTGCCAATTTGCTGTCAGAATAATGTTATTAGAAAGACACTTTTGAATTCTATTAGATTTATGATTTAGAAATGCCAAACAATTTCTAATTATAATAGACTAATAATTTAGAATTGTCAATTAGAGTAATTCAAACCTGTTTAATTTGTCCTAGTCTGGCCAAGGAAGCAACCAAGCTGTCTACCTCATGAAGGCTGAGCTAAAACTGGGGATGCTAAGGAGGAATACATGGAGGAGGAGGAGTGTCCTATCAATCAAGCCCAGTCTATCCAATCTAAGTCTAAGCACCTCCCACTGCTGCATGCTCAGAGCAGCTCATTGGAGAAAAGAGGTACTGATCTTCAATATGATATTCTTTAAAATATTTGACTAATGTGTACTACTCCCTCACCTGATTTTTTTTTCAAGACTAACCTATCGAACTCCATCATTTTTCTTCATTGGTCTTAAAAATCATCCTTGTTGCTCTTCACCAATCATGTTTTAATTTCCCTGAATCTTTAAAATGTAATACTAGAATAGGATATAATATTCAAGATGAAATCTGAACCAAGCAGAATAAAATAGAACGATTTCTTCTGATTTAGAAATTACAGATATACTTATGTTGATGGAGCCTAAAACAACATTTCTTCATTTTGTAACTCATTTATTTGCTGCTGTCCTAAACTCTTAATAAGAGCCATATCGTTCTGCAGTTATATCTCATTACTTAGTGAGACTGTTGAGTATTTTGTATTTGTTATATTATTGTATATAATATTGTATTAAGAAACAAGAATGGAGATTTTTTAACAAAACTGAAGGTCAGGCATTTGCTATGGGTTTTAGTTATATAACTTGCTAATTCATTTAGGTATGCAAATTGAAATTTAGGGTAGAAAACAACTGTTTTTCAGATCTTAGCAGAGGCGCCAACATATTGGACTGATTAAAAAAAGAGGAGGAATGAGTCGTGGTTGCCAGTAGTTAGAATGTACTGCAGGCTACTTCTGCTGACTGCTGGCTTCCTGTAATTTGGCAGTTCGAATCTCATCAGGCTCAAGATTGACTCAGCCTTCCATACTTCTGAGGTTGGTAAAAGGAGGACCTATATAGTTGGGGGCAATATGCTGGGTTTGTAAACCACTTAGAAAGGGCTGTAAAGCACTGTGAAATGGTATATAAGTCTGTGTTATTGCTGTCTAGGTGATAGAAAATATCAGGATGGATCAAGCTAAGGCCATAGAAAATTTGGTGGATCAAAAACACTGAACAATCACAAGCCACAATCAATGTAATGTACATTATACTCTAAGCACCTTGCCCAAAGGGATAGAATAGGCAGAACCTGAAAAGATATCAAAATATCCACTGCAAGATGTTATGTTTTTAGAAGGAACTATATTGAAATCAAAATTTCTTTCTTTCACCACCATTATTTGCTTCTACAATCTAGGTATCTGCCACCAAGTTCTATGTAACAGAACTTCAATTTTTTGCTGTCCACCATTTTAGGCTGATTTTGCTATTGAAATATATTAAAATCTATCTCAGACTTTTGAAAAAAGAGGGAACATGGGGCAGCACTCTTCAAATATCTTAAAGGAATTCACGAGAAGACTGCAATGAAATCTGTCTTCCCAAAGTGGATTAAGGAAAACATTTTAACTGGTTAATAGAAACCCATTACACAAATGAAATGTCACCTGGAAACATTGGAGAGGAAAGCAGAGTGTTTCTAGAAGCAGCTTCACTTTTTTGCCCAAGTCTGGGCAATGTTGGTCCAGGAAATAATCAAATTAACAGATTAGCAGAGTTGGAAGGTATCTTGTAGGTCAGGGGTCACCAACCTTTTGGACCTCAGGGACCACCAAATTCATAATTTTAAATCCCAGGGACCACTAATATGAATTTTGACTGATGGTGGCTTGGTGATGTTGATGGGAGATCTAATTTAACCTCTCTCTCTCTCTCTCTTACACACACACACACACATATACACACAAACACATACACAAGCACACAAAGGCAGAGGTGGGATTCAAATTTCTTAACAACCAATTCTTGGGCATGGCCTAATTTGTGGGTGTGGTTTGGTGGTCATGTGACTGGCTGGGCATGGCTTGTATGTAAATATTATAAATATTTATGTAAATATTGAATTTTTTATAAAAAAGAGCAACTTTTACCCAAAATCAGGCAAAGCAGGCAGGCAGATTGAGTTGCTCATAGAATCACATATTCAGATATCTATCTTTCTACCATTGGCTACCAGAGTCTGTCACATAAAATTTGCTTGCAAGCAAACTCACAAAATTAACTCACAACACATCATGTATATAAATATTATTATTTTTATTTAAAAAAGAGCAACTTTTACCCAAAATCAGGCAAAGCAGGCAGGCAGATTGAGTTGCTCACAGAATCACAGATTCATTTAGAGATCTGTGTTTCTGCCATCAGCTATCTGAGTCTGCAACTGAATAATAGAAACTTCAGTCCTAAGGGAGGTTTGACTCTCCTTAAAAGCAGAGCCACAGATCTAAAGATTACCTAGAAAGCAAGAAATCCAAGGATTTCCTGCTTTCTAGCTAATCTAAATCTCCCAGCACAGCCGAAGCTGATGGTTGGGGGGAAAAAAGAAAAAATAGCAACTTAGTAGGCAAGTTTGCCAAATAAGGAGTGAGTGGGCAGGGAGGGTTTCCACAGGCCATGTGGGCGGTGCAGCCTTGTGTTCCCGCGCAGCCTGGATTAAATTGCTTTGGGGGGGTGCTCTGGGGGTGACATTTCTCTGCGGACCACCAAAATTTTATCCCACCAGTTGGCAACCACTATCGTAGGTCATCTGGTCCAACCCCCACCCACCCACCCAAGCAGGACATCCTACATCATTTCTGACAAATAGTGGTCCAATCTCTTCTTGAAAGCCTCCAGCGATGAAGCTTCCACAACTTCCGAAGGCAAGCTGTTCCACTGGTTGATTGTTCTCAATGTCAGAAAATGTATCCTTATTTCTAGGTTGAATCTCTCCTTGATCAGTTTCCATCTATTATTCCTTGTTTGGCCTTCAGGTGCCTTGGAAATAGTTTGACCCCTTCTCTTTGTGGCAGTCCCTCAAATATTGGAACACTGCTATCATGTCTCACCTGGTCCTTTTCTTTACTAGACTAGCTATGCTCATTTCCTGCAACCATTCTTTCTATGTTTTAGTCTCCAAGTCCCCTAATCATCCTGGTTGCTCTTTTCTGCACTTTTTGGTAGGTTGTACTATTGTTTCTTTTTGCATGAAGATCGATGCAAAGAATGAGTTAAGCAACTCTGCTTTCTCTCTGCTGACTGTTATTTTCTTTGTGTCTTCTCTCTTTAGTGGACCAACTACTTCCTTGATTTTTTTTCTTGTTATTTATATGTTGGAAGAAACTTTTTTTGTTATCTTTGACTTTTGTTGCAAGTCTTTGTTCATTCTGAGTCTTTACTTTTCTGACTTTGTTTTTGCAGATTCTGGCTATCTGCTGAATATCTGCTATATTCTACCTTAGTTATGTGTCCTTCTTTCCACTTTTTGCACTTGTCCTTTTTGTCCTTCAATTTGTCAGAGAGATCTTTGTGCAGGCATGCTGGTTTCTTCTTGGATATCTTGTTTGTATTTTTCATCGGTATTGTGCTGGACTGGACTTTTATGATCATATTTTTCAGAGTTTCCCAAGCTTTTTTTCCAAATTTTTAAATTTTATTGTTTATACATATCAATGTGTGAATGGTGTGATAGCTGGGTATCATACATTTCAATACAATCAAACATAATGTTATTACTCATAGTTGTTACATTTCACATTCATTATTTCATATTATTTACACATATCCTTATAACCACCCTTCCATTACTAAACTTTCCTCTTATTCTTTCATACTATATATCTTAATCTACTAAAATATATATATTATTATTCCCCTCTTATTTCTGTCTCTATTTTAACTTTCCCATTATCCTATAATATGCAGAGATGTGTCCTTTCTGTTTCCCATTTTACTATTCCTATTTCCCTTATTGAGTTCTTCACATCTATTTATGTTGAAGTTTCCTCCTTCATTCTTCAATGTCTCAGTATACACTTCTAATACCAATCACAATCATTTAAACATTTAACATACATTCATTCATGTTTTTTCCAAGCCTCCAATCTGTGTTGTTCTATTGTTAATACATATGTTTACATTAAAATATATTCTTTCATTTTCTAATCATCCATTGTTTAGTTTTATCATTTCACTGCTAATCATATTTTATACATGTTTAATAATACCATCATTCAAGCTCTACATTTCCAATTAATGTTGAGTTCTTATTCATAATTTTCCCATAATTCCCCTATTTCACTCCTGACATTTATTTATATTAAAATATTCATCCTAATGTCTGTTAAAATAATTATCCAGCCTATATACTTCATATATTAATACACATTATTGAAATATATTCATTCAAGATTTTTTACTCTTTTTTCCTCCTTATCCATCATCTCTTATTTTTGGCTTGCCTCCCGTATTCTTCCCTTAAATCTTTACCTCCATCTACTTCTAGTTCTACTTCTGAGTTTTCATCAATGTTTTAAGGCTGTCTGTTCTAACTCTTATTTCCCCCCCACCCCCAAATATCTTCCTGTTCCTCCCACTTCCACTTTGGATCTTTTAAAGAATTTTCATCCTGTATTAATTCCTTAATCATTGTTACTTTTAATATCTCCTTGTTTTCTTTTTGCTGATTTCTCAACTCTGCAACCACTCTTTTTATGTTTTAGTCTCCAGTCCCCTAATCATCCTGGTTGCTCTTCGCTGTACTTTTCCTAGAGTCTCAACATCTTTTTTATAATGTGACCAAAACTGGATGCAGTACTCTAGGTGTGGTCTTACTAAGGCTTTATAGAGTGGTATTAGTACCTCACTTGATCTCGATTGTATCCCTCTGTTAATGTAATTTAGGATTGCATTAGCTTTTTTGGCTGCTGCTGCACACTGCTGGCTCATATTTAGTTGGTTGTCCACTAAGACTCCAAGATCCCTCTCACAATTACTGCTATTGAGCCTGGTTTCACCCAGTCTATATGCGTACTTTTGGTTTTTCTTGCTTAAGTGTAGGACTTTACTTTTCTCTATATTGAATTTCATTTTGTTAAATAGGACTCAGTGTTCAAGTTTGTCAATATTCATCTAGATCTTGAGTCTATCTTCTAGGGTGTTAGTTAATCCTGACAGCTTAGTATCATCTGCAAATTTGTTAAGTTACCCTTCTATTCCCTCATCTAAGTCATTTATGAAGATATTGAAGAGGACTGGGCCTAGGACAGAATCTTGTGGCACCCCACTGCCTACTTCCCTCCATGTAGACTTAGACCCATTAAGGACTACTCGTTGAGTACAGTTTGTCAGCCAGTTGCAAATCCATCTGGTGGTGATGCTATCTATCCTACGTTTTCTAGCTTACCAAGAAGTAGATTGTGGTCTATTTCGTTGAATGCCTTGCTGAAGTCTAAGTATATCATGTCCACAGTATTTCACTGGTCTACTAATTTAGTCACTATGTTAAAGAATGAAATAAGATTGGTTTGGCATGATCTGTTTTTAACAAACCTGTGCTTACTGCTAGTTATTACTTTGCTTGTTGGAGATTCAAGTCTCCAGTGGTCTTAGAGTAGATACATGTAATTCCATAGATATTTTCAATCCTTGAAATATTCACAAATTGTATAATTCCCCTTCCATCAGCAGATGGCACTTTCTGCTTCAATCTATTTCAGCCTTTCTGTTTTGTTGTTGACAAGTCCAATTGGATTATTTTCAATTATAAATTGTAAAACCAGTAAATAAACTGTATTAATTAAAAAATAAGTTTGGAACAATAATTCCAGCATTTAATATGCCTTCTCCATACCACGTCTTTTTGCTTTGAGAGTTTAATTTTCTTTTTTTAAAACAAAATTCCTTTTCTTAAATTCTCCAATATTTTTTCAAAGTGCTTATATGCTGCTATGACAAGTAGTTCTAAAGATATATCCCTCTTAGATTTCTTGGGGTCAGATTTCAGCAAAAAGTATTCTCTCACCCAGTTTGTACACCATGCCATGTCTCTTCGCTCCTGCACTGTCTTAGGTGTTCAGACTGTCCCCAGCTTCATGGCAGCCATTTTGGTTGCTGCTGCACCACGTCTTCAGATGAGGGGGTGTTCCAAGTCAGGGAGGAGAGATGCGGTTCTCCTCAACCTGCCAGGCAGTCCTGCTTTACTTCACCACCCTTCCAGGGTCACTGTGTTTCCAATTGGAGCCCTCTGATGGGGTGAGCTCGAAGTGGGGCCATAGAGCTCACGGTCCTCACTTCCAATGGTGCCGGAAGTACAGCCGGAAGTCAGTTTCCCAAGCTTCTTGAATTGTTTTCCCCTTAAGGATTTTCATTCAAGGAATCTGTCTTAAGTTTTCTCTGAGCTTGTTAAAATCTGTTCTTTTAAAGTCTAGGACTCAGGTATCATTATGTTCTATCACAGGAATTGCCAATCTTTTGGACCTCAGGGACCAACAAACTCATAATTTCAAATCCCACGGGACACTAATATGAATTTTGACTGACGGTGGCTTGCTGACGTTGGTGGGAAAGTCGGTCCATATTCTAGAGCTGCAGTAATCACAAGACTGGCCTATGCACCAGCCTGCCATAGATGAGCTGTTCTGGGATGACCAAAGGGCCAGTCTTGTGACTACTGCAGCTCTGGAATATGGGACCAGCTTGTGGTGGGGTTGGAAATTTCTGCCATAGGCGCTGGCACCTGTAATGTGCAAATTTGTGGGTGGTGCAACATGCAAAAAGCAGTGCAGTCCTCGCTGGCTAGGATGAGGTAATGGTGCTATTGCAGAAAGAGGGAGCTGGTGGCACAGGTGGGCTGAAGCGGTGATGGAGATGGCTGGAAGGTGCAGGAGCACCATGCTACTTGCATTTGCATGGCGCTTCCTTACCTTCCAGCTTGCCTCTCCTGGCCTGGGCTCTTCCTCAATGGCCGCAGACTGTAGGGACGGCCTGGGGCAGGAAAAGTACTGGTTGTTGGTGGTGTGAGGGGGCGAAGTGGGCAAGTCTGCACTCACCATCTAATTCAGAGTTCTGGAATGGGGCATTGTCATTGTCGCCAGTTTTCTCATCCCTCTTGGGGCTCTGTCCTGCTAAGGATGGAGCACAGTGCAATGGCCAAGCACCCAGAGCCCCTTCCTCTTCCTCTGACCTGGGCTCATTGCTGGTGGGTTGGGGACCTCCTTGGGAGATGCCCTTGCCCCATGGGGAGAGCCCAGCAATCGCGCGCTCCAGGGAGAGGCTTTGAGGCCTGGAGGGACGGACCCTTCACTGCTTGGAAGCAGCAGGAGAAACCTGGAGCTTAGCCTCAGGAAGTCCTCTTGGGTGCAGGGCGAAGGGCTTTATTAGGAGCCTGTCTTCCTTGGTGCTCTTTTGGTCTCAGCATCCAACCTTTGCTTCCGGTTTGTTGTGGGACTGATGGGAACTCCGGCTTGGGATGAGCTGAGTGCCTTGGAAGCCCCATAGTGTGCCTCATCACTGTTTGTGCAGGAGAGAGCTCAAGCTTTTTTGGGCTCAACACCTCCCACTTTGGTCTCTACACAAGAGGACTTCCTGAGAGACATTGAACTGTGTCTTCTGACCCTTGGGTGCTCACCCACAACTTTCCCCACTCTTCCAGACCCGGCTTGCTGAGTGTGGGGGAGTAGCCCTGATGTCTCTGCTGCCCCCCCCCTCACATGGCCCCAGCTATCACTGCCCAGGGAAGGCACAGGAAAAGAAAGTGAGCAGAAACATAGCTCTTGCTGGGGCAAAAGGGTGGAGATCAGGGAAGGCATTGGCAACAGAAGATGTAAGCTGCTGCCTTTGAAAAGTGCCGCTTTCTGTGCCTGTGCCTTCCCTGTTCTCTGCTCTTTTGCCCCAGTGAGAGCGGATGGGGGGGTCAAGCCCAGAAAAGCTCAAGCTTTCACCTGCACAAACAGCGATGAGGCAAACTGTGGGGCTTCCAAGGCACTTAGCTCAAGCCAAGCCAGAATTCCTGTCAGTCCCACAACAAGCTGGCAGTGAAGGTCAGATGCCTGGACCAAAAGAGCTCCAAGGAAGATGTGCTCCTAATAACTAGGCAACACCCCCCTTTGGCCTCCACACAAGAGGACTCCCCGAGGCCAGGTTTCTTCTACCACTTCCAAGCAGAAAAGGGTTCCTCCCTCAAGGCCTCGAAGCCTTTCCCTGGAACGTGCGCGTGGCTCTCCTCATGGGGCAAGGGCATCTCCCGAGGAGGCCCCCATCCACCAGCAGTGAGCCCAGATTGGAGGAAGAGGAAGGGGCTTTGGGCACCTGGCCATTGTGCTGTGCCCCACTCTTAAAAGAGCAGATTGCTCAGTGGGATGAGAAAACTGACGACAACAATGCCGCCCCATTCCGGACCTCTGAACTGGATGGTGAGCACAGACTTGCCCACGCCACCCCCTCCAACCACTATCAGCCAGGACTGTTCCTGCCACAGGCCATCCCTATAGCCTGCCGCCATTGAGGAAGAGCCTAGGCCAAGTGAGGCGAATTGGAAGGTGCGGGAGCGCCGCACAAATGCAAATAGCATGGCACTCCTGCACCTTCTGGCAATCTCCAGCACATCTTCAGCTCACCTGTGCCGCCAGCCCCCTTTTGCTGCAACAGCCCCATTACCTTGTTCTGGCTGGTGACGGCTGCGCTGCTTTTTGCAGGTTTGCAGGGACATTTCTCTGAGGACCACCAAAATTTTCTTGTGGACCACCAGTGGTCACCAGGTGGTGACCACTGTTCCATTGCTTGTGTTTGTATTATGTTGAATTCTAGTATGACATGGTCACTCTTACCCAACGTTCCTGCAGTTTCAACTCCCTCTATCAATTCTTTTCGGTTGGTAAGAATTTAGTCCAGAATGGCTGTTCTTGTAGTTCCCTCCTCTACCTTTTAGACAACAAAGTTGTCAGCTAGGTAGGCTAGGAACCTATTTGATTTCTCAAATAGGCTATCCCTCTAGTTCCTTCCTCTATCTTTTGGACAATCATTCTTTCCAATGTTCCAAAATTAGCTGAAGGATGGTAGGAATTTTTATGCAAAAATCACAACTATATCATCAATATTATATTGCAATTTATCTAATCTGGAGGTGACGGATTAGCAAAAACCATGGAATAATAAAATAATTTAAAATATAAATACCAATTCTCTCCAAATCATTCAAAATAAATCTTTCATGAAGCATGTTAATACTCCTCAACGCATGTTAATTGCACCCACCAAAGGTTTTTCAAAGCTCTCCTCACCCATCTATGTCATTAGACTTTGCTGGTGTCCCCAGAGGCGTGGCCTGTGCATGCACACAGATATATACAATAACTGCCTTGAACAGCTGCTTTAGCATTTCAAGAACTCATTCCAGTTGTGCTTTGTGAAGCATTGCTTTTCTCTGTGCACAGCCCTTTCACTGGTTCACAGGAAGACCAGTATTTGAATAAGTAAAATGATATACTGTAATAAAACATGCAGGAACCTAGAGCTACCTGACTACAAGCTGTCTAAGGCAGCTTTTCCCCTTGCTTTCACTGTTTTAGGCCCCTACTAGAAAAGACTCAATGTGAACTAAACCTTTACCTTATTACGCAGATATCCAAAATCCAGGGAGCAGGATGTGGCACTATTCCGCTGTTTTACTACATAACAAAGGTAAGTTTCATGACGGCCTTTAGCCCATCTCATGTTCTTGAAATGGTAGACAAATTTCTTTTGCTTCATTAGAAGACTGCAGGGAGGCAGGAACATTAAGAAAATTAACAACATATATTTATAAACTAAGGTCAATATGGGGAGCCACAGGACAAATCAAGAACTTGACGAAAGATGAGATTAAAACTGAGGTACTCAGAAGCAGATAGTCAACTAAAGTATTACCATTTTGTGTTAGGCAAAAGAATATACCATATATATTCAAGCATATAACATACAAAAAATGAACATCAAAAGAAAATCAATGGATATAGTTAATTTAGTATATACTAGCATGACAAGATCAACATGTTCCCCTGTAAGTTTTGGAAGTTTTTCTTTTTCTTTTTTTAAGCAAGTTTTTTTATTTCAATCTATATATACACAACAATACATAAACAGTGTGGCATCAATATATCATACATTTTAGTGTAAGCAAAGTTAATAATACCAATCATGTTTCTAAATACACATATTCACATTAAGTCATAATCCTTCATTGCTTATTTTCAACCTTTCAATGCTCTTCTAATGCCAACCACCATATCATTTAAACGTACCTAGTAATTTCATTATTCAATTTCCTCTCCAAGTTTTATTTTTTTAAATAAAAAATTCTCATGTGGCAAGCAGGTTGAGAGGTTTCACATCTCAATACAAACATGACCATAGTTACCTATTCATTTTATTTATTCAATTTCATATCACATTATCCTTAATAATATTAAATATTAAACTTATCCAATTCCAATTCATGTTATAGCTTGTTTCATTTTTCTTAGGATATTCTCATATCTTATTTTACAATGTTATCTAAAATTCTTATTTCATTTCTATGTTCATTTCCCATATTACCTTTTTCTGTCACATTTGCAATTTTATCAGTCCTTATTCTGTTTTCAAAATTGTCACCTTTGGTTAATAATTCGAACTAACCATCTTCATTCTATCTTAATACCAATCTCCCTATTTATTATATATCACACATAAATATATTTTTTGTCAGATTCCGCATTACATTTTCTCAATCACCTTATAAATTATCTATACAAGAATATTAATCTAATCAATCAATTATAGCAACTGATAATCTTTCAATGATTCTCATTTCATAATTTCTTTTTTCTTTTTCTCACACATCGCTAATCATCAATAAATATATAATATTCTTATTATAAATTCCCATTTCCATATTTATTTCATTAAGTTCCATGTTTAATGTAGCGATAATCCTTTAATAAAAAGAAGAGAAAAAAAGAGGGCTAAAGAAAAAACCATATCAGTTACATTCTTATCTATTTTCAATACTTATATATCACAACATGTTACCTTGCGGAGTATCCTTCCCAATCCTTTTTTTTTACCCATTATCTCTCGCTCTCCTAGCAATGTAATTCCTTTTCATCCTTGTTTGCTTCCTGTTTCTCTTTATTTTCTGGTACTTTCTCTTAATTCCCTTTTCCCCCATTTTTATTCCCCTCCATTTCTCATTCCAATTATTAAATTTATCTCTCTCCCTCTTTCGATTTTTCTTTTGTACTTCCCTTTTCTGCTTTCCCCCTCTCCTTTTTTTAACCCTGCCTCCCCACTTAGATAATTGTTGTTCCCTTTGTTCTTCAAAGCTTTGTTCTTTATTAAACTCCTCCTCTGGTTTTCTTTGTTCCTCTACAAGCTGAGTTGCCATTTCTAATTTCTGTAATACATGGTTGCACATTTCAAGTTTAATTTTCATCATTTCCTTTCTATCTTGCAAGTCCAATCTTATTTCAACAAATAATTCCTCCATTATGCCTGCTCCTTTTTTTCTTTTCTTTCCTCTTCCTTAATAAATGTATTCAATCCCAAAGTCCAGTATAATTATTTCAGCCAGTGTCTTTTAAATTTATTTTCAACAATCAATGTCCTTAGGTCTTTGTTTCCAGGTCTTCTAGTTGGCCCCTTCCTAGCTGTTTCCCACAATCGCTGAGTGGTTCTGTAACAATGTTTTCAAATATCTTCCCCTTTGTAATATTCTAAAGTCACTTTCCAGGGTTTTTAATTTATTATAATGGAGTTTCTTTTACTTTCTTTTAAATTCTGAAGTCCAGTTTCTTAGAAAGACCAAGCACTTTTCAAAGAGTCACTGAAATTTTTCCTGCACCATCAGGTGGTGCTCTTGGTTCTTTTCCACAATCTACTCCTTCCTTTACTTTTATTTTCTTTGTTAAATATAGTACTTTTATTAAGTTCGTTAATTTCAGTTATTAGCTATTATTTCTTTTCAACATATTCAATTCCAGCATTTAAATATGCCCTTTGAGTGCCAAAAATCCAATAGTTGTCCAATTTAATTTCCAAGCCTTTTTTGTGTTCAAGTATTTTCCTTTAAATTTTCTCCTCCAAATTAATCCATTACAATAATTCAAGCCATTTTTATAAGATCTAAATTCCTTCTCACTTTCTCTGGTTGCCGCTTCCACACACTTTCCTCCAAAATAGTCCTTTATTTTTTAATACTGGGGTACTTTAAAGCCCATGCATTTTGCCTGGTTCACACTCCGCTTGCTGCTTCTCCGCTCCAGCACAGTCTTAGTTTCCTGGACTGCTCTTCGTCTTCATGGTAGCCATTTTAGACCACTGCTATAGCTTGCCTTTGGAAGGAGTTTTTCCTGTCAGGGAGGGGAGTTGTGGCTCCCTTCGACCCTCCAAGCCAGTGGTAGGGAACTTTGGCTCTTTTATCACTTATGGACTTCAACTCCCAGAATTCCTGAATGAGCTATAAAAAGTTCCCCATCCTTGGCCTACTGGTTTTTCAGTTGTGAGGGAAATCAATTTTTGATTTGAATGGGATTGTTCAATATACAAATGTCCTAATTTTTGACTTGAATGATCAATATTCTTTATATGTCCTACATTTGTATATTAAACAGTCCCATCAAGTCAAAAATTGATTTCCCTCACAACTGAAAAACCACTAGGCCAGGGATGGGGAAACTTTTATGGCTCACTCAGGAATTCTGGGAGTTGAAGTCCATCAGTGATAAAAGAGCCAAGGTTCCCTACCGCTGCTCCAAACGATTCCCCCTTTTTTCACCACCCCTCCAGGGTGGTTCTGGTCCCAATTGGGACCCTCCAGCAAATGAGCTCAGAGAGAAACAGCGCACGATTGCGGATTCCACTCCGATGACGAATAAACCGGAAGTCCACTATTTTCTATAGTCCCTTTTTGTCTTACATGATTAGTGAATTAGGTTGGTATTGGTACTGACTTAATGACACATCATCTATCCATCCATCCATGCATCCAATATTCACAGTGTAACTGTCCTTAAATGTGTTTTTTTTCATGTTTCTCCATCACATTTTGCCATCAATTCTATTTTAAAAGGATACTTTCTGGCCCATTCCATTCTTATATGTCTTTTCTACATGTATTCGGGAGTGGCCCCCCCAAATGACATTCAAGTAGCAAAACAGTTTACAGCAGCTCTAAGCTATAAAAGGAGGAAATACAGAGGAGGACTATATTAACTTTACTATAGGAAGTCTGTGGCCAAAACAGTGATGTGTAGCTAAAAATGTGAGGCAACCCTGGTTAGAATCCCTCAATTCTTCATTTTATTCAACATTCACATCTCAATAGGACCTACTTATTAAAAGCATCTAAAACCCAAACTGACAAGTAAAGTTTATTACAGATGTTACATACTCCAACAGAAAGCCAATATCTCTGACTTTCCTGTCCTAACAGTCAAGAGGGTTCTTTCTCTATCCTTCCCATCCTAAGTAGAAACTCAAAGAGAAAGCCTAAGGATGTCAGTTTTCTGATTAGGATAATAAAGTAGAGGAAAAGGAGGGCTTCCTCATGGTTGCATAAATGCACATTTCCCCTGTCTCTGAGTTGGCAGAAAAGAATATCAACACAATTGAACTTTCCATCACCCCCACTGAGCTTTACTGTGCTTCCAGAACAAGGCTGGTGAAGAGTGCCATTCCTAGAGACATAATGCAGGATGATAATATAGAAATTGAAGAATCCATCAGTTTCATTTTCCCTCATGCTGCCCTTGCTGGCAGAAAAAACCACCCACCGGTCTCTCAAAAGAAGTCATAGAAGGCAGTTACTTCACTGTCAATTAAAGTTCTGCAGAATATAAGGGCTAAGGATCCACAACTGTAGTATCCTCAATGTAGAAAGTCAGCAACTACCCCCTCCTAGAAGAATGAAATATTTTTAGGAATATTTTTAAAATGGCAGAATATTACATTTCCCCAAAGGAAGAAATGGAGCAACACGTTTTTAGAGGCAGAAAGCAACCCCCACTTTCCTTAATAGCCCACAGTAGATGCCAGCACTTAAGAGATAAAGAGCTTATTGAAAAAGGAATACAATATCTAGATAGCTCTATTCATAGGCAAAGCAAATACTGCAGGCAGAAATCCATTCAAGACAGGATATTTTGAAACTCCCTGCAACAAAGTCTGAACAAAGGCAGAATGGTAGGATTAGCCTCACTCAAGTTCCAACACAGGGCAAAGCCATTAAGCCACAGTAGGAATTGCCCAACATCCTTTCAGAACACAAGCCCCTTCATTGCATACGCACACCCAGAGCAGTCCAAACTTCAACCAAACTTAGCTCAGACAAACACCTAGGATTGGCATATCCTTTTTTCTCTATAAAGCCAGCTATAACCCCAACATAACCCCATAGGGATCTGACAACAGACAATAGAATACATGTTCTTGCATAGGAACAGGAAGCTCAAGTGCAAAGTCCAAAGAAGGTATAAAAACCACCCACTCTCAACTCCATTTTGTCAGCTGCTCAGAAACACAAACCCATGTGGTTCTGCTACATTAATAAACCATCTTTTTAATCAGCCTCCATGTTTCCAGTGTCTTTCACCCAGCTTGGAATTGAACTAGTTGGATATTTCTTCCTACACCAACATATGGCTATCTACCCTCCACTTAAATATCTTCAGCAAAAAAAGAATTTACCATCTGTCAGATCATTTGTCAGGGAATTTTGCAGCTGGTGTCCAAATGGAGTCAGAGACATTGACATGAACCAGCAGTTATATATAAATAAATATATTTACAGTAAATAAGAAACACAAACAGGAACGTAGTCAAGTAAATCAACACATCAGGAACATCATCAGGTAAATCACAGAGAGCACACACAGCACACAGGGCAAAAAAGTGAAAAACAAAGAAATTCCCCCTTTACTCTTATAGCAACCAATTACAGTGTCAGATCCGTGTATCTGTCATTTCTTCAATGGAAGAAGAAAAGGGGGGGGGGACTGATAAAAAAATCATTTATGCCTATAAAGTCAGCTATAACGTGAATATATTTAATCTTATTTTGAACTTGAATAACCTACGCATGATACAATGGAGGGACAAAACCCAGATGACCGGAACCTATCATCTCTAGGAAAGACAGCCAGGGGATGAAGAGACCATAAAAATTCCACAGAGAGATGTATTCTGCGAAACCCTGAAAAATATCATTCTAAAAAGGGGGTGGGGGAATTAGGTATGCCCTTGAAAACTCTGAAAAAGATCTTTTTAAAAAGGGGGTGGGGGGAATTAACATGTTGGCTCTTTGTTTTATTAAATACACATCAAGATAGGGGAGGGGTTTTAAACTCCCTTATCTATCTCTGCATGCCTGAGAGACCTTAGACGCTGCTTTAAATCCCTACATGAATTGTCTCATCTCAATAAAGGATTCCTTTTGATACGTTTGGTTTTCAGAAGTTCATTCTTGTTAATTGAATGGGAAAAGTTTTGTAGCCTGACAAAAAAGCAGTGTCTGCAATAGAGGTCAGCCTGGAGAGGAATTTTTTTTTTCTAAAAAGAACCTTCACTTTACCGAGGGGACCCTGCAAAGAAGAAAAATGTCTGAATACAACAAAGAGCATGGGGAAGCCGAATGCTGGGGAGAAACATTGACAGTTATCCAGTGAGATATTGACTCAGTGCACTCTGTTGAGGATAGTGAAGCTACCTGTGAAGCCTCCACAAAGCCCCGGTGGTCTCTAGGTGTAGGAAAGAAAGACAGCTGGGATGGAAGAACCAAGGGATAATCGTAAACCCAGGTGGCAATTGGAGCTGGAGGCCCTATTGGATCAGGAAGAATAGATCAAGGAACCACTGGCCAATGACCGACTGAGATGGTACATAAATCGCCTTGTGAGGGAAGCCATGGAGGATCTCAATGTGAGAGATGCATCAGGACGCCAATGTAGGGAGGCGAGGGAACCAGGAATTGAGAGACCCCGGATCCACCTGAGAATAGTCGGGCATGGGACAAGTCGAAGAACCAGCAGCCATACCAGGGACCTGACCCCTTATCACCCCAGAAGATCACCCCAGGAGATCAACCGTGGCCAACCTAGAGACATACAACTGCATAGGAAGATCTCACCCCTGGGAGTAAAATTCGATGGAGACCTCCAGAAACTGGGATTTTTCCTGGTGCAAGTGCTCACTTACATGCAAGAATACAGGCGGAATTTCCCAACCCAGGGGTCCCAAGTACGAGTAGTCACCCTGGCCCTTGAAGGGGCAGCAGCCAGATGGATGGTGACGTTCCACAACATCAATGCCCCAGAACTGAGGAACCTCGATTGCTTCATGACAGCCCTACACCATCGTTTTGAAGACCCCCTCACCAATAGAAAAGCCGCGAACCTTATTAGAGTCGTAAAGCAAGGCCGTCATCCGGTAGCGGAATACACCGAGGAATTTTATGACCTGGCCAGCCAAGTCGACTGGCCAGAAGATATCCTAGTCTGTTGGTTCAAAGATGGCCTAAATGATGACCTATACGCTGCCTGCTTGGCCCAAGGGGCCCCAAACCTCCTGCATGAATGATACCTGATGGCAGAGGAGGCGGAGATTGACATGACTCATAATCGGTACCACAGTGGTAAGCTTTGGAAAAGATCCCCACCCCAGGGGAAACAGGAAATTTTCAAACCCCACCATGATTCCAAGAATGTCTGGCTTTTTTAAATGTAGAAAGGAGGGACACCGTGCAGCAGAATGCCATTTGAAAATCCCTGCCAGAAAGCCAGACCACCAATCGGGGTGGGGGACCTGGAACACCCAGCCCTTGAGGAAAGGAGACTGGTTTGACAAGCCGAGAAGCTGTGGAATTCCAATTGACCCTCAACCTCATGCAGTGGCCAGCTCTCTTTAATCAATTACCTAGAACTGTGGGTTCTTACTCATTGTCCAGTCCATTGCTCCAGCTATTAAAATTTTAATATCTTAACATTATTATATTACAGTTCAGCAGTTCTTACTGTTAGGAAACATTTTCTATTGTCTAAATGGAAAGAAGTATCCCAGCTGTTTGGAGGGTATAGCTGGAGCAGAAAATCTTTGCTAGTGCTTCCTCCCACATTACTGACCTTGCTAGTACCTATCAGGATATTTATGTTTTGGCTTTTATTTTTATATATTCAAACCTATGTTAAGATTTATATTCCCATATGAAATTGACATTTTAAAACAACAGATCAATAGAGCAACTTGCACAATAGAATTCCCTCACACAACCTTGGTATATACCACCCATCTGGGTTTTGGTTTTTTTATATCTGAATATCAACATTCTAGAATATCAGCATACCAATATTGATAAATGCATGTAAAATTAACTAATTGACAATTAAAAAAAATAATACATTAAAATATTGGCCTGTTTCATGAATGGAGATGACTATCAAAAACACATAAAATTGAAACCTGAATTTTTTCTTTTAGGATAAGGAATTGGAAAAAAAACAATTTGGATTATTATATATGATGACTGCAGCAAGAATTTCATTTCATATGCAAAGAAATGGTAAGAAATATCAATCCCTACAACAGAAGAATGGGTGGAAAAGTGTTGGAGCTAGCAGAAACGACAAAATTGATTGCTTTAATTAAAGAAAAGCCCGTATCTTGCTTTGTTTAGCTGGGAAACCACTTCTAGACTTTGTGCTCAAGAAAAAAAAACTCTTAACTTTGGTTTTGATGAGTAGACTAGTTTGTTGTTATCAAAAAGGCTAGTAATTATTAAATATATAAATATAAAATATTGAGACTGGATGTCATCATTCCGAGTAATGGACTCAGGGAGTCAGGACTCTGACACTTTTTGCAGTTTCAAGAGATCCTTTATTGAGTACATCATATCGGTACTTAGAAAAGTGAAGCTAGCTCTAAATTATTCTTATGCTTTAGGGATGGTTAAAAGAATAAGATCTCCCCATGCCCCTTTGTCCCTCAGGTCACATGGGCCAATCAGTCCAGGTGTAGGTACCCGCTCAACTTTGACAAATGTCCATTGAAATCACCTTGATTCATACCAGCTGGGGGATGTTATGACTAGCCACTTCCTCCACCACCTATAATAATAATAATAATAATAACAACAACAACAACATCAACAATAACAACAACTTTTGCAAGTGAAGCAGACAGTTGAAGAAGAGAAGCATGCTTTGGCAGATTATGTGAAAGACAGTGTTGAACCAGCTTTGACGGAGGTCAACAATAGGAATCTGCTCAATGTGCAGCAAACCAAGAATCAATACAGGAAACCAATGATGCAAACTCGGGCTGACAGCTGGTGTAAGAAAGCACTGCATGGACAGTTCCTTAAAAAGATCCAAGGAAAAGTAGATAAGGAAAAGACCTAGTTATGGCTGACCAATGGAACACTGAAGAAAGAGACAGAAGGCCTGATTCTTGCAGCCCAAGAACAAACCATCAGAACAAATGCAATTAAAGCCAGAATAGAAAAATCTGCTGATGACCCCAAATGCAGATTCTGCAAAAAAGCGGACGAAACCATCGATCACATACTGAGCTGTTGCAAGACAATCGCTCAGACTGACTACAAACAACATCACAACACAGTTGCTCAGATGGTCCACTGGAACTTGTGTCACAACTACCATCTGCCTGCAGCAAAGAATTGGTGGGATCATAAGCCTGAGAAAGTGGTTGAAAATGAGCATGCAAAACTACTGTGGGACTTCTGAATACAGACTGACAAAGTTTTGGAACACAATACCTGGATATCATGATTGTAGAGAAGAAAAAAGTGTGGATTGTTGACATTGCCATACCTGGTGACAGCAGAATCAACGAGAAACAATTTGAAAAAATCACCAGATATCAGGACTTGAAAATCGAACTGCAGAGACTTTGGCATAAACCAGTGCAGGTAGTTCCAGTGGTATTCGACACACTGGGTGCTGTGCCTAAAGACCTAGGCAAGCACTTAAAAACAATTGGCACTGACAAAATCATCATTGTCAGCTGCAGGCCACCTTACTGGAATCTACTCGCATAATCTGCCGATACATCACGCAGTCCTAAACGCTTGGGAAGTATTCGACTAGTGATTTGTGATACGAAACCCAGCATAGTTGTCTCGTTTGCTGTGTACACTATAGTTTTTTGTGTATGATAATAATCATCATCATCTTTATTATCATTATACATACACACAACGAAATTGATTTTGCTCCTGCTGGTACTATCCATAACAAAAATACAATACAACATAAATAATATAGAAAATTGTCCTTATACAAGTAATTAGGGAGAAACCAGTTACATGTTTCCAAAAAAATCACCATTAGGTGCAATTCTGAGAGGTTCGGTGACACTGCTAAGGCTCCAGCCCCAATGGTCATCATTGTCATCTGCCACCATCCCTTGGCTTCAGTCAGGTGAGGGCTCTCTGTCATCACCATCTCGCCCCAGGCTGCCAGTGTCTTGGTTCCCTCGAGTGGAACCGTCAGGTGCTGGGCTTCTCCTGTCGCTGTCATGATTGCCAACTCTGCCACTGGAATCACCTCAGGCTCACTGGCATTCACAGGCCGGCTGGGAGATGTTATGGCTAGTCAGCTGAGGCACCACATTCCTGAGTCACCCCCCCATGCTCTCCCCCTCTCCCTTGAATGCCAACCAAGAAATGAAGCAGAAAGTAAGCATAGCTTCAGCTGAAGTCATTTTGCAGGTTGACGCTGCATTTTTATTTTGTATTTTATTACAGTGAAAAATGTTGAAAGTCAATGCTTTTTTCTCCTTTCTCCCCTCTATCTGACACTTCTTTCCACTACTTATCTTTCCCCCATTTCCCTATTATCTTTATTTTCATTTGTATGTTACACTATTATAATTTAAATAAAAATTATATTTAAAAATATAGATTTAAAAAGATCACTACATTTGGATAAAGCTCGTGGGCACAGCTGCTGAGTTCCCTTTCATCCCATACCCCTCCCATATCACATGAACAAGTCAGTCATGATATAATCTATTTCTTTTTTACATCAGAATTCAAATTTTGGGGGATATAGACATTCTTATGTTAAAAGAAGTGAACTAAGCTCTTTGAGAATTGTGGGAAAGCCTGCAACTAGTATCACAGAGTAACCACATGGCATTGGAGTGTTCTAATGGCAATCTTTCTAAATTATAAAACCAGTAGAATAATCATGTGAATTCATTTTCTTTATGATCAACAAAAAAAACACAGTTCCATCTTTTGAGATGTAACCAATCACTTGTCTATTCCCCAATTTAAATCAAAACAGTTGTAAAACAGTTTTGAACTGTTTTATACAGTTTTGAAACACAGATTATCATGTTTATACAGAACTTCACTTTTTCAGTGAAGGGTTCTGAAAATATATGTTTTTAACACCAAGAATTCAAACATGCTATTGTTTTTTTAAATTGCACAATGTTTAGCTTGGTATGATAAATCCACATGTGATCATATGCCCCACAAATATGGATATAGTTGGTTTCTAATATCTTCTCAAAATTGCACCTTGTGCTACAAAAAAATTTTTTTTCTGTGTGAATATTATCTAAGTAAAAAACAATCCATGCAATCATAAACTAATATCAGAAAGCAATTATCTGAGTAACAAAAATGTTTAAGTGAGTTTCATCAAGTCTTCTTTTGAGTCATTCTATGACATCAGCTGCCGACTTGTTTCTTGGCCTCTGATATAACCCTCATATTTCTCATTTATATACACTCTACTTGCTGCTTTGTGACCTGTTTCACACATCTCTCTACTGATTGGGCATGACAGGACCACTATGGTACTTGCACTGGTTCAACAATGAACTTCTTTATTTCTGCTGTAGTCAGTTTGCATGTCAAAAGTGGTTCACATATACTGAGCTTCCGGTTGATGTCACGGTGAAAATGGCTGGAAAATAGAGGAACTCTGTTGGGCTCTGTGAAATTGTCATTGTATAAAGTTCATAAATTGGAATAGATATAGTAACAGGTCAGCCAATAGGGACTGTTTGGTGACCCAGATGACTCAGAGCCTGAGCATGGCTTAGGTTCACTGATCTGTATATATATGAGTGCCTCTATAATATCTTGCTTTTGTGTTTATATTGCTTCTGTGATTATGACTTCTGGATTCTGAGTTCTGGCTCTGGGTATTGTATGTATACATGCATCATATTTTATATTATTGTATATAAACAAGTTTTTTTATAAATGAATCCTGCTGAATTATTTATTTGTGTGCTGGTTGGATTGCTGCAAACTCTGACAAGTTATGGGCCCAGAACACACCAAGAACACAGTAAGACTGAACTATAATTAAGCTGAAGGACAGCCTATGTTTAAAAAAAGAGAAAACAAGGCTGAGGGAGCTTGCAGGATGGAGAGCTCTCTGCCTTGTTTGAGACAGAAGAATTATATTATTTGGGCTGCAAAAATGGAATGCTTCCTGAAAGCTAAAGAGCTCTGGGATATTGTTATTAATCCACCCCAGGTACCATTAGTAGCAGCTGATCAAAGGAAGAATAATAAGGCACTGGCCTACATCATCTTAAGTTTAGAAGATGAACAATTTTTGAATGTAGCTGATTTAAAGGCTGCAAACGAGGTTTGGCTGAAATTGAGAAGTGTGTATCTGAGTGCATCAGCATGTAATATTGTGCAATTGTAAAGACAATTATAGAGAGCCAGGCTGCAGTCACAACTAAGTGTGGAGCAGCATTGCTGCACGTGCAAACTTTATTTATTGAGTTGGAACAGTGTGGAATGAACATTCCTGAATCTCCGAGGGTGCTGTTGGTGTTAAACAGTCTTGATGAAATGTGGAACATTGTTTCAGCAGTTTTTGAGTGCAAACCAGAACAAGACTTATGAATGGAAGCTCTAAAGGCCTGTTTGCTTTCTGAAGAAAACAAACACCATTTTAGAAAAAGCCATGAGGAGAAATTCCTGAGGTGGAGGCCCAAGAAGCAGAGAGAAAAAAAGCAACAGACAGGTTTTCTGCAGAGACCAGAGTAGAAGAGACCAGATTACAACCCAGCAAAGATTTTCTGAGAAAAAAAGAAAAAGTGCAGCGGTGTTTCATTGTGATGAGAAGTATCATTTGAAAAAAGACTGTTTGCAAAGAAAAGAGACAACAGATGGACAAGCTACTTATCAGCTTTGGAAGCCATATTCCACACTGCCACATAGCCTGAGAAAGTGGGAGGGGGTGATTTAAATTGAGTAGTTCTAAGTAGACAAAATAAAATTCTTTTCTTAGTTCAAGGTTATTAAGTGTGGCACAGCAGAAAAAAAGGATCTTACACTGGGACAGATTGTGATTGGTCCATGTAATGTGATGATGGGAGGAAAGGGGATGGATTGTAGTTTGAGACATTGTGGGAAGTCCGGGAAACTTTTAGTTTTGAGATTCCACAGATGTGCCATTTACTATTCTAATAAAGGTACTTTTGAGATTATGCTTGTCTTGGAGTTACCGATTGGAATGGAGGTTTGCTGGAACGCTGACATTATCTTGAAACTATAACAAATTCCAGCACCTCAAAAGGGGAGCTATCAGGGGTGCTGAGCTCCAGAACTGATTCCAGAAATGGAGCAGTGTGAATACTCAGCTAAGATGGAAGAAGAGACCGAAAGGGCTTTTGGGGCTGGACACCAAAAGACTAATTGATGCTCCCAGCCCCACTTCTGCAGAGGTGATGCAGACATTAGAAGCTACAGAAGAGAGACAGAATTTAGGAGCCTGGCCAAAGATCATGGAGGAGTTGCTAAATGGGGCTGGATCTAAGAATGGGACTGGAGGAAAAGATGCCTGAATGACTTTCTTTCTCAAGCCCTCTACAGACTGCTCAAGAGACAGAGTGGAAAAGCAGAGGGGCATTGGGATCAGACACCTTCCAAGACTGCAACTAGTGGCCTCCCTCCTGAAGCCAAGTCATTGGCAGGAATCCCAGAACAGCTCCAGCAGTTTAAGGTGGAAATTATGTCTCACAGCCACAACCTCTCCAGACGAGCTGGATCATAATGCAGCCCACTTTACCTTCCCCAGTTTGAAAGGGAAAGGGAATTCACTCTGGCATCGGGTGGAGATGGTCGGTGAAGCAAACTAGACCCGCAAGCTCAAGGGAGAGATAGCAGATAGAGCCTACATTGGGTATGTTATAAACCCCAAGCCCACCCACTCCATAACCAGAAAGGAGATTACCCCCTGCAGAGAGTATTCCTCCAGGATGGGGATTTTATCCTGGTCATGGGTGGGTCCAATGCCAGTGGATGCTACCACCTGCTGCACCATCTGGTCAAGGAACACCCTGGCCCCAAAGAAAATCAGCGACCCCTTCTCAGCAAAAGGATCTGCACAGGCAGCAGACAGCAGCCACCCCCACTCTTCCCATCATAGGGAAGGAGGCAACAAGTGGCCTCTTCATAACAGGGCACTAATCAGCCCCCCCTCGGAGCAACCCTGCAGTGGCCCTTCTTCCAGAGAGCCCCAACTCAGCCAGGCCTCAGAGTACCCCTTCAAAGTTCATATGTTCCTCATCAGGCTCCATTCATTCCAGCTCAACCCACAGTTGCTATGGAGATCCCACCTCCCCACCACTTAGACCAGACCAGGCTTTTAAAACAACTTTTGATGGACGATGTGAGCATTTTGCTTATTTCCTCACTCGAATCTGGTCCCACATAAATCGGTTTGGAGCCCAATATGCCACAAATTGCGATCTGGTCACTGCAATAACAGATGAGATGAATGAAGGGATGCTTCTGATTGGGTGGCTCAATTGCACTATGAATAAGCCCCAGAACTACAGGATGTCAGTGTTTTTATTGATCTACTAAGGTTTCAATTCGAGAATCCTGACAGAGTGGGAGGAAATGAGGACAAATTAATGGAAATGAAACAAGGCACATGATCCTTACAAGACTTTGTATCGGACTTTAGAAGTGTTGCAAGCCACCTCATGGACTGGCCTGAAAGAATTCTGTTGCACTATTTCAAGAACACTATTTACTCAGAAGTAAAAAAAGGCCTGTAACATTAGAGGAATACGCAAGACTCTGCAGGATTGGTATGCAATGTCCCTCAAGCTAGACAGGGAGATTAACCCACAGAAAAAAACCTTACCTGAAGGACCTCCTAGGAGAGCTGTGACCAGACAGCCACTGACCAGACCTGCTGAAGCTGCTCCTACCCAACCCACAAGAATAATAAAGTGTGATTATTGTGGCCAGGATAGCCATAGAGCAGCTGACTGTTTGGCTCCTGCACCTGTTCCAGAAGCTCCACAATCAAGGCCTAATACAGCCACCAGGGGTTGAAAAAATCAACAGAAGTCTCCAGACACTAGCTGGTTTGCTTGATACACCATAGAAGGTCCCCTCCACAAAGAAGGGAGCAATGAACTTCCAACCCAAGAAATTCTCCCCAAAGAAGCTGATGATGAAGATGACCCTATGGTGAATGCTGCCATCACACCTTTTACAGTCAAAGTGAAGTTAGTGGTGCCTGACATGGGAGAGGCAAGAGAGATAGAAGCCGTAATAGATGCTGGGTGTTCTAAATGCCTTATTGGCCTCCCCATTGTTGAACTATTAGGAATAAAAACAAAAAACCTGGAATGCCCAATCAGGTTTGAACAAGTAGATGGGACTTTAATTGGGGTATCCCGGCCACCCAAATGACAGAGTTAATCAAACTAGATATGGGCAGACATCGTGAACTCATACGCTTTGTAGTGGCTCCAAATATGTCAGAATCTGTCATATCGGACTTGCTTAGCTAGATAAATGGGCCCCTACCAACAAGTGGGAGGATGGATACTGAAAAATCATAATTGGGGTTGGCCCACTCCCCCCCTCCTCTCATGAAGAAACTACCACCTAACAGGGATCCCCAACCTCTCCTCCAAGTGCCCCCCAAGTCCTCAAACAATACAGAGACTTGGCTGAAGTGTTCAGTGAAGAGGAATGCAATGTTTTACCTCCCCATCGAGCCACTGATTGTGCCATAGAGGCAAAATTGCCAAAACCAAAAATGTATTCTAATGACCTCTATTGAAATGACTGAATTAAGAAAATACGTCGATAACAATTTGGACAGAATTGAACCTGCCAAATCTAGGTTGGCTGCCCCAGTGCTATTCAAAGAAAAGAAAGATGGCAGCTTGAGATTATGTGTTGATTTTAGGGGCATGAATGCAGTGTGCATAAAAAACATGTACCCCCTCCCCCTCATGAAAGACTTATTAAATCACCTGTCAAAAGGCAAGGTCTTCACGAAACTAGATCTGAGAGAAGCTTACTACCGAGTCTGTATAAAGGAGGGAGACGAATGGAAAACTGCCTTCAACTGCCCTTTGGATAGTTTCCAATTCTGAGTCATGCCTTTTGGGCTCCAAGGGACCCCCACAGTATTTATGCAACTCATCAACAAAGTGTTACATCCACACCTGTACCAAGGGGTCCTTGTCTATCTGAGTGATATTCTTATATTCAGCGAAACCATCGAAGAACATGTCAAATTGGTCAGACAAGTGCTGAAAAAACTTTTAGCCACCAAGTTATATGTATAACTGTCAAAATGCGAATTCCACAAAGAGTCACTGTATTACTTAGGCTACTGAGTATCCAACCAGGGAATTGAGATGGACTCTGGAAAAGTGAGAGCGGTGCTAGACTGGCAACCCCCCAAAACACTTAAGCAACTTCAAAGCTTTTTGGATTTTGCCAATTTCTATAGACAATTTATCCCTTCTTTTGCCAAGGTTGCCCTCCCTTTGACAGAGTTATTGAAAACCGGGCCTTCTCCCACCAAACCGAAGCCCAGTCAACCCTTTGCTTGGACAATGGACTGTCAGAAAGCTTTTGAAACTTTAAAATGCCTATTTGGAGCTGAGCCCATTCTCCAGCACCTGGATCCGACCAGACTTTTCACAGTCCAAGCTGATGCTAGTGATGTGGCTGTCGCAGCCATTCTTCTCCAAAAGGACTCTCAGAACCGGCTAATGCCTTGCACTTATGTGTCCAAAAAATTGACAGACACAGAGTGTTGGTGGGTGGTTTGGGAAAAAGAAACATTTGCAGTGTGATGGGCTTTGCTGTCTTGGAGGCATTACCTGGAAGGGGTGAAGGAGCCATTTGAGGTGTGGACTGATCAGAAGAACCTTGAGGCTAAAGACATCTTGCAAACTATCACCTAAACAAGTTAATGTTAATGTTAATATTTATTTATATACCACTCCTCTCCCGGTTCAACTTTAACATGAAATATATCCCAAGAAGAAAAAACATACTGGTGGATGCCCTGTTGAGAAAACCCCAAATTGGCAGTCGCCGAGAGGAAGTAGTGCAGACTATGATATCAAAAGCCCAACCCGCAGGCCAAGTAACCACCCGAGCCCAACCCTGAGGCCAAGCCAACTGCAGCCCCAGATGCCTGGAAGACAAACAGACAACTGAATTGAAAGCAGCCCTTTTGTCCGATCCCTGCTTTGTGGAGCATCAAACCAATTTAACAAAGAACAATGAATTGGCTTGGAAAGGACAAAACTTTATGTATTCAATAATCTAATCTAATGGTACTAAAGTGTAGCCATGACTCATAGTTGGGGGGACACTTTGGATTTTTAAAAACCCTGCATTTAGTCAGGAGACAGTTCTGGTGGCCAAAAATGAAACCTGATGTTGAAGACTATGTGAAAAACTGCTCAATTTGTGCCGTGATAAAACACAGAACTGGGAAACCCCCTGGCCTCCTTCAACAAGGAGCTGAACCAACAAAGCCATGGGAAGAAATCGTGATAGACTTTATCGTAGAATTACCTGAGAGTGACGGAATACAGTTATTTGGACTGTTATTGACTTATTCTCTAAGCAAGCCCACTTTACAGCCTGTAAAGGATTACCTTCAGCTAAAAAGCTTGCAAAACTGTTCGTGAAGCATATCTATAGGTTCTATGGAGTACCTTGTAGAGTAACCTCAGACTGAGATGTACAGTTTACTGCTAAGTTCTGGAGAGAATTTTTAAAGTCCATTGGGTCATCCCAAGGGCTATCTTCAGCGTTCCATTCTGCATGCAACGGGGCAGCAGAGAGAGCGAACACCATGGTGGAACAATACATTAGATACTATGTAAATTATCAACAGGAAAACTGGGCGGAGCTGTTGCCATTTGTAGAAGTTGCTTACAATAATGCAGTATATAGCAGCACAGGCTTGACTCCATTCCAAATCAACACCGGCATGGAATTTGTCCCTATGCCGGAATTACCTACGGAACCCCCACATACATGTCTTTAATGGAATGGATGGACTCGTTAAAAAAAAAGATTGGGAGGACTTCCGGTTTGAGCTCCTTCGGGGATGGACCGAAATCCACAATCGTGTGCGATTTTGATCCGTGCTTGCTTGCTGCCAGAGCGCCCCGAGCCGGCTGGATTCGGGGCTAAGCCATCCCGTAGAGATGGTAAAGAGGGGGGAGACTGCCAGCAGGGTCAAGGAGAGCCACATCTCTCCTCCTTAACTGACCATTACTCCCTTTCCCAAAGGCGGTTGCAGCAGTGGTCAGAAATGGCCACCTCAAAGAAGAACTCAACTGGAAAAGAATGTGCAGGAGGAAAATAAGAAAAGAAAGTTTTGGTTGTCTGGGTTGAACTAAAAAAGCAACAATGTAAGGTACCCTGGAATTTGAACTATAAAAAATAACATTGTTTCCAAAGAAGATTTTGAGGCAGCGTAGGAGAGAGGGGAGGGAAAGGATTTGGCTTTTTTTTTCTTCCCTTCCTTATACTGACAGCTAAGAGATTTAAGTAAGAAATTGACAAAAATCCACTTTGACATCTATAAGCATTTAAGCTGAAAATAAAATGTCAAAGGGATAATAAAGACTTTTGGATACTCAAAAACCTTTAAAAGAAGGAAAGGAGAGAAAAGGAAAGAATAAAAGGGCAGGATCTAGAAAAATGGAGAAGACTGCTTGGAACTAAAAGGAACTTACAGTGAAACTTTAACAAGATTCCTAAAAGATATATTCTAACTGAAACTTTGTAACAAAATAATAGAACCCCAGGAAGAGAAAGTGGAAAAAAAGAAGCAAGAAGAAACAGCTTTGGATTATTTGGATTACTTGGTGATTTTTGGATTTTTGGCTATTGGATTTAAATGACTAAAAAATGCTCCATGGCTTGGGACCTGGGTACTTACGGGACCGCCTGCAGCCACCAACGGCCTCCTGCTGCCCAGTGCGCTCCCACAGAGTCGGCCTCCTCGGGGTTCCATCGGCTGGATGATGCCGGCTGGCGGCCCTGAGGGTGTGGGCCTTCTCTGCGGGGGCTCCCTCCCTTTGGAACGACTTACTCCCAGAGATACGGACCATCACCGACATTCAGACCTTCCGGCGCGAGTAAAGACCCACTTTTTCCAACAGGCCAGCCTGGCCCAGTAACCATTGTGGGGGTTTTAAATTGTTTTTTAAATTTTTATCTGTTTTATATGTTTTTGATACAAGTTTTATCCTTCGGCCACAAATTTAATTATTTTAAATTGTTTATAATTCCTATAACTTGTTGTGTTTTATCTGGCTGTACATCGCCCCGAGTCCTGCTTTTGGGAGAGGGGCGGTATAAAAATCCAATAAATAAATAAATAAATAAATAAAATCAATCGGGTGGTTGTTTAAAAGTGTTTAAAATGGCATCACTTTTGGAAGAATGGAAAATGGAACTTAAAAAACAAAAAGAAGATGCACAAGAAGGAAAAGGTTCTTTTGGCTTCATATTTCAATTTTTAGAAATGGAGATCTGGAACTATGAGAACCAACAAGAAATGCTTGTAGAACAAGAAGGTCGGGACAAAGAAGAAGCCATCTTTAATGATCAAGTAATTGTATGTGGGGGGGGAAAAGCAAAGGGGGGAAAAAGTTAAAAGTTTAAGATCTGAAAAAACAACCAAAAGAAAAAAGAAAAACAACCAAAAAAAAAAGAAAAATAATTACAATATTAGGAAGCAACAGGATTATAGAAGAGAGAATTAGAAGTAGAGAGACTAGGGGGCAAAAAGGGGAGGGAGAAGAAGAGGGGGAAGAAGGAAAGGAAAAGAAGTTATAAAAGACAGAAACAAGATATAGAGAAACAGGGAAAATGTGTAAGGATTGAGAGTATAAGCCTATTTAGAGATAATGGGTGAAAATGTAATTGAAAAAGGGATTCTGCTAAGGTACATAAGATAGTATTGTTATATTAGAAATAGAAATAATTTTAGAAAATATGAAACAATGTATGATTAAAATGATGGATAAAATACTTATTGTAATGCAATGGAATGTTTGTTAATAAATAAATGAAATAAAGAGAATGAGAGAATGAAATTAGGAAAGGATTTTAATTATTATTAATGATTTATAAAAATATAAGTGAAGAGAAATATGGAAAAAAAGAATTAATTATGGAAAGTTTATAAGTGTTCTCAAGGAAGTATAATGTTTAACTGAAAAGAAATGTTAAAGACGTTAAGATTATAACTAATATTAATGATAGAATTGAATTGGAATGGAATCAGTGTTTTATTTACTATAGTTATATATATGCATGTATGTATGTATGTATGTATGTATGTGTATATATATATATATATATATGTGGATCTTTGGTTCTTCGGGTTTTCTCCCGCGTAGAGTTGGAAATATCTAGGCGACGTTTCGATGAAGTCTCATTCATCATCTTCAGGCTTGTGTCTTCGGCCTTGTGCTTCTCAGAGTGATGTGAGCTTGCAGCTGCTTCTTCCTTTTAACTACTAGTGGGGGTGTGACTTGATTGGGTGGGGGCTTGGCTGTGTTCTGATTGGGTGGGGGTGTGTTCTGATTGGTTGGGGGTTTGGCTGTGTTCTGATTGGTTGGGGGGTTGGCTGTGTTCTGATTGGCTGGGTGTGTGTTCTGTTCTAGTAGGGGTTTGGTTGTACCCCGGTTAGTCTCAGTTGCTGCGGGATTTGAGCTGGTGAGCTGTGATCCTATTGTTTGGCTTCGCGTTCGTGGTCGTGCCACATCTTCATGGTGGGCATCAGTTCCCTTCATGTATGGGTTGGGGGGGTTTGAAGCAGGTAGTGATGCAGCTGTGGTATGGCTTCTGGTCTGTGGTCATGTTTCATCTTCTGTGTGGGTGTGAGTCTGCTTTCTGCGTGGAAGTGTGGTGGTAGTTTCTTGTGTGGCCCTCGTGGGTGTGGGTCTGGTGTCCTTTATGTTAGGTACTCTTTTGTTAATGAGGGCGGGTTTCCAAATGGCTGGTAGGCGGGAGGTGTCATCTCGTTTATTCATGCTGTGTGGACGTTTTTCTATCTCTATGGCTTCTCTGATTATTCTGTTGTTGAAGTGTTCAGTTTTGGCGATGGTTCTGGTATTTTTAAAGTCAATCTTGTGTCCTGTGGCTTTGAGGTGTTGGACCAGGGAAGAGGTTGGTTCTTCTTTTTTGATTGAGTTCTTGTGTTCTTCAATGCGTGCACTTATCCTTCTGTTAGTTTGTCCAATGAATGTGGTGGGAAAACCCGAAGAACCAAAGATCCACACACACACACATATATGTGTGTGTGTGTGTGTGATATTTAGATTTCTTCGGGTATTTTCCCACGTAATATTTGTGTTTTTATTATAGCGAAGTTTCAGCAGAATCTCATCTGCCATCTTCAGGCTTTTTAATTTTTAATTTTGTGTGCCAGGCTAGGCAGTCGTTTTTTGTTTGAATTTGGTGCTGGCTTTCTGTTATATTTGAATGGCTTTTTCCTCATCTTGATTGGCTGGGAGTCTAGGTCTGTTTTTATTGGTCTTTGAGTTGCTGTGTTTTTGATTGGTTGGCAACATTGTGTTTTGTGCATTGGGGTTTCTTGTAAATGGCTGATAATTATTTATTAGGAAGTTAGGTTTTATTTGGGTAGCTGGCTGGGGCATGTTTGGGCTGGAGGGGGGGGTCTGTTTGTGTCCAGGTGTTTGCCTGGATTGTGGTATAGAGATTTTTTTTGTTGGTGAGTGAAGGCTTCCAGATGATTGATAGTCTGGTGGAGTCATCTCTTTTGTTCATACTATTAGGTCTTTTATCAATTTCTATGGCTTCTCTGATGATTCTGTAGCCGGGGTTTTCTATAGCAGCTAGGGTTTTGGTGCCATTGATGTTGATGCTGTGACCTGTGGCCTTCATATGATGGACTAATGAGGAAGTGTGTTCCAGCTTTTTCATTGTGTTCTTGAGTTCTTGAAGGCGGGTACTCATCCTTCTGTTGGTTTGTCCTATGTATGTGGCAGGACATGATGCACAGGGTACTTCATAAATGCCTTGGTTTTCTAGGTCAATTTTACCTTTGAGGTTTCTTAGGATGGCTGCTACTTTTTTGTTCGTTTTGAAGGCAGTCTTGATGTGGTGCCTGCGTAGTATCTTGCTTATTTTGTCTGTTTCCCTTATGTAGGGCAGGACAGCTATTCCACAGGTTTGTTCATCTTTTGGGTCTCTATTGTGTTTTAGTATGTTTTTGTGGATCAGGTTTGTGATTTTATTTTTGTGGAAGCCATTAGCTATCAGTATTTTGGTCAGGGTGCATAGTTCAGTGTTTATGTGTTCTTTGTCTGCCAGGCGTTTGGTTCTGGCAGTTAAGTGTTTGGGCTACAGAATTTATTTGTGCTGGGTGGTGGTGGGATTGAGTGTTTAGGTAGCGGTTGGTGTGTGTTTTCTTCTGGTATATGGTGTGTCCTAGTGTGCCATCTGTTTTTTTGTAGATTAGTACATCTAGGAATGGTAGTTGTTCGTTTGTTTCTATTTCCATGGTGAATTTGATTTTGGGGTGTATACTGTTTAGTTGTGCTAGGAAATTGTTTAGGTTTTCTTTTCCATGGGGCCAAATAACAAATGTGTCATCGATGTATCTTAGCCATATTTTGGGTTTGTGGGTAGCATTTGCCAGGGCTCTGGATTTGAATTCTTCCATGAACAGATTTGCAATAATGGGTGATAATGGGGATCCTATACTACAATCCAGGCAAATACTGGACACAGATAGACCCCCCCCAATACCTCCAGCCCAAACATGCCCCAGCCAGCTACCCAAATAAAACCTAACTTCCTAATAAATAATTATCGGCCATTTACAAGAAACCCCAATGCACAAAACACAATGTTGCCAACCAATCAAAAACACAGCAACTCGAAGACCAATAAAAACAGACCTAGACTCCCAGCCAATCAAGATGAGGAAAAAACCATTCAAATATAACAGAAAGCCAGCACCAAATTCAAACAAAAAACGACTGCCAAGCCTGGCACACAAAATTAAAAAGCCTGAAGATGGCAGATGAGATTCTGCTGAAACGTCGCTATAATAAAAACATAAATATTACGTGGGAAAATACCTGAAGAAACCTAAATACCACATATGTCTATGTCGATGTCTGTCTGTCTGTCTGTCTGTCTGTCTGTCTGTCTGTCTGTCTGTCTGTCTGTCTATCTATCTATCTATCTATCTATCTATCTATCTATCTATCTATCTATCTATTTCAGAACATAGTGTGTATTTTAAGAATGTACCAAGCACAATTCGATTGGAAGTTATGTACTATATTGAATGTTATAATTCTAAAGGCATAAATTGAAGTTTAAATAAGAGTTGAATGGATAAAATTAAAAGATATAAAGGTGTCATACTACAATTAGTAACTACAGGGGAAAATTTGTTTAATGAGAAAAGATAATATGAAATTGAAGCAGGACAGACAAAAGTATAAATATAATGATTAGAAAGACATTGAAACTTAGAAAAAGATATATAATTGAATTTAGATATGAGATAATTAAAAATAAAGTTGAGAAAACCAAGGGAAGGGAAAAATTATGGAGAAAATGTTAAAATAGTAATAAGACATGGAATAGAACACAAAGATGAATATGAAATTGAGTTTGTGTCTGTATGGAGAAGTGATAACCCGGGATCATGCTATTCTCAAAAAAAGATGTTTTATTTGTATTATGTTTTTGTGAAAACCCAAATAAAATTTATATGAAAAAAAAGGGTTGGGAGGATACAAAAAAAATGTTTGACTGAAGCTGCTGAGGAATATAAAAAGCAAGCAGATAAAAATAGTGTAAGGCATCCAGAAAGTATCCATGATATCAATCACTCCGAGACATTTTCTCTCCAATTGATTTATTTAGAAATAGATCTGGCATGTCAAAGGCAATTTCCCAAGTGAAATTATTTTTGCTCATTACACAGAATCCACCTTCTCTCCTCCCTTTTCTCCTCCCACTTCTACACTTTATAAATCACGAGAACCAATTAACTGCACTTGGAATTTCTTAATACGACATACAGAATAACCTTGAACTTTTCAACTCCTCCACCCCCCCTTCCATGAAATGTGACAGCTGAATTTTTTAAAGCTGACAGGCGTCCCCCCTTGAAAACTCCTCCTTCTAAAAGAAAAGGAAAAAAAACTAGATATAGGGATTAACATCCTCTCCCCCCACTCACGAGGACCCTTCGGTTTGTGGGGAAAATCTTCATGGAATTGGTTAACCAATTGATCAGCATGAACATCCCAACTCTTTACCCAACTAGCATCCGAGAGAGGGTATCCTTTCCATAAGACCAAATATTGCAATCAACCATGGTGTAATCTAGAATTGAGAATTTTTTTGAATTTCATAATGTGTTTCCCCCTGTACCATTAATGGTTTAGGGGGAGCGATTTGTGGTGGTCTTATCTTTTATGTAGTAGCTGGTTTTAGTAAACTACAATGGAATACTGGATGAATTTGCCCCATTATTCGAGGAAGGCTTAATTGGAGAGTGACCGGATTGATTATCTTTGAAATTGGGAATGGATCCAAGAATTTTGGACCCAGCTTCTTACTGGGCAGTTGCAACCTAAGATACTTGGTTGACAAATATACTTTGTCCCATACTTTAACAGGCAGTTGAAGGGATCTATGTTTATCCGCCTGTTTTTTATAATTTTTTTGTAGCTTCGGTCAAAGCTTTTATTGTATCTTCCCATCCTTTCTTTAATGAGTTCATCCATTCTATTAGGAACATGGATGAGGGAGGTTGTCTAGGTAACTCTGGCATCTGGACAAAATCCATTCCAGTGCTGATTTGGAATGGAGTCAATCCCATGCTGCTTGCATCCCACTGCATTATTTTAAGCAACCTCTGCAAAAAGTAATAACTCAGCCCAATTTTCTTGTTGATAATTTACATAGCATCTAATGTATTGTTCAATAAGGGCGTTCGCTCTCTCCGCTGCTCTGTTACAAGCAGGATGGAAAGTTGAGGATAACCCTTGAGAGGAACCAATGGATTTCAGAAATTCCCTCCAAAATTTTGCGGTAAATTGTACCCCTCTGTCTGATATTATTCTACAAGGTACTCCATGTAGTTTATTTATTTATTTTATTAAACTTATATACCGCCCTCTTTCCCTGACAGGACTCAGGGCGGTGTACAGCCGATTAAAAATACTGCAATAATACAAAATTAAAAACAATTAAAATTAAGATTAAATATAGTGGCTGAAAAATAAAAGCATATAAAGGGAATTAAAAAGACTAAAAACCAGATAAAACCAAATTAAAAACCCTAAGAGAACCCTAGGCAAGACCGGCTTGGCGAAATAGATGAGTTTTCACTGCCTGCTGGAAGGTCAGGAGATTAGGGATGGTCCTCATCTCCGGGGATAATTCGTTCCAGAGGGAGGGTGCTCCCAATGAGAAGCCCCGCACCCTCGGGGTCCCATCCATCCAGCTGGCGGTACCCCAAGGAGATCCACTCTATGGGAGCGTATTGGCCAGCGGGAGGCTGATAATGGCAGGAGGTGGTCCCATAAATACCCCGGCCCCAAGCCATGGAGTGCTTTAAAGATGGTAACTAATATCTTGAAACGCACCCGGAGGACCACCGGGAGCCAATGCAGCTTGCGCAAGAGCGGCGTGACATGAGAGCCCCGAGGAGCCCCCAACACCACCCGCGCGGCTGCATTCTGCACCAGCTGGAGCCTCTGAGTGCTCTTCAAGGGGAGCCCCATGTAGAGAGTGTTGGCATAGTCTAGGCGGGAGATTACGAGGGCGGAAGTGATCATGCGACGCGCATCCCGATCCAGAAAGGGCCGCAACTGGTAGATCCTATGGACCTGACCAAAAGCCCCCCTGGCGACGGCTGCCACATGGTCTTCCAATGACAGCCATACATCCAGGAGGACACCCAGATTGCGCGCCCTCTCTGTGGGGGCAAGAATTTCCCCTCCCCCCCACAGCCAGCGATGGAACCAGCTGGCTGTATCGGGGTGCCAGGAAGCACAGCCACTCGGTCTTAGATGGGTTGAGCCGAAGCCTGTTCCGCCCCATCCAACACCGCACAGCCTCCAGGCACCGGGCCATCACTTCAATATATATACAGATATGTTTCATGAACAGCTTTGCAAGTTTTTCACAGATGGAAGTCCTTTGCAGGCTATAAAATGGGCCTGTTTAGAGAATAAGTCAATTATAGTCCAAATGATCATATTCCCTTCACTCTTAGGTAATTCAACAATAAAGTCCATTGCGATCTCTTCCCAAGGTTGGTGTCAGGCTACGGAACTTCTTCCCATTCAAACAATAAGAATGAACTTCTGAGAACCGAACTTATCAAAAGGAATCCTTTATTGAGATGAGACAGTCCAGTAGGAATTCAAAGCAGCGTCTGATGTCCCTCAGGCATACAGTGATAGATAAGGGAGTTTAGAATCCCCCCCCCCCATCCCAATGTTTACTTAGGGAAAAAAAAGCCAATATGTTAATTCCCCTCCCAGCCCCTCTGGGAGGGGATCCTTCCCTTTTTGGAAGGTTTTTTCTCATGTAGCTTTCCCAAGACGTACCTAACTTCCTCCCCCACCCCCTTTTTAGAACGGACTGTTTTTGGAGATTTCCCAGAGCACTTCATTGTGGAGTTTTATGGACCCCTCATCTCCTGGCTGTGCCTCTCAGAGGTGTTAGATTCTGGCCATCTGGCTTCTTTCCCCCCCATTGTATCATGTATGGGTGTGCATATTCGATATAAGGTTAAATATATTCAGGTTACATCAAGAAAGGATTTCTTTATCAGTTCCCCCCCCTTTTTCTTCTTCCTCTGAAGAAATGACAGATACACGGATCTGACATCCTGCCCTCCTTTAAAAAACAGATGGGTCTACCTGGAAAAACAAAAATCATGCATTACATGTGCAGTTCAGGACGGTTTATCAGGGTATTTTAGGTGGAACTTTCGTAGTAATGTGGGTGCTTTTACATGTCTTTTGGCTACCCACTCATTTTCTGAGGAAGGAAGGTGTTTCCAAGCTACTAAATATTGTGTGGATCCACGGTAAGTGCGTGAATCAAGGATGTCTTTAATTTCAAAATGTTGTTCCCCATGTATCATGATGGGGGTTGGGAGTGTGGGAAGGGGGGGTCTGAGGTTTGAAGTGATCTCCGGTTTGAGCAAGCTACAGTGAAATTCTGGGTGAATCTGCCTAAGAGTTTTTGGAAGATGAAGCTCTACCGTCACGGGGTTGATAATTCTGGAGATGGGGAATGGCCCAATGAATTTTGGTCCTAATTTCTTAGAAGGTTGTAATGATTTTAAGAATTTTGTGGACAAATATACACGGTCTCCAATCTTGAAAGGTTTAGGTTCACAGCGTTTTTTGTCTGCTTGAGTTTTGTAAACTGCTCTAGCTTCCCGTAGAGATAATCTTACCACTGGCCACATGGCTT
The DNA here is from genome assembly GCA_023653725.1 of Bungarus multicinctus. Classification (NCBI taxonomy): domain Eukaryota; kingdom Metazoa; phylum Chordata; class Lepidosauria; order Squamata; family Elapidae; genus Bungarus; species Bungarus multicinctus. The sequence goes on along the minus strand of CM042834.1, from coordinate 167,407,127 downwards.
GTAAATTATCCATCCACTCCTTAAGGGAGGGGATTTCAGGTTCTTTGGTGGGTAGTTCCGGCATGGGGTTGAATTCTTGGCCCATTGCTACGTGGAATGGGGTGAACCCTGTGCTACTATGGACTGAGTTATTGTATGCTACCTCTGCAAAAGGAAGAAGGTCAGTCCAATTGTCCTGCTGGTGATTAATAAAACATCTTAAATATTGTTCTAATACACAATTCACTCTCTCTGATGCTCCATCCGTATGGGGATGGTTCGAAGACGATAATCCCTGGGTGGAGCCTAATAGGTTTAAAAACGCCCGCCAAAATTTGGATGTGAACTGAACACCCCTATCTGAGATAATTCGTTGGGGGGCTCCATGAAGGCGATAAATGTATATTAGGAACATCTTTGCCAATGACTTGGCAGTTGGGATCTTTTGGCATGGAATAAAGTGAACCTGTTTGGAAAAAAGATCAGTTACAACCCAAATGACAGTATTCCCAGCACTTTCGGGAAGTTCCACTATAAAGTCCATAGAGATCTCTTTCCAAGGAGCAGAAGGGTCTGCTACTGTTTGTAAAAGTCCAGGATATTTTCCTTGTCTTCTCTTTGCAGCAGCACAGATGGGGCAGTTCGCAACATAGTTTTCAATGTCCTTTTTGAGGGACGGCCACCAAAATTGTCTTTTGATGAGGTGCAGGGTTTTTACAAAACCAAAGTGTCCTGCTATTTTGGAGTCGTGGCAGCGTTTCATGAGTTCCATTCTCTGGCTTGCAGGGACATAAAGCTTGTTTTCTACCCAAGCCAGTCCATCTTTGAGTAAGCACATGTTTCTGTTAGCCTGGAACCAATCATCTTTAAGTAGTGCCTCCTTAAATATTGACGTTGTTGTGTCTTCAGTCAGGGATGATTTTTTTTTCTCTTGTGCCCGAGTGATTACCTTGGCTGCTAGTTGGGTCGGTTGGATTATCGGTTTTATAACTTCAATCTTTTTGCTGTTGTATTGGGGTTTCCTGGACAGTGCATCTGCTAAGAAATTCTTTCTCCCAGGAAAATATTTGAGAGTGAAATTAAAACGTTCAAAATATCGAGCCCACCTTGCTTGTTTTTCGGAGAGTTTCCGTGGATTTCTCAGAGCTTCCAGATTTTTGTGATCAGTCCATACTTCAAAGGGGATTTGGTTTCCTTCCAGGAAATGTCTCCATGTGAGCATTGCCCACCGCACAGCATATGCCTCTTTCTCCCATACGGCCCATCTTTGCTCGGTTTCCGTCAGTTTCTTAGATGTATAAGCACAGGGTTGTAATTGTCCACTTTCATTCTTTTGGAGGAGGACTGCCCCAACTGCAACATCACTGGCGTCTGCTTGGATGACAAAAGGTTGTTTGGGATCTGGGTGCTTAAGGACCGGTTCTGCTGCGAACAGGCGTTTGAGTTTCTCGAATGCTGCTTGGCATTCCATTGTCCAGATGAGGGGTTGCCTAGGCTTGGGTTCCCCCCCCCCCCCCCTTCGTTTTTAGCAAGTTTGTGATAGGGAGGGCGATGTTTGCAAAAGCTGGAATGAATTGGCGATAAAAATTTGCAAACCCCAGAAAACTTTGCAATTGTTTGCGTGTGTGGGGTGGATCCCAGTCCAATACAGCTTTCACCTTCTGTGGGTCCATCTCTATTCCCTCATGGGATATTCTGTACCCCAAATAGTCAATTTTCTCTTGGTGGAACTCACATTTGGAGAGTTTTGCATATAGTTTAGCGTCTAAGAGTTTTGTGAGGACTGCACGGAGTAGCTTGATGTGTTCTTCCATCGTTTCCGTGTAGATTAAAATATCATCAAGATAAACTAAAACCCCTTTAAATAAAAATTCATGAAGGGTTTCATTGATCAATTGCATAAACACTGCAGGCGCTCCTTGCAGTCCAAAAGGGAGCACTTTAAATTGGTAGCATCCCAATGATGTGTTAAAAGCTGTCTTCCACTCATCCCCTTCCTTTATTCTGATGTGGTAATATGCTTCCCGTAGGTCTAACTTTGAAAAAAATTTTCCTTTCGAGAGGTGGGCTAACATGTCCTTCATGAGGGGGAGTGGATACATATTTTCTATGCAAATGCAGTTCAATTTTTTATAATTTACACAAAGATGCATGGAGCCATCTTTCTTTTCACGGAATAACACTGGGCCGCTATTTTTGGTCTGGTGGGTTCGATGAAACCCCGCTTTAAGTTTTTATCGATAAATGCTCTGAGTTCTTTCAGTTCTCTGGGAGACATGCAATACATTTGTGGTTTTGGGAGTTTAGCCCCTGGTAGGATTTCGATAGCGCAGTCTGTGGCTCGATGAGGTGGGAGTTCATCACAAGCTTCCTCACTAAATGCTTGGGCCAGATCCTGGTACTCATGGGGGATGTTAATGGGTTTCACAGACTGTCCGGTCATGGCTGATTCTCTGTTCTCTTCCCCATTCTTTATCCTTTCCTCTGAGCTTTTTGCAAATATTACATCTCTCTGGAATTTTATGGTTCCTGTCCTCCAATTTATTTTTGGATTCCATTTCTGTAGCCATGTGAGACCCAGAACTAGTGGCTCTTCCATCCCTGGGGCTACAATGAATGTGAGCATCTCCCTGTGTTTTCCTAGTCTTATTTCAATGGTTCTGTGGTAAACCTGGCTGGCTCCCCCCCCGCTATGGTTCCATCTAATTGGCAGAAAGCGATGGGATTTTCCATTTCTTTCAGTTGGATTCCCAATTTATTTGCAAGGGAGGGTTTGATTAGGCATCGAGTGGATCCCGAGTCCAGCAACGCTGTAACTTCCTCCCCCTTCCCTTGGCTGGGGATAAACAGTCTCAGGGGTAGGGTGATTGGTTCAATTGGATTGCTTACCAGCGGGTCATCCTCTGGATCACTTTCGGACTGGCTCAGGTCCCCTTGGAGCATTTGGGATTCTTCCTCAGGTTTGGGAGGGGGTCGGAATCCCACATCTACTCGGCCCCTCAGGCCAGTCTCCTTCCCTCGAGGGCTGGATGTTGTGGGTTTCCTCCCTGATGGGTGGTCTAGCTTTCTGGCAGGAGTCTTCGAGTGGCATTCTGCTGCGCGGTGTCCCTCCTTTCCACACTTAAAGCAACCAGGCGTTCTTGGAGTCATGGTGGATTGGGGTTTGAAAACTTCCCGTTTCCCCAGGGGTGGGGATCTTTTCCAAAACTTACCAGGACGGTGCCGGTTCCGAGTCATGTCTATCTCTGCCTCCTCTGCCATCATGTACCATTCATGCAAGATGTTTGGGGCCCCACGGGCCAGGCAGGCAGCGTATAGATCATCATTTAGTCCATCTTTGAACCAGCAGACTAAGATATCCTCTGGCCAATCTACCCGGCCGGCCAGGTCACGAAATTCCTCGGTGTATTCTGCTACCGGGCGACGACCTTGTTTCACGACTCTGATGCGGTCCCGGGCTTTTCTATCGGCAAGCGGGTCCTCGAAACGGTGGCGTAAGGCTGTCATAAAGCGATCTAAGTTTCTTAATTCTGGGGCATTGACGTTGTGGAGCGTTACCATCCATCTGACTGCCGCCCCTTCAAGAGCTAGGGTGACAATTCGCACCCGGGACCCTTGGGTTGGTAAATCCTGTCCATATTCTTGCATGTAGGTGAGCACTTGTGCCAGGAAAAATCCCAATTTCTGGGGGTCTCCATCGAATTTTATCCCCAAGGGCGGAACCTTCCTCTGTAATTGTATGTTTCTGGGTTGGCCAGGGTTAATTCCCTGATCCGGGGTGTTTAAGGGACGGGTACCTGGTGTGGCTGCTGGTTCTTCAGCTTGTCCCTCTTCCTGCTCAATCTCCACTGAATCCGGGGTGGCGGCTCGGGTTCTCTCACCTTCTGGTTCCCTCGCTCTCCTGCATTGTCGTCTTTGTGCATCCCCCATGTCGAGGTTCTCCAGGGCTTCCCTCACTAGGTGATTGATGTACCGTCTCATTCGGTCATCGGCCGGTGGCTCCTCATCCCATTCTTCCTGATTCGATAGGGCCTCTAGCTCCAATTTTCACACGGGTTTGCGATTTCCTCTGGTGAGGGTTACTCCCCTGGTTCTTCCATTCCAGGTGTCTCTTTTCCTACACCTATAGACCACCGGGGCTTGGTGGAGGATTCGCAGGCAGCCTCGCTGTCTTCGATGGGGCGCATCGAGTCAGTATCTGGCTGGGTAACTGTTGACGTTTCTCCCCAGCATTCAGCTCCCCCTTGCTCCTTGCTGTATTCAGACATTTTTTTCTTCTCTTGCAGGATCCCCTCGGTAGAGTGAATTGTTTAAAAAAAAATTCCTCTCCGGGTTGACCTCTATTGCAGACGCTGCTTTATGTCAGGCTACGGAACTTCTTCCCATTCAAACAATAAGAATGAACTTCTGAGAACCGAACTTATCAAAAGGAATCCTTTATTGAGATGAGACAGTCCAGTAGGAATTCAAAGCAGCGTCTGATGTCCCTCAGGCATACAGTGATAGATAAGGGAGTTTAGAATCCCCCCCATCCCAATGTTTACTTAGGGAAACAAAAGCCAATATGTTAATTCCCCGCCCAGCCCCTCTGGGAGGGGATCCTTCCCTTTTTGGAAGGTTTTTTCTCATGTAGCTTTCCCAAGACGTACCTAACTTCCTCCCCCACCCCCTTTTTAGAACGGACTGTTTTTGGAGATTTCCCAGAGCACTTCATTGTGGAGTTTTATGGACCCCTCATCTCCTGGCTGTGCCTCTCAGAGGTAGTTAGATTCTGGCCATCTGGCTTCTTTCCCCCCCATCGTTCCCCCAGTTGTGACTATGCTTTAGTACCAGTAGTCTTAGGGTTGTGGGTACATAAAGCTTAGTCCCTTTCCAAGCTAGTCCATCATTCATTGTCAACTCAGTTTGATGGTCCAGGAACCAAGAATTGGTCAATAGGGCCATTTTCAATTCTGCAGTCAGCTTATCTTCCAGGTGTTTGGGGTTGCGGTTGGCTTGGGTTCAAGTGGTCACTTGGCCTGCCAATTGAGCTTCTGAAATTAAGGCTTGTAATATTTCCTTTGGTGGCTGTCAAACTGAAGTTTTTTGGATAGTGTCCGCCAGTACATTTTTGCCTCCAGGGATATATTTAATGTTAAAGTTGAATCGCTTGAAATATTGGACTCAGCGGATTTGTTTGGGCGATAATCTCCTAGAGGTTTTTAGAGCCTCGAGGTTCTTATGATCAGTCCATACCTCAAAGGCCTCTGGCGCACCTTCTAGAAAGTGCCTCCAAGTCAAAAAAGCCCATCGTACGGCGAATGCTTCTTTCTCCCAGACTGCCCACCTTCGCTCTGTGTCTGTCAGCTTTTTGGACACATAAGCACAAGGCATCAGTCGGCCTTGAGAGTCCTTTTGCAACAAAACAGCTGCTACTGCTACATCACTTGCATCCGTTTGGACAATAAAAGGCTTGGTCGCGTCTGGGTGCTAGAGGATAAGCTCAACTGCAAAGAGGCGTTTTAAGGCCTTGAAAGTTTTCTGACAGTCCATAGTCCATGCCAGGGGTTGACTTGGCTTCGGTTTGGTGGGCGACAGACCCGTTTTTAATAGCTCCGTCAACGGGAGGGCAACTTCAGCAAAGGATGGAATAAATTGTCTATAGAAGTTGGCAAACCTCAAGAAACTTTGAAGTTTTCTGGTTCTGGGAAGTTGCCAGTCCAACACTGCTTTCACCTTTCTGGTGCACATTTCAATCCCCAGGTTGGATATTAGGTAGCCTAAGTAGTCTAGTGACTTTTTATGGAATTCGCATTTTGAGAGTTTCACATATAATTTGGCAGCTAGAACTTTTTCTAGGACTTGTCGGACCAATTGAACATGTTCTTCCATGGTTTCACTGAAGATAAGGATGTCACCAGGTACACGAGGACCCCCCGGTAAAGGTGCGGGTGTAACACCTCATTGATGAGCTGCATAAACACTGCAGGAGCCCCCTGAAGTCCGAAAGGCATGACTTTGAATTGGAAGCTACCCAGAGGGCAGTTAAAAGCAGTTTTCTACTCATCTCCTTCTTTGATGCAGACCCGGTAGTAAGCTTCCCTGAGATCTAACTTGGTGAATATCGTGCCCTTCGAGAGGTGGTTCAATAAGTCCTTCGTAAGGGAGCGAGGATACATGTTTTTGACGCATATGGCGTTTACGCCTCTAAAGTAAACATACAATCTCAATCCGCCATCTTTCTTCTCCTTGAACAACACGGGGGCAGCTAGTCTTGATTTGGCAGGCTCAATAAAACCTCATTCCAAATTGCTGTCAATGTATTTCCTTAATTCAGTCATTTCAGCAGGCGTCATGGAATACATCTTTGGTTTTGGTAATTTCGCTCTGGGCTCTAATTCTATGGTGCAATCAGTGGCTCGATGGGGAGGTAAAACATTACATCCTTCTTCACTAAATGCTTCAGCCAAGTCTTTGTATTGGTCGGGTGGGAGAAGGTGGGATGCCATGGATGCTGGCTCAGGCTCTAGGTTCAAGCTGACCGGTGGCTTTTTAGTGGGTGGAAGAGGGGGCAATGGTCCCGGTCCAATGAGGATTTTTCTGAATCCCTCCTCCCATTTGATCATCGGGGCCCATTTGTCTAGCCAAGCAAGTCCCAGTATGATTGATTCTGGCATCTTGGGGGCCACTATGAAGTGTATGAGTTTGCGATGGGGCCCTAATTCCATCTTGATCAATTCAGTCATCTGAGTGGCTGCCCCCCCCCCCAATTAAGGTTCCATCCACTTGCTCAAATATGATTGGGCATTTTAGCTGGTTAGTCTTTATGCCCAATTGTTCAACGATGGGGAGTCCGATAAGACATCTAGAACACCCAGTATCAATTACAGCTTCTAACTCCCCGGCCACCGTTGTGTTTGGTACCACTAACTTGACCTTGACTGTAAAAGTTATGATGGGACCCAACACGGTGGGGCCGGAAGAACCGGAAGAAGCGCGGGAAGCCAGGGGTTTTTAGCTTTGTAATGGGTCTTTTAAAGGGGTTAGGTAAATCCGAGACGGGTTTGGGAGACAGCCCGCAAGAATCAGGGGGCAGCCAGGCCAGCACGCGCGCCTGGAGGGGCTCGGGGGGTTCCGTGTTGGGGTGGCAGACGGAGGGTGGGAAGCTGGGGGCCAATTTTATCAGCACGGTTGTTGGGAGGGGCAGATATGCTGGGGGTAGAGGGCCATATCCAGTTAGGGGATCGCGCTGCCAATATCTTCAAGCGGTAGCGGGCTCCGACCCTCTCTACCCATCCTACAGTCCTGGTTGTCCAGAGCCTCAGGCCCTGAATATCCGGCTGTTGCTATGCAATGCCAGGTCCGTTGTTAACAAGGCCCCCCTGATCTGTGATCTGGCGCAGGAGGAGGGCGCGGACCTGGTAGGCATTACCGAAACCTGGTTGGGCCCAGAGGGCGGTGTCCCTCTGGTAGAGATGTGCCCACCAGGTTTCCTTGCATTTCATCAGCCTAGGTCTCAGGGAAGGGGTGGCGGGGTGGCGGTGCTTATTAAAGAGGTCCTTTGTCCTAGGGAGGCCACTGTCCCTCAGACGGCTGATTGTGAGTCTCTCTTTGTGAAGTGGGGACAAGGGGTTCAGATGGGCCTTTTGATGGCGTACCTGGCTCCCTGCTACGTCTCATCGGCCCTGCCCGGACTCCTTGAGGTGATAGCCGGGCTGGCGGTTGAGACCCCTAGGCTTTTGGTCATGGGGGATTTCAACTTGCCATCGCTCGGTGAAACCTCGGGGGTTGCCCAGTAGTTCATGGCTTCCATGACGGCCATGGACCTGACCCAATTAGTTTCTGCCCCCACTCATATAGGAGGACACACGCTGGACCTGATTTTTGTCTCGGGTCAGTGGGTGAATGACTGTAATTTCAGGGATTTAGTTATTACACCCTTGTCATGGACAGATCATTCCCTTCTTAGACTGGACTTCTGTTCCGCCACCCCCCACCGCAGGGAAGCGGAGCCACGTAGATTGTTCCTGCCCCAGGCGCCTGATGGACCCGGAGTGGTTCCAGAGGGAGCTTGGGCCATTTCCTGAGTCTCTGGCTCACAACTCGCCTGGAGACCTGGTAGCCACCTGGGATAGGTTGGCTGCCGGGGCTCTGATTGAGTTGCGCCTCTGCGACCTCTGACCTGGCACAGATCCCACTTGGCTCCATGGTTTACGGAGGAGCTGCGGGAAATGAAGTGCCGGAAAAGACGTCTAGAGAGCATTTGGAGGGTGAGCCGCACTGAGTCTGACCGGACACAGGTGAGGTCTTATATTAAGACCTACCTTGTGGCGATAGAGGCGGCAAAGTGTCCGCATTTCTCTGCCCTTATTGCGTCAGCAGAAAATCGCCCTGCCGCCCTGTTTAGAGTGACCCGCTCTCTGCTTGAACCGAGAGCGCGGGATGACCTCTTGCAGGGTAGGGTAGAGGAGTTTTCCCGATTCCTGCATGACAAAATCGCTCAGATTCGGGACGAGCTGGACTACAATTGAGTGGTCCCGGGGGAGGTGTCCGGGGAAGGTCTTGAGAATGTTATCTGGGGGGAGTTTGACCCTGTGACCGCTGAGGGCATGGACAGACTGCTGGGGGGTCTGAATGCCACCACGTGTTTGTTGGACCCGTGTCCCTCCTGGTTGGTCTTGGCCGCCAGAGAGACGACACGAGGCTGGCTCCAGGGGATTATCAACGCTTCTTTGAGAGAGGGGTCGTTCCCTACCACCTTGAAGGTGGCGGTAGTGCAGCCCCTCCTCAAGAAGCCTTCCCTGGACCCAGCTGTTTTAAACAACTATCGTCCAGTCTCCAACCTTCCTTTTTTTAGCGAAGGTTGTTGAGAGTGTGGTGGCACGTCAGCTCCCTCAGTACCTGGAGGAAGCGACTTACCTCGATCCGTTCCAATCGGGCTTCAGGCCCGGGCATAGTACCGAAACAGCATTGGTCGCGTTGGTGGATGATCTCTGGAGGGCCCGTGACAGAGGGTTTTCCTCTGTCCTGGTCCTATTAGATCTCTTGGCAGCTTTTGATACTATCGATCATAGTATCCTACTGCGGCGGTTGGAGGTGTTGGGGATTGGGGGAACTGTCCTGCGGTGGTTCTCCTCCTTCCTCTCCAACCGTTCGCAATTTGTGTTGGCGGGAGGGGAGAGGTCCACCTCTAGGCCCCTTATTTATGGGGTGCCTCAGGGGTTGGTCCTCTCCCCTCTCTTGTTCAACATTTATGTGAAGCTGTTGGGCGAGATCATCCGTGGTCTTGGAGTGCGGTGTTACCTGTATGCAGATGACACCCAGTTATACATCTCCACCCCAGACCACCCCAACGATGCTGTAGAGGCTATGTCCCGGTGCCTGGAGGCCGTGCGGAATTGGATGGGCTCCGGCTCAACCCATCCAAGACCGAGTGGCTGTGGTTCCCGGCGCCCCGATATAGTCAGCTGACACCTTCGCTGGCTATTGGGGGAGAGACTCTGCCCCCTACAGGGAGGGCTCGCAATCTGGGCGTCCTCCTGGATGCACGGCTGTCATTAGAACATCATATTGCGGCCGTCTCCAGGGGGGCGTTTTATCAGATTCGCCTGATTTACCGGTTGCGGCCCTTCCTGGATCGGAACGCCCTGCGCATAGTCACTCATGCCCTTGTCACCTCTCGCCTGGATTACTGTAATGCTCTCTACATGGGGCTCCCCGTGGGGAGCACCCGGAGACTCCAACTGGCGCAAAATGCAGCCGCGCGGGTGATTATGGGGGCGTCGCGTAGCTCCCATGTGACGCCTCTCCTGTGCGAGCTGCATTGGTTGCCGGTTGCTTTCCGGGTTCGCTTTAAGGTTCTAATTTTGATCTTTAAGGCGATCCATGTCATTGGGCCAGGTTACCTGCAGGACCGTATTCTGCCGGTGATCTCCGACAGACCGGTGCGTTCCCACAGGGAGGGCCTTCTCCGGGTGCCATCGGCCTCTATGTGTCGTCTGGCGGCCCCCAGGAGTAGGGCCTTCTCTGTGGGTGCCCCTGCCCTCTGGAATGCTCTGCCACCTGAGATACGCACCAGCGCGGACCTGAGGGCCTTCAGGCGCGCGTTAAAAACCTGGCTCTTTGAGCAGGCTGGCCTGGGCTGACGTAGGTTTTAAATTGTCTCCTTTAATTTGGTCTTAATTAGGGTTTTAATATTCTTAGGGGGAGGGTTGTTTTTAGTTTAACAGCCTTATTTAATTCTATTTTAACTTTTGTACTGTTTGGGGTTGATTCGGCTGTACACCGCCCTGAGTCCCTAGGGAGAAGGGCGGTATATAAATGTTATAATAAATAAATAATAAATAAAAAAATAAACACCCAACACCATTGGGTTGTCTTCGCAGGTCAGGTTCTCGGGGACATGGTGGCGGTCTGGTGGTCTGTTGCTCCCATCTGCGCAGAGGGGGCTTTCCCAGCTGTGTTTGGCAAACCCACCCCTGGTTGGAGGTCTTTCTTGATTCTTCCGACTTCTAACAGCTGGATTAGACTTTGACTGCAGAGCTTGTGGTACCTGAGCAGGGGCCAGACAGTCTGCTGCTCTATGGCCAGCTTGGCCACATCGGTAACATTTCAGCACCCTGGTAAGTTGGGTACGAGCAGGTTCGGCCGATCTGGTTGGCGGTCTCCTAGCCACAATTCTCTTAGGTGGGGCTGCTGGAAGGGGTCTCCTGTGTGGGTTGATGCTGCGATCTAAGCTGAGGGATGCAACATACCACGATTGTAAGGTCTCTGGGATTCCCCTAATTTCACAGGCCTTCTTTACTTCTGGATCAATGGCATTTTTAAAATAGTATAAAGTCATTCTTTCAGGCCAATCCATGAGGTAGCTTGCGACCCTTCTAAAGTCCCAAATGAATTCTGACAAGGGTCACTTTCCTTGCCTCATTTCCATTAACTTCTCTTCATTCTCTGCTACCTTGTCTGGATTTTCAAATCTGAGTCTTAATAATTGAATAAATCCGTTTATATCACGTAATTCGGGGGCTTGTTCGTTGTATAGTTGGGCCACCCAGTCTGAAGCATCCCCTTCATTCATCCCATTTGTTATGGCTGTAATCAAATTATGCTCTGTGGCATATTGATCTCCAAATTGTTCTATATGGGATCAGATTCGAGTAAGGAAGTAATTGAAATGTTCATGGCGGCCATCGAATATGGCCTTAAAGGGTATTTGGTCTGGCCTATGTCGTGGTTGCGGAGATGGCACAAGCCAGGCCCCTGCAGGTTGTACTGGAATGAAAGGAACTGGCCTGTTGGCATACGTAGGCTGAGTAGGCCCCCTGTATCCTGGCTGGGTGGTGCCTCTCTGGAATAGGGGTCCCTGTGGCCTCGCTGCCAGTTGGGGCTGCATTTGTGATTGCCAGGAGGAAGATGGGTGTGGCCTGGTTCCCTGGTCGGGTGGAGGGGAAGTGGCTGCTGTCTGTTGTCTGCCAACCCCCTTTCAGACCCGGGCTGTGTTGGTGCTGGCTGTCATTGCCACTGAATCCACCCCTGGCCTGGATAAAATCCCCACCCTGGAGGGATACTCTCTTCAGTGGGCAAAATTCCCTCTTGAAAATGAGGGGATTGCCTTGGAGGCTGCAACATACCTCTGTCAGTTGATGCGTCTTTCTGGCTTCCTCCAACTGGCATCTGTATAGTCTCCTCCCTCCAATTGGACAGAATAGCAATCTGCCTGGGGCTTGAGAAAGATTTCTCTTCAAACAGCTGGATTACCTCTGGGTTATAACAACTTCTTGAGTTGAAACGCTTCGGTATAGCTCCCAAACCTCTTTCTTCTACTGTCATTCTGAAAGCATCCATCATCCCCTCCAAACAAAAGCTTGCAGATTCAATTAATGTTCTGGAGGGAGGGCCCCCAATCCCTCCCCCCTGGCTATCTCCAACTTCGGCTGATTGTTGATCTTTATCCATCTCAGGGAAAAGAACTCCGGGGTATCAGCCAAGCCCTTTCAAAAAATAAAAGTGGACTTGGGAAATAAATGTAAGGCATCCAGAAAGTATCCATGATATCAATCACTCCGAGACAAAATGTAAGGCATCCAGAAAGTATCCATGATATCAATCACTCCGAGACATTTTCTCTCCAATTGATTTATTTAGAAACAGAACTGGCATGTCAAAAGCAATTTCCCAAGTGAAATTATTTTCGTGCTACACAGAATCCACCTTCTCTCCTCCTTTCTCTCCTCCCACTTTTACACTTCATAAATCACAAGAACCAATTAACTGCACTTGGAATTTCTTAATATGACATACAGAATAACCTTGAACTTTTCAACTCCTCCACCCCCCCTTCCATGAAATGTGACAGCTGAATTTTTTAAAGCTGACACATAGATCCCTCCAACCACCATTTAAAGTAGGGGACAAAGTGTTTTTGTCAACTAAATATCTGAAATTAAAACTTCCCAGTAGGAAGTTGGGCCCCAAATCTTAGGTCCATTCCCTATATCAAAAATAATCAATCCAGTCACAGTCCAATTAAATTTTCCCCGGCTATTGGGGAAAATACATCCAGTGTTCCATAGTAGTTTATTGAAACCAGCTGTAGGGTTAAATCTAAGGCCAATCCCAACAGCTTCCCCCAAACCTTTGATTGTACAGGGTGAGACATATTATGAAATTTAAAAAATCCTTGAGTCTAGATTGCACCTAGGGAGATTACAATATTTGGTATTATGGAAGGGTTACCTTTTGTCAGAGGCTATGTGGGTAAAAAGTTGGGATGCACATGCAGATAGATTGGTTAACCAATTCCATAACGAATTCCCTGACAAACCAAAGGATCCTCTTGGAGGGGGAAGAGGGGGTTAAGGGCATCTCATTAACCCCTGGTTGTGTTTTGTTTATTATCTCTCTTTTAGGAGGTGAACTTCTCAAGGGATAACACCTGTCAGCTTTGGAAGCCATAGCCTAAGAAAGTGGGAGGGGGGAGTGATTTTAATTGAGTAGTTCTAAGTAGACAAAATAAATTTCTTTTCTTAGTTCAAGGTTATTAAGTGTGGCACAACAGAGAAAAAGGATCTTACACTGGGATAGATCATGATTGGTCCATGTGATGTGATGATGGAAGGAAAGGGGATGGATTGTGGTTTGGGACATTGTGGGAAGTCTGGGAAACTTTTAGTTTTGAGATTCCACAGATGTGCCAGGTGCTATTCTAATAAAGGGTACTTTTGAGATTATGCTTGTCTCAGAGTTACTGATTACTGTTTGCTGGAGCGCTGACACTACTGTTGTAAAATTTTGCTATTGTAATAGCAGAAACAAATGGTTAATAGACAATGGGGCTGGTCAAACAATTCTTAATAATTCTAAATTATTTTTCAGAATGGATCCAGCTGGAGGTGATGCAGTGGCCTTGCCAGAAGAGTAAAGTCACTTTATGTTCACCCATGGATTTAATTTCTTTGTCCATGGCTTCTTTCCACTTCACTTGTTCAATTTTACGTAATGCCAATATTTCCTTATAGTTTCTTGGCTCATACAATACATTACACACCTTTACTTCACTAGCAGAATACCTGCCAGGTAGAATCCCCTTGTTCCATTGCTCTGACCTGCTTGGCATTGACTCATTTTCTTGTTCTTTTTTAGCTTCTCCGCCCTGAACACTGACACCACCACTAATTATTAGCATTTGTGGATGATCTTTGTTTCATTGCAAAAGATGTGTCACAGGTAAAAGAATTTGCTAATCACTTAGAGAAAAAATTCGAACTGAAAAATTTGGGTGAAATACAAAATTATCTTGGTGTAGAGCAGCGGTCACCAACTGGTGGCCTGCAGCCCACTGGTGGGCCATGAGAAAATTTTGGTGGGCCGTAGAGAAATCTCACCCCCAGAACACCCCCCCCCAAAGCAACTCCTGGTGTAGAGATACAAAAAACTGAGAAAGATGGTTATGTTCTCAGTCAAAGAAGGAAATTGAACAGCTGTTAGAGAGATACAACATGAAGGATTGTAATTCTGCTCCAACACCTATGAGAACAGATTTTCATAACTATTTAGGAGAGGACAAAAGTGAAGCCTGTGATTAAGAGATATATCAGTCAGAACAGGGAGCTTGTTATATCTGTCACAGTAGTCCAGACCAGACATAGCTTGCGCAGTAAGCATTTTAAGTTGCTTTACTGCTGCACCAACGTAATTGCATTGGATGAATGTAAAAAGGATTCTCAAGTATTTGAAGGGAACCGTGAATTTGGGTCTTCAAATACAGGTATCTGAAGAATTGAAGTTGAAGTGTTATGTTGAGAATGATTATACCAATGATGTAAAAACCAGAAAGTCCAATTCTGGGATTGTGGTATTATTTGGAGGTTTTAATTGGTTGGAAGTCCAGAAAACAAACAACTGTAGCCATTTCTACTGCAGAGGCAGAATTAATTGCTCTATCTGAACTTTGTTCAGAGGTAACTTGGTATGTACAGCTGTTACAGGATTTAAACGTAAAAGTAAATGAAGCTGTAACAGATAATGCTGCTTGCATTAAAATGGAAACAGATGACAGAATAAAAAATAGAAACAAGCATGTAGATATTAAATATTGTAATGTAAGAGAAGCCGTTAAATGTAAATGCTTCACTGTTCTTCAGAAGACAATCTGGCAGATATAATGATCAAGCCATTGGGTGGAGTGCACCATGGGAAGAATATTGTTATTTGGTTTTATGTCTACTCCAGTCATAAAGGGAGGAGTGTCAGTGTATAAAAAATTATGAGCTGGGATAGCCATAACAACAAGTCAGCTGTTTGGTTGATTAAGAAACAGGATCTGTTGTGAGCCATGTGAGATGGCTTGGAGGCTGGGCGTGTCTTAGCTTAACTGGTCTATAAGAGTTAGTTTGTCCTAGCAATATTGATTCTGTATTCGGATTGTTCTATATTTCTGCTTCATATCCTTGTACTTGCTATCACATTGCAAGAGCTGCATGGATATTGTATACATGCATGATGCATCATGCTTTATATTATTGTATATAAAGAAGTTTCTTCTATAAATGAATCATGCTGAATTATTTGTGTGCTGGTTGGATCACTTCAAACTGCAACAGAGATTCAACTTAGCATGAAGGAGAATTTTTCTGTTAGGGAGAACTGATTAATTAATCATTGGAACAGCTTGTCTCCAGAAGATGTAGGTGCTCTATCACTGGAGGATTTAAAGAAAAGATTGGGCAATCATTTTTCTAGAATGGTATAGGGTCCTCAGGGGTTTGGACTAGAAAACATCCAAGGCTCCTTCCAACTCTGTTATTCGGTATTCTGATTATGAAAAGCATGTGGTATTTTCCCTACCTAGTCTCAATACTATTTCCTTTTATTAGACTAGTTTTATTACTTCCAGTGAGGGCTAATTGTGGTTTCCATACTGTACCAAGTTATGTCTGTTATATCTAGTGACATAACTGGTGAAAGTGGTTTTGAAACTCTAAAACAGAGGTACTAAACTTACATTCTGGAAAGTTTTGGTTACAGATTTTAAAATCCCACCATAGTTTGCCATTCAGTTTTTTAATGTGACAGAGGGATAAAACCATGCCCCACTTTATTAATTATATATTTATTAATACTTAAAGCTAAACAATTATATTAATTTAATTAATTTAAATTTATTTAATTTAAAATTTAAAATAACATTGAGGTTTACCCTTTTGGAGAATCCACATCTAATTCAGTCATTCAACAATATACTCTGATGCTTTACTCAGGAAATATATTTTTCTTTTTCTTTTCTTTTTTCCTCTTTTTTTGTTTTCTACACATAGGCCCACTTTAGCAACATTACAGGTATGAACAATCACAGTATCTATCTCACTTTTTTTCTAGCTTACCAAGAAGTAGGTTGTGATCTATTTTGTTGAATACCTTGCTGAAGTCTAAGTATATCATGTCCACAGTCGGTTTTATGTCTATTGCAGTTATGAAGGGAGGATTGTCAGTGTATAAGGTTCATAAATTGGAATAGTCATCGTAACACCAGACATAGGACTGTTTGGTAACCCGGACGGCTTGGAGCCTGGGTGTGGCTTAGTTTCGCTAATCTGTATGACTGCCTCTGTTCTGTGTTTATATTGCTTCTGCGATGATGACTTCCGGATTCTGAGTTCTGGCTCCGGGTATTGTACACATGCATCATACTTTATATTATTGTATATAAACAAATTTCTTCTATAAATGAATCCTGCTGAATTATTTACTTGTGTGCTAGTTGGATTGCTGTAAACTCTGACAGAAATGTAACTGGCAACTGCTTGCTGGAAGACCCTACGGGGTTAAGTCTCCCTGGAAGGGAGGGGAGGGGAGGGGAGGGGAAGAAAGGAGAGGCACTTCGTAGATCACGAGGAAACCGCAATTTCCTCACGGATCTGAAGAAAGCTCTCCTGACTGGCAGCAAGGACGACGGCCATTTTCTTGGTCTTTCAGAAGCTGGGAGAACCGGGACACTAAGATTTTTTGCTGGAGCGGTGTGTGGACTGAGCAGTGAACTGGATAAGATAATTTCCAACTGTTACCTTAGAAGGTTAATTTAAGTAAAAAGTTCCAAGAAATAATCTCCAAATGGCAATTGGATTTATGGAGAATGTGTAAAGATTAAAGAGGAAGATTTAAGATTAAAAGCATAGAAGTAAAAGAAATACCTAAGGATGATTTAAAACATAGAAATCCTGGAAAAGCTGAATAACATTGGGAAAAGTGATTATTGGGAGAAATTACTTTTCTGAAATTTAATCTCAGCTGATTGCACCCCTGGCTGGATGCAATCAGCTGTTTTCAATTTTTTACACTGTTAAACTCTGGATTTGAGATCAGGGGATCCATCTACTGGAGAAAGAAGATTACTGCAATGTTAAAATCTAAAGTGAAAAGAGAAAGTGAATTCTGGAAAGCTACTTGATCTTGACTTTATCTTAATAGGTGATTTGAATGCTGGGAAATATCTACTGAGCTTTTTGAAGATTTATAAGGCAAATCAAATTAAACATTAAAACTTTATTGGAACTGTACACTGAAAAGCGGAAAAAAGGAAAAAAAGAAAAGATAATAAGACTTTACAATCTGGACAATTGGGAAGGGGTAAATTGGAAATTATAAAGATTGAAAAGTACAAATTTATAGCATTTAAAGACTAGAAAGTTAGGGGACTTGGAGGAATAATTGACTAACTTTTCTTAACACTTGTTTTTTTGGGGGGTGTTTCTAGATAGTGGGATACTGGAATATTAGAGATATATTAAATGGTTACAAAATGTCCCAGTAGGAGATAATAAAGTTCTATGAAGAAATGTTAGAAACGATGACAAAGAATTATAAGAAGTTGATGGGAATATTTAAATATAAAGATGTGAAAGTAGAAGGCTCTCAACAAATGGTGGGAAAAGATGAATATAACACAAAAGACAGCTGAGAAGGAGTGGCAGAGGAGGCAAAGCAAAATATACTACAAGAAGGTAAAAATAAATAAAAAGCAGATAAAAATACTGAAAAGATAGTAATAATAAATTCTAAAAATAAAATAGATAATCCCTTAAGAGCTTACAACAGAAAAGAGGAGGGGGAAAGGATAATTTTTCAAAAATAATGGAAGGGATATGGATGGATATTCAAAAGATGCAGCAGAAGGAGATAAGGGGCCAGGTAGAAGGAACTATTAACATGTGCAAAAGTGCTAGAAAGACATATAGGATTCCAAAAGAGAAACATAAAAGAATCACCAAAAAATGAATAAATGATGAAATTCTAAAAAGACTGAGAGTTGATAGATAGAGAGACAATATTCTGCAATATAGTAACTATATTGAAAACCAACAGAACTAAGTGGAAAGTTTAAATTGGGGAAATAGAAACACATATGTAATAGAATTTATTATAACCATAAACAAAGGTGGGATTCAATTTTTTAAACAACTGCTTCTGTGGGCATGGCTTAATTTATGGGTGTGGCTTGGTGATCACATGACTGGCTGGGCATGGTCAGGTGGCCATGTGACTGGCAAATCAAATACAAGTGGTCCTTGCTTAATGGCCGGTTGCTTAGCAAGTGTTCTAATTTATGACTGACCTCCCCAGAGCTACTTGACCTGTTTCTGGAGTTTTGACAGCCATGCACACACACACACACATACACACACACATACACACTCCCTTCCAACCCTGCTATTCTATGATTCTGCAAGGATCTCCTGCTGGAGCAGGGGGTTGGACTAGAAGATGACATCCGACTTCCCTTCTCTCCCTCTTTCTCTCTCTTTCCCTCTCTCTCTTTCTCTTTCTCTCTTTCCCTCTCTCTCTCTCTTTCTCTTCCCCCTCTCTCTCTTTCTCTCTCTTCCTTTCTTCCCCTCTTTTTTCTCTCTCTTTCTATCCCTTCCCTTCCCTCTCTCCTTCTAAAACTAGGAGACCCTGAAACAAACAAACACATACACACACACAAACAACACGCACACACTTCCAATGAAGTACCTGATGAAGGTTCTTCCTGGCCAGTCTCCCAGAGTCCCAGGGACTGGGCACTAACGGATGATCGGACCTGGTACCACATTGCCCAGAAAGGCCGGCAGGCAAGGCTTCCGGGTCCAACAAAAGGGCTGCGGGCAGGACTTCCTCCCCTCCCTCTTTTGGGGAAAGGAAAGTGCTGGGAACTTCAAGTGAGGTGTGTGCTGCAGCCTCGCCTACCCCACCAGCAGCTCTGGGCTAGGCAACAGTTTGGCTTTCCCGACTCCCTGCCAACTTACCTTTCTCCCACGGCTGGTGGCAGAGGAAAAGGCGAACCAGCCAGGGCAGAGCTGATGCCACTTGGCTCCCCACCAGCCCGCATCTTGTCCCCTGCCCAGATTCTATGCAGTTACTGGGGCTTGTGGTTGCTGGGGAGTGCGGGAGGCGACCAGGAAGCACAAGCCTATGCTGCCCACATTGCCAGCCACCCCTCCCTTGCTGGGCTGAGCATTTTGGCCAAGTACGAGCTGCCGCTGTGAGAACAGTGCGAACTCCATGGGCTGGAAGTTAAGGCTGACAGTGGGGAAGGAAGATCCGCTCTGGCGAGGCTTGACTCACACCATTCTCACAGTGGTGGCCCGCACTGGGCCAAAGCGAATGGGCTGGTGGGCCGGAGAGGGAAGGGGCGGCAGGCAAAGGGGCGATGTGGGTGGTCACCGTCCGCACCCCACCCCTAGCAGGCAAGGCCCAATAGCTGCAGAGAATCCATGTGGGGGGATGAGATGCAGGCTGGTGGGGACCTGAGTGGCAACAGGTCAGCCCTGACTCGCCTTCCTCTCTACCACCAGCAAGCTAAACAAGCTGGAGGCTGGGGACAGTGGGCGGGGGCAGCTCACTAGGCCACAAGTGCTGCATGGGATGGAGTCGTGGCACTGGTGGTGAAGCAAGCCAGGCAGGGATGGTGGGGGCTGCAGCTAGCTAGGCAGCAAGCGCTTGGGACTCAACCGGGACTTGCGGTAGCGGCAAGGGCAAGGGTGGTGACGATGGTGCAGTGCAGCGGCCTAGGCCAGTCCAGGAGCCAAGACTCAACCAGGACTTGTGGTGGCAGCAAGGGTGAGGGCAGCAGCGATGGTGGGTTGGTGGTGACCTAGGCAGCCCAGGAGTTGGGACTCAACTGGGGCTGGTGGCAGCAGCGTCATGTAGGCAACCAGGGTTTCACTCACCCAGATCAGGCAGGGCTGCAGTAGAAAACAGACAGTGATGGCTGGCAGGTGGGCAAAGGCAGACTGCAGGCAGCGATGGTACATGGCCAAGATAAGGAGGGGTGGGGTGTGAGGGGAGGGCCAGGGCCAGCCAGTGGTGCGATTTGCCGGTTCTCTGAACTGCACAGAATTATAACAACTGGTTCTATAAAACTAATCAAACTGGTAAAATCCCACTCCTGACCTAATATTGTATGTTAAGATTAGGATGTGGTAGATTAGGACTGGATATATCCTGTTAATCATATTGGAAAATATAGTTTTCAAGGGCTATAAATTCAGGAAATTTAGAGATATAATTTTGGGATTGATTAAATCTTATTGATAATTGGTTTTATTGGTGTTTATAGAAAATTGAGATATGGAAGATGTGGTGGAATACTGTGTGATACTTATAATATTAAAATATTAGTGATTTAATAGGGGTTAATAAATATACTAGATGTGAGCACGCGCAGCACCAGTTCAGGAGTTCCTTCCCCCCTGGGGAAGAGTGCGGGGGAGGGAAGTAGAGAGAGGGAAAGAGAGAGGGGGAAGGGAGAGGGGATGGGGAAAGAGAAATGATATTACAAAAGTTTTTCTTTTTTATTGCTGCTAACTGTAATATTTCAAAAGCAGAAAAAAATGAAGGGGCATAAAAGTGCATTTATCACATTTTTCTTAGAACAATTAGGTGAACTCTGCCTTGTTTATCATTATTTTAGGTAGTAAAACCTCAGTATTCAGGTTAAATTGCTGTGTTGCACTTTGCGATAAATAAGTGGGTTTTGGGTTGCAGTTTAGGCATTTGGTCTCTAAAAGGTTCACTGCCCTAAGCAGTGGCCTCTATGTAAGTCAGGTTTCTCCTCTCTCTAGCATACTTAACCAAAATGGCCATTCAAGGCAGGATCCAGCAACAAGATGGAAAAGACACATGCCTGAAGCAGATTTAAGCACTTCAGCCTGTTGGAGTTGGGCAGATCTCTGTCCTTGACTTTACCGTTGCTATCTTATGCTAGATTTAACCTTTTCCAAAGGGCCTCACAAATAAAGATTTTTTTTGACGAAGGGTGCTTTTAGAACTTTATATAGCTTTTATGCATCCTATAGGTTTTGAAAACTTATGTGCCAATTTTTCTTTTTTGAGAGAAGGAAAACACTATTTTAGCAGTGCACAGACTAAAGAGAACTTTTGGCTAATTGCATGAGGGCTAGGTGTGAGACACAAGTGACCATTACAGTATTTGTACCTAAAAATGGTTATTTGTCTTTATTCCAGAGTAGAAACAAAAACGAAATCCCCTTGTTACTACAATAAAAATATTACATAATACATTATGTATAAAAAATACCTATACAATAGAAATAATAAAATAATAATTTACATCTGTGCAAATTATCACTGATACTACAGTGGCTTAGTTTTTCGTAGCCTATACCAGGAGTCTTCTATATATGGAGGGATGCATGCATAACATTTGGGCCCAATGTTATTCAATATCTTCATAAATGATTTGGGGATAGAAGGAGATCTCATCAAATTTCCAGACAAGAAGTTGTGGGGAATTCCTGACACTTTAAGATCCAGAAGGATCTTAACAGCCTTTTCCAGTAGGCCTTATCCAATAAGATACAGTTTAGCAGTGAGAAAAGTAAGATTCTGCACTTAAGCAGGAAAAATCAAATGCACAGATACAGAATAGGTAGCACCTGGATCAACATTAGTAATTGTGAGAGGAATCTAGGTGTCCTAGCAGACCATCACTTAAGTATGAGCCAGCAGTGTGCTGCAACTGCAAAAAAAGCCAAGTTAGTCTTAACACTGTATTAACAGAGGGATAATATCAAGATCACAAGAAGTGATCTTCTTTATATTGCACTAAAGAGGCAACACTGAAATACTGCATCTAGTTCTGGTCATCACAAGAAAAATATGCTGAGAACCTTGAAAGAGTGCAGAGAAGAGCAATAAAGATGCCGAGGGGCCTGGAGGTTAAATCATATGCCGAATATTAATGGAACTAAGTACGTCTAGCCTAACAAAGAGAAGGATTACTGATAACATGATAGCTATCTTCTAGTACTTGAGGGATAGTCAGAGAAGAGCAGATTGACTTATTCTCCAAAGCACTGAGGGCAGCACAAGAAGTAGAACAAGAGAGCTAACCAGGAACTAAGGAGAAATTTTCAGGCAGTGAAAACAATTGATGGAACACCTTGCCTCCTAGACTTATGGCTGCTCCATCTCTGATAGTTTTCAAGAAAAGATTGTATATCCATTTGTCTAGGATGGTATAAAGACTAGTGCCTTGGGAATGGGATTGGAAGAGAAGACCTCCAAGGTCCCTTTCAGACCTATTATTCTATAATTCTATGTGATCTAATACAGGATAATAGAAATAATTGTGACTACATTATACAAAGCATTATTATAAAACAAAGGGAATTCACTGGAGAAAGCAATTATGTTTGGAAGAGACAGTAGCAAAAGGAAACCAGGCCACAAAGAACAAGGTGGCTGGACACCATCAAAGCTGACACCAGCCAGAACAACTCAAAGAAATAGTGCAAGATTGGAAGATGTGGAGACATAGAAGGGTCAGACATGACTGAATCATTGCCACTTATGAAATTATGTTTCAGGTTAGAAGACCAGCCACATATACAGGTATTTCCTCTATTAGGACTAGTTATTGTTATGACCTTCTATTTTGGAGTTGTAAATGATGCACCATAGGTAAAAACAAATTGTACTTACTGACTGTGAGAGAACAGTGGATGACTGTCAGATCCATGTATCTGTCATTTCTTCAGTGAAAGAAGAAAAGGGGGGCGAGGGGAACTGATAAAGAAATCCTTTCTTGATGTAATCTGAATATATTTAACCTTGTATTGAAATTGTATACTCACACATGATACAATGGAGGGAGAAAAGCCAGATGGCCAGAACCTAACACCTCCGAGAGGTACAGCCAGGAGATGAGAAGATCATAAAAATCCTACAGGGGGGTCTTCCGGGGGAATCTCCAAAAAAAAGAAAAAGTCCATTCTAAAAGGGGGTGGGGGGAAATTAGGTATGCCCTGGGAAACTGTGAGAAAGATCATTCCTACAGAAGGGCTGGGAAGGGAATTAACATATTGGCTTTTGTTTCCCTAAATAAACATTGAGATAAGGGGAGGGGTTCTAAACTCCCTTATCTATCACTGTATGCCTGAGGGACCTCAGACGCTGCTCTGAACTCCTACATGAACTGTCTCATCTCAATCCCTTTTGATACGTTTGGTTCTCAAAAGTTCATTCTTATTGATTGAATGGGAAAATGTTCTGTAGCCTGACATAAAGCAGCGTCTGCAATAGAGGTCAGCCCGGAGAGGAATTTTTTTTTAAAAAAACCTTTCACTCTACCGAGGGGACCCTGCAAGAGAAGAAAAATGTCTGAATACAGCAAGGAGCAAGGGGGAACCAAATGCTGGGAAAAAACCCAAACCTAGGCAACCCCTTATCTGGACAATGGAATGCCAAGCAGCATTCAAGAAACTCAAAAGTCTATTTGCAGCAGAACCGGTCCTTAAGCACCCAGATACCAAACAACTTTTTGTCATCCTAAGCAGACGCCAATGATGTTGCAGTTGGGGCAGTCCTCCTCCAAAAGAATGGAAGTGGACAATTATAACCATGTGTTTATACATCCAAGAAACTGACGGAAACCGAGCAAAGAATGGCCATATGGGAGAAAGAGGCATATGCTGTGCAGTGGGCAATGCTCACATGGAGACATTTCCTGGAAGGAAACCCAATCCCCTTTGAAGTATGGACTGATCATAAAAATCTTGAAGCCCTGAGAAATCCACAGAAACTCTCCGAAAAACAAGCAAGATGGGCTCAATACTTTAAACGTTTTAATTTCACTCTCAAATATTTTCCAGGGAGAAAGAATTTCTTAGCAGATGCACTGTCCAGAAAACCCCAATACAACAGCAAACAGATGAAGGTTATAAAACCGATGATCCAACTGACCCAACTAGCAGCCAATGTAATCACCCGGGCACAAGAGAAAAAAAAAATCATCCCTGACTGAAGACTCAACGATGTCAATATTTAAGGAGGCACTACATAAGGATGACTGGCTCCAGGCTAACAAAAACACTTGCTTACTCAAAGATGGACTGGCTTGGGTAGAAAACAAATTTTATGTCCCTGCAAGCCAGAGAATGGACCTCATGAAACGCTGCCACGACTCCAAAATAGCGGGACACTTTGGGTTTGTAAAAACCCTGCATCTCATCAAAAGACAATTTTGGTGGCCATCCCTCAAAAAGGACATTGAAAACTATGTTGCAAGCTGCCCCACCTGTGCTGCTGCAAAGGGAAGACAAGGAAAATATCCTGGACTTTTAAAAACAGTAGCAGACCCTTCTGCTCCCTAGAAAGAGATCTCTATGGACTTTATAGTGGAGCTATATATTTGTTTTTTAAGGAGGGCAGGATGTCAGATCTGTGTATCTGTCATTTCTTCAGTGAAAGAAGAAAAGGGGGGGGGACTGATAAAGAAATCCTTCCTTGATGTAATCTGAATATATTTAACCTTATATCGAAATTGTATACCCACATGTGATACAATGGAGAGAGAAAAGCCAGATGGCCAGAACCTAACACCTCCGAGAGGCGCAGCCAGGAGATGAGAAGATCATAAAAATCCTACAGGGGGGTCTTCCGGGGGAATCTCCAAAAAAAAGAAAAAGTCCATTCTAAAAGGGGGTGGGGGGAAATTAGGTATGCCCTGGGAAACTGTGAGAAAGATTGTTCCTACAGAAGGGCTGGGAAGGGAATTAACATATTGGCTTTTGTTTCCCTAAATAAACATTGAGATAAGGGGAGGGGTTCTAAATTCCCTTATCTATCACTGTATGCCTGAGGGACCTCAGACGCTGCTCTGAACTCCTACATGAACTGTCTCATCTCAATCCCTTTTGATACGTTTGGTTCTCAAAAGTTCATTCTTATTGATTGAATGGGAAAATGTTCTGTAGCCTGACATAAAGCAGTGTCTGCAATAGAGGTCAGCCCGGAGAGGAATTTTTTTTAAAAAAAACCTTTCATTCTACCGAGGGGACCCTGCAAGAGAAGAAAAATGTCTGAATACAGCAAGGAGCAAGGGGGAACCAAATGCTGGGAAAAAACCCAAACCTAGGATTTGAATGGGAAACAGTTTTGTAGCCTGACAATGACTCTATATGAGGATTTGAATACTTTCCCCAAATTAGCATTATATCACTGTGATCCTACACTATTGTGCCACAGATTTTTGCTTCAGGTGAAATTCAGTACGGATTACAACACTTCAGTTTTGAAAACTAACTGCTTTTTCCATTTTCTCATTGATGGGAATGAACAGTGAATTGGCAGAGGGGACCTGGAGGTGGCGAACTGGCCATGCCAAGCTGCTTGCATCAAGCTGTCCAACTTGTTCTAGACCCTCATGGGCATGTTAATGGTCATTCCTGCTATCCTTGAGAAGAAAACAAACAAGCTCAGAGAGCACCCAGGAGCCCTTGATGAACAGAGTTATTTACAAAAGGCAGTCTTACAATGCCTAATAAAGCAAGGATAGCTGTCTCTGCATATAATATGGGTAGTTATATAGTTAAGAGCCTCTGTGATGCAGCGTTTAGAGTGCAGTACTGCAAACTACTTCTGCTGACAACCAGTTGCCTGCAATTTGGCAGATCGAATCCCACCATGCTCAAGGTTGAACTCAGCCTTCCATCCTTCTGAGGTGGGTAAAATGAGGATCCAGATTATTGGGGGAAATATATTGACTCTGTAAACCGCTTAGAGACAGCTATAAAGCACTATAAGTCTAAGTGCAGGAGTGGAATTCTACCAGTACTAACTAGTTCTATAGAACCGGTTGTTACAATTCTGCGCAGTTTGGAGAACTGGCAAATCACGCCACTGGCTGGCCCTGCCATGCCCAATCACTCCTTACCTGGCATGTGCACCATCCAATTTGCCTGTGTTGTGCCTTCACCTAATTTTTGGTAAGTTGCTATTTTTCCTCCCCTCCGACAATCAGCTGTTCCAACTATCAGCAGTGCTGGATGATTTAGATTAGGTAGAAAGCAGGAAATTGTTGGGTTTCATGCTTTCTAGCTAATCGAAATCGCTGTTGTACAGCTTTGCTTTTGCCCAGGAGGCTTCCCTGAGGCCCAGTCAGGGGTGGTATTCAGGGGGTTGGGGAGGGAGAAGTAGCCTGAGAGCAGAGCTGAACCTTCCTTAGGACTGAAGCTTCTCTTTTTCAGTGCAGATTCTGGCAGCAGATTGCAGAAAGGTACATCTGTGAGTGAATCTGTAATTCTGCAAGCAACTCAATCTGCCTGCCTGCTTTGCCTGATTTTGGGTAAAAGTTGCTCTTTTTTTATAAAAAGATTCAATATTTACAATATTTACATACAAGCCACACCTAGCCAGCCACATGACCACCAAGCCACGCCCAGTCAACAAGCCATGCCCACCTAGTCACATGATCACCAAGCCACACCCACAAATTTGGCCACCCCTACAGAACCAGTTGTTAAGAAATTTGAATCCCAGCCCTGTCTAAGTGCTATTGCTAGTTGTCTCTGCATACACAAGATGCCCAACCTCTGTTGCAATCTAAGATTATCATATTGACAGAAATGGCCACCAATGAATGACTAAACAAAGAGATTTAAGCAGATTTAAGCAGCCAACAGAAGCTGGACAGATTCTAGGCCCTGAGGTGGGATTCAGCCAGTTTGCACTGGTTCAAGCAAACTGGTTGTTAACTTTTTGCGCAGTTTAGAGAACCAGCTAATCCCACCACTGGTTGGTCCTGCCCCCCCTTCCAGGAGTCCCAGTCACTCCTTATCCCACCTTGGCTGCAGCATAGCTACTGCTGCTCCCTGGCTTACTCGCAGCTCTCTTGCCTCAACCATGTGGCCCCCTGTGGTGCTCAGTTGCCTGCCTTCACCCCAGCCTCCCACATGGCCCAGATCCCTGCCTGCCTGGTGAGCCTTCCTTTGCCTCTTTGCCAGTGCAAATGGCCTGCCATCGCTGCTCTTTGCTGGCATGTATGGCCTGCCACCGCTACCAGTTTGCCAACATGCATGGCCTGCTTCCACCACCTTTTTGCTGGTGTGATCAGTCTTCCACTACTGCCTCTTTGCTGGCCCAAACCAAAGTGGCAGTGGCACTGGTGGTTTGAGCCAGCAAAGAGATGGTGGCTGCAGGCCATTTGCACCGGCAAAGAGGCAGAGGCTGCAGGCCGTTTGCACCAGCAAAGAGGCAGCTGTAGGCTGTTCATGCCAGTAAAGAGGCAGCACCGGTGGTAGGCCAGTGTCTCGGGGCAGAGTTGTGCCCAGCTGTAACAACAAAGGCTGGAAATAGCTGCCCACTCTTTCCTGCTGCAAAAATCTTTTTCAAAAACCCTGACTGTTGGGCAGCAAGACCCAGCAAGAGATGAGACATTGAAAAATCACTGTGGCTGTTGTTGCACAAAGATAAGTCTAAGGCTCTGTCCATTGTCACTGCCACTTTGGCCTGCCTGTGCCGCCCCACCTTGCCATGAGTGACATCGAGTTGATCAGCTACATGACACCCCCCAAGCCATGCCCACCTGGTCATTAGGAAGAACTGGTTGTTAAATTAGTTGAATTTCACCACTGCCTTCAGTGTACTATTGCCAATATTGTCACCAGTGAATCCTAGATGATTTGTATACCAGTGTTTGTTAGGGAAAACACCATTTTAAGATTGGAGTTCCCAAAGTTAATTTTATTTTGCAGTGGGCTGGGAATGACAATAAACAACTATGCCCCAAACAGACCCTGTGCATAATCTGGAGGTTCTCCTGGAATTGCAACACCTACTCAAAGAGCAGGTGGCAGTCATGGCCAGGAGGGCCTTTGTGCAACTGTGAGTTGCACGCCAGTTACACACTTTCCTGGAACAACAATCCCTACTCGTGGTCACTCATGCCCTAGTCACTTCCCGTCCTGATTATTGCAATGTGCTCTACATGGGACTGCCCTTGAAGAGCATCCACAAGCTCCAGTTGGTGCAAAATGCAATGGCCCGCATGTTTTTGTGCAGACCTTGGTGCGCACATGTATCACCTCCTGCAGAAACTGCATTGGCTGCTGATTTGCTCTCTGCTGCAATTCAGGTCCTATTTGTCACTTTTAAAGCTCTTCATGGCTTAGTACCAGGTTATATGAGGAACTGTCACATCTACCTGACCCACTAGAGTGGAGAACCAAGGAATATTGTGCATCCCATCTCCTAAGGAGATACATCTGGTGGGGTCCAGAAGAAGGATCTTCTCCCAGGGCATGGGATTCTACCGGTTGTTACAATTCTGTGCAGTTTGGAGACCCAGCAAATCATGCCACTGGCTAGCCCCTTCCCTCCTTATCTCAGCCATGCACCATTGCTGCCTGCAGCCTGCCTTCGCTCACCCACCAGCCATCGCTGCCTGCCTTCTCCCAGGGCCCTGCCTGATCTGAATTTGATCTGTGACCTCCCTAGGTGATTGAGGCTCTGCAAGCCACTGCTACCGCCAGCCCCAGTTGAGTCCTGACTCCTGGGCCAGCCTAGGCTGCCACCACCACACCACCTCTGCCACCCTCACCCTTGCTGCCACTGCCACCACAAGCCCCAGTTGACTCCTGATTCCAGTCTCCAGCCCCCAGCCTAGGCCACCCCACTATCCCTGCCTGGATTGCTTCACCACCAGTGCCATGACTCCATCTCATGCAGCACTCATGGGCTAGCTAACTGCCCCCCCCCCACCATCCCCAGCCCCCAGCTTGCCTGGATTGCTTTTCTTTCCCCACCATCAGCCTTACCTTCCAGCCCATGGAGCTCACACTATTCTCACAGCAGCAGCCCGCACTTGGCCAAAATGCTCAGCCTGGCGAGGGAGGGGCAGCTGGCAAAGGGGCAATGTGGGTGGCATACGCTTGTGCTTCCTGATCATCTCCCACACCCCCAGTAGCAGCGAGCCCCAGTAGCTGTTTAGAATCCAGGCAGGGGACAAGATGCAAGCTGGCGGGCAGCCAAGTGGCGTCGGCTCTGCCCTGGCTGGCAGCTTTTCCCTCTGCCACAAGACGTGGGAAAAAGGTAAGTTTGCAGGCAGTCGGGAAAGCCAAACTGCTGCCTAGCCCAGAGCTGCCAGCGGGGTAAGTGTGGCTGCAGCACATACCTCACTTGAAGTTCCCAGCCCTTTCCTTCCCCCAAAAGTGGGAGAGGAATAAGTCCCTCCCACAGCCCCTTTGTTGGACCCAGAAGCCTTGCCTGCCGGCCTTTTTGGGCAATGCAGGACTGGGTCTTATCATCCGTTCATGCCCTGGGACTCTATGAGAGTGGCCGGGAAGAACCTTTGTCAGGTACTTCATTGGAAGTGTGTGTGTGTGTGTGTGTGTGTTTGTTTGTTTGTTTCAGGTGGGTGTCCTAGCTTTAGAAGGAGAGAGGGAAGGAGGAAGGGAAGGGATAGAAAGAGAGAGAGAAAAGAGAGGAAGAGAGAGGAAGAGAGAGAGAGAGAGGGAAACAAAAAGAGGGAAAGAGATAGGGAAAGAGAAAGAGAGAAAAAGAGAAGGAAGAAACAAGAAAGAAAAGAAAGAAAGGAAAGAAAAGGGAGAGAGAAAGGACGAGAAAGAAAAAGAAAGGAAGAAAAGGGATAGACAAAGGGAGGAAGGAAGGAAGGGACAGAAAGAAAAAGAAAGAAAGAGAGAGGGAGGAGAAAGTTAATGAGATATATGGATGATGGATACATGGAGGGAGGGAGGGAGAAAAAAAAGGAAAGGACACAAACCCTGGCTTCAGAAGATTCTTTGAAACACACAGCAATCTAGAGCTGGCCTGGAAGGCATCTCGGAGGTCATCTTCTAGTCCAACCCCCTGCTCTAGCAAGAGATCCTTGCAGAATCATAGAATAGCAGGGTTGGAAGGGAGTGTGTGTGTGTGTGTGTGTGTGTGTGTGCATGGCTGTCAAAACTCCAAAAACAGGTCAAGTAACTCTAAGGAGGTCAGTTGTAAATTAGAACACTTGCTAAGCAACCGGCCATTAAGCGAGGACCACTTATATTTGGTTTGCCAGTCACATGGCCACCTGACCATGCCCAGCCAGTCACATGACCACCAAGCCATGCCCAGCCAGTCACGTGACCAGCAAGCCACACCCACCCAGCAAGCCATGCCCACCTAGTCACATGACCATCAAGCCACATCCACAAATTAAGTCTTGCCTACAGAACTGATTGTTAAAAAATTTGAATCCCATCCCTGTCTTCTCCATTGTGACTTCCTCTCTTTGGAACATCATCCCCTCAGAGATTAGACTGGCTCCCACTCTAATACTCTTTCACGAGATACTGAAAATGTGGTTCTGTCAGCAGGACTTAGGAACCCAGAGGAGGATGGAGCCCATTAAATAGCTAGTATAAATCTGTGTTGTTGCTGGGGTGGGGTTTATTATTCCATTATTTTATTGTTTTTTAATTATTTTTATTTCTTTTATATGATGTTTTTATCTATGTGAACTGCCATGAATTGCCATACGCAAGTAGGCAGCAATATAAATTGTCTAAATAAATAAATAAACTTTGCAAGGACCTAGCTCTTAAAAACAGCTATTAAAGTATCTTTGTTCCCCACTATGAAGATGAGCTTCCAGTTTAACTCAGGAGAAAAACTACGCCCTTGCTATAAATGCTAGAGAAATTGCTTTGAATTATTGAAGCTTTCTGATGGATAATGTTGAGAAGATTCAAATGGGCTTGGTACTTTTCAAGGATCTGACTCCAAAGCTATATATTTCAATTAATGAAATGTCAAATCAAAACATGCATATCCCTGCAATTAAAGAAAGTCCTTTTAAGATTATTTTTTATTTCATAAAATTCAGAGCTGCATTTTATGTAGATTGAAAAATAGTAACTCATCCCAATGTATCTTATGAGCCTATAACTAAGCAGAGAATATAGAGAAACCATGTACCCCAAATACAATACAGAATTTCAAAGGGCAATTTGTGCCCAGTTTTAATTGGGAAAATATTAATTATGAGGAATTTGTTCAGATTGCATCAACATAAACTGCCAATTCACATTATCAAACACTTTCTATGCATCTAAAAATACTGATGCTATTTGTTTTTCTGAGTGGGTTTCATAATATTCCAAAGTGTTCAGTATTATCCTCATATTGTTTTTTATTTGTCTCTTGGGCAGAAATCCATTTCGATCTGAATGTATAAAATAGTTTAAATATCTTTTTAATCTTTCTGCCATTATTGAAGCAAATATTTTATAATCAGCATTTAGCAGGGATATTGGTCTGTAGATTTTTATTTGTTGTGGGTCAGTATCTTCTTTTGGTAAAAGTGTAACATATGCTTCTGTCCATGAATCAGGTATTTTATTTATTGTCAAAACTTCATTCAATAGTTCCAACATTGTAATAGAAATTGTTTCCTGAATTGTCTTATAAAGTCAGCTGGTAGCCCATCCGGGCCAGGAGCTTTTCCAGTATTTTGTCTATTTATTGCTTCTATCAACTCCATCATTCTTATTTTTTCATCTAACATAGTCTTTACTTCCTCAGATATTTTTGGTAGTTCTGCCTCTTGTAGATATTGTTTATTTTCTGATATTGTCCCTTGATATATAGTTTCTCACAAAATTTCTGTACTATTTTTTCTTTCTTCATTTTCATAACATAACATGTCATTTTCATCCATTAGTTGTGGTATTCTCTTTGATTCTTTTTCTTTCTTTAATTTGTATGCTAACCATCTCCCTGGTTTATTTGCATTTTCAAAATAGTTCTGTTTAGATCCTCTAATCTTTTGTGCAAGTTCTTCTTTTCCATTAGTTCAATTTTGTGTTTAATTATATCCATTTGGTTTTTAGTATTTTTATGTTATGGATATTTTTGTAAATCCTTCTCCAGTTTTTTATACTCTTGTTCTAAAGATTCTTGTGTTTGTCTCTTTTTAGTGTTCTTTCTTCTTGCATAGGTTATAATTATCCTTCTGGTATATGCTTTCATAGTGTCCCATACATTTTGTAATGAGGTTTCTCCTGGCTTGTTTTCTTTAAGGATGAAAGGCAACTCTTTTTCCAGATGTTTAATAAATTATTTTTCTTTCAAAATTGAATTATTAAAAGTCCATCTTGATCTTTTCTTCTGTCCTTTCCATTTAATCCTTATTGGGTTGTGGTCAGCCCAAATGTTTGTATCAATATTTGCTTATTGAATATTAGTATTAAATCTGTTGACATCCAAATCATGTCTATTTTTGACCATGATAAATATCTATTTGAATAAAATGTAAATTGTCTATTTTTGCTATTCAATTCTCTCCAAATATCTTTAATACTCAGCTCCTCTACCATCTTAAAAAAGATTTAGGTAATATTTTCCTGTTCTTCTTGTTTATTTTCTGTGTTTTATAGTCCAGTTCAGTATTTACAATTGCATTGAAATCTCCTGGAATGCATATCTTATCATAATCCAGTTCAATTATTTTATTATATAGATTTTTATAGAATTGGTCTTGCTGGTTATTGGGAGCATAGATTGCGATTAAAAGTACTTTTGAGTTATTATCTGTTATTTCAACCATCAATATTCTTCTTTCTTCATCTGCATAGATTTGCTTGGCTTTAATTGTATTTCTAATATATAAAATGACTCCTCTTTTATTTTGTTGTGCCAGTGATATAAATATAGTCCCAATTCTACAGCAATTCAACAAATATGCGTGTTTTCTTTTGATATGCACTTCTTGTAAGGAAATAATATCCATATTTAACTTTCCTAGTTTGTGGAATATCTTTTGCCTTTTAATAGCTGAATTTAATCCATTTATATTTATCGAAATCAGTTTCTTTTCCTCTTCCATTATTATTTATACTTTATAGTTAGGATTTATTGCTCTTATTGTTCTCTGTTCCCTTGGTTCTGTAATTATCTTTTGGCCACCTACTGCTCCCTCCTCCTGTCTCCTCTTCTCCCTTTGTTCCTTCTCCATTTCCTTTGCCATTTCTGCTCACATTTTAAGTTCCTCTTCTCTTGCTCTCTCATCTTCTGTTCCTTCAAAGTATTCATCATAGAATAATTCTGCATTCTCCACTGAATCAATTCTGTGTCTTTGTTCTCGCCAAATAAATGTCAAACCTTCTGGAGTCAACCATCTATAGTTAATTTCTTTTTTGATTAACATCTTTGTCAAGAATTGATATTCTCTTCTTGGTATTTGTTTCAAAGCTATAATGTTTTTTCCTTTGTACTTCAATAGATTGTCTCTTGCCTTCTACAGTATCTCAGTTCTTATTGTTTTCTTGGTAAATCTCACATGTACTTCTCTGGGTAATTTGTTTCTCATTGCATATCTGGTAAACACTCAATATATTTCATCCGTTCCATCCATCACCTTTTCCTCAGTCATCTCCAAAGATTCCGCTAGTATTTCTATAATAATTTCTTTAAGGTTTTCTCCCTTTTCTTTCTCAATATTTTGAAATCTTAGATAGAAATAAGCTTTTTCCATTTCCCAAAATATTGAATCTTTCCCTGTCTCACTTTCGATCCTTGTCAGTCTATTATCTATTTCTCCCACTTTCTTGTCTGTTTTATCACCTTTTTTCCCATCTTGTGTATTTTTCTCCATATATCGTTAATACCTGTTGTATATTTCCTTCCATCTTCTCCATCCTTTCCTTTAACTTCTCCATTCTTTTTTCTGCACCTTTCCCTTGTAACATATTACTATTACTTGTTTTTCTGCACCTTTCCCTTGTAACATATTACTATTACTCTATTACTTGTAACATAGACTTAATTTCTTGCATGGAAGTCTCCTTTTCTTTTTCTTTTTCCTTCTCCTGTTGTAACATCATAATAATAGATCATTGACCAGCTGGGCTCAGTGATGAGGAAGTAGAAATTGATGATCCTGTAGGTATTCTCTTACTGATGTCAAATCAACTTATAATCCATTCGCAAAAACTCAAGGGAAGATAAAAAACCAATCTTAAAATTCTTCTCTACCTTAATCCAATTTTATCCAATAAAAAAGGGGATCAAAAAGAAGAAGAAAAAAGAGAAAAAGAAGAAGACAAAAAAAAAAGTCCAATAGCAAAAAAGAAAACTCTATGATTCAAAAAGCCCAATAAGGAGATCAGAGGAAAAATTCCCCAAAAAAATAAGAGGGGAAAAGATAATAGCAATGTAAATCCATCCACTTCTACATAAAATAGAAAAAAAAAAAAAAAGGAATGCCAAGAGAGAAGGGGAAAAAGCCACAAATCCAAGGATAACCCACTTACTAGTAAATCAATCAATAATGGAAAGAAGAAAAAGTAAAAAAAAAAGAGAAATATAAAAAAAGATTTAAAAAAAACCAATCCAAAATTAATCCATATTAAAAAGCTGGACCAAAAAATAACATAAGCCAGTAGAGTGGAGAGGAGAAAAAAATAAAATAAATCAAAAATGTATTATAGCAAAAATAGAATGATCAAAAACAAAACAAAGACAAAGCATGAAAAAAAGAAAGGTGACAGCTATAATTTATAAATCCATTGTAGCTAAATAAAACAAAGTATCAATAAGTCCAGAAAGCCAGAGTCAAAAGCCAATATCTTGTTCAAGGTCACACTGTTCTTTCTTTCTCTTAATCTTATTCAACTTTAAAGGCAGCACCTGTCTTCAGCACTGACTTATCTTTCTCTACTTCTCTGTAGTCAAAATAATTGTTATTCTTAAGAAGGATTTTTCATGTGACCTCCAGATGGTGGTGTTGCTTAGCTTTGCTTAATAACACTGTATCTCTATATTCTAACCAGTGAAAGTAAAAAGTAAAAAGGGAAAGTCACAAAGGAAAAAAAAGAAGAAAAAGTACTTCATATGTTTAAGCTGAAAAAGCAGAAAGGATTCAATTTCTTCTTGTTTTTAAGCTCAGTCCAGTCCAGTTATTTAAACAAAGAAACCAGTCAGAATAATCCTTCCTTCCCCCCAGAATTAAAAAAAAATCCAAATAAGCCATTTGCTGCTATTCTTAACTTTCCTGTCTTCCCTTTCTTTGATAATTCTTTTATCTGGTGTACTCCTCTTTATTTTTTGAAATTTTATTTTTATTTTATTTTACCATACATTTATATGCTGCCCTTCTCCGGAGACTCAGGGCGGCTTACAGTCTTTAGAGCACCATGCTAAGTGCTCGGCAATAGCCTTCATTCCATTGTATATGCCTGCTTATTACTAAGGCTTTTTGGCCCCCCCCAAGCGGCAATTTACAAAGTCAGTTTATTGCCCCCAACAATCTTGGGTCCTCAATTTATCTACCCCGAGAGGATGGAAGGCTGAGTCAACCTTGAGCCTGGTGGAATTCGAACCTGCACTAATTGCAGGCAATTGAGCTAAGTGCTAGATGATTAACAGCCTGCACCACCAAGGCCCTCACCAAGTTTCTCAACCAAACCGACACAGTTTTCTTTCTTTCTTTCTTCCTCCATTCTGGGGCTGGCACAGCTTCTTAGTGGCTCATGATAAATGGCCGCTTCTCTCTGCTGTCAGACTGCAGGAGCTTTCCTGGATCTACCAGGGACTTTGAGATATCCCTGGGATCAACAGGATATGCTCCTTTTATTCACCATCTCACCAGGACAGTTCGGTTCCCCTGGGACCGTCTAGCTGCGGGGGTATCGGCGGCTTTCTCAGAGCCCCAAGAAAACTGTCTTTCCACTGCTGCTCAAGCCCCACCCTCATGGGTTTTGGAGACAGGTATATGAATGCGTTAAAAGTGATATATAAAAAGCAAACAGCAAGAGTAATGATAAATGGAGAATTGTCAGAAAACTTCTATATTTTAAAAGGAACTAGACAAGGCTGTCCGATATCCCCACTATTATTTGTATTGACACTGGAAGTCTTGAATAGAAATATTAGAAAAAAAATGGAGAAATAAAGGGAATGAAAATAAAAAATGAAGAGTATAAATTACAAGCATTCACGGATGATTTGGTTTTTATATTGGAAGAACCATTGGAAACAGGCCCAAAGTTGATTAGAGAAATAGAGGAGTTTGGCGAAGTAGCAGAACTCAAAATAAACAAAGAAAAAACAAAAATGTTGGTGAAAAACAAAAGAAAAGACTAATAGACAAATTAAATATTCAAATTACAAAAAAAGTGAAATACTTAGGGATATAAATGACAGCTAGATGTGGAACACTTAAAGAAAATAACTATGACAGATTATTACAACAGGTTGTGATAGATCTAGAAAAAAGGAAAAATCTACAATTATCCTTAATAGGTAGAATAGCGACAATTAAAATGAACATACTGCCAAAAATATTGTAACTATTTCAAATGATTCCAATAAGACTGAAATTTTTTTTTTGAAGATTTAAATAAAACGATGATGAAATTTATTTGGCGGGGAAAAGGCAAGAATCAAGATAAAATTACTACAGGAAGCAAGGTTGAGAGGGGGTTTTGGATTACCCAATTGGGAATTATACTATCAGGCAACAATATTGATGTGGGTGAAGGAATGGATTGTACTGAAAAATGCCAGATTACTAACGTTAGAAGAACATGATTTACATGGGTTGGCATGCATTTTTATGGTATAAAGAAAGTAAGACACATGGATATTTTAGGAGACATTATATTAGAGACGCTTTATTAACAGTATGGGAAAAGATAAGAGACTATCATTATTTGAAAATACCAGTCTGGTTATCAACTTTAGAAGCCTTTTCATATTCACAGCTATTTAAAAAGGAACACATAATTAGATAAGATGAAATTTTAAACAAAAGGGGTGAACTCAAAACAAAGCAAGACTTAGATTTACAAGGGATAAATATAAATTGGTACTCATATTTGCAAATACATACAAGGTATGAAAAAGACATTAAGATGACTGGGTTTTATATGGAATTGACTGAATCAGATAAAATCCTAATAGGTACTGATGAGAAATTGATTAAAAAACTATATGGTTATCTATTAGGAATGAAGTTAGGGGATGAACAAGTAAAAGAAACAATGATTGCATGGGGGAAAAGTTTTGGATATGGAATAGATCTTGATAAATGACAGACATTATGGTCTAGAAATTATAAATTAACTATGTCAACATCTTTGTATAAGATGTTTTACAGGTGGCATTTATCCCCAATGAGATTTGCTAAGATGTTTGAAGATAAGTCGGCGAAGTGTTGGAAATGCCAGAAGTTACCAGGATCATATTACCACATGTGGTGGACATACACAGAGACTAAAAAGTATTGGGCTAACATACACATGTGGCTGGAGAAGATGATAAAACAACCTATAGACTTAAAACCAAAGACATTTTATTGGGAATTTTGCCTGAGGGTTATAACAAAGAAATAACATATTTGATTATTAATTTTTAACAGCAGCTAGGATTGTATTTGTACAAAATTGGAGAAATGAACAAATTCCGACAGAAGAGGAAATAATTAAGAAGATAATGGAATGTGCAGAAATGAGTAGATTAACAATGGCAATTAGAGCAGGGGTCTCCAACCTTGGCAACTTTAAGCCTTGTGGACTTCAACTCCCAGAGTTCCTCAGTCAGCTTGGTTGGCTGAGGAACTCTGGGAGCTGAAGTCTACAAGGCTTAAAGTTGCCAAGGTTGGAGACCCCTGGATTAGAGAACAAGAAGAAAAAGACTATTATAAAATTTGGAATCTATTTTATGAATGGTTGGATAGAAGAGTAAAGAATTGAATTATATAAGTATAGTATAACATATTGTTACTGATAAATAGATGAGTTAGATAGAATAAGAAAATGAACTTGAAATATATTATTGAAAGTTAAGGACTTAAAAGTTAAGGATAATAGAATAAGTGACAAATGTGATATAAAATATTGATAAGAACAATTATAAATATATATTAGTTAAATATGTATGATATTATTTTATGCATGAAGAAATATGTACTTAACTGACACACTGTGGAACAGAAAGAAGGTTTTATGTTTGTTTTTGTTGTGATAAAAATAAAAAAACTTTTATTTAAAAAATAAAGGAATTTGTTCAGATTATTAATAAATTACAAGAAGGGAGTTTTTCAGTGAATACTGGGAAAAAAACCAGAGCCTCCCCTTCTTGAGACAAATAACAGTTTTAAAGTGGAACTCAGAGAAGTGATATGTTCCCCATCACTTCCTGGGTTTAAGTGGAACCTTGACAGTCAAATGTCAAGGTTACTTCAATTTGAATTCCACTGCATTGAGCTAGTGGCCTAACTAGTATCTTCTAACTCTTATAATTGCTTGGTGAATGTCCAGATCTAGCAAAAATTTCATCCTTTCCTGAAAGAGTAATTTTTATAGAGGGCACATGATGAGACAGATTGCTGGGGGGAGGAGAATTTGAATAATAGCACAAATTTTCAATTACAAAATGAGATCTGGTTTTGTGCTTGTTACAAACATCATAGGAGATCTATTTCTCTTACCCGCTATTACATTCAATATAAAGAAATCAGGCAAGGGACACTAATGAAAGCTATTCTTCTCAGAGATAATGTAAACACCCCATAACGGTTGAAATGGTTCATGAATAATATTATTATGATTTTTTTGAACTTGCTAATTATAGATCCCAAATATAAGGCTAAGTATATTATAAAAGGAGTCTAGAAGGCAATACTGTATACCAGTTGTGGAAAATCAGCCAGTTGAAAGGAGCATGTTTAAAATCTGTTTATCTAACTAAAATGTTTTAAATTATAAACATTTAAATAACCTATGCTGCAGTTCCATTTTGCATGAAATATTGGGAAAGAAGGATGTTGACAGATAGATATTTATGAATAGCTCTGATTCAGAAATGTTGCTTTTAAATAAAGTTACCCAGAAGAAATATACACATAGGACAACTGTTTTCTGCCTGTCACTGTGAACAAGTACAGAAAATTTAAACTTAGACCCACTCATCTTTACTTTAGAAATGTATGATGTATCATGAATCTTTCATTACACAAACTGTTCCTGATTCAGGAAGATCTGAATTTCAGTCTTGTTGAATCTGTCAACTAAATTCATCCTTGTAGGAAAGGAAGCAAAGTTTAAGTATGTTTCTCTCCTTTTTCCCTTGTCCTACTTGAATCCCTCCTTGTTGATACTAAGGTCCTAGGATGGCTTTTGGCTTTTTTAAAAACTTCTGTAAAAAGGCAATGAGTTGAGGGAAATAACAATAATTAGCAGTCTACCTCATTTTTATAACTTTATGGAATAAATTGCATTAAAAAACAAAGTATAAAGCCAACTATGTGCAAGAAAGATAGAGAAACCTTAACAGAGAAAAGTCAAAAACAATAAGGAGAGAAAACAATTGTCAAAAAACAAAAAGAACAACTGGTGGCCTCAGAGAATTGATTAATTAATTAACGGAAGAAGCCATCTGGAAAGCTGAGTCAGAAGGGGAGAAACAATAAATTCATAACAAGTGAATTGATGGTTTTAGCAATTTGCCCAGGGCAGAAGGAATGGGTTTACCTGTCCATGATTGTACAGGGTTGTTGTGGGGAATCTCTTTGAGTCACCAAGCACACCAATTCTTTGCCTGAGTATCCCTTTGACTAGAAATGAGAAGAATCAAGAGGTGGGTGAACCCTATTATAAGTTAGTCTTTCTGAGGTGGAGTTACACAGTTCACTGGAGCTTGTGTGCTCCCGTGCTGAAAATTTATTTGATGTTGATTGGTTCTTTAGCTTTGAATGTGATCAATCCCCCCATCCCCAATATATATACATGAATTCATATAAATACCACAGACAACAACAAATATAGCTAATGGTTATAGCAAAAGGGTTGAAATGCTTACGTTTTATTTCCAACTTAGTTATGTTTATAGCTATTATGATTCAATTAGGGCTTATCATTAATTGAATATTTGCAACACATAGTCCATAGGAAAATAGTCTTAGATTACAACTTTATAATACTGTCTTTCTGATTCAGGATGGCATATAATCGATTAATTATACCTGGAGAGATGGTGGTGATACAGAAATAAATTCCAGACATGGACGGATTGCATTTTATCCAGGAGTGGTTTAACTTTCTCACACCACTGTTCACTACTGTATAGTGTAATGGGTTATATTTATGAAAAATTGCACTGATATGAATTTGTTGAGGTTAGTATTTCCCAGCAATACTATAGACCCATGATGGTGAACCTATGACATGTGTACTGGAAGTGGCACGCAGAGCCATCTCTGTGACCATGTGAGCTGTTGCCCCAGATCAGTTCCATTCCGCATGCATGTGCGCCTCCACCAGCCAGCTGATTTTTGGGTATCTGCCACGCATGCATGAGGAGCGGGGCACATGCGGGAGATGCGTGTGCTGGGAGGTGGGAGGTGTGGGGGGTCCCACATGCATGCGCAGGTGGCAGGGGAGCACAGGGGTCTGGCACGCATGTGCAGGGGGCAGGGGTTGCATGCAGGGGGTTGCATGTGCATTGCATTATGAGTGCAGGCACGTGTGCATGTGCACACACAGACATGCCCATTTTCAGCACATGACAACAAAAAGGTTAGCCATCATTGCTATAGACTCAAACCAGGATGTTCTGAAGACAGGATAGGATCCCAAGAGGCTTTTTGTGCAAAACAGTCTGCTTGATTCTTAAGAGAAGTCATTTCATTACTTCAATATTGAGGCAGTATAGAGGCATAAATCCCTCCTCTGATTTCAGTGAAGGGGGAACCTTGAAAAAGCAAACATCTTGTTAAGTTAGAAAATCTATGAAGTTACTGTCTGCCACTAAAAAAAGAGAATCAGTCCATCATTTCCCATCCCCCTACCAGTTGGCTGCATTTGCTTTTCTGGGGCATTTCCTTAATTCTCCTTGAACTAATACTTCTCCCTCTAGAATTAATTAAGGAAAAACTAAGAAAAATCAACACCAAATAGAACTAAATCTAAGACAAACATGGGGAAGGGGAGGGACACATTGACTCTTTTAATCAACAGGAAGTAGTGCAATCTGGTTGAAAGATATAAATAGCTGCTCATTTTCCACTCATCACCTTGCTCAGAAATCACATTTTGAATCGACCGCTTTCAGCTACAGTTGGCCACATTTTAGCCACATCTGAATATTCATTTCCTTTCCTCTAAAGTGAAAACTTCAGTTAAACTTTCTCCACTTGCTAAAGACAAAAGGGGGAACCGTGATTGCAAGTTGCAAATTCTGCTTGATGGAAATGAGCACAATGCAAAATGTATTTCAGATGTAGATCTATATTTTTGCATTATTCAGAACTATTTTGTTCTACTAAAATAAAATAATGGTGAGCATTCAAAGATCCAAAGCTCATCAAAAGACTGAGAATAAGACAGCAAGATGGAGAGCTACTATAATGTATTGGTAGACACTTCAAGACCAGTCATTCCTCCTTGTTTCCCCACCCTAACTCAAATGGGGGTTGTAAGAAAAATAGGAGGAAGAAATGCTATGCACGATGCCTTGAAATCTTATTGTAGGAAGTTAGCACCCATCCCTCTCCTAGAAAAATGAAATATTCTAGGAAATGTTAAAAAGGTAGAATCTTTCCCCTAACAAGAATAGAAACTCAGAAGCAGAAACTCACCTCAAAAGCAAAAGCTCACCCCCCCACCTTTGCTAATGGACCATTACTCTAGCCTAAGCCAATCTATTTTACATAACAAAGATCTCCAGGTAGAGCAATAATAGGAATTGCCCAAAGCCCTTTCATTACACCCTCATCCAGCAAGGCTCAACTAAGCTTGGGACTCAGGACAGCCTATAGAGTTGCCCCTGCATGGCCCCATGGGAGTCTGACAAGCAATCAGAATGCAAGCACAAATTCAAATCCCAACAGAGGTTGTAAAACCCTTTCCCTTTAGCAACTCCGCCCTTTTTCCTTCTTTCTTCACCCAAGGCATGTAATCCTGTAAGAATCATGGATGGAAACTGAACAACAACCTGGAAATAAGGAGAAACTTTCTGACAGTGAGAACAATCAACCAATGGAACACTTGCCCTCATGGGAGCACCATCACTTGAGACTTTCAAGAAGAGATTGGACTGCCATCTGTCAGAAATGGTGTAGGTCTTCCGCTTGGGCAGGAGGTTGGACTAGATAACCTACAAGGTCTCTTCCAACTCTGATTATCTGTTATCTGTTTATCCTGTCCACCATTAAACCATGTTTTCAAGCAGTCACCATGTTTCCAGTGTCTTTCTTCCCCACTTGGAACTGAACCCAGAAGGATAATTCTTCCAACACTGTTAAAAAAGCAGGATATAAATCAAATAGATAATAAAGAAACTCTGCAGCAACCTAAAACAGAATTCATCCATTCAGCCCACAAAGCCCATGAAACAAGGATTTTTCTATAGGACATACGCATCTCATCCATTTCCCAGTGCAAAAGCAAGTGACAAAGAGAACCTAGAATAATAAGGTTGGGAGGGACCTTGGAGATCTTCTAGTCCAACCTACAATATGCAGGAGACCTATTATCATTCTGGATATATGGTTGTCCAATCTATTTTGAAAACCTCCAGTGATGGAGCATCCACAATTTCAAGAGACAAACCATTCACTGTTCCCATGTTTCCTTTGGCAGTCTTATTTTAAAATATAAAGTTATTTAAATATAAATATCATTGGATGTTCAAAATAAAATAGAGACAGGGAAATAAAATGAAAAAGATTATCTGAAATGGACACAAAGCTAAGCAATTTTGCAAATGTCTTCAGAAACTGCACCAGTTTCTAAGCAGTTGATGTTTTCTGAACTCAGAAATTTAGCTGTAAAATACACATGCTATAAAAAATGAATGGAGAGGTCACAAATATTTTACACAATATCCACAGTCCTTTCTGAAACTTTTTCCAAATAGAATAGAAATGCTAACCATTATCTTTGAATCAGCAAACTGGCTGTCCCCAGTACTGAACCCTAGTATAAGGTCCTGCCTCACCAGTCTCCTCTTGAAACAAAAGTACTTTCAAAAGGAACTTTTATTGGAAGACAGTTGTTGTATATGACCAAATATGGCCAAGGAGTGGAGTCAGCTAATAGACTCCGCTCATTGGCCCAGCTGCTGGTGGGAAAAACGAAGTCCTGTCAGTGGCTGAAGCTTTGGACAGCACCGGCTATAAAAGCCGGCGCTTGCCGTGGCTGAGCGGCTTTTTTCTAGACTAAGAGAAATAAAGGTTGCTTACCAGCTCCCTGCATCCTGCCTCTCCTTTACCATGCAGACCCCTCGAACACTGGCGATGAGGGTGGGATTCTGAACTGCAGAGAGAACAAAGGACATTTTGTGGGGTCGGTACCATTTTCAACCGCAACCGACCAATGACATGGCACAACGTGCGACCAGCCTGGCACACTGCCCAATGGCCGTCCCTTACAATCCCGTTAAGCAGAAATGGTCATTCTACATGGGGTGATTTAACCTACACCTAGAGGTAAATGGACTCCAAGGAGCTCCCGGTGCACAAAATAGGGCATTCTTCCTAACATACTGTGATGTTGAGATCTATGAAATGGCCGATGCCCTGATCACAGATGATTTACAGACTGCATCCTGGGACGAGCTATAGTGCCCCCTCCATAGCCACTGTGGCCCATCTCTATCCTATTTGGCTAGCTGCTACGATTTCTACACACGGAGCCATAGAGAGGGAGAGACGATCAACTCATTCGTGGCAGATCTACGGAGAATCGCAAAGAACTGCAGATTCCCAGATACCGAGGGGATGATCTGGGACCGGATCATCCTAGGAACAAAGGATCCCATGCTACAACAGAAACTCCAGGCCCACAAGGATGTCTCCTTCCAAGAAGCCATTGACAAAGCCAGAGCCGCTGAATCATCCGACAACTGAGTGGCATGGATCTGAAGGAACAGAAGAGTCTACACAACTGGGACTGAGCACCTGCTGCGGCCCAGCGAGACCACCTCCGACTCCAGCAACGACGACGATGGCAGAGACGTACATAAGCTGAGGTCCGGTAAGCCAGGTGGTAAACCAGGAGCCCGAGAGTATGGCGGCTGTGGCGGAAACTACCTCCAATCCGTGTGCCATTTTAAAGACACCATATGCCAGAAATGCGAGTGTAGAGGCCACATCGCAGAGGCATGTCGTGCGGCACAACCGACAAGCAAGCAGGGCCGGCAGCTGCGTCACCTGTGAAACAACATGGCCGTCAAGGGGGAGGGTGGAAGAACCATGGTGGGAGATTCAAAAAGAGGGAAGACCCCCGGGAAGAAGAAGTCCACTTCATGTTTGTGGGCTATGTGCAAGGCAGAGTGAGGCGCACCAACACTTTCGAAGCAAACAAAATAATGGCCATGGTCAGAATTGAGGGCAAGCCTTGCCATATGGAAGTGGACTCAGGGTCCTACATTTCCATGATATCATGGGACACCCTTAAAAATCTCATACCCGGACAACGAGGCGACCATTTG
This sequence comes from Bungarus multicinctus, assembly GCA_023653725.1. Classification (NCBI taxonomy): domain Eukaryota; kingdom Metazoa; phylum Chordata; class Lepidosauria; order Squamata; family Elapidae; genus Bungarus; species Bungarus multicinctus. Next base: position 167,362,913 of record CM042834.1, on the reverse strand, counting down.
GAACCTCAAGCCATTATTTTAAGAGACTACCAGGGCCATCGCATACCGGTCCTGGAAAAAAAGACTGCACGTGTGGAGTATGGTACCTTCTGTGGAAGTCTACCACTCACAATAGTAGACCGGAGCCTACCCAGCCTGCTCGGCAGAGAATGGTTCTCGCCACTCCAGATAAGTGTCACCAGCATCCACGCAACAGAGACAACCTCCCCCTCCAGACCGACCGGAGACATCGCAGAACTGGAACGAGAATTCAGTGACGTCTTCGACGACAAACTGGGCAAGTACACGGGGACCCCTGTATTATTTAATTTAAACCCCAATATCACCCCGGTCCGCCTCAAGCTGCAGCGAGTCCCATTCGCACTCTGACCAAAAGTCGAGGAACAACTGGACAAATTAATAGCCCAAGGGGTTCTAGAACCGGTAGACCACGCAAAATGGGAGACCCCAATTGTGATTCCGGTCAAGCCAGATGGATCGACAAGAATCTGTGCTGACTATAAAACGACCCTTAATAAAGCGCTTCAGCAAAGCACCTACCCAGTGCCCGTAGTCCAGCACCTCCTACACTCCCTGGGCTGGGGGACTATATTAACTAAGCTGGACCTGGCCCAGGCCTATCAGCAACTGTCTGTCAATGAGACTACTGCTGAGGCACAGACCATCAGCATGCACAGGGGGGCATTCAAGAGCAAGAGATTCCAATTTGGCGTAAGCATAGCCCCAAGCCTGTTATCATGGAGTGGTTGCTGCACAACATCCCCAGAATAATACCCTACTTCGATGATATAATTGTCTCAGCTACCAGCAGGGAGCAATTGATGGAACGTCTAAGGGCAGTCCTGGGAAGGTTCCAGGGAGCAGGATTGAAATTAAAAAGAAACAAATGTCACATAGTGGTCTCATAAGTAGAATTTTTGGGGTTCCTAATTGATGCTGCAGGTATCAGACTCACAAACAGGAAGCTTAAAGCGATAAGGGAAACCCCCACGCCACAAAACAAAGTGGAGCTGCAAGCGTTCCTAGCATTGCTGAACTTTTACAATGTGTTTTTGTCACAGAAAGTGACCATCGCAGAACTGCTCCACAGGCTGCTCGATAAAACAGTGAGCTGGATGTAAGGACAGCAGGAGGTCGAAGCATTTAAAAAAATTAAAAGCATCTTAACATTGGACAGTGTTCTCATCCAATACAGCAAGACGCTACTGTTAACATTAACCTGTGACACCTCCCCCTATGGTATCGGAGCGGTCCTCAGCCACAAATTGCCAAATGGAACTGAAGCTCCTATCATCTATTTCTCAAAGACACCATATAAAACACAAAGAAATTACAGCCAGATCAACAAGGAAGCACTTGCCATGGTCGCAGGGGTAAAGCATTTCCATGAGTACCTGTACGGCAGGCAGTTTGACCTCATCATCAATCATAAACCCTTACTAGGCATTCTCGCCGGCGACAAACTGAACATCCTGTCCCCTAGGATGTTGGGATGGACAGTATTCCTTGCAGCATAAAGCTACACATTAAGTCACTGGCCAGGGAAAGACATTGCCCACACCGACGCCCTCAGCCGTTGCCCCCTTCCAGACACCACAGAAGACCCAGCACCATCCACAACAGTGCTACTAATAGAGAACTTATGACCTGGGATGATGACGTCCTCAGAGATCACGAGGCTCACCGCTTGCGACAAAACTATGGCACAGATTTTAAACTGGGTGTGGAGGGGATGGCTGGAGGCAACACAAGGGGAAGAATACAAACCATACCAAAATAGGCAAGCCGATCTGTCAGTACAGAAGGGTTGCCTATTATGGTGGAACTATTATGGGTAGTTATCCCCCCCATTAAGAAATAAAATGTTAGAGATGCTTCACAAGGGCCATCCCGGAATAGTCCGGATGAAAGCCCTAGCCACAAGCTATGTATGGTGGCCGGGAATGTACAAGGAGATAGAAACCTGGGTCACCACTTGTACACCTTGCCAAGAATCCAGGCCAGCACCCCCGGCCATGAGACCCAGAAAATGGGAAACACCCACCACACCATGGGCCTGAATATATGTCGATTTCATGGGGCCCTGCCAGGGACAGACATTCCTGATAGTTGTCGATGCTTATTCAAAGTGGCTGGAAGTAAACCTAATGCAATCCACCACATCAGAGGCAACAATAAAGGCACTCAGGTGCCTATTCGCCACTCATGGACTACCAGATGTCCTCATCTCAGACAATGGCCCACAGTTCACTTCGAAATCATTTGAGGCCTTCCTAGCCGAACTGGGGATTCAGCATGCACTATCAGTGCCAGCCCATCCAGCCACGAATGGTCAAGCAGAGATAATGGTCCAGGCCATTAAGGAAATGCTACGGCATATGGGCCAGGGGGACTGGCAGGAGAGGATAGACAAAATGCTCCTCGTCCAGCACATCACACCCCACACTGCAACACACTGCAACCTGGCAGAACTGTTAATGGGTCGGCAGCTGCGGACTGTACTAGACCGGGTCCATCTCAATTACAGCACAGAAACACTCCCAGACTCCATGGGGAAATGCAGACAATTCACAATAGGGGACTCAGTCTAAGTACACAGTTATACCAGGGGACCAACGTGGGTGCCAGTGAGGGTCGTCGAAAACACAGGGCCGCGGTCCTACAGAGTAGAGATGGAGGAAGGGAAACTATGGGAGTGACACATTGATCAGCTATGAGGCATGGTCCAGAGCACAGACAACCGGCCAATCACGCAACAACCGAACAACACAGACCGCAAACACCAACCCCACAGGAACAAACCCCCAAACAACAACAACAGAGACACTTATCATGCAAAGAGGAAGTCCCGTGGGGTCCTTCTGAGGCCTCAGACTCAATGGTCCCTGCTGCACCAGTAACAAGCTTTGAGATGATTCCACTGGCGGGGACCGAAGCAGTGGCGGACCCGTCCACTTGGGCCACTGCTCCAGGAATAAGTGAGGTGCGCAGGTCCAGCTGCACTCTTCGAAGCCCTGCCTACTTACCCGATTACTTACGGTAGGCAGGTGCTGATTGGAAGAACACTAACTAGGAGGGGAGGGGTGTTATAGATGACCAAATATGGCCAAGGAGTGGAGTCAGCTAATAGACTCCACTCATTGGCCCAGCAGCTGGCAGGAAAAACGAAGTCCTGTCAGTGGCTGAAGCTTTGGACAGTGCTGGCTATAAAAGCCAGTGTCTGCCGCAGCTGAGAGGCTTTTTCCTAGACTAAGAGAAATAAAGATTGCTTACCAGCTCCCCGTGTCCTGCCTCTCCTTTATCCCGCGGACCCCTCAAACAACAGTGATAGCAGAAAGAGTGTAGGCAGAATCTGAATTTTCCATGTCAGAACATTAGATTAAACTGCTTCTTTTGAGGCCTCTTCCAAAGTCCAGTTCAACTGTGAGCCCAATATAAAGATGTGAATATGTTCTGAGAACTTCAGCTGAAAAGGTGATAACAGGCAGTTTGGTTGTATTTAGGCTGTTGGTTCCTTGCTGTCCCTGACTGGAGGCCAGCTCTCCCTCTCCCAGAGTTGCCTGGAGCAGGGTCTCTTCAGACATCCTGCCCTCTGCCATGTTTGCTTCAGGTTCTCTCCTAGGACCCCAGATGTTGAGGAGTGACTAAAGAGGTCAGGACCCAGGAATCCAGTAATTTTGATTAGTTCAAAGTAGAGAACTGACTGCTATCAGGGTTCTGACGGATGCCCTAATTAAACCATGAGCCTCAAGCCAAATTTCAAAAGAAATCCAGTTATTTATTAGGAGCAACATGTTGGCATTGAAGTTAGCTCTGCCCACCTATGACCCTATTTCCCCCCTCCCCCAGGGTGAGAATCACATTCTCCAACAGAGCACTTTCATGGGCTGTAGATATCAGGCCTCTCTGGTTGGTCCCAGTAGCCTGAGGATTAGCCTTGAAGAAGGTATGAGTGGAATGTGCTTCTGGTTGTGGCTGCTGCTCTATCAGTTTTTCCTCCCTCCTGCCTATGGCAACTCAAGAGCAGGCCAGGAATGCTTTACAAGTTGACATGTGATTTTGACCTTGCCTCCCAGCTTCACTCACCAGTTATTCTGGAAGCCCAGCTTCTAAAACTGCTTGTAGGCTGCTTGTATTCTGGGACTTTCCTTAACCTCAGAAAATTAAGAAGACAAAAGGAAGCCTGTTCCTTCTGTTGTTGAATTGGAAAAATGACAGTGCAGAGAGAGGAGATTCTCTGGGTGTATCAGTTTCTGGCCATGTCTTCACAGGAAGTGCTTAATTTGCAATGTCTAACAGAACAACTTTTGGGACTTTTTTTCTTGGATATAAATAAAGCTGAGAACTTTTTTGAGAAAGAAGACTAGATAGATTTGCCTGAGAAGAAAAAGACTACTTTATGAAGACAAGTGTCAGGGTTCCAAGTAATAAATCCATATCAAGCAAAACTCCAAGGCCAACTTCCTCACAGGATAGCTTTATTGGAAATATCATATTGACACAGATCTGATGAAAACCACCTCGAATACTCCCATGGTTTTCAACTAATTAAAAGTAAAAGTTTTTTTTATTTCTCAAGACAATCAGTCAAATGGTCCAATCATGGTGCAGTTTGGCAATCAGGTAGCATCACTCCACCTTGCTCCGTCCAAGTGTGAAAATGTCCTTGTTTCCCAAGGCTACAGAAACCTCTCAATCTCAAATCTCCCTTTCCTATCCCTCAGCTCCAGTGAAGTGGGCAAAATGGCTTTGGTCAGGTCAGCTTCAGGGTTGACAAAGCAGCCCCCCCTCAAGTGAAAAGGACTTCCTGCAATGAGAAGAAAGCACAAAGAGATTAAATACAAATCAGTCTAATCTCCCCACCCACCTCCTGAAGTCCCCTTAGGTTTCTGGTGGTACTCATCATCAAACTGCTTAACCACCTTATCCAGCTTTTCACCCAAGCTCTTAACCCAAGTGGCGTCAGAGAGGGGGTATCCTTTCCACTGTATGAGGTACTGCAACTTGCCTCTATGCAATTTGGCATCCAGAATCTTTTTATCTCATAGTGTATCTCCCCCTGCACCCCTATTGGTTTTGGGGCTGCCCAATCTACTGATCTAATCAGAGAACCTATTGCTGGCTTTAACAAACTACTGTGAAAGACCAGATGCACTTTCCCTAGCAGGCAAGGGAGACTGTATTGCAGGCAAGGGAGATTGTACTGCAACACTTTCACTATAGGGAAAGGCCCAATAAATTTTAGTCCTAGCTTTTGTATGGGAGCTTTAATTTTATATACTTTGTTGAGCGATAGACCTTTCTCCTGACCTGGAATGGCTCCTGGGACCCACGACGTTTATCAGCTTGCATTTTTTTAAAAAAAATATTTATACATTTTTCTTTGCTATACGTAAGTGCTTAATAAACAACGTATTGTATGTATTCTGACCCACGCCCTTTTCCAACAAATCAAACACAATCCAAAAGGAACAGAAACCTTTTAATGCTTCTGCAAAATAATTAGCTGTGATAAGCACAAGCCTTGCCAAATTGTGTGAGACTTGCCAAAAGATAACAAACAAGAAACAATTTGCAATACAAGAATCTTCAAATACAAATTCAGGATACTGGAATGTCCATGATGGTCCGGATGCAGCCGAGATGGGAATTGTGTGTGAAATGCATCCACCAAAGCTGGAGCATGGACAAAAGTCGCATCCTCTCAAGTGAATGCCTCCGGTCCATACCCCTTCCATTCGAACAGGTATTGGAATTGCCCTTTCAGTCACCGAGAGTCTCAAATACTGGTGACCTCATACTCGGACGGACTTTCTCCATGGTGTGATGCTGGTGGGGAAGGGTCAGGTTGGTGGAGCAGACAGGCAGGCCATTTGGAAACCAGAAGGGAGCAATGGAAAACTGGATGAACCAAACTTCCGGTTAGGCTCCCTCAGCCACAGACCGAAATCTGCGATTGTCTGCAGTTTTGGTTTGTGCTCACCACTGGAGGGCCCTGAGCTACCTGATTTGGGGCCAAAACCACCCTGTAGAGGTGGATGAGAAAGGGGAGAACACCAGCTGAGTTGAGGGGAGCTGCATTCCCCCTCTTTGGTGAGGCATAAAACGCCTCTCCAAAGGTGGATGCAGCAGTGGCCAAAATGGCCATCACATCTGACTGGACAAGAATTGTGCAGGACAGGGAAGGAGGACAGCTTGGGTGACCAGGCTAAACAGGATTAACATCTGAATACAAGTCCTGACCTGGAGCTAAAATACTCTTTGGAAAAGACTTTTAAAGCTGCAGCAAAGGGTGGGGGGAAGAGCTGACAACTGGAAGTGGCTTTGAATTTTGAGAGAAAAGTTAGAAGAGGAAAATAGTGAAAATGATCCTGACACCAAATAAGCAAACTTAAAGCTGAAATTGAAAGTGTCAAAAGGCAAACAAGGAGCTTTTTAAACTTAAAAGCCAGAAAAGGAGAAAAAGCGGAGGAAGGAAAAAAGGGGTGGAACTTGGACATACTAAAGAGTGCCACCTGATATTAAAAGAAATTAATGTGAACTTTTAAAAGACTTTTAAAGAATAACAAAGTAAATGAAATTTTGCTACAACCAAATAGAGCCTGTGGAAAGTGAAAGTGGAGCTTGGAACTTTGTAACAAAGAAAGAAACAAGAAAAAACTGTTCTGGAATTGTTTGATGATTTTGGAAACTTTGAACATAGGGTTTATTATTGGATACAATTAAATTCTTTTCTAGGAAGCAATTTTATAGAATTTGGTTGTCTAAAAGTACTGGGAAGTGTTGAAAGATGGCACTTTACTTGGAACTGAAAATGGAATTAAAAAATATGAAGGAACAACTGCAAGTGAAAAGAGAATTGTTTGGTTTTGTTCTGCAATCTCTAGAAATGGCGGTCTTGGACTATGAGGATCAGCAAAGAGCTTCAGAGGAAGAAGAGTTGAATAAAGAAGAGGCCATCTTCAATAAAAAATTGAGACAATGAGGTTTGAAATTTAAAAAGGGGGGAAAGGGACTTAAAAAATGGAGATTAGAGGAGGCAATCAGAAAAAAGAACAGTGTGAGAAATAAACAAAATATAAGAAAAGAGCAGAAGGGAGGATTACAGAAGGAAGCAGAAGAGAGGATTACAGAAGGAAGGAGGGGACAAAAATTGGAGTGAAAAAAAGAGGGGGAAAATGAAGGGGAAAAGAAGTTATAAAAAACAGAATCAGGAAATAAATATGGGAAACAAAGAAGAATTAAAGGGAATACTTTGATTGATAGACACAGAGGTAATAGCTGAAAATACAACTAAAATAAAGGATTCTGCATGGTGATAAGGGATTGTATAAATATTTTAGAAATAAGAAATTATGTAGAAAACAGGAAAATATATGTAATTAGATGAAACGGGGATTGTTACTTAATGGAATGTTCGATAACAGATCAAATAAAAAATAAAAATAAAATACAATTGAATTATATTAATGTATATTGAGGATTTATAAAATGATTGAAACGAATTATGAGAAGGATTGTAAGGGAAATAATACCAGTCTTTTTTTTTTTTAGGATGAATTTGAATTGATTAATTACCTTCTTTCTTTCTATTTTTTATTTTTTATTTCTTTTAAACTTAAAATGGTTTAGAGGTAATTTAAAGGGGAAGTACCATGTGGAATCTGACTAAAAAGTTAAGCTAAATGTTATAATATAGCTTTAGATGATGAGAATTATAATTGTTTAATGGGATAATTTAGAAGTAGAATTTTTAATGGGATGTGAAAGGGAATCAACTATAAGATATGAAGGTGACACACTTTAATTGGCAACTATAGGGAAACCTTGTTTTGTAATGTTTGAAATGTGGATATGGATTGAAATTGTACACAGGACAGATAAAAGTATAAGTATAATTATTTTGAAAATATGAAAACTTTGAAAAGGATATGTAATAGACTTAGATATGAATGAGAGAGTAATAAAATAAGCCTGAGGGAAGTATTTGGGGGGAAAATTAATAAAGAATATTTAAAGACATGAAATTGAATGTGAAAGATAAAAGATGAATATGTAACTGAAATTATATCTTTTTTTTTTTTATTTAAATTTATATACCGCCCTTCTCCCAGGGGACTCAGGGCGGTGTACAGCCCATCTAAAACCCACAAATATACAAAAATTAAAAAAGTATTAAATTAATCGGCTGATAAATGAGACTAAAAAGACCCCGCCCCCCCCCCTTAAAACCCCAATTTAAAATTAAATGCTATGGAGACCAAATTAAAACCATTATCTCAGCCCAGGCCGGCCTGCTCAAAGAGCCAGGTCTTCAACGCGCGCCTGAAGGCCCTCAGGTCCGTGCCGGTAGGGAGCTCTGGTGGCAGAGTATTCCAGAGGGCGGGGGCACCCACAGAGAAGGCCCTACCCCTCGGCGCCGCCAGACGACACATAGCGGCCGACGGCACCCGGAGAAGACCCTCTCTGTGGGAACGCACCGGCCTGTTGGAGATCACTGGCAGAATGTGGTCCTGGAGGTAACCTGGTCCCATGCCATGGGTCGCCCTAAAGGTCAAAACTAGAACCTTAAAGCGAACCCGGAGAGCCACCGGCAACCAATGCAGCTCGCGCAGGAGAGGCGTCGCATGGGCGCTACACGACGCCCCCATAATCACCCGCGCGGCTGCATTTTGCACCAGCTGGAATCTCCGGATGCTCCCCGCGGGGAGCCCCATGTAGAGGGCATTACAATAGTCCAGGTGAGAGGTGACAAGACAAGGGCGTGTGTGACCGTGCGCAAGGCATCCCGATCCAGGAAGGGCCGCAACCGGTAGATCCGACGGATCTGATGAAACGCCCCCCTGGAGACGGCCGCGATGTGATGTTCAAGTGACAGCCGTACATCCAGGAGGACACCCAGGTTGCGAGCCCTCTCTGCGGGGGGCAGAACTTCCCCCCCCGATAGTCAGCGAAGGTGTCAGCTGGCTATATCGGGGCGCCGGAAATCACAGCCACTCGGTCTTGGATGGGTTGAGCCGAAGCCTGTTCCCGCCCATCCAATCCCGCATGGCCTCCAAGCACCTGGACATAGCCCCCACAGCATCGTTGGGGTGGTCTGGAGTAGAGATGTACAACTGGGTGTCATCTGCATATAGATGACACCTCACTCCAAGACCACGGATGATCTCACCCAGCGGCTTCATATAAATGTTGAACAAGAGGGGAGAGAGGACCGACCCCTGAGGCACCCCACAAAGCAGGGGCCTAGAGGTGGACCTCTCCCCCCCCCGCCAACACAAATTGCGAACGGTCGGAGAGGAAGGAGGAGAACTATCGAAGGACGGTTCCACCAATCCCCAACCCCTCCAACCGTCGTAACAGGATACTATGGTCGATAGTATCGAAAGCCGCCGAGAGGTCTAATAGGACCAGGACAGAGGAGAACCCTCTGTCACGAGCCCTCCAGAGATCATCAACCAATGCAACCAATGCCGTCTCAGTGCTATGTCCAGGCCTGAAGCCCGATTGGGACGGATCGAGGTAAGTAGCTTCCTCCAGGTACTGGGGGAGCTGACGTGCCACCACACTCTCAACAACCTTCACCACAAAGGGAAGGTTGGAGACCGGACGATAGTTGTTTAAAATAGCTGGGTCCAGGGAAGGCTTCTTGAGGAGGGGGCGCACCACTGCCGCCTTCAGGGCGGCAGGGAGCACCCCCTCTCTCAAAGAAGCGTTGACAATCCCTTGGAGCCAGCCTCGTGTTGTCTCCCTGGCGGCCGAAACCAGCCAGGAAGGCACGGGTCCAATAAACAGGTGGTGGCATTCAGACCCCCCAGCAGCCTGTCCACACCCTCGGCGGTCACAGGATCGAACTCCCCCCAGATAACACTCACAAGACCTGCCCCGGACACCTCCCCCGGGACCATCCAATTGGAGTCAAGCCCCTCCCGAATCTGAGCGATTTTATCATGCAGAAATTGGGAAAACTCCTCTGCCCTACCCTGCAAGAGGTCATCCCGCGCTCTCGGTTCAAGTAGAGAGCGGATCACTCTAAACAGGGCGGCAGGCTGATTTTCTGCTGACGCAATAAGGGCGGAGAAATACGAAGATTTCGCCGCCCCTATCGCCACAAGGTAAGTCTTAATATGAGATCTCACCTGTTGTTCGCTCAGACTCAGAACGGCTCGCCCTCCAAATGCCCTCTAGACGTCTTTTCCGGCACTTCATCTCCCGTAGCTCCTCCGTATACCACGGAGCCAAATGGGATCTGTGCCGGGTCAGAGGTCGCAGGGGCACAACTCGATCTAGAGCCCCGGCGGCCAACCTGTCCCAGGTGGCCACCAGGTCTCCAGGCGAGCTGTGAGCCAGAGACTCAGGAAATGGCCCAAGCTCCCTCTGGAACTGCTCCGGGTCCATCAGGCGCCTGGGGCGGAACAATCTAGGTGGTTCCGCCTCCCTGCGGTGGGGGGTGGTGGAACAGAAGTCCAACCTAAGGAGGGAATGATCTGTCCATGACAAGGGTGTGATAACTAACTCCCCAAAATTACAGTCATTCAACCACTGCCCAGAGACAAAAATCAGGTCCAGCATGTGTCCTCCAACATGAGTGGGGGCGGAAACTAACTGGGTCAGGTCCATGGCCGTCATGGAAGCCAAGAACTCCCAAACCAACCCCGAGGTTTCACCGGACGATGGCAGGTTGAAATCCCCCATGACCAAAAGCCTGGGGGTCTCAACCGCCAGCCCGGCTATCACCTCGAGGAGTCCGGGCAGGGCCAATGAGACGTGGCAGGGAGCCAGGTACGCCATCAAAAGACCCATCTGAACCCCTTGCCCCCACTTTACAAATAGAGATTCACAGCCAGCCGTCTGAGGGACAGTGGCCTCCCTAGGATGAAGGGCTTCCTTTATAAGCACCGCCACCCCTCCACCCCTTCCCTGAACCCTAGGCTGGTGAAATGCAAGGAAACCTGGTGGGCACATCTCAACCAGAGGAACACCGCCCTCTGGGCCCAACCAGGTTTCGGTGACACCTACCAGGTCCGTGGCCTCCTCCTGAACCAAATCATGGATCAGGGGAGCCTTATTAACCACGGACCTGGCATTGCACAACAACAGCCGGGTATTCAGGGCCTGAGAATCCGGACAACCAGGGCTGCAGGATGGGTATGGAGGGTCGGAGCGTGCTACCGCTTGCAAACATCGGGAGCGCGATCCCCTTACCGGATACGGCCCTCTACCCCCAGCATATCTACCCCTCCCAGTCACCGTGCTGATAAAATTAGCCCCCGGCTGCCCACCCCCAGTCTGCCACCCCGACACGGAAACCCCCGAGGCCCCCCAGGCGCGCGGGCCGGCCCGGCTGCCCCCAACTCCATGTGGGCTGTCTCCCCTGCCCACCCTGCATCCATTTATCCCATTAAAAAACCCCATTAAAAAACTGCCAATCCCGGGTTTCCCGCGCTTCCTGTTTCCATTTCTCCGGATTCCACGGCCCCACCATCGCTCCGGATCCCAGGATCCCTCATAGCGGAACATCTTCGACAGTCTTGAAGGCCACCTAAGGGAGAGGGGGACGTCCCTCAGGGCCCAAAGTTCCGCCCTTGAGTAAATCCGTGGCCCCGGCCACCCCATCCCGACGGTCCCGCAGCGTCCATGGTCTCTGTGGTGATCTCTGTGATGAAGAGGTCCAAGCAGACTGGGGCAAACCCCTCTCCCTTCCGGCCGCCCCACCCCTGCCACTGATGGGACCCCCGGGGGAAGAGGAGTCACAGGCAAAGTCAATCCCCCCCTCCCCGGGCCCACCACCCCTGCCACAGGCGGGGGCCCCAAGGAGGGGGGGAGAACGATCACAACGCCATCCAACCACCAGTCTGCGCGTCGTCCTCAAAGCCATAGGGGCTGCCCCGAGTCCAGACCGGGCCTGCCATGTCCACAGCGGGTCCACCTCCGGACCGATCGGGGCCCCCCAAGATCGCCTCGGCCCGAGCGAGGCCGCTGAGCCTGCCACACTGTCGTGCCTCGCCAGGGACAGCAGGGCCTCTTCATGACCCTTTGGAACTCCAGAGTTGCCGCGGCCGCTGTTCCAGGGCCTCAGCGGTCTCAAGGCCGCTGAGGCCAGTCCAGGGCCCCCCAGGCAGCTCCCCCAGGTCCGCGCCGCCCCGGGAAATCCAGGGCCACCGCTCCCTCCAGGGGGCCGCCGGGGCCATGCCGCGGCGGTCTCCCCACCCCGGAGACCACTGGGTCCATCGGCGTCCAAAGCATTAAAGATGTCACCATGCTGCCTGCGCAGGCCGCCGCCACCAGCCATCGAGGTTGCCACCACCGCGACCGCCGCCGCCGAAGCTGCCGCCGCCGCGACCGCCGAGGCCGCCATCGCTGCCGCCACAACCGCCGAGGGCACCACAGCCTCCATCGCGACCTCCGAGACCGCCCTCACCGCTGGAGCCACCGCCGCTGCCACCGCCGAGGCCGCCACCGCTGCTGCCACCGCCGAGGCCGCTGCCGTCATCGCAACCACCGCCGCGGCCGCCGCGACCTCCGCCGCCGCCGCCGAATCCACCGTAACCACCGCAGCCCCCGGTGCAATTAGCGCCGCCGGGGGCCTCATCCAGCACCGCCGGCCGCCGGGAAAGGCCTCCGAGGCCTCCAGGATCCACTCGCCGCCGGGGCCACATCCGCGCCGCCCTCCGCGCCGTCCTCCACGCCGGTCCCGCGGCTCCAGCGCACCCCCGACCGGCCTCTGATGACTCCTGCCGGCCTCCCCCGGTCCTCCCCCGCCTCTGCCACCGGTGGGGGGACCCGGGGGACATGGGGGGCCGCGTCCGGAGCCACCACGGCCGGAGAAAACACCGACGGAGGCGCGCGGCCGCCATCTTCGGAAACCCGCATATCTGTACAGAGATTTGAAAACCTGGAACCAAGCTGTTCACTAAAAAAGGTATTTTATTTTTTTTTGTTTTGTTTTGTGAAAACTGAAATAAAATTGTTTTTTTAAAAAAGAAAAACCAGATGGACCTGTAGTGAGCGAGGCAATGTCAGATGGTGGGTGACCAGGTTGATTACCGTCTCTACAGGAAACAGGCCAAGGTCCCGATGGAAAGCTTCTTCACTGGCTGGTCTAATGGAAAATGCTGAATAGACAACCACATCCAATTCCCCACAGCCAATGGCGGTGTTGCTCTCCGAGAGCAGTCCGCAACTCGCTCATAGTCTTCCTTAGCTGTCTCCAAATACCGTCACACCAATTGGTGAACAGCCTGCAACTCAGACAAGAAGTCCTTCACCTCCAGAACTGGTGAGTCAAGTGGCGTCAAGGGGAAGAACTGAGAGTGGTAGCCCAACATTTGTGAGGAATGGGGTGGTTTGCATGGAGGTGTGCTGTGTGATATTGAATCCAAACTCTGCAACTGCTAAGTAATCCATCCAATTATCCTGTTGCTGATTGACAAAGCAGCACAAATAGTGCTGCAGGATTCCAATCAGTTTCTCCATCCCGCCATTGTTTTCTGGATGGTGAGAAGACGACAAACAGATTTTAATGTCCAAAGCCATAATCAGCCCTTTCCAGAATTGAGCAGTAATGTGATGACCCATAGTCTCTCAAAAATAACAAAAAACATAAAACATGAATCAAGGGCTTGCAATGCCTTCAAATTAACTTCTCTGTTTTATTAGTCACAGTTTAATTTCAAATAATCAATAAGGAAGCAAAAAGGAAACCAAAACAAACCGCATTGGCGAGAGTTCCAAGGCAAACCAAGATAACCAATCACACATTCCAGGGAGATAACTGAGTAGAGTCCATGGGAAGAACGCCAACAAAGAGAAACCTCATCCAAACAAAAAACACTAATTTGACTTCAGCGTCTGTGACATGCATTTGCAGATTCTTATACAGAGCTCACAGCTGCAACCCATGAGGAGGATCATGGCCCTCTCCTCCCAAGTAGACTATGCTTTTCCCTGATCCTCTCCTCCCTGCGTGCCCTAGGATGGATAGGGGATGGGCCTGGATCCTCCTCTGCTTGCTCAGCCAGCATCTGCCCTTCCCCAGCCTCGTCCACCACCTCTGGAGCCACACTTTCACTCCCCGTTGGCTGTTTCTCCTCTTCCTCAGAGTCAGTCTCCACCAGAAGTCCATGAAGCCGGAAGATGTGCTGGATAAACATGCGGGCAGTAGCACAAACCATGGGTAAGCCCCGATACGGAACAGTGTCATTTTGGTCAGCATGTCGACCACCACGAACACCATGGTGAATCCCAATGAGGGGTGCAGATCCATCAAGAAATCCATCAACAGGGCACTCCAAGATCTCAATTGGCAAGGGCTGGAGAAGTCCCAGGGCAGCTCCTGTCACTGACTTGGCCTGCTGCCATTGCACGCAAGTCATCACATAGGACTGCATGTTGTGTCATAGTTGGGGCCACCAGAAAGCCTGAGACACGAAGTGCAACATCTTGAAAAGGTTGAAGTGCTCCACCACAGGGTTGTTATGGTACTGTGACAAGATAAGTCTCTGGAGCATCCCTGCTGGGACATAGAGCTTGTCGCGGTAGTGCAAGAGTTCCTCCTTGAACAACCATGGCAAATTGGGTCCCACCTCTTCCGCTGATCTGCCCAAGCATCATGCTGCTGAGCCTCCCGTATCTGCACCCATAAGTCTAGTGGCTCCTGCACAGCAGAGAACGACTCTATGGGCAGCACCATCCGGAGCAGAAGTTGATCCTCTGGACACAAGTAATTGGGCTTCTGGGAAAGTGCATCCACCCGTTGGTTGCGACCAGTTGGAATATAGGTGACATGGAAATTAAAGCGGGCAAAGAAAAGGGACCACCAGATCTGGCGCTGATTTAATTTCCAGGCAGTCTTTAAATGTTCCAAATTTTTATGGTCTATCCAGATTTCTACTTGATGGTGCACCCCCTCCAAATTGTTCCACCAGACCTCAAATGTCACCTTAATGGCCAGTAGCTCCTTTTCCCAGATGGTATAATTACACTTAGCAGGATTGAGCTTTCTGGAAAAATAAGTGCAAAGGAAAAGGGTACCACCAGAGGCATGAGCCTGGAGAAGCACTGCACCGACTGCCACATCAGACACATCCATTTCCACCACAAATGGACAATGTGGATTGGCGTGCTTCAGGATCGACTCTGTCATGAAGGCCTGGAACAGCTGCTGCTCAGGAACACCCCACCAGAATGGAATCTTTTTCTGGAGGAGCTAATTGAGAGGCACAGTCAAGGAAGTGAAACCAGGGATAAAGGTCTGACAATAGTTGGCAAACCCGAGAAGTCTCTGGACATCCTTCACTCGCCGTGGAGGTTGCCAACTAAGCAATGACTCGACCTTACTCAGCTCCCTGGAAATGCCTTCCGGAGAGATGCAATGTCCCAGGAACTCGATGGTAGACTGGAAGAATTGGCACTTCTCCAACTTGGTGTACAAGCAGTTCTTCTGGAGCTGTTGCGGGACCAGGCACAATTGGTGTAGGTGGCTGACCCTCGATTTGGAATAAATCAAAATGTCATCATTTGATTTATTTGTGTAAACCACCACAAATTGATTAAGGAGGTCCCAGAAAATGTCGTTCATGAAATGCTGGAAGATGGCGGGAGCATTGGTCAACCCAAATGGCATGACCGTATATTCAAAATGCCTGTACCTGGTACCGAATGCTGTCTTCCACTCATCTCCAGGCCAGATCTGCACATGGTAGCCTCCCGGAGCCACTCCATCAGTTCCGGCATCAAAAGCAGAGGGTACCAATTGCACACTATGATGGCATTCAACTGACAGTAGTCATAGCACAGGCACAAGTCGCCTGTCTTTTTAATGAACAGGACCAGAGCAGGCAAAGGTGACAACGCGGGCCGAATAAACCCCAAGTGAAGTTTTTGTCCAAAAAGTCCCACAACACAGCCAACTCCTGTTCCGACATGGAATACAAACAGCCCACAGGTAGGAGCATGTCAGGCACCAAATCAATGGAGCAATCATAAAGCCAGTGTGGGGACAATTGGTCTGCCTCCTGCTCACTAAAAACTTCTGCAAAGTCCTTGAGTTCTGAAGGCACGGACACCTTGGGTGGACTTGTCACCTGCCCTGTGCAGATTTGACAGGTATGGTCCACACACTGCAGGCTCGGGAATGTGATCATGTTCTGGGACCAATAGATTTGAGGGTCATGAGTCCGAAGCCATGCCAAGCTGAAGACCACAGGGAAATGCAATCCGGAAGTGAGATAAAACTGGATCACCTCCTCATGCGTCAGTCATAGTCAGGCAAAAGGGCTGGATGGTGGCCTTGATAGGCCCAGGCAAAAGCACCCGGCCATCAATGGTCTTGACAAGCAGAGGAGGTTCTACAGAGCACTGGGGGATTGCATACTATGCTGCAAAGGCCATGTCCATGAAGTCTGTGGTGGTGCCGGAATCCACCAGAGCGTGCACCGGAATCCCCTGGGAACTATTGGCCAGGAACACTTGGGTCACCAGGATCAAATACCGAGGGGGTCTGGAATCCATGTCTGTGGGACATGACTCAAGTCCTATGCGCACCCAACCCAGGGTCTCCCCTAGACTGGGCTCTGCCTGTTTCCTGACAAGGTTTTCCAGGTCTCGGGAGCAGACACAGGAACTGATCGAGTTTGCTGAGTCCAGGGAGCAGGCATTGGGGCCAATGCCCCTCGTTGCTTCTTGGGGCATGAAGCAGCCAGATGCCTGGGTTCCCTGCAGTATAGACACAACCCCTTGGCACGCATCTGTTGTGCTCCATCACAGACAGGTGGGGTCTGGTGGAACATAGGTCCATGGACTCCTCTCATGGGAATGGAGTTTCATGCACAACAGGGGCCACAGGAGTCTCTTGGGAAGCACAGCAATAGTAATGTCAGCCTTTAAGATTTTCTTCCTTTGCTTCTCTTCCTTTGCTTTGCATCTTTCGGCTGTCATAAGTAACAGGGGGAGGGGGAGGGCCATGGTTATGGGAAGCGAGCTGGAGCTGTTACAAAACGAAACTGTATAAGTTGAGGGGGGGGGAGGAGAGTCTTGCTTAGGTTTATATTCTATGCTTTGCGCGCCCACAACTCTTTATCAAAATTTGCCAAGGTCAACGGACAGAGGCCTCATCACCACCTGAAGATGCCCACATGATGCTATCCACAACTTTTAATTGGAGGAGTGATTTGGGGGTGGGAATGTTGCCAGTCACTTTGTATATGTGATTTACATGCTCATTTTCTCAGATTCAGAATTCTTTTGTTGCTACCACTTGATTTCCAGTAAAAGATATCTTTTCTCTAATTAATGGAGTCTAAGTATTTCTTTCTTGGATTTTGAATGGAGCACCAGCTGACATTATTCTGAATCTCCCTTTTACTGGCCCACCCGGGGAAATAACAAATTTTCTTCTGAGGGGGTTTGAAAACAATGTCTTATCCAGCCAACGACCAAGAAGACCTGGGAGCGACTGGAGGACCAGACTCCCTGTTGATGGAGGAAGCAGGGGAGGCCGATCTCTTAGCAGAACTAAGTCTTGGCAAAAACCCAGCTGCAAAGCCCAAATGGTCCCTGGGAGTCGGCTGGAAGGATCCTGAGGAAAGGCCCCAGGAGTGACCACTACCTGTCGGCGAGGAAGGGAACAGCCGTGGCAAGAGAAGGAAAGAAAAAATTTCTTACTAACACAAGCCATGCACCTTCTACATGAAGCTGTTGGAGAAGCTGAAACTGATCAAAGGTATGAGGGGGAAGAGGGGGAGGTAGCCCCAGGCAGAAGAACCAGAGCAGCCACCCCCATAAATCAACCAGGGCCAGCGCAACAGGCAACAGCAGCCCAGGGTTCCCCCTGCTGGGGGAGTAATTGCCAGAAGGCGTAGAACTCCGAAGGTGCCTCCGCTGGAAGTAAAATATGGAGGGGATCCCCAGGAGTTAGGATTTTTCTTAGCACAAGTTTGGAGCCATATGGAGGAATATGGGCAGGATTTTTCCTCAGAAGCAGCCAAAGTCAGATGTGTGACCAGGGCCCTGGAGGGAACTGCTGCAAAGTGGATGGTGACTTTGCATAATGATAATGCCCCTCAACTGTTGAATTATGACCAGTTCATGACAGCATTGTGTGCCAGGTTTGAAGATCCTCTAGCTGAGCGCAAGGCTAGAATTAGGATGAAAACCATAAATCAAGGGCGGAGATCAGTAGCTGATTACACCCAGGAATTTAGAGAGCTGGCGTGCCATATCCGAGGCTGGTCCCAGGGAGCCCTGATAGAAGCTTTTAAAGATGGCTTGAATGAAGATGTTTATCAACGCTGTGTTGCCAGAAGGGACCCCAATGAGCTGCAGCAGTGGTACATGCTGGCAGCAGAGGTGGAAATTGACCTGACCCGAAACAAATGCCGGGGGGATTTTGGCTTGAGGAAGTCCCCTCCCAGCAGCCCTCAAGAAGGCTTAAAACCTCAAAAAGGAGGACCGGCGGCAAAACCCAAGACCACTGCATGCTCCTGATGTGGGAAGGAGGGTCACCGGGCTGCAGACTGCTGTGCCAAGCTGGAACCAAAGGGGGCGCCAGGAGGAGGGAGAAAATCTGAGAAACCTCCAGCCAAGCCTCGTGATACGATGCTTAAAGCGGAGGAGGTTGTAGAGGTCGCCCCTTCAAAAGGAGAGGAGGTGGGAACTCCAACCTCTTCTGAAGAGAGTGAATCCGAATCAGAAGACGACTCATTGGTAAGTCCAAACAAGGGCCCTATGACCATTCCAGTGAAATTAAGGGTACCCACGTCAGGAGCTGAAGGGGACATGTTGGCTTTGTTAGACTCTGGGTGCACAAGGTGTGTAATCAGTTCGGAGGTGGTAGAGAAGCTGGGCTTAAGGCTAAAGACTCTAAAAACCCCCTTAGCTTTTTGCCAATTGGATGGATCGGTAGCCGGGGGCGGCCCTGCGCACTTCATAACGGAACCAGTAGAGATGACAATGGGGAAGCATAGAGAGACTTTGTGTTTTATTGTGGCTTCTGGGATGGAGCGCCCCCTAATACTGGATTTGACCTGGCTCCGGAAATGGAACCCCCATGTTAATTGGAAGAGGGGATCATTACGCATACGTACAGACCAATCCCCAGAAGGATAAGGCCAATCTCAACTGAGACCCAAGGAGCCCATGGAGTTGGCTTCCACTGGCACTGAAATTCTGAAGGGGGAGGAGAAAATTCCAGAGGAATACTGGGATTTAAAAGAGGTGTTTAATGAGAAGGCCTCGGACGAGCTCCCCCACATTGCTCAACAGATTGTAGTATTGAACTTTTGCCAGGAGTGAAACTCCCAAAACCGAAACTGTACTCGATGACACCACGGGAACTAGAAGAGCTGCGGTCATTTATTGATAAAAATTTGGAACGTGGTTTCATCCAACCTGCTAGGCCCCAGGTGGCGGCTCCAGTGTTGTTCCGGGAGAAGAAAGATGGCTCCTTACACTTGTTGGTTGACTACTGAAACATCAATGCTATTTCGGTGGAGAACGTGTACCCCCTCCCCCTGATGAAGGACATGTTAGCCCACCTGGCTCAAGGAAATTTTTTTTTCAAAACTCGACCTGAGAGAAGCATACTACCGAGTCCGAATTAAAGAAGGGGATGAATGGAAAACTGCTTTTAACAATTGGTTTTTTCCAATTCAACGTTCTGCTGTTTGGCCTACAGGGGGCACCTGCCGTATTCATGCAAATGATAAATCAAGTGTTGCAGGAACATTTATACAAAGGGGTGTAAGTTTATCTTGATGATATTCTTATCTACACAGAGACTCATGATGAGCATGTAAAACTAGTGCGGTCAGTCCTGGAAAAGAATCGAGCGGCTAAATTGTATGCCAAGTTGTCAAAATGTGAATTTCACCAGGAAAAAATTGACTATTTAGGCTATCGCATATCATATGACGGCATAGAAATGGATCCAAGGAAGGTTCGTGCTGTCTTGGAATGGGCCCCTCCCCGTACCAGGAAACAACTGCAAAGTTTCTTGGGGTTTGCTAACTTTTACCGCCAAGTTATTCTTGCATTTGTGAAGATTGCAATGCCTATCACAAATCTCCTAAAAACCAAAGGGGAGGTGAAACTAAAGCCTAGTAAACCCCTGGAGTGGTCCATTGAGTGTCAAGCTGCTTTTGAAAAATTGAAACGACTGTTTGCTGCTGAACCAGTACTCAAGCACCCAGACATGGATGCTCCTTTAGTAATCCAAGCTGATGCGAGTGACATAGCAGTCGGAGCAGTGTTACTACAAGCAAACGAGATGGGGTCTCTGCAACCATGTGCATACACTTCCCGTAAACAAACTAAAACTGAGAGAAAATGGGCCATCTGGGAAAAAGAAGCTTTTGCAGTTCAATGTGCTCTGTTAACCTGGAGGCATTTCCTAGAAGGGGCCAAACACCCTTTTGAGGTGTGGACAGATCATAAGAATTTGGAGGCTCTGAAAATGCCTCGGAAACTGTCTCCCAAGCAAATTCGCTGGGCGCAGTACTTCAAACGTTTTAATTTTTCATTAAAGTACCTTCCTGGGGGGAAGAACTTCATGGCAGATGCTTTGTCTAGATTACCTCAGTATAATAGTGCTCGCCAAGAAGTTTATTATCCCAACCAAACAGCTGGCAGCTCCAATGATTACCAGAACCCAGAAGAAAAAAGAAATTGATTTGTCAAACGATTTATCCGTACAATTTAAAGAAGATCTAAAACTTGATGATTGGTTCCTAACTCACTCAAATAACTGTACAGTTAGAGATGGATTGGCCTGGGTGGGGGCCAGATTATATGTACCAGCAAAGCTGAGAAATCAAATATTACATCAAGCTCATGATTCTAAAGCTGCTGGCCATTTTGGATTTGTGAAGACCTTACACTTGGTCAAAAGGCAATTTTGGTGGCCCACATTAAAAAAGGACATTGAAACTTATGTTGCTAGCTGTCCTATCTGTGCCTCGGCCAAGCGGCCGCCTGATAAACCAGCAGGCTTATTGCAGAATGTGGCTAGGCCAACTTCTCCATGGAAGGAAATCTCCATGGATTTTATAATGGAATTACTTGAAAGTGGAGGAAATACAGTTATTTGGGTGGTAATAACAGATCTGTTTTCCAAACAGGTACATTTCATACCTTGTGCGAAGATCCTGCCAGCAAAAACGTTGGCTAAATTGTTTATTCTGCATATCTACAGGTTACATGGAGTTCCTGAACGCATAATCTCAGATAGGGGTGTCCAGTTTACCTCAAATTTCTGGAAGGAATTCCTGAAAATTTTAGGCTCCACCCAGGGTTTAAGCTCCGCCCACCACCCACAAACCAATGGGGCTTGTGAGAGAACTAATTCGGTATTGGAACAGTATCTTAGATGTTACATTAATTATCAGCAGGATGATTGGGCTGACTTACTGCCATTCGCTGAGGTGGCGTTTAACAATTCGGTACAAAGCAGCACTGGATTTACTCCATTTAAAGTGGCTTCGGGACAAGACTTCATACCCATACCCGAGCTTCCTCAGGAGAAATCTAATATTTCCTCATTAGATGAATGGATAAAACAACTCTAGCTAACTTGGCCTGTTGTCCGCAAAGCAAGCTCATCAAGCTCATAAGAAATTTGCAGATAAAAAGAGAAATCCACAAAAACCATATCAAGTTGGTGACAAGGTTTTTTTATCAACCAGATATTTGCAGACCACACAAAAGTTGAAAAAACTTGGACCTAAGTATGTAGGATCTTTCCCAATTGAAGGAGTCGCGAACCCTGTGGCAGTCCAATTGAAATTGCCTAACGGATTCATCCTGTTTTCCATGTTAGTTTATTAAAACCTGAACATATTTCTGATTTAAGGCCGACTCAAGTAGATCCCCCCATACCATTACTTATTGAAGGTGAACAACATTTTGAAGTTAAAGAAATTTTGGATTCTAGGAAAAAGAGAGGTCGAATCCAATATTTGGTTGCTTGGAAGCATTTTCCTTCTTTCCAGTCTGAATGGGTGAATGACAATGATGTTAGAGCTCCTAAGCTCGTTAAGGCATTTCGTACTAAGTATCCTGATAAACCCTGAACCATAATGTTGCTGTTACAGATGTATGTTTCTGTTCTTATTTTTTTTAGGACTAACGCCTCTTTTGCAGGAGGGCCAAATGTCAGCCTTCAAGATTTTCTTCCTTTGCTTCTCTTCCTTTGCTTTGCATCTTTCAGCTGTCATAAATAATGGGGGGAAGGAGAGGGCCATGGTTATGGGAAGTGAGCTGGAGCTGTTACAAAACGAAACTGTATAAGTTGAGTGGGGGGGAGGAGAGTCTTGCTTAGGTTTCTATTCTATGCTTTGCGCGCCCGCAACTCTTTATCAAAATATGCCAAGGTCAACAGACAGAGGCCTCATCACCACCTGAAGATGCCCACATGATGCTATCCACAACTTTTAATTGGAGGAGTGATTTGAACTATTGGGGGTGGGAACGTTGCCATCACTTTGTATATGTGATTTACGCGCTCATTTTCTCAGATTCAGAATTCTTTTGTTGCTACCACTTGATTTCCAGTAAAAAATATCTTTTCTCTAATTAATGAAGTCTAAGTATTTCTTTCTTGGAGTTTGAATGGAGCACCAGCTGACAAGTTCTGCCTCTGCATGCAGAAGTCGATCCTCAGGCACAGGTGAATCAGTGCGTTGGAGGGATAATCCACCCACTCCAGCTCATCCTGCAACTTGTCTGCCAGCCCGTCTTGGAATGTGTCTATAAGCACTGCTTCATTCCAGGCCAAATCCTGGCTAAGCAGCCAGAACTCACTGATGTACTCCTGCAAGGTTTGCTGTCCCTGCTGCAAATCTTTCAAACGACGAGCAGCAATCTGGGTCTTGATGGGGTCCTCATACATCAACCACAGATGGTCACAAAACCCCTGGAAGTCATTCAGCAGATTACTATCCAAAGGTGGCTCAGTGTGCTGCAGAGCCAGAGAGCAGGCTAATTACAAAACCTACCTCATCCTGGTCAGTGGGGAAGTCCTTTGCTTTCAAACTAATGAATAGCTGGCACTGTCCCCAAAACACTGGTAACATAGCCTGGTTGCTGTCAAATTTATCCAGCACAGCAACCGGGCATTTTCTTCGAGGAGGAGGAGGTGGAACGATGAAAGCCAGAAGCTGACCTACCTGATTAGCTAACAAGGCCAGTTGTTGTTGCAACAGAGCATTTTCTGCTCGAAGCTGATTCATCTCACAGTAAAAAAATAGGTTTTATTTGGGGCAGAAGGCAAACTGTTCTGACCCATGCTCTTTTCCAACAAATCAAACACAATCCAAAGGGAACAGAAACCTTTTAATGCTTCTACAAAATAATTAGCTTTGATAAGCACAAGCCTTGCCAATCTGTGCGAGACTTGCCAAAAGATAACAGACAAGAAATAATTTGCAATACAAGAATCTTCAAATACAAACTCAGGATACTGGAATGTTCAAGAGGCTGGAATTTCAAAATGTTTGTCTTCTGCAAAGAACTTTCATTTCACAGCTGGCTTTTATCTTCTTGAAGGAGGGGCCATTACTTTGCAGCTTTACCCCTGAGTCACCCGTGATGTAGTAGCTGCTCTTTCCTATGAGCAATCCTGTGAGCACGTGCACTTGGCACAGGCTCCTCGGGAACCTCCTCATCACTGCTGCCAGCCTCCACAATCACTGAAGGCAGCAGTCCACTCCCTAATGGTCCTGGCCCCTCATCTGAGTCCTCGCTCTCCTCAGCCATCCGCACCTGCTGTCGGCTAACCACACCAGTATGGGTCAATTTAGTTATACATAATAATAGTAATAATATTATTTACTTATACATAGTGGTATTCTTCTACCTTCTAATTTCTACCTGTTATCTAACCATTGATAAACCAAATCCCATGTTGAAAAATATTCTTTTTTTAAAAGAATTTTTTATTTTTGGACACAAAAATAAAACAAAAAAATACAAACAAAACATAAAACCATCTTCCAGTTACATATATACAGTGTGTTGGTTGGTTACAAATTTTTTGTGCATCCTCTCCATAGTCCTCATTTACAATTGTTTGTATAAATTCTTATATTATCAATCTAATATATATGTATCATATGTATTATTATCATTGTTTAATCATTTATTTGACTAAACTATTATTCTTTCATTTATGCGAGATATTCAAAATTTTAAATTAATTTATAATATAACAATTCATATTATCATCCTAAATCCATCCAATAGTAATACATCTTTATATTATATTCTGTATAATTCTATTATCCTTATATTGTAAAATTCTCTAATGTATTTCATTTCCATATTTTTGTTTCTAACCATCGATAAAATAAATCCCATATTTTATAAAATTGTTTATCTTCTTGTTCTCTAATTTCAAATGTCAATTTACTTATTTCAACACATTCCATTATTTTCTTGATAACTTCCTCCTGCGTTGATATTTTCCCATTTTCCCAATTTTTAGCAAATACGATCCTAGCTGCTGTTAATACATTTACAATCAAATATTTCAATTCCCTACTATATATTTCCGGTAAAATCCCCAATAAAAATATCTCTGGTTTCCAGTCTATGTATTTCTTTGTCATGTTTTCCAACTATTTTAGTCCAATATCTTTTAGCTTCTGCACATGTCCACCACATATGGTAATATGAACCTGGTATCTGATGACATTTCCAACATTTTTCGGATTTATTCTTAAACGGAAATTCTTGCTATTCTCATTGGGGGTAACTGCCACCTGTAAAACATCTTATACAAATTTTCCTTATATGCTGTTGACATTGTCATTTTATAATTTTGAGACCACAATTTTTGCCATTTCTCTAAATCAATCCAAAATTTTTTTCCCCAAGCTATCATTGTTTCTTTAATTTTTTCCTCTTCTAGCTTAACCTCTAATAAATGTCCATGTAGTTTTTTAATCACCTTTTCATCAGTACCTGTCAAAATTTTATCTAAGTCAGTCAGTTTATCATAGAAACCTTCTGTTTTAAAATCTTTGTCATATCTAGAGTGTATTTAACATATGAAAACCAATTCATCCTTATACCTTGTTCTTCTAGTTCTTGCATAGATTTACGTTCACCCTTTCTATTCAATATTTCACCATATCTAACTGTTTATTCCTTTTTATATGTTATTGGATAAGAAAATGCTTCCATAGTCGATAACCAGACTGGAATTTTAAAATAATATTGCTTTTTAATCTTCTCCCAGTTTAATAACAAAGCCTCTCATATATAATGTCTTCTAAAATACCCTTGTGTTTTGGTTGCCTTGTACCATAAGAAGGCGTGCCATCCCAACAACAAACTATGTCCTTCTAATGTCAATAATCTAGTATTTCTTAGAGTTATCCATTCCTTAACCCACATCAAGTTTGTTGCCTGATAATATAACTCCCAATTAGGCAGACCAATTCCTCCTCTTGTTCTGACATCTTGCAACAGTTTTAATTTTATTCTCGCTTTCTTTCCCTATAAGATATACTTCAACACTATTTTATTTAAATCTTCAAAGTAATATTTCCCTAACCTAATTGGAATTGTCTGGAATAAATATAAAATTCTACGTAGTATATTCATCTTAATTGTTGATATTCTCCCTATTAGTGATAATTGTAAATTTTCCTATTTTGCCAGATCTGTCACAAGATCAACCAGATATTGTTTGAGTTTAAGATAGTTATTCTCTTTAAGTGTACTATATCTTGCTGTCAAATGTATCCCCAAATACTTAACCTTGTTTGTGACCTGGATCTTCAAAACATCTGCCAATTCTTTGTCAACATCTGACATATTCTTTGTCAAAATCTTCATTTTATCTTTATTTATTTTCAAACCAGCTACTTTTCCATATTCCTCTATCTTCTCTATTAATATAAGTGCTGTTTCTAATGGATTCTCTAGAATAAAAACCAGATCATCTGTAAATGCTTGCAGTTTAAATTCTTCCTTTTTAATTTTCATCCCTTTTATATCTTTTTCTTCACTAATATTTCTATTTAACACTTCTAAAGTTAACACAAACAACAGAGGTGACAGTAGGCAGCCTTGTCTTGTCCCTTTCCTTATGTCAATAGAATCTGTTAGTTCCCCCTCTATCATTACCTTTGCTATTTGTTTGTGATATATAGCTTCTATGGCTTGAATAAATTTCTTACCAAAGCCCATCTGCTCCAGCTGTAATAACATAAATCACAAATTCACATTGTCAAAGGCTTTCTGTGCATCTAAAAATATCAAAGCCATTTGTTTTTCAGGATGTGCCTCGTAGTATTCAAAGTGTCCAGAATGATTCTCATATTATCTTTAATTTGTCTCTTTGGCAGAAATCCATTTTGACCAGGATGAATAAAGTTATTCAAATATCTTTTAAGTCTTTCTGCCATTTTGAAGCAAAGATTCTATAGCCTGAATTTAGCAGGGAAATAGATCTATTGTTCTTAATTTGTTGTGGGTTGGCGTCCTCCTTTGGGACAAGTGTAATATATGCTTCGGACCACGATTTGGCTATCCTCTTCTTTCTTTCTTTCTTTTTTTAAATTTTTAATAAACATTTATTTGACATACATTTTATATATATATATATATATATATATATAATATATATATATATATATATATATATATATATAATATATATATATATATATATATATATATATATATATATATATATATAGATATATGTTTTCGGAGATTTTCGCGGGTATTTGTATGTGGATCTTTGGTTCTTCGGGTTTTCTCCCGCGTAGAGTTGGAAATATCTAGGCGACGTTTCGATGAAGTCTCATTCATCATCTTCAGGCTTGTGTCTTCGGCCTTGTGCTTCTCAGAGTGATGTGAGCTTGCAGCTGCTTCTTTCTTTTAACTACTAGTGGGGGTGTGACTTGATTGGGTGGGGGCCTGGCTGTGTTCTGATTGGGTGGGGGTGTGTTCTCATTGGTTGGGGGTTTGGCTGTGTTCTGATTGGTTGGGGGGTTGGCTGTGTTCTGATTGGCTGGGGGTGTGTTCTGTTCTGATGGGGGTTTGATTGTACTCAGGTTAGTCTCAGTTGTTGGGGGATTTGAGCTGGTGAGCTGTGATCCTGTTGTTTGGCTTCGCGTTCGTGGTCGTGCCACATCTTCATGGTGGGCATCAGTTCCCTTCATGTATGGGTTGGGGGGGTTTGAAGCAGGTAGTGATGCAGCTGTGGTACGGCTTCTGGTCCGTGGTCATGTTTCATCTTCTGTGTGGGTGTGAGTCTGCTTTCTGCGTGGAAGTGTGGTGGTAGTTTCTTGTGTGGCCCTCGTGGGTGTGGGTCTGGTGTCCTTTATGTTAGGTACTCTTTTGTTAATGAGGGCGGGTTTCCAAATGGCTGGTAGGCGGGAGGTGTCATCTCGTTTATTCATGCTGTGTGGGCGTTTTTCTATCTCTATGGCCACCCAATCAAGTCACACCCCCACTAGTAGTTAAAAGGAAGAAGCAGCTGCAAGCTCACATCACTCTGAGAAGCACAAGGCCGAAGACACAAGCCTGAAGATGATGAATGAGACTTCATCGAAACGTCGCCTAGATATTTCCAACTCTACGCGGGAGAAAACCCGAAGAACCAAAGATCCACATATATATATATATATATATATATATATATATATATATTTGTTTGTTTTCGGAGATTTTCGCGGGTACCAAAGAACCAAAATTTTCGCGGGTACCAAAGAACCAAAGATCCACACATATATATATATATATATATATATATATATATATATACACATTTAATTTATGTATACACATAGATTTTACAGCATATATTGAGCAATGTTTTTTTTTCTTTATCATTGACGTGATCTACCTTGTTACAATAACTCCTTTTAATGTTTTGATTTCTCTATATAGTTTGTGATTAAATGCATGTCTTCTGTCATGTCTATAACTTATCCAAATATCAGATATTACCTTTTCTTTAACCACTCATACCAAATGTTCCATATTTCATAATAGTCACTATCTTGTTTATTTTTTAACAGTTTGGTTAGGCTATCCAACTCAGCACATTCATGTATTTTTTTAATTACCATATCCTCTGAAGGAATGGAAGACAGTTTCCAGTTTTGTGCGTAGGTTATTCTAGCCGTAGTTATGATATGCAAAATTAAATATTGATATTTTTTCTCCATGTTTGAATCTATCATACTTAGCAGAAGATTTCGGGTTCAAGTTTTAAATTTTATTTTGTTATATTTAAAATCCAATTTCTAATATTTCTTCAAAATTTCTGAGCACATGGGCAAGTCCACCACATGTGAAAATATGTTCCTTGTGCGTAGTTACATTTCCAACAGTTGGGTGGTAGGTTGGGGAACATCTTAGCCAGTCTCGCAGGAGGTAGGTGCCAGCGATTAACCATTTTATATAAGTTTTCTTTATACGAGACTGACATGGTTAATTTGTAATTTGTTTGCCAAATATGTTCCCACTTATCTAATTCAATACTATGACCCACGTTTTTAGCCCAAATTACCATAGATTCTGTAACTGTTTCTTCTTTTAATTTGTAGTCCAAAAGATTCTATATGTTTTACTAATTGCTTTCTTTTCCTCTCCTAGCCATATTTTATCTAATTCTTGTGGAGTCATATTAAAGCCAAATTGTTCTCTATCTTTTTTATAATGGGTTTGTATTTGTGCAAAGGGCCACCATGCTATCTCCTTTCCTTGAATTTGTATTTGGTTCCTATTTTTAAGCTCTCCAGTGTCAATAATAAATCTTTATACCTAACAATATTTTCATAATCCAATACCTTTGGATGTGTGACTGCTTCCAGTGTAGATAGCCACAATGGAACCTTTGGGTAGTGTTTTTTTTTAATCTTTCCCCAGATATTAAACAACACATTTTCTTACATGGTGCCTTTGGAAATATGAATGTTGTTTAGATTTTCCATCCCACATGAAGGTGTGCCAGCCAAGTTGGAGATCAAATCCCTCTAATACTAATAACCTTCTATTTTCTAATTTAACCCAATCCTTAAACCAGTTTACTATAGCGGCATCATAATATAATTCAAAATCTGGAATGCCAAATCCTCCTTTTTTCTTGGCATTCTATAATAATTTATATTTCACTCTGGGTTTTTTCCTCTGCCATATAAATTTAGATATACATTTGTTTAATTCTACAAAGAAATTTTTTTCCAACTTGACTGGCACTGTTTGAAACAAAAACAACAATTTTGGCAAACTATTCATTTTTACTACCGAAACACATCCCAATAGCGATAACTGTAATTTGACCCAATTACCTTTAAATCTTTAACTATTTGCATTATTAACTTATAGTTATCTTTTTTAATCGATGAACATCTAGCAGTCAACCAGATCCCTAGGTATTTTACTTTATTTACCAACTGCATATGTAATTTATTTGCTAGTTCTTCCTTCTGCTCCTTTGTACAGTTTTTTGTTAACACTTTTGTTTTTTCTTTGTTAATTTTTAACCCTGCCACCTTTCTGTATTCTTCTATTTCTCTTAGTAGTATAGGGCTCGCTTCTTAGTAGTATAGGGCTCGCTCTAATTTCCAGTATAAATGCCATATCATCAGCGAATGCCTGGAGTTTATATCCTCTTTTTTAATTTTTAGTCCTCTAATCTCTTGGTTTTGCCTAATTTGTACTAAAAGAGTCTCTTCTGCCAATACATACAATAGGGGAGCTAGGGGGCAGCCTTGTCTTACTCCCTTATTTATCTTTATGGTATCTGTATTTTCCCCATTTATTAATATTTTTGCAGTTTGCATGTTATAAATTATCTTAATGAATCCTAAAAAAAATTCACCAAATTTCATGCCTATCACTTGTTTAATAAGAAAGTTCCAATTCAGGTTGTCAAATGCCTTCTGGGCATCTAGAAATATCAATGCTATTGTCTTGGTTGTGTATACATCATAATATTCTCATATATTCATGATGGTTCTTGTATTTGTTTTTATTTGCCTATGGGGGAGGAAGCCATTCTGATCAGTGTGGATAATTCTACTTAATACTCTCTTTAATCTTCCCACCAATATTGTGGCCATTATTTTTTAATCTACATTTAAAAGTGATATTGGTCTATAGTTTTGATTTTTTTTGTGATTCTGATTGTTCTTTATAAATAAGGGTAATATATGCTTCCATCCATGATTTAGGCATGTTAGCATTCTCCAAGGCTTCATTGTACAAGTCCACCAATATCTCTTCTATTGTTTCTTGGAATTCCTTATAGAATTCCGAAGGGATTCCATCTGGGCCAGGGATCTTATTTGTTTTTTGTGTTCCGAATGCCTTCCTAAATTCTTCTATAGATATTTTATTATTCAAATTTTGTTTCTCTTTATCAGTAATTTTGGGCAAGTTCTTTTCATTCAAGTATTGATCAATAGATTCTTCTGGTATTTCTTCCTGTTTATACAATTTCATAAAAAACTCCTTAGCAATTTCTTTCTTTTCTTGGGTCTGCGTGCATAGTTTCCCTTCCTGATCTTGGAGAGCTATGATTGTTCTTTTTTCTTGTTCTTTTTTAATTTTATGGGCTTACCACCTCCCCAGCTTATTTACATTTTCAAAATAATTTTGTTTTGCTAATTTAATTTTTCAGGCCAGATCTTCCTATACATTTAGATTTATCTTATGTTTTACCAGATCTATTTCTTTCTTAATGTTTGAGTTGTTCAGGTCCTTTTGTATACTTGTTTCAAAATCTTTCAGTTTCTCCCTCCATATGTTTTGTTGCTGTCTTTTTTTTTATTCTTTTTAATATTGTAAGCAATAGTTAAACCTCTCACATAGGCTTTGGTCGTATCCCAAAGATTCTGTAGGGAGGTATATTCTCTTTTGTTTATTTCAAAAAATATGTTCAATTCTTTCTTTATCATTTCAATATATTCTTTATCTCTTAGTATGGTATTGATAAATGTCCATCTTCCAATTTTTCTCTTTCCTTTCCATTTAATTTGAATGGGATTATGGTCAGCCCATAGGTTTGGCAAAATCTCGATCCTTTCAATATTCTCCATTAACCCAGGGTCCATCCATATCTGATCTATTCTGGACCAAGAGTGGTGGGGGTTCGAAAAAAAGTATATTGTTTTTTATTCGGATTTAATTCTCTCCACACATCTTTCAAGTTAAGTTCTCATACCATATTATTAAAAGACGAAAGGAGTATTCTCCTTTCTTTTCCTTTTTTTTTTTGGAAGTTCTATAATCTTTATGTTTATCTGGGACTGCATTATAGTCCCCTACAATGCATACATTAGCATACTCAAATTCTATTATCATGGTGAAGCCTATTAAAGAAGTCTTTTTGGTTTGTATTCGGGGCATATATTGTGACTAATAACATATTTTTCTGGTTTACGCTTATTTCTATAAAGAGCATTCTCCCTTCTTGATCTTTATATATTTGTTATGTTGCAGCCAATCCTTTACATATACTACAATACCCCCCTTTTTTTTGTTTGCAAGTGCCGAATACATTTTACCCAAATTTATATTCTTTAAGAGGTCTGCTTGGTTGTCTGGAATATGCACTTCTTGGATGCAAGTTATGTCAGCATTTTGTTTTTTGAGTTTCTCAAATATCTGTTTTCTTTTTGATGATAGATTTAAACCGTTGATATTGACTGAAAATAAACTGATTTCTCTATCAGTGTCACTGACTGTGCGAGGCATTTCTAGTTTCATTCCTTGTTCTAGGTTCTCTTCTTCTTGGTCTGTTGCCTTCCCCTTCTTCTCTAAGATTTTGGGGTTCAGAATGTGAATCAGATTCTTTTTCACTGGAGAGTTGTTCCTCTTGGCTTTTTGTATTTAAGTTGTCTCTACTTTCTTGTTCTTCCTCGGCTCCTAGGTGTCGTTCACAAAATTCCTGTGCATTTTCAATCGTATCAATTTTGTATTTTTTGTCCTGCTATGAAACTTAAAGACCCTCTGGGGTGAGCCACCTAAATAGAATACCATTTTTAATAAGTTGAGTTGATAAAAACTGGTAGCCCCTTCTCTGCTCTCTAACTCTCCTGGGTGTTTGTTTCAGTGTAACCACTTCATGATCTTTGTATACATCTTTGGTCTTACTATAGAGCAGGTCTCATGTTGTCTTTCTCTTAAATCAAATATGAACCTCTTGGGGTAGTCTATGTCTCCTCGCATAGTGTGTATATACTCTGTAGACCTCATCTACATCATTTTCAATTTTTAGTTTAGGTTTCTCTAAGGCCGCTGCTATCAGATTCGTCATAATTGCACGTAAATCTTTCTTTCTGTCCTCCACCACATTTTGGAACCTAAGACCACGATTTGGATATCCTTTTCTTTAATATGACTTCATTCATAACTTCTAACAATGGAAGATTCAATGAATTCTTATAAAATTCTGCTAGCATCCAGACCTGGTGCCCTTCCATTGTTTTGTTTTTTAAGTGCTTCAGTTAACTCCATCATCATTATGTTGCTTTTTAGCATCATTTCAGTATCTTTAGGTATCTGCAGTTAATTCACTTCCTGCAGGTATTGTTTAACTCTTTCCTCCTCTATATTCTCTTGTTCATACAATTTTCCGTAGTAATCTAGTATAATTTTTTTCTTCTCTTTATTTCCATAGCAAACTTGCCCTTGGTCATCTATTACAGTGGTACTTCTACTTATGAATGGCTCTAGTTACGAAAGTTTCAGGTTACGAAGCACGTTGTCGAGAAAATATCATCTCTAGTTGAAATATGTTTCAAGATACGAAAGGCCAAAAATTTCAAAATTGAAAATGGTGCGTCCGAGCTGCTCTGCCATTGGTTATCTCCCAGCATCTTCCTGGCATCCCATTGGCTAGGAGGGATCTTTGTGTATGGGATGAGAGTAACGCACCATGCCGCGTTCTCAGTCTCACGCTAGCGAAATTCAGCAAAGCACGAAGTGTTTTTTGTCAGTTTTCGTGATTGCTTTTTGCTTCTTTAAGTGTGTGTATTAACTTTTATTCACTATGGCCCCCAAGAAAGTAATGGAGAAAATTGATGAGAAGAAGAAGAGAGTTCTCTTGTCCATAGAAACCAAGCAAGAGATAATAGAAAAGTATGAAAAAGGGATGCGCTTGGTTGATCTCGCAAAAGAATATGGCCGTAACCCATCCACAATCGGTACGATTCTGAAGCATAAGGAAGCCCTAAAAGCTATGACTCCTTCTAAAGGCCTCTCTGTTATTTCGAAGAGGAGGTCGCCAGTGAACGATGAAATGGAGAGGTTGTTACTCCTATGGATAAAGGAGAAAGAGATAGCTGGAGACACAGTGACCGAAACGATAATTTGCGAAAAGGCAATGGCCATCTTTAATGACCTCATGAAGAAGGATGCAGGCGAAGGAACCACACCCGGAGTTTAAGGCTTCGTGTGGGTGGTTTGAGAAATTTAAGAGGAGGATTGGAATTCACTCTGTTGTTCGGCATGGCGAGGCAGCTAGCGCTGACCAGAAATCGGCCGACGAATTTGTACGAAAATTCGAGGAATTGGTGGCTGAGGAAGGTTACGTCCCACAGCAAGTTTTTAATTGTGACGAGACGGGCCTCTTCTGGAAAAAAAATGCCTCGCCGTACGTTCATCATCGTTGAGGAGAAGAAATTGCCAGGCCACAAGCCCATGAAGGACCGCCTTACGCTTGCCCTTTGTGGCAATGCCAGTGGGGATTGTAAAATTAAGCCCCTGCTGATTTACCACTCCGAGAATCCAAGAGCATTCAAGGCTCATAAAATAATCAGAGAAAACCTTCAGGTGCTATGGAGGGCCAATGCCAAGGCCTGGGTCACACGACAATTTTTTGTTGAGTGGGTCAATGTGGTTTTTGGCCCTGCTGTGAAGAAATACCTTGAGGAGAACAATCTCCCCCTCAAGTGCCTCCTCATTCTTGAGCCCACCCACCCGGCCTCGAAGATGATATCCTGGTACAGTTCTCCTTCATTAAAGTGCTGTTCCTCCCACCAAACACCACCCCCATCCTCCAGCCCATGGACCAACAAGTGATTTCGAACTTCAAGAAACTCTACACGAAACACTTGTTCAAGAGGTGTTTCGACATCACCGAAAATACCCAGTTGACCCTTCGTGAGTTTTGGAAACAGCATTTCGATATTGTTGTTTGCCTCAAGATTATCGACTTGGCTTGGCAGGAGGTGAGCAGACATACCCTTAATTCGGCTTGGAGAAAGCTGTGGCCCAATGCTGTTTCTGCACGAGATTTTGAAGTGTTTGAGTTAGAGGCCATGGGTGATGTTGAGCCTGAAATTAACGAAATTGTTTTGCTGGGAAAGTGCATGGGGCTTGAGGTGGATGACGAGGACATCGGCGAGTTGATTCAGGAGCACAACAAGGAGCTTTCGACGGAGGAGCTGAAGGAGTTGGAGGCAATGCAAGACATGGCAGTGCAGGAGGAGTTCAGTAACGACGAGGACGAGGAGGAGGAGGCAGCCATTCCGACATCCGAAATCAAAGAAATTTTACGACAATACCATAGAGTTGTGGAATTTGTTGAAAAAAAACACCCAGAAAAAGTGTTCACTGGTCGGGCTATCACTCACTTTGATGATGTTTGCCTTGCACATTTTAGATAAATTGTTAAAAGCCGACAAAAGCAGTCGTCCTTAGATCAGGATGAAACATCAGGCAAAAACTAAGGCCGAGAGTGAACCTGAACCAAAGAAGGCAAATGGTGATGTCGATAGCAGTTAAAACAAAAGAAAAATGAAATGCAAAAAAAAAAAAACCAGAAATGTAAAAAAAAAAGTTAAACGTTAAACGTCACCGTTGTCATCGCATAGCCGGCCGACCCGAAAGGTAAATGAAACTCATTTTTATTCTTTATATTAGTCCTACAATACAGTACTCATTTTTATGTTTTTTGTGCAATAATGGTAATGTAACATGTTTTTATTACAGGTATTAACGAAATATTATAATTTATAAAAAATTATTGTCTGAATTTGGGGGGCTTGGAACGGATTAGGGCATCTATAGGTAAAATGCGTCTCTACTTATGGAATTTTCACGTTAGGAAACGGCTTCTGGAACGAATTAATTTCGTAAGTAGAGGTACCACTGTAGTTGCATTATTTTTCTTGATTCTCTCTCTTTTTTCAGTTTGTATGCTAACCATCTACCTGGTTTATTTGCATCTTCAAAATAGTTCTGTTTAGCACCTCTAATTTTTTGTGCTAGTTCCTCCTTTTCCATTAGCCCCATTTTATGTTTAATTGTGTCCATTTTTAATTTAATGTCCTTTTTTGTGGAAGTTTCTGTAACTCTTTTTCAAATCTCTAATCATCCTCTATTTAAAAGCTTGTCTTTTCGTCGTATTTCTTTTCCTTGTATAGTCTATTATCAAGCCTCTGGCATAAGCCTTCGTTGTGTCCCAAAAATTCTGCATCGATGTGTCCTTTTTTCTGTTTTCTTTGAAGAAGAAAGTCAATTCTTTCTCCATTTTCTATACAAAGTCCTTTTCTTTTAATATAGTATTGTTTAGGGTCCATCTAGATCTTCTTCTTTGTCCTTTCCATTTAATTGTCATTGGATTGTGATCTGCCCAAGTACTTGTTTCTATATCAATTTCTTATATATTGGAAATCAATTCCATTGACATTCATATCATATCTATTCTAGACCATGATGAATGTCTATTTGAATAAAAAGTATATTGTCTATTTTTAGCATTTCTTTCTCTCCAAGAGTCTTAAATTTATTTCATCTATCATTTTAAAAAAGGATTTTAGAAGAATCTTTCTACTTCGCTTTATTGTTTTCTGTGTTTTATAGTCTAATTTCTCATCAACTATTCCACTGAAGTCTCCCATCATGCAAATATTAACATAGTCCAATTCAATTATTTTCATGTGTAATTTTCTATAAAATTCTTTTTGATTATCATTTGGAACGTAAATTGCTATTAAAAGTATTTTCATGTTATTGTCCATTATTTCCACCATCAAGATTCTTCCATCATCATCTGTATAGATCTGTTCCACTGGAATTGTATCTCTAATATATAAAATCACTCCTCTTTTCTTACATCATGTCAACACAGTAAATATTCTCCCTAATTTTGGCTGTATCAATAGTTGCTTTTTAATATGTACTTCTTGTAGACAGATTATGTCAAATTTTAATTTCTCTAATTTATGAAATGTTTTCCTTCTTTTGATAGCTGAATTAAGTCCATTTATATTAATTGTAATCAATTTTTTTCTTCCATGTTTATACTTAAAAGGGTTTGCTGCTCTAGTAGATCTTGATTCTTATTGTTCTTTGGATTCCACATTGCCGCCTACTGCATCTTCTTCCTTTTCAGTCCCTACTAGACCTTCCTATTGAAATTCAATTAATGACTCTTCCCTTCCTATCTCATCCTCTTTCCCTCTAAAATATTCTGCATGAAATAGTTCTGCTTTCTCAGTTGAATCTATTCTGTGTCTTTGTCCTTGCCATGTAAACATGAGGCCTTCTGGTATCAGCCATCTGTAATTAACACCTTTTTAAAGTAGTATTTTAGTCAAGAATTTATATTCTCTTCTCATCTCTCTCAGTTTTCTTGGTACTTGTTTCAGGACCACAATCTCCTTGTCTTTATATTTCAGCGTTTTCTCTCTTGCCATCTGTAATATTTGCCTTTTAATTGCTTTCTTGGTAAATCTTATATGAACTTCTCTTGACAGCTTGTTTCTCACTGCATATCTTGTGAAAACTCAGAACACCTCATCTATTCCATCCATCATCTTCTCTTTGGTTATCTTCAATGCTTCTGCCAGGATTTTTATCATTATTTCTGCCAAATTTTCTCCCTTTTCTTCTATATTTTGAAATCTGAGATAAAATTCAGATCTATCGATCTCCCATCTCAGCATTCTACTCTTGTCTTGTTCAACCATGCAAAATCTTCTGTCAATATCTCCAATTTTCTTATCTCTTTGTTTATCTTTTTCTTCAAATTTTTGAAATCTATCGTCATATTTCATCATTTGGTGGGTGTTCTCAATTTTTTAATCTGTTTTTTCTGTTCTTTGTTCAATATTCTCTGTTCTCTTTTCAATATTCTCTGTTCTTACTTGTATTTTTTGAATTCCTTGCATAATCATCTGCAATGTCACTTCCTTTTCCTGCTGCAACATAATCTGTATTGATCTTTGACCTCCAGATGGTGAAGAAGAGGAAGTTGGTATTGAAGAGCCAGCGGCTGTTATCTTTTTGCTCATTTCCAAACAATTAATAAACTATACAATAGCTGAGAAGTACAAGGTCTTCAGTTTCTTCTGTACCTTAATCCACTTATATGGAGAGCAGATATATTCCCAAATAACAGTAAAAAAAAAGAACAATCTTCAGATTCTTGTATACCTAATCCAATTTGTTCCAGTTGTTTAAAAAAGAGAAAGGAAAAAACCTGAATTTTTTGCAGGCCAATGACAATAAAAAATAAAAATAACTGTCTTCAGATTCTTCTTTACCTTAATCCAATTAAATAGAGTAGAGTAGACCAAATACAATTAACAATCTCAAACAAAAAAAGCAAAAGCAAAAAATATTTATCTGTGCAGTAGAAATAATATCTCCAAAAGAGAAGAGAAAAAAAAGAATACACCTTCTTTAAAGAAAGAAAAGAAAAGCACACATACTTCTCCTCCAAAAGGCCACAGTCCAGCTAAAAATAACTGGATAAGGAGGAAAGTAGAGAGGTAACACCAAAAGAAAAAAAAGCAAAGAAGAAAAAAAATCAAGCTTTCTGTCAAAGAGAAAACATTGCCACTATATAATGTCCAAAGCTTTTTGTTAAATTCCAAACAAAATTTACAGTTCTCTTTCTTAACCTTTTTTCTTTCTCTATTTTCTTTCTTTTTTAAAAATATTTTTTATTAATTTTCTTTTTTTTATATCATAAAACATCATTGAATCAACAAACGTTCTTGGCATCTATACAGGATTTTGGTTTAAATATCATAATACATTATATTTCATTTGTCTACTACTAAATAATATCTTTAGCTATAATTACTATTCTTATATCTTTATATAATTTATAAAATTTTATTTTACTTTCTTAAGGGTTGTTTCAATTAACATTTTTGTCTCACTTCTTGGTTCTGTTTGTTAGCCATTTATACCAATTGTTCCAAATTGTAAAGAATTCAGAGTCATCTTTTTCTTTCAATTTCATTGTTAGCATATTCATCTCAGCACTTTCTGTTACTTTGTGTATTATTAGTTCTTCATTGGGGGTATTTGGTGTTTTCCATACTTGCGCAAAGGCTATTTTGTTGTAATATGTAATACTAAGTATTTTACTTCTTTTGGTAATCTTTCTTTGATGATTCCTAAAAGGAAGGATTCCGGTCTGAGCTCAATCTGGTAGCCAATGATCTCTTTTAACCAATTTTTAATTTGAATCCAGTATGTCCTGGCCTCGGGGCACATCTACCACATGTGATAAAATGTACCATCAATTTTTTTGCACTTCCAACATTTGGGACTCATGTTGGAGTAAATTTTTGCCAATCTCATTGGAGCTAAATGCCATCTATAAAACATTTTATGTATGTTTTCTTTGTATGCTGCAGATACCATTAACTTATAATTTATGTTCCATATTTTCTCCCATTTCTCTAATTCTATAGTGTATCCAAAATTCTGTGCCCATGCAATCATTGTACTTTTGACTATTTCCTTTTCCATTTTGAAATCTAATAAATATTTATATATTTTAGTTATATGTTTTTGTTCCGGTCCCATTAATATTTTATCTAATTGGTTCTGCCCTTTGCCAAATCCAAAATCTTTTGAGTCTTTTTTATATTTATTTTGAATTTGCGAATATGGCCACCAATCAATTATAATTTCATTTTCCTTCAGTTCTTGGTTTGATTTTAATTTCCCTTGACTGTTTAATAGTTCTTCATAGCTTACCATTTTCCATAGGTCTAATCTATTTGGATGTATTAAGGCTTCCATGGTTGACAGCCATCGTGGGATTTCCATATAGTGTTTACCTTTGATTTTTTTTCCAGGTTGTGATCAATGAGTCTCTTATTAAATGTTGATTAAAATAGGTATGTACATTACTTTTGTTTTCCCACAAAAATGCATACCAGCCTATCAAGAGATCATGTCCTTCTAATGTTAAGATTCTCTTGTCTCTTATTTTTACCCAATCCTTAATCCAACTCAACATCGCTGCCTGGTAATAAACTCCCATTCTGATAATCCAAGACCGCCTCTGCTCCTATTACCTTGTGATAGTTTTATTTTAATACGTGGTCGCTTGCCCAACCAGACAAACTTGGATGTCATTTTATTTATTTCTATAAAGAAAGATTTCCCTAATTTAATTGGAATCATTTGGAATAGATGTATTAGTTTTGGTAAAGTATTTATTTTCAATGTTGCTATTCTTCCTAATATAGACAGTTTCAATTTGGCCCATAATTCCAATTCTTTTCTAATTTGCTTAATTAGTTTAACATAATTGTCCTCTTTTAATGATGAACATCTGGGTGATATCCAAATTCCCAGATATTTCACCTTTTTTACTATTTGCAGTGCCATTATGTTTTCTAATTCTACTTTCTGTCTTGTACAGTTTTTGACTATCATCTTAGTTTTATTTTTATTTATTTTAAATCCTGCCACTTCCCCAAATTTTTCTATTTGTTGCAACAATATTGGTTCTGAATTCACTGGATCTTCCACTATAAATACCAAATCATCAGCAAATGCCTGAACTTTTATATTCATCATTTCTAATTTTAATTCCATAAATCTCTGGGTTTTGTTTGGTTGCAGCTAGCAACACTTCTAAAGACAAGATAAATAACAAAGGCCATAATGGACATCTTGTCTCACTCCTTTTGCAATTTCAAAGTCTTCAGTGCGATCTCCATTTAATAATACACTTGTTTTTTGATTTGAGTATATTTTTTGTAAGTTTTTTTCTATATTAGTGCCAAAGTTCAGCTTTTTAATTTGATATAGCATGAATTTCCAATTGAGATTATCGAATGCTTTTTGCGCATCTAAAAAAATTAAAGCTGCCTGTTTTTCTGGGTGAGCTTCGTAGTATTCAATCAAATTTAGTACTGTCCTAATATTGTTTTTAATTTGTCTATTTGGCAGGAAACCATTCTGGTCTGTATGTATAAGTTCTCTCAAAATTGGTTTCATTCTTTCTGCTAATATTGTCATAAATATCTTATAATCCATATTTAGCAATGAGATTGGCCTATAGTTCGCAATCAGTTGTTGATCGGTGCCATCTTTTGCAATTAAGGAGATGTATGCCTTGGACCAGGATCCTTGGAAGTCTAGTTTGCGTTAATGCCTCATTATATAGTTCCAGTAATATTGGTTCAAATATTTCAGATAAATTTTTGTATAGTTCGCTTGGTAGACCACCCGGGCCTGGTGTTTTGTTATTTTTTTGTTTTTGTATCGCCTTTTGTAACTCTGTTAATGTTATTTCTTTATTAAGTAGTTCTCTGTTTTCTTCTGAGATTGGGCTCAGACCGTTTCCCTCCAAGTAATATCTAATGTTTTCTTCCATAACTTCTTCTTGCTTATAAAGCTCACCAAAATACCTTTGTGCAATTCTCTTTTTCTCCTCCATCTGATAATACACTGTCCCTTCCTCATCCTTGAGTTGCTGAATTAGTCTTTTCTCTTTCTCTATTTTTAATTTATGGGACAACTACCTTCCTGTTTTATTTGCTGATTCAAAGAAATTATGCTTAAGATGTTTAAAATTATGTTCCTCAATATCTATCAAATTTAGTTCATGTCTAATCATCCCTATTTCTTTCTTAACTTCCACATTTTTTGGGTCTTTCTGGAGTTCATATTCAATTTTTTAAATCCTTTCTTGTAATTCGTTCTGTTTCTTCCATTTTTCTTTGTTTTTCTTAGCTATATAGGCTATTGATATGCCTCTCACGAAGGCCTTTGTAGTGTCCCATAAATTTGGTAAGCTAGTATGTTGTTTTAAATTAATGTTAAAGAATGTTTCTAACTCATTTTTAATTCTTGAGATATATTATTTTTCCTTTGTTATTTGTGAATTTAATATCCATCTCCTTTTCCTTTTACGATGTCCTTTCCATATAATTTTAACGGGGCTATGATCAGCCCCATTAACCCATATCATATCGATTCTGGACCATGATTTTTGTGGACTAGAATAAAATGTATATTTCTTCTCATTTGGATTCCTCTTCCTCCATATATCTTCCAAATTGGACTCATGTGTTAAATCAAAAAATTTTTTGGGTAGAATTCTCTTTTTTCTCTTCCTAGTCCCTTCTATACTAATATAGTCTTTTTTAACATCAACAATGGCATTAAAGTCCCCTATCAAGCAAATATTTTCTTCACCTACACTAATTATTTTTTCATATAGTCCCTTATAAAACTTCTTCTGGTTATCATTAGGGGCATATATCCTCACCAATAGTAATTGTTTTTGATGTAAATTAATTTGTATCATTAAAATTCTGCCTTGTTCATCAGCATAGTTTTTTTTTGTGTTTATCCCTTTTTTAACGTAAATTGCTACCCCCTTTTCTTTTGATCTGCCAATGCTGTAAATAATACACCTAACTTGGGATATTCTAAATATTTTTTTGTTTTGTTTTTGGATATGTACCTCCTGCAGGCATATAATGTCAACATTATGTTTAGTTAGTTTAGTTAATATTTGTTTCCTCTTGACCTGGGAGTTTAATCCATTGATGTTTATTGAGAGTAGTTTAATTTCTTCTTCCATTGTTGATTCTGAGTCTACCTAAATCTTCTTGCTTCTCTTTGCGGTCTTACTCTTAGTCCTTCTCTCCTTGGGTATTCTCTCTTTTCTTTGCCTCTCCCTTCTTGGTCTGTTTCCTGTATTCCCTGTTGCTGATCTTGTTGGTCCTCCTGACTCTTGCTTTCTGCCTCTTCTTTACTGCTCCCCTCTTCCTCTATTTCCACCAACTGATCATAAAGTTCTTGCACCTTTTCAATACTATCAATTTTTACTCTTCTTTCTTGCCACATCACCAGCATTCCTTCAGGGACCAGCCATCGGAATCAGATGTTTTGTTTATTATTTATTTATTTATTATTTATTTATTTATTTATTTATTTATTTATATGCCGCCCTTCTCCAGAGACTCAGGGCGGCTTACAGTCTATGGAGCACTATGCTAAGTGCTCGGCAATAGCCTTCATTCCATTGTATATGCCTGCTTATTACTAGAGCTTTTTGGCCCCCTCAAGCGGCATTTTTACAAAGTCAGCTTATTGCCCCCAACAATCTTGGGTCCTCAGTTTACCTACCCTGAGAGGATGGAAGGCTAAGTCAACCTTGAGCCTGGTGGGATTCGAGCCTGCACTAATTGCAAGCAGCTTGCACTAAGTGCTAGATGATTAACAGCCTGCACCACCAAGGCCCTATTCAGGAGTATTGCCAGAGATCTGTAGTCCTTCCTCAACTCTCTTACCCACCTTGGAATTTGTTTCAAGGTCGTCTCTTTTTCTTTATACATCATCAGCTCATCCTTTGTGATTCTATATACAATATCTCTTACATTTTTTCTGGTGAACCTGATGTGGACCTCTCTAGGTCAGGGGTCACCAACCTTTTGGACCTCGGGGACCACCAAACTCATAATTTTAGATCCCAGGGACCACTAACTGGTTCTGTGGGTGTGGCCTAATTTGTGGGTGTGACTTGGTGGTCATGTGACTGGCTGGGCATGGTTTGTATGTAAATATTATAAATATTGATATAAATATTGAATTTTTTATAAAAAAGAGCATATATGTGTGTGTGTGTGTGTGTGTGTGTGTGTGTGTGTGTGTGTGTGTGTAAGACTTTGTGCTTACACAAGGGTACATGTGGTAATTGTAACTAAAATCAAAAAAAGAAAAAATAATAAATTATTAAAAGCACGGAAAGAAAATGTCTTCTCCTGGTCTAGCCTGGCCAGCTGGACAGAGTGAAGAACACAGAGTTCAGTTTTCTTTTCTCTCTGTGCTTTTAAGAAAAGCCCAAAGTTATTAGTGAATGTTTTAAGTTCATTTAAAAGAAAAGTTTCATTCTTGCATTTACTGTGTGTTTAAATGATTTTACCTGTTCATCTTTTTCCTGAAGCATATGAATCCATTTTTTCCTTTCTCATCTGTTGAAACTGATTTATCTGTTGAAACTGATTTATCTGTTTAATAACTGCAATACTAATGTGTTGTTGTTTTTCCCTCAAACTCTGCCTGCAAGCTATCTACCCCACCCCCCAATCTCTTATCCTGCAAACAAGGTCTTTCCTGGTAAGATTTACCAGCAAAGGGGTTAGGGGCCTTGTTCTTATGTCTTTCAACCCAGCAACACATGGAAACAGATACTGCCTCCAGAGGACCCATTCCAGCCAGTAATTGGGTTTGGATCCAGTCCTCCACTGAAAGTTATCACAGCAACCAGAGTGGAGCAGACCTTCCCAAGCCTGACCCATACCATCAGGCCAAGCCTAATGCCACCCAAAGACATGAAGGAAAGGACCTGAGATGGACCAGTAAAAGACTAAAAGACTCTTTTCAATCACCAGAAGACAGTTAGAAAGATTATGGGGGGAGGGTGGAAATTCATTGTAATGTGAAATTCATTGTAATGTTTTCTTTCTTGTATCATTTATACTGTAACCAGTTTGATATACTCATGTATTTGGGA
The DNA here is from genome assembly GCA_023653725.1 of Bungarus multicinctus. Taxonomy (NCBI): domain Eukaryota; kingdom Metazoa; phylum Chordata; class Lepidosauria; order Squamata; family Elapidae; genus Bungarus; species Bungarus multicinctus. The sequence continues at coordinate 167,319,163 of CM042834.1, read as the reverse complement.
GTGGCTGGCCCAGCAACTTCTGTCTGGTGGGAGGGAAAATTGTCCAGCATGTTTGTATTATCTGTATTGCAAAAGTAGCTGCATACACAAGCACACAGAGAGAGACACACCATTCAGAATTAGACATAGCTTACCTCCATGCAAAGCTGCTCCTAGCTTCCCTTTTTGTGTGTGTGTGTTTGGTGTTTTTTTTTCTGCTCTGTGGCACTAAGGCCCAGTCATATCTCCCTGCTAATCCCATGGGGGAGAGGGCATCTCCCTCAGGCAATTCCCTCACTTAAATTCCCCTATCTTAAAGAGATAGCAGAAAAGAGATCTCCAAACCCCAAGCCCTGACTGTGACTCACAAATAATGCTGCCCAGTTGCCCAGGAAAGCAGGATATGTTGCACTGGTGGTCTCATGAGTAGGTGTCCCAGGGCTCATTGTGTGTAATTTTAAAAATACTAAATAGCCTGGATTGCACACTGGCTAACCTCAAATTGGCCTCACAAACCCTGGAAGCTAAGAGCTAGGCAGGTTTAGTAACAATCCCTTGGAAATGGGCAGTCTTTAAAGGCAAACCATGGCTGTGAAGAATGTAGGGGCTTGTGCTTACAACCTGACTGTAAACTCACAAAAAGTACATCAAACATCTGAAAATTAATTGGCATGAAAAATTGGATACTGTAAAAAAATATTTTTCCAGAACTTTTCCCAGGCTGCTAGACCTTCATGGTTGAAAGCTTTTGGGAGCCACTGAAGGAATCCTTTTCTGTTGCCTTTTTTTTAATGCCTCCCACTTTGCATCAGAAAAATTAAAAGCACCCATTAAGTCTCCCTGATCTGATCGGTTTTTAATGTTTTGCCAATAATGTGTGTTCTATCCACATATTTTGGCAAAAAGGGGGGATTGTTGGAAGTTAAAACCCACCCCACTCCTAGGAAAATGAAATATTTTAGGATATACTAAAAAGGCAGAATATTTCCCCTAAAAAGAGAAGTAGAAACTCAGAAGCAGAAACTTACCTCAGAAGCAGAAGCTCACCCCCATTGTTAATGAGTGGGCCATTAAGGACTAAGTCAGAATATTCTACATAATAAAGGCCTCTGCCCACCTCACCACCTGGCCTGGAAAGATTGCATCAGCCACCACTCAGGTGAAGCCATGTGGTCAAGGCTAAGACCCCCACCCCTGGGAGTCTGACAGCCAACATCTTGAAACATGTGATCATCCTTTTCATTTTGGAGCTCCAAGCTATGTGGTCCTATCCACCATTAAACCATCTTTCCAAACAGCCTCTGTTAAGTATTTAGCAGAGTATCCTTGGTGTCAAGGATTAATACAGCAGATGGAAGTAGTGTTCAGATTGTAGCAGTGAGTATAGAACAACACAAGCACAGCAGTTGAAGTTCAAAGTCTTTTATACAGTGATATAATCACAGTCCAAGTTCCATTCCAATATCATACACAGTTCATCCATCAGTAGATTAGCTTACTAACCATTCTTGTTCAGTAGATATAACAGCAATACATCATCTTCAATACATCCATGCATCAATGGAGAAATATGGTTACAATGTTGAAGATACTTGCCAAGTAGCAGAGTAGCATAGTAGAAGCCTAGCAAACCAATAGCAGCATTCCTGTAGTTCAAACACAAACACTAACAGACACACTAGCTATGTGCTCTCTGGCTTCTTACTATATAGCTCTCCTACTTCCTGTAGCCAATTAGCATCGTGGTTACAAGATAGTGCTGAGTCATTTCTGACTTGCAGCCATATAGTAAACCAATACAGTTAAGTTTCTTAAAGAAACCTAACATACTCCCCTTTGGTTTATATATATAAACAACCATTATATATACACATATATACACATACAGTGTCTTTTTCCCCACTTGGAACTGAACCCAGAAGGATATTTCTTCCAACACTAGAACTCCTTCTGGTTGCCATTGGGGGCATATATCCCCAGCAATAATATTTGTTTTTGTTGAATCATTAATTCTACCATTAATATACAACCACTTTCTTCAGCATAAATTTGTTTGGCTTTTATCCTTTTCTTAATATACATTACTACCCCTCTTTTTTTGTTTTGCTCTGCCAAAGCTGTATATAATACTCCTAATTTGGGATAATTTAAACATTTACTATATTTTTTTTGGATTTGCATCTCTTATAGGCACACAATATCTGCTTTTTGTTTTTCTAATTTTACAAAGGTTTGTTTTCTCTTGGCTGGGGAATTTAATCCATTAATGTTTATTGAGATCTGTTTAATTTATTCCTCCATTTTACTAATTGTAGGCCTGTCTTTGTCTTCTGTTGGTTCTTACTTCTCTCTGTGTTCTTAGTCTTAGGCCTTCTCGGTTGTTCTCTCTCTTCTTTGCCTTTTTCTTCTTGTTCTGCTTCTTGTATCTCCTGCTGTTGGTCTTCTTCGCTCCTACTTTCCAACTCATCCTTATTGCTTTTTTCTTCTTCCGAGCCCACCAACTGCTCATAAAGTTCTTGTGCCTTATCAATATTATCAATTGTGATTCTCCTTTCTTGCCAAGTGACCAACATTCCTTCTGGGGCTAGCCATCGAAACCATATATTTTGTTTGTTCAATAGCATTGCTAGGAATCTATATTCTTTCCTTTGCTCCCTCACTCATCTCAGAATCTGTTTTAAGGTCACAATTTCTTTATCCTTGTATGTCTTCAGTTCGTCTTTTGTGATTTTGGTAATATGATGTCCCTCACCTTCCTCGCAAATTGTATGTGCACCTCTCTCAGCAGTTTGTGTCTCCTCATGTAATTTGTGTGTATTCTGTACAACTCATTGAGTTCATTCACAATTTCTTGCCAGTCTCTCTGCATCGCTTCCGCTATTAGTTCTGACATGATAACTCCTAAATCTTTGTCTTTAGCTTCTGACATGTTCTGGAATCTCAAATAGAATGTGGTGTGTTCCATTTTAGGTGTACTATCAAATCTTCCAGATTCTTATTCATCACCATTACTTTCCTATTCATCACTTCAAACTTCTTTTCTGTTTGTTCTGCTTTAACTTCTACATTTTTATTTTTTGCTTGTTTCTTTCTATTGATTGTTGGATTGTACCTATTTTTTCATCTAATTTATGGATATCACCTTTCATGTCTCCCATCTCTGTCCTTAGTTCCGTATGGTTCTTCAACATCGTCTCCTTCATTTTTAACAATGTTTCCTGTATGGCTAACAATGTTATTTGCATCACTTGCATATTAGAGGTGTTACCCATCGTTTCCATGCTAAACATCTCCTCAATCAATTCCTGGCCAGATGGTGATACAATGGACAATGTTGAACTTGATGTAATTTTTCTTCCTTTCAATGTCGTTGTTGTGAGGTTTGTCATGTTTTTACTATATAGTTCTTCCCACTTCACCATCCACAGTTGTTTTCACACGTTTTTCTCTATCCGCTCTATCCATGCAATTCAGCACAATACAATACTTTATGCTTACATATATCCTTTAACCAAAGTTCTGCACTAATTTGTTAATATTTTGTTAATGTTATTAAATATGTATAATATTCCTATAAATAATACTATATTTGTACAATATAATAAATCTACCTTCCTTAACTTAATTCATTAATTACTTATCTCTCTAATAAATTTCTAGTCTGATTCTAACTTCATAGATAGCTAAATCCTTTGTAATATAGTTTATCAATGTTTATCAATATTAATATACAAGTACCCTATTTACTTTTTAAATAAGAAATAAAAAACCTTAAAATATTACCACCAGTTTTTTATCAATATATTACTTTTTATACAATATATTACATTAAAATCAGTTAATCAAATCCACTTAGTATACCTAAGTAAGAACAATTCTGTTTTAAAATTTATTTGTTGTGTTGTCATTTCTTCTAACCACTTTTTATCTTTAATCAATATTTTTTCGCCATTGGACATCCACCACATATGGTAATAGGACCCCGGTATCTATTTACATTTCCAGCATTTTGGTGATGTTTTGGAACATCTTTGCCATTCTTGCTCATGGCAAATGCCATCTGTAGAACATTTTGTAAAGGTTTTCTTTGTATGTTATTGACATTGTTAGTTTGTAATTTCTTTCCCAAAGTTTTTGCCAAAATTTTTGACCCATACTATCATAGTTTATTTTACATGTTTTTCTTCCATTTTAAAGTTCAATAGGTAATTATCTATTTTCTTTACTTTATCACCTGTCCCTAGAAATTTCTGATCTAATTCTAGGAGTTCTAGGGGTTCTTTAGAGAATCCATATATTTCTACATCTTTCTTGTGTCTTGATTATATTTGAATATGTGGCTACCAGGCCAAATCAATTCCTTTATTTTTTAGTTCCTGTTTTGATTTTAGGTCCCCTTGTTTGTTCAGGATATCATTATACCTTATTATTTTTTCCAGTTCAAGAACATTTGGATGTATTGGCGCTTCCATCGTGAATAACCAGACCAGTATTTTCATGTAATGATTCTCTTTGATTCTTTCCCATACTGAAAGCAGAGCATTCCTGATATAGTGCCTTTGGAAATATCTATGTATTTTACTTTTCCCATACCTCATAAATTCATGCCACCCCAATTGTAAGTCATGACCTTCTAATGTCAATATTCTTTTGTTTTTCAAATTTATCCATTCTTTCAATCATGTGAACACTGTATTACACCATGTAATACAGCTCCCAATCCAGTAGCCCCCCCCTATTTTTGGTGTCTTGTAATATTTTCAGTTTGATTCTTGCTTTTTTCCCTTGCCAGACAAACGTTAAAATCAATTTATTTAAGTCCTTAAAGAACTTTTTTCCTAGTTTTATCAGAATTGCTTGAAATAAAAATAGCAATTTTGGTAGGATATTCGTGTTTGTTGTGGCTATCCTTCCGACCAACAACCGCTGTAGATTTCTCTATTTTTCCAAATCTGCCTTTTTTTGTCCTAATTGTCCAACAATAAGCCAAGCCTTATGTTTCAAGCTATAAATCCAATGTCCAGGAGTCTTTGAGTTCAAAAGTTAATCTATTTCTTTTAGATAATCCAAGTGTCAGCCTTCAAGATTTCTTTCCTTTGCTTTGCATCTTTTGGCTGTCATAAGTAATGGGGGAGGAGGAGTGAAATAGTTGTGGGGAGTGAGCTGGAGGTTTTTGAGAATATACTGTATAAGTTGGGGGGGGGGAAGTTTCTTGTTTAAGCTTCTTTCCTATGCTATGCACAAGCATACCTCTTATTTATTTATTTATTTGATTTTATATACTGTCCCCTCTCCCAACGGGGCTCAGGGCGGTGTACAGCCAAGTAAAAACAACACAATTACAAATACAATTTTAAAATAGAATTTAAAATAGATTAAATTAGTGGCTGGAGTACAATAAAAATAAAACTGAACAAGGAAAAAATTTAAAAAGCTACAACCATTAAAACCAATTAAAACCCTACCAGTAACTCTAGGCCAACCTGGCTTGTTGGAAAAGGTGGGTCTTCAGCGTGCGCCGGAAGGTTCGTAGGTCAGGGATAGTTCTCATCTCCGGGGGTAATTCATTCCAGAGGGAGGATGCTCCCACAGAGAATGCCCGCACCCTCAGGGTCGCCAGCTGGCATCGCCCAGCTGACGGCACCCTGAGGAGGCCCACCCTGTGGGAGTGCACTGGCTGACGGGAGGCCAATGGTGGCAGCAGGCGGTCCTGTAAGTACCCAGGTCCCAAGCCATGGAGCGCTTTAAGGGTGACCACTAACACCTTGAATTGCACCCGGAAGGCCACCGAAAGCCAATGCAGCTGACGCAGGAGCGGTGTAACATGGGAGCTCCGAGAAGCCCCCCAAACCACCCGTGCGGCCACATTCTGCAACAGCTGAAGCCTCCGGATGCTCTTCAAGGGGAGCCCCATGTAGAGAGCATTGCAATAATCTAGGCGGGAGATGACGAGGGCAGATGTGACTGTGCGGAGTGCATTCCAATCCATAAAGGGCTGCAACTGGTAGATCCTACAGACCTGACAAAAAGCTCCCCTGGCAACGGCCACTATATGATCTTCTAACGACAGCCATACATCCAGGAGGACTCCCTCAAAATTTTTCCCCCCACGGCCAGCGATAGAGTTAGCTGGCTGTATCTGGGTGCCGGAAACCACAGCCACTCGATTTTGGCCGGGTTGAGTCAAAGCCTGTTTTGCCCCATCCAGCTCCGCACGGCTTCCAGGCACCGGGTCATCACTTCAATGGCTTCGTTGGGGTGGCTTGGGGTAGAAATGTATAACTGAGTGTCATCAGCATACTGATGGAGCTCTACCCCAAAAGCACGGATGATCTCACCCAGCGGCTTCACATAAATGTTGAACAGCAGGGGCGAGAGAACAGACCCCTGAGGCACCCCGCAAATCAAGCATCTGCCCCCCTGCCAACACAAATTGTGAACGGTCAGAGAGGAAGGAGGAGAACCACCGTAACATGGTGCCTCCCACTCCCAGCCCCCCCAGCCATCGCAATAAGATACTGTATCAAAAGCCGCCGAAAGATCTAATAGGACCAAGACAGAGGAACAGGCCCTCCAGAGATCATCCACCAATGTGACCAACGCCATCTCCGTGCTGTGCCCAGGCCTAAAACCCAATTGGCGTGGATCTAAATAGACAGCTTCATCCAGATGATGAGGAAGCTATCGTGCCACCACACTCACAACAGCCTTCGCCATAAAGTGAAGGTTGGAGACCAGGCGATAGTTAGATAATAATGTTGGGTCCAGGGACAGTTTCTTGAGGAGGGGCCTCACCACCACCTCTTTCAAGGCAGCAGGCAAAAGCCCCTCACTCAAGGAAGCATTAATAATACCCTGGAACCAACCTCTTGTCATCTCCTGGGTGGGCAAAACCAGTCAGGAGAGACACGGATCCAGTAAACATGTGGTTGCATTAAGCCCACCCAGTATCCTGCCACGTCCTCGAGGGTCACAGGAACGAACTCACTCCAAATGACCTTCCCGAAAATCCACCCGCGCCCTCCCGTCCAGAGTTGCCCAGTCAGAGTCCAACCCATCCCGAATCTGAGCGATTTTATCCTGCAGAAAATTCAAAAAATCCTCGGCCCGTCCTTGCAAAGGATCCTCTCTCACTCCCACATCTAAAAGGGAGCGGGTCACCCTAAAAAAGGCGGCCAGGCGACTTTTTGCGGATGCAATAAGGGCAGAAAAGTAAGAAAGCTTTGCCGCCCTTATTGCCACTAAATAGGTCCTAATATGGGACTACAATAGTGTTTGGTCAGATCCGGAGTGGGTGGTCCTCCAACCACTATCTAGGCATCTTTTCTGGTGCTTCATCTCCCTCAGCTCCTCAGAAAACCAAGGAGCCAATTGGGATTGGCACCGGATCAGAGGCCGCAAGGGCACGACCCGGTCAAGGGCCTCAGCTGCCACCCTATCCCAGGTGGCCACTAAGTCCCCAACTGAGTCATGTGTGCGAGCATTGGGAAACGGCCCAAGCTCCATCAGGAACCTATCCGGTCCATCAGGCGCCTGGGGTGGTACCATTTTATCGGCCCCGCCTCCCCATGATGAGGGGGTGTGGCATGGAAGTCCAGCCTAAGGAGCGAATGATCAGACCATGACAGGGACTCTACAACATCCCCTATACTTAGATCTTCCTACCACTGTCCAGAGATAAAAACCAGATCCAAGATGTGACCCCCAACATGTGTGGGGTCCCGAATTAATTGGGTCAGGCCCAAGGCTGTCATGGAAGCCAGGAACTCCTGAGCAATCCCCGAGGTCCCACTGGCTAAGGGTAGGTTGAAATCCCCCATGACCATATGCCTGGGGGTCCCAATCGCTAAGCCGACTGTGACCTCTAGGAGCTCAGGCAGGGCCGATGTCACATACCAGGAAGCCAGGTATGTGATCAATAGGCCCATCTGAACCCCGGAACCACACTTCATGAAGAGGGATTCACATCCAGGCATCTGAGGAACAGTGGATTCCCTAGGACACAAATCTTCCTTAATAACAACCGCAACCCCCCACCCCTCCCCTGGGCCCTCGGCCGATGAAAAACACGAAACCCAGCTGGGCACATCTCCACCAGGGGAACACCTCCTTCATGGCCCAACCAGGTTTCGGTAACACCTGCCAGGTCCGCTCCCCCATCCAAAATCAGATCATGGATAAGGGGGGCTTTGTTAACTACGGACTTGGTGTTACATAACATCAACCGAAGGCCTGGAGCCCGATGATTCGGACAACCCGGGGAACGGGAAATGACCTGGAGGTCAGAGCGCACCACCACAACAAACAGCGGGGGCGGGCTCCCGAAACATAATATGGCCCCCTGTCATCGCCATATCTGCCTCTTCATCAAAATAGGCCAAGGTCAATGGACAGATACCTGCATCACCATCTGAAGATGCCCACATGACATTACATACAACTTTAATTGGATGGACAGTTTGAACTATTGTGGGTGGGAATGTTGCCATAACTTTGTATATGTGATTTTCATGCTCAATTCCTCAGATTCAAAATCTCTTTGATCCAACCTGCTAGGTTTCAGGTAGCAGCCCCAGTATTATTCCACGAAAAGAAAAATGGCTTGCTTCATCTGTGCATTGACTATAGAAATTTAAATGCGATTTCGGTGGAGAACGTGTGCCCCCTCCCCTTGATGAAGGACATGTTGGCCCACCTAGCCAAAGGGAAATTTTTTTACAAAACTTGATTTGAGAGAAGCTTACTACCGAGTTCGAATCAAGGTAGGAGATGAATGGAAAACTGCTTTTAATTGCCCAATGGGATGTTTCCAATTCAACATTCTCCTCTACAGGAGGCCCCTGCTGTATTCATGCAAATGATAAATGAGGGTTTTGCATGAACATTTATACAAAGGGGTACTGGTTTATCTGAATGATATTCTTATCTATACCAAGACTCGCGACAAACATGTGAAATTAGTGCGATCAGTTTTGAAAGAACTTCGAGCTGCTGAGCTGTACACAAAGTTATCCAAGTGTGAGTTCCACCAGGAGAAAATTGACTATTTAGGCTATCGCGTATCACATGATGGCATAGAAATGGATCTGGGGAAGTTCGTGCCATTTTGAAATGGGCCCCTCCACGCACCAGAAATCAATTGCAAAGTTTCCTGGGATTTGCTAATTTTTACCGTCAGTTTATCCCAGCTTTTGTGAAGATTGCAATGCCTATTACAAATCTCCTAAAAACCAAGGGGAAGGTGAAACCGAAGTCCAGTCGACCGCTAGAGTGGTCCATGGAGTGTCAAGCCACTTTTGAGAAGCTGAAATGACTTTTTGCAGCTGAGCTGTTGCTAAAGCACCCAGACATGGATGCCCCTTTCGTAATCCAAGCTGATGCAAGTGATGTTGTGGTGGGGGTGGTGCGACTACAAGCAAACAAGATGGGGATTCTGCAACCGTGTGCATACACCTCCCGTAAACTAACTGAGACAGAAAAAAGATGGGCCATTTGGGAAAAAGAAGCTTTTGCAGTTCATTGGGCTCTGTTAACCTGGAGGCATTTTCTAGAGGGGGCAAAACACCCCTTTGAGGTGTGGACAGATCATAAAAATTTAGAGGCTCTAAAAATGCCTCAAAAATTGTTGCCTAAGCAAGTTCGCTGGGTGCAATACTTCAAACGATTTAACTTTTCATTGAAGTACATTCCAGGGGGGAAGAACTTTATGGTGGATGCACTGTCTAGGTTGCCTCAATATAATAGTGCCCATCCAGAAATGATTCGCCCTATTGTCCCAACTAGACAGTTGGCGGCTCCAGTGGTTACTAGAGCCCAGAAACAAGGGGAAATTGTTTTATCAAATGATATATCTGCACAATTAAAAGAAGCTCTGAAACTTGATGATTGGTTCCTGACTCACTCAAATAACTAGGTTAGAGATGGATTGGCATGGGTGGGGGCTTGTTACTATTTTTTTATTTGTCTGCTAAACGTCCAGATAACATCCGTTATCATGTTATTATAGCAACTAAAATATGAGTGTCTTGTGATGTCTGATTTACTGCGCATGCTTGCAGGGGAGGAATTTTACTTTCTTTTCTTTCTTTTTCTGTACTTCTTAGATTGTGCTTCCTAGTTATGTGTAATAAAAGTATACTGCAAAGGAAAGCAGTATATGTATTTTTATCTTGGCTGTTCACCGCCCCAAGTCCCTTTAGGGAGAGGGGGCAGTATATAAGTCCAATAAATAAATAAATAAATAAATAAATAAATAAATAAATAAATAAATAAATAAATTAATTAATTAATAAAAGCACGGTTCACCCCCTCTAATTTATGAAAACTGAATTTTTTCGCTTTGACATTGGTAGCAGAGGATGGTTGTGAATTTGCGATGTTTTTCTTTGCCGGTTGCTTTGATAGTAAGCAGTTAAGTTTTTTTTAGTCAGTTAGTTCACAACATCCAAGGACGTTGTGTTTAACATGCCGCACAAGATTTATTATCATTCAAAATCACTAAGGAGGATACCATAAGACTTTGGCAGACACCGCTTACTTCTGCTACTTGTCTGGAGGAGGTTGCTATGGGAGGACAAGAAATCAGGTCTGTACCATGTTTTGTTTATGATGCATGCTCCCATGCTACTCCAGAGGCCCAAGAATATGAAAAGCTTGGTGCTAAGCCTAAAGTTATGCAGTCAGATGAGCATTTTTCACCCAAAGAGAAAGGTGAAATTCATTATTCTCCATTGAGTCCCAAGCAGACAATGTGTGAGAAAGCTGTGCAGGATTATATGCAACATATTGCAGTTTTTGAACACAGCCTACAGCAAGCTAAGGCTTTTGCCCTATCCCTTCAGCCAGATAAGGGTGTGGTTGGAGTTCCTGAGTCCTCCATCTTGCTTCCTTCATCAAAGCCAAGGGACCACCCACAAATTGGTCACAAGGGCCTGGTGTCAGACCAATCAGAGCAGAAAGCTTTGCCTACATCACCACTATCCCATGATATATCTTGTGATGCTGACTCAACTGAAACAGCAAGAGCTTCTGCGATTTCTAATGTTGTAGCACCATCTGCTGGTGACTTGCGTACAATACATGAACAATTACAAAAATTACAAAGAGCCTTTACAATGATGTCAATAAGTCAGTCTGCTGTACAAGTTGATATACCACCTCCAACTGTTGCTCCAGCTGTGCAAAAGCCTTCAGCAGGTCCACCAGTGCCAGCACCTGTGCCAGCTCCAGCACCTCCTGGTGCCCAAGCAGGCATTGCTCAACCAGCGCAAGTTATACATGTTCCTCTTCAACAATCTTCTATCACCCCACTGACTGGTGATTCAAAATTAAAGTGTTCAGGACAAAATTACAAGGCATGGGTCAGTGAAGTTAGCATTTTACTTCATAGAGAAGGTATTCACTATATGGTGTTTAATCCTCCACCATAATCTTGGCCTCCCGACATAATAGGATTGGATATTAAAGCATACACGACATTATTGATGTCAATGGACACTGAACTGCAGATTACTTTTTCATCTGATGCAACTGCCCAACAAATTTGGGATCAATTAGAAGCATGTTACCAGCCTATTTCAATTGAATCTACACGTTTGCTCTTAACTGAATGTCATGGTTCAAAATTGAAATCTGATGTACCTATTGGAGAACATTTAACTAAACTGAAGGGAAAGAGAAAAGAACTTGCTGAACAAGGTTATGTTGTGGATGATTTTCAAATGATCAGTGTTATTATTAACTAATAACATAATTGAATCATGAATGGAAAATGCCATTTCAAAGATTAATCAAGTGCCTATTGCTCAGCGCACAGTTGATCATGTATGCAGAATTTTAACCAAAGAAGAAGCATTCATGCAAGCCATGCCTCATTTTTGAGGGGACCACCTGCATCAAGAGCTCCAGTAAAGCGTAACTTCCGAGGAAGAGCTTTCATTCCAAGGATGCCAAGATGTGGTCTGTGGTCATTTGGGGTATATTGTCCGGGATTGTCCCCAACGATCTCTAGCACCCACCACGTACCAGCTCAGAGGAATAGATTCCAGAAGCAGGGGCAGAGGAGAAAGACAAGTTCATTGTGGTCCCAGTGTGATCTACAAGCTCCACACATCACATTGGCTTTAACCAACGATCCACAATCTCATCCGGATTATGACAGAGAGACATCTCTGGACTTTGGACAGTGGAGCAGCAGTGGATGTTACCTACAGAAAAGATCTTTACACAGAGATGCACGAGCCTGAACCTGATATGTGTGAACTGTACACTTTTTCCAATAATTCTGTTCAGGTCAAAGGAAAAGGAACTGTTTATATTGAAGAGCTAGATGCATTTATTCCTGATGTTTATTATATACCAACAGCAACCAGCAGTTTGCTTAGTCAGAGTCATTTGTTGAGAGTATCCAAGTACCAGGTTCACCATTTTGAAAAAGCAAGTTATGCGGTTAAAGAGGGTAATATTGTTGCTGAAACCATATTAATTGGTGGTGTTTATTACCTAAAGCCAAAATTTACCTCACAAACACAGGCAAGTATACATTTTCCAACAAGAAGGAGCACAGGCCCAGAGAGAAATGTCCCAGAGAGAAATCCTGTTGCTACCCCAAAGGTTCCTAAAACCAACAAAAGTCAGAAACAGGTTGCTCAAATCAAGCCTGAGGTTCCTAATAAAAATGTTGAGAATTCACTAACAGGTAAACCTTTGCATTCCAGGTGTATCCGTAAGTGGCATAGAAGATTGGGGCATGCCAGTTTTCGTGTTCTTAAGCTAGATGCCAGAATTCGTAAAAGGTTTGGATCTGAAGGGGTGCAAGGTGTCCTTGGATTGTGCTGTATGCATGAAAGCTAAATCCAAGGCAGCAGCCATTCCAAAATGCGCTACATGCCTATCAACACACATTTTTGATTTGGTACATACAGACATAGTAGGTCCATTTGCACCAACACTTGGTGGTAAAAAATATTTCTTAACAATTGTTGATAATTATTCTAGATATGGATTTGTATTTCCTATGAAAGAAAAATCAGAGACCTTTCAGATCTTTAAAGACTTTGCAACCTATGTCAACATCCAACATGATGTTCACATCGCTAGAATTCAAAGTGATTGCGATGCTGAATTCATGTCCCAGCGTTTTCAGGACTGGATGCATAAGAAAGGAATTCTGCACCAGATCTCAGCTCCTTACGTTCCTGCGGAAAATGGAGTGGTGGTTCGTAGAAATGCGGTCCTGCAAACCATGATGCATTGTCTCCTAGAAGATGCTAATCTTAGTCTCCCATACTGGGGTGAAGCAATTAAATATGCAAACTACATTATTAACCATATCTGGAATAGTGTACTAAATCAGACACCTTTCTTCATGTTATATGGGTATAAACCCAATTTGAAAAATATCCATATTTTTGGTTCATACGCCATGGTGAATATTCCTTTAGCTCAAAGAAAGAAAGGAGGTTGAGCAGCAAAGAGATGAGATTCATGGGTATTGATGACAATTCAAAATGCAGCAAGTTCGTTGACCCCAGACATGTAATAGTGGTTTCTTAATCATTTAATTTTGAGGAAGATGCTGACTGGTCCAGGATTCACTCCAATGATCCTGGAGTTTATTTCCTAGAAATGATGCTACTCATGCCATGCAGTCTGATGATCAAGATTCTCAGGCGGATGTTCCATCAATAGTTCTTCTCAACCAGAGGTTCCGTCTTCACAAGCTGTCGATGCTGATGCTAGTGATGAGGAAGGAGACGAGGACGAAATGGAAGAAGAATGGACCATTGTTCTGAAATGTTCCGAGGGGGTCAATAAGGAGATCCCTCCGAAGAGATATTCGTGGCAATTGACAAAAGCACCCTTACCTTTGATTTGTGCTGTTACACTGCCTCCTGACAAGTTCATACAAATTAAGTATCTTCCTGATTCAGAGCAAGAGAAATGGTATGAGGCAATGCAGGCTGAAATGGACAGTCTAAAGCAACTCAAGGTATTTACGCCTGCAAGTCCTCCAGCAAATAAGAAAATTATTGGCACTAGATGGGTCTACAGAATCAAAAAGAAGCCAAATGGTGAGTCATTATACAAAGCCAGACTTGTAGCTCAGGTTTCGCTCAACATTATCCTGAGGACTACACAAATACTTACTCACCAACAGTTTGGACTGAGAGTGTAAAAATTGCTTTAGCCACTGCAATATTCTTGGTTTAGAAGTGTTCCAATTCAATGTTGAAACAGCTTATTTACATGCTGACCTGGATGAAGAAATTTACATCAAAGATCCTCCAAGGTTCTGAAAACAAGAAGGGGATACTTGGCTATTAAACAAAAGTCTTTATGGTCTGAAACAGTCTGGTTTAATGTGGTATTTATGTCTTACTGACAAACTAAATTTAATGGGTTTTATTAAATCCGAAACTGATGAATGCGTGTTCACAAAAAGATCTGAGAATATATATGAGATAATTCTTGTTTATGTTGATGATATTGTTTATATTGGTCCAAATAAGCAAATGAGTGAGAGTTTTGCTAAAGCATTGCAGAAATATTTTACATTGAAATCTTTAGGTTATTTACATTGAAATCTTTAGGTTATACACTTATTTGGGTGTTCAGATTACTAAAACTCAGAAGGGGTTTAGTATTGCACAAAAGGATAAGATTGAACAACGGTTGCATCATTGCAATATGAAGGATGCTAAAACAACTCGCATACCTATGCAAACAGATTTTCTTAATCTGTCACATGAACCAAGTCCTGATTTTGAAGATCAAACACTTTATTGTTCAGTAATTAGTAGTTGGACTAGACCAGATATTGCACTTAGTGTTAATCTTTTGTCACGACACGTAGGTAAAGCAAAACAGTTTCATTGATTATGCATTAAGAAGTTGTTGAGATATCTGAAGCACACTAAAAATATGAAGTTGTTATTAGAACTGACACATTCTAACTATACAGGATTATGTTGTTATGCAGATTCTGATTGGGTGAATGATAAAAAGTCATGTAAAAGTACTTCAGGTTATATGGTATTCTTAAATGGATGTCCTGTTTACTGGCATGTACGTAAACAAAATTTTATTTCTTGTTCATCTACTGAAGCTGAATATGCTTGTGTTTCAGATGCATGTAATTCTTTAACGTGGTTTGATGCTTTAGTTACAGATATCTGGACTCACCCGATCCAGCCAATCACTGTGATGGAAGACAATGAATCTGTGGTTTATATTTCCAAAACCCATTTCACAGGTTCTAGGTCCAGACACATTGTCATTCATTATAAGAACATAAAGCAATTAGTTAAACAAGGTTTCATTACCTTACAGTATGTGTCCACACATGATCAGATTGCTGACATGCTCAACAAACCACTTGCAGCTGCTCAGCATGAATATCTGCGTGAGAAGATGTGCCTTATCTGATGTCCGCTCACCAGACAAAGAAGGGGGTGTCACTATGTTTTTTTTTAATTTGCCTGCTAAGCATCCAGAGAATATTGTTATCATGTTACTATAGCAACTAAGATATGAGTGTCTTGTGATGTCTGATTTATTGCGTATGCTTGAAGGGCAGTTTTACTTTCTTTTCTTTCTTTTTCTGTACTTCTTAGATTGTGCTTCCTAGTTATGTGTAAAAAAAGTATACTGCAAAGGAAAGCACGGTTCACCACCTCTAATTTATGAAAGCCGAATTTTTTCGCACCCAGACATGGATGTCCCTTTTGTAATCCAAGCTGATGCAAGTGATGTCGTGGTGGGGGTGGTGTTACTACAAGCAAACGAGACGGGGATTCTGCAACTGTGTGCATATACCTCCCATAAACTAACTGAGACAGAAAAAAGATGGGCCATTTGGGAAAAAGAAGCTTTTGCAGTTCATTGGGCTCTGTTAACCCGGAGGCATTTTCTAGAGGGGGCAAAACACCCCTTTGAGGTGTGGACAGATCATAAAAATTTAGAGGCTCTAAAAACGCCTCAAAAATTGTTGCCTAAGCAAGTTCGCTGGGCGCAATACTTCAAATGGTTTAACTTTTCATTGAAGTACATTCCAGGGGGGAAGAACTTCATGGTGGATGCACTATCTAGGTTGCCTCAATATAATAGTGCCCATCCAGAAATGATCTGCCCTATTGTCCCAACTAGACTGTTGATGGCTCCAATGATTACTAGAGCCCAGAAACAAGGGGAAGTTGTTTTATCAAATGATTTATCTGCAGTTAAAAGAAGCTCTGAAACATGATGATTGGTTCCTGACTCACTCAAATAACTAGGTTAGAGATGGATTGGCATGGGTGGGGGCTAAATTATATGTGCCAGCAAAGTTGAGAAATCCAATATTACAACAAGCTCACGATTCCAAAGCTGCTGGAAAAACCCTAAACTTGGTTAAAAGGCAATTTTGGTGGATTACTTTGAAAAAGGACATTGAAACTTATGTGGCTAGTTGTCCTATCTGTGCCTCAGCCAAACGTCCATCTGGTAAACCAGCTGGCTTACTACAAAATATAGCTAGACCGACTGCTCCATGGAAAGAAATTTCTATGGATTTTATAGTGGAATTACCTGAAAGCAGAGGAAATACAGTTATTTGGGTGGTAACGGATTTGTTTTCCAAACAGATATATTTCATACCTTGTGCAAAAATCCCATCTGTGAAAACCTTATCTAAACTGTTTATTTTACATATCTACAGGTTGCATGGTGTTCCTGAACAGATAATTTTGGATAGGAGTGTCCAATTCACCTCGAACTTTTGGAAAGCGTTCCTGAAGTTGTTGGGCTCCACCCAGGGCTTAAGCTCTGCCCACCACCCACAAACCAATGGGGCTTGTGAGAGAACTAACTCGGTTTTAGAACAATACCTTAGATGCTATATAAATTATCAATAAGATGATTGGTCGGACTTATTACCATTTGTCGAGGTGGCATATAACAATTCGGTTCACAGTAGTACTGGTTTTACCCCATTTAAAGTTGCTTCAGAACAAGACTTTGTACCCATACCTGAGCTTCCACAGGAGAAACCCAATGTTCAGTCATTGAGTGAATGGATAACCCAACTCTAGCTTACCTGACTGGTTACCCGTAAAGCATTGGATGATGCTCATCAAACTCATAAGAAATTTGCAGATAAAAAGAGAGCTCCACAAAAACAATATCAAGTAGGGGACAAGGTTTTCTTGTCCACTAGATATTTGCAAACCACACACAAGTCTAAAAAGTTGGGCCCCAAATATGTTGGACTTTTTCCAATTGAATGAATTGTGAATCCTGTGGCAGTCCAACTGCAATTACCTAAAATCCTTAGAAGGATTCACCCTGTCTTTCATGTTAGTTTGTTGAAACCTGAACATACCTCCGACCTGAGACCTGCTCAGGTCAACCCCCTCATTCCTCTATTGATTGAGGGTAAACAACATTTTGAAATTAAAGAAACTTTGGATTCTAGGAGACAAAGAGGTCAACTCCATTATTTAGTCATTTGGAAACATTTTCCTCCTTCCCAGTCGGAATGGGTAAATGAAAGGGATGTTCAAGCCCCTAGGCTCATCCAGGCATTTCATGTGAAATATCCAGACAAACCTTAAAATTTTGTAGGATGTGTAACATGTATATTATTCTTTTATCTTGTATTCTCTTTGTTTTATAGGACTAACCTAACGCCTCTTTTGCAGGAAGGCCGAATGTCACCCTTCAAGATTTCTTTCCTTTGCTTTGCATCTTTCAGTTGCCATAAGTAACAGGGGGAGGAGGGGTGAAATAGTTGTGGGAAGTGAGCTGGAGGTTTTTGAGAATATACTGTATAAGTTGGGAGGGAAGTTTCTTATTTATACTTCTTTCCTATGCTATGCGCAAGCGCACCTCTTTATCAAAATAGGCCAAGGTCAACAGACAGATGACTGGTGGTGACCTGAAGATGCCCACAAGACATTACATACAACTGTAATTGGATAGACAGTTTGAACTATTGTGGGTGGGAACGTTGCCATAACTTTGTATATGTGATTTTCACTCTCAGTTCCTCAGATTCAGAATTCTTTTGATGCTACGACTTGATTTCCAGTAAAAAAATATTTTCTCTAATTAATGGAGTGAATGTTTCTTTCTTGGATTTTGAATGGAGCACCAAGGATAATATATTCATAAATGTTTCCACTAGTTCAGTTTTATAATATAATTTTCTGGGACCTTTGGGTTGTCTCTGGAATTTTCCAAAAACTTTGTAAGTCTATAAATCAATCTTATATCAAAATCTTCAAAATCACTTCATAACATTTCCAACTTTGGGAGTAGGTTGTTCCTTTGTTCCATCAGCAGGTGGCACCCCGTTCCAATTTTAACCAGTTTTCTCTGATTTTAAAAATAGCAATCCAAAATATTAAGATAATATTCATTTTATATGATTCCAACATTTTAAAATGCCTTTTCAATACAGTATCTGTCCATTTTAAAGTTCCAATTTTCCATATTTTCCAGACATTTGCCTTCTCCCTTTTTTTTCAATTTTATTTTATTTTTCTCCAAATTCTTGTACGCTTTAAGATCCTTTTTAGATAGTCTTTTGGGATTAAGTTTTAGATAAAGAAGATTCTTCTCACCCTGCTCCAGACACCATTCACTATCTCCACTCCTGCATAGCGCTTAGATGGTCATGGCTGTCCTAACTTTGTAGTGGCCATTTTGACCAGTCGCTTCTCTGTGTTGTGGCATAGAGGGAAAAAGCTTAGGATTTCCCCAGGAGAGTTGTGTTCTCTCCCGGGACCTCACGGAACGCCCCTCCAGGGCAGTTTTATCTCCCTCTGGAGCCCACAAACAGCAAGAAGCCAGTGCAGGAATGGAGAACTCCGTACTCTCCTTCTGGTCCCATTGCAACTTTATCTGGAAGTCAATTGAAAGCTGTTTTCTATTTGTCTCCTTTTTTAATTCTCACCTGATAGTATGCCTCCTGCAGGTCTAGTTTGGTGAACACTTTCCCCTTGGCTAAGTGGGACAGATGGTTCTTCATTAAGGATAGTGGATACCTGTTTTCCATGCATACTGCATTTATTCCTCTAAAATCAGTGCAGAGCCTCATCAACCTATCCTTTTTCTCTTTAAAGAGGACTGGGGGAGCTATCTTAGACTTGGCTGGTTGTATGAATCCCCAGGCTAGATTAGTGTCAATGTACTCCCTTAATTCTGTCATTTCCTTGGTAGTCATGAAGTACATTTTTGGTTTGGACAACTTGGCCCTGGGCACGAACTCTATGGTGCAATCTGTGGGTTGGGGGGGAGGTGGCAATGTTGCATTCTTCCTTGCTAAATATTTCTGCCAGGTTGTGATAATCTCTGGGGATCTGGAGGATCTCAGGGCATGGATCTGAGATGGCATCGACTGTTTTGCTCTGCCTAGTCCTATTCAGGCACTGGAGAGCTCCTCTTCCCATCGAGCTGTGAGGGGGTTTTGGGACCAAGGCTTGCATTAGTTTTCTGTAGCTGTCCTCCCAGAAGATGGTGGGGCATCATTTGAACAGCCACACCAACCCCAGAATGACAGCCTCAGTCATTTTGGCACCACCATGAATCGAATAAGTTCCCAGTAGCGGCCCTTCTCCAGCCTTATGGGCTCTATAACGAGCATAGCTGGGATTCCCCCTATCAGCAGCCCATCAATTTATTCAAACCATATGGGGTTTTCTAGGGGTTTCATCTTTATGCCAAGTTTGGTGACAATGGGGAGGCTGATCAGGCAACAGGTGCATCCCATGTCTATGATGGCCTCTATTTCGCCCTGGACTCCCATTTCTAGCACCACTAACTTGGACTTTGTAGTGAAGGGATGGATGGCTTCACTTACCATCGGGTCATCCTTGCTGTTGTCACTGTCAATGGTGATGGTGTCCCAGGGATTGGAGTTCCCTTCTCCCCTTGAGTGGAAGGGGAGACTTCAACAGTTTGATGGGCAAACTTTCCCTTCTCTGCAACTTTCTGGGTGGCTTCTTTGGTCTGTGGGAGCTGGAGCCCTGGCCTGTGGAACAGGGGCTGGGGTTGGCACTTGGATGCTTGATACCCTCTTGGCAGCACTGGAAACATTTGATTGCTGCCATGGAGGGTCCCCTTGGTTGCTCCTTGGTCTGATGGGTGCTGGACTGTTCGCCAAGTTGTCTCCTAGATTTCTTCT
Source organism: Bungarus multicinctus (assembly GCA_023653725.1). NCBI lineage: Eukaryota > Metazoa > Chordata > Lepidosauria > Squamata > Elapidae > Bungarus > Bungarus multicinctus. The sequence goes on along the minus strand of CM042834.1, from coordinate 167,299,020 downwards.
CCGCTGCCTCCTCTTTGGCCATTGCAAGCTTGAGATCCATCACTATGACCATCTGATACTAGTTGTGGATGCGGTCAGGAGCTCCCTGGCAGAGGCAGATCTTTAGCAACTCTTTGTCCAGGTCTTCTTTGAAATAGTGCACTAAGAGGCATTTGGACCAGTCCTGCAGTCCTGCAGTGGCAATGGCACTGGAGGGGAAGGCTGCTACCTGGATTTGCATCTGGACCTATCTCTGCCCCAGTTAATAGGCCCTACCTGGTGATATTTGACCAGGAGGAAAGAGCTATGGTTTCCTGAGTGGGCTGGCTGGGCTTTGATGCCTTGGCGAGCTTTGTCATAGTCCTAGGCTTGAGTGTGCTGAATGGGGCAATGTAGGATTAGTTGCTCAGATTCCTCCCATAGTCAACCGGTTCCAGAGAGGGGGAATTCACTTTATCTCAAGCTGTGCTACCGCTAGAGATGCAGGGCTCACAACCCAAGTAGATCATTCCCACTTGGGAGGGATGGTCAGTGTTGGCTGGCTCCAACCCATTTGGGTGCTCCCAGCCTAGTGTGTATGCCACAAGCTTCCAAAACTCAGCCTGTTGAACCTCTCAGCCAGCCCCTCCAGAGTCTGGCTGCAGGCTGCACTCTGGTACTTCCACTCCCCGGATTTGTTTAAATCCAGTGAGCCCGTTGATCTGCACTCAAGGATCGTGGCTTGCAATTCCTTGATGGAGGCTGCTAGGCATTCCCAAGCTGGTTCTTGGAGTGGCGCTTGGATAGCGAGGTCCTTCTCCATCCAGTAGAGTTTCTCCATGGTGGGCCATTTGGTCTGGTCCATGGATTGGGAGACCACCTAGCACACTACATCTGCCACCACAGCGGCTTCTCGCAGAGTCTCCGATAGAGTCAGTAGGTTCTGTCATGCACCACTGCAGAATCTTCAATTGACTGTGGCCTCCTTAGTCTTCTTCTCCATCTTCATTGAGTCTTTCTGCTGTCCGAGTAGACTGAGTAAGCAGCTGGAGCTCAGGACCCCAGATAGCAGCTCCACAGAGCTCGGAATTTAGGAGATCCAGTTTAATGTCACAGTACCAAGTAACACAGTACCAAGTAACACTTGAAAGAACTCCAAGGCACAAGATTTCCTCAAAGAACATTTTATTACAGCATGTCAAATTGGCACAATGCTGGTGAAAACCGGATCAGTTCCCACTGTTCCCCCTCCAAAATTAAAAGCAAAAGTTTTTCACTTCCCCAGAGGTATCAGTCACATGGTCCAATCAGCACACAGTTCAGATGTTAGATGGCTTCAGTCTCTACCTCCCAACCACCTGCACATACAACCTTGGTTCTCAGAGAAAAGAACGTTGTTTTGGTTAGAGCACACCAGCTATATCTAAACCTCCCTTCCCTATCCCTTATCTCCAGTCTGTGCCAGCACTGAAGCTTTGAAGAAAGCAAAAATCCCAGTAGAACAGGAAAATGGCCACTGTCTAGCTAGCTTTAAGGTTGACAGCTGGCACAGTGTGAAGACTCATTTGTCCAGGGCAGAGAAGCAGAATTAGATTTGGTCAGAGGCCCATTGGGCCTTTGGTCATGCTCAGAGGACTTATTGAAGTTTTGGGGAAGGATTTATGTGCCGAAGGAGCCCTCCCAAAATCTAATCCTGCACCAATGTCACAACAATCTGGTGGCAGGACATTTTGGCTTGTTTAAGACTTTGCACCTGATGGGGTGGGTATTCGCAACCTGGAGAACTATGTGGTCTCATGCCTGGAATGCTGGCAAGCCAAGAATGCACCAGGATCCCCATGTCTGCTACAACCACTGTCCATGCTGTAGGGGGGCTTGTGGAAGTATATCCATGGACTATCATTAATCTCTCAAAATCACAAGGAATCACAACAGTGGTGGTGGTGGTGGACATGCTCACCAAGGTCAATCAGAGATGAATGAATTAATGCCATACTAGAGCAGTATTTGCATTGCTTCATGAATTTTCAGCAGGACAACTGGGCAGATCTGCTGGTGCTGGCAGAGTTCACATACAACACTCAGCACACTTTGACTTGCATGTTTCTGTTCTTGGGGACCTATGGGTTTCATCCATGTCTGTTCCCTCCCACAGATTAACTTGTGCTTGCGGCCACAGATTTCTTACAAGAACTCACTGCCATACACCAACTGTAGCAGTAACAATTGGAGTGGGCCAAGGAGGACTATAAAAAGTTTGCAGATCAACACCAAGATGTGCCTCCCTTGGCAGTCAGTGACCATGTCTGCTGCTCCAATTAGCACATTACCACAATGTGGCTGCTCCACAAACTGGACCACTGCTTCCTAGCCTATTCCTGGTGGAAGCAGTCATCAACTCGTGGCATATTGTCTGACCCTCCCCATCTGAATGCACATCCACCTGGTATTCCATTGGTTCTTGCTCATTCCTTCTGTGCCAGCCAGCCCTCACTAGACATTGGCTCCCCCACCAGAGCAGGTGTTAGGCAGGGACAGCTGGAATACAAGATAGTGCACATTGTGAATTCCTGTGTCTGCTGGGGACATCTGCAATATTTAGTGGACTGGAAGGGTTATAGCCCTGAAGACATGTCCTGGGAGGAAGCCAATGTTATGTGTGCCCCTAGACTGCTCCATCGGTTCCAATCATGCTATCTGAAGAAACCTGGTCCTTGAGGCTGTAGGAAGACAGGCCATGCCAGGGGGGATAGTGTGATGATTCCCCTGGATGCTTCCTCAGATACCTCTCCAGATGTTAGCTCAGAGGAGAATCTGTGCATGTCTGGAGAAGAGTTGGCAATGGCTACAAGCAGCTATCTGAGTGGTATTTGGCTTAAGCACAGCTGCAGCAGGACAGCCCTGAGGCTTCAGGTGGGGAAAGCAACCTTTTAGTGATGAGGAATAGTGCCTTCTGCACTTTTCTGAAACTTTCAAGTACCTTGCAGACTCATTGGCTGTGACTAGCATCAGTCTGCTTTCTGCTGAACTTAATTGTAACAGTTATAGGTTTTTGATGAAGGGAATTTCTTTTATTTATTTATTTGATTTGTCAATCACTTACAAGATAATAGTTATAAGTATAAACATAATTATGAATACATGAAATGGATATATATAAGAAAAATAAAAAAGAAACAATAGGACAGGGATGGTAGGCACGTTTGTGCGCTTATGCACGGCCCCTACAGACCTCTTAGGAAAGGGGTGAAGTCAATAGTAGACAGTCTAAGGTTAAAGTTTTTGGGGTTTGGAGAAAAAACCACAGAGTCAGGTAGAGTATTCCAGACATTGACCACTCTGTTGCTGAAGTCATATTTCCTGCGATCAAGTTTGGTGTGGTTTACCTTGAGTTTATATCTATTGTGTGCTCTTGTGTTGTTATGGTTGAAGCTGAAGTATTCATTGACAGGTAGCACATTGCAATATATAATTTTATGTACTATACTTAGATCGGACCAAAGGCAGCATAGTTCTAGGTTTTCTAGGTCTAGAATTTCAAGTCTGGTGGCATAAGGTATTCTGCAACAATTAGAGGAGTGAAGAACTCTTCTTGTGAAATATTTCTGGACTTTCTCAACTGTGTTAATATCAGATACGTAACGCAGGTTCCAGACTGATGAGCTGTATTCAAGTATTGGTCTAGCAAATGTTTTGTATGGTCGTCAACCAGTGGGCCACTGGTGGGCCATGAGAAAATTTTGGTGGGCCACAGAGAAATCTCACCCACAGAGCACCCCCCAAAATAATTAATCTGGCTGCGCAGAAACACAAGGCTGCATGGCCCACGTGGCCCGCAGGAATCCTCCCCGCCCAATCACTCCTTACCCAGCAAACTTGCCTGATAAATTGCTATTTTTCCTTTTTCTGACCATCAGCTGTGGGAGATTTACATTAGCTAGGAAGCAGGAAATGGTTGGATTTCTTGCTTTCTAGCTAGTCTTTAGATCTTTGGCCAGGAGTGGGATTCAAATTTTTTAACAACTGGTTCTGTAGGCGTGGCTTAGTTGGTGGGCATGGTTTGGTGGTCATGTGACTGGATGGACATGGCTTGGTGGTCATGTTATTGGCTGGGGGTGGCCAACTCAATATCACTCACACTGAGGCATGCATCTCCTTATCTGGCCTCTCATGACTGTGGGGATGCTGCAACAGTTGTAAGTGTGATAAATGGTCACTGTTTTCAGTGCCATTGTAACTTTGAATGGTCACTCCACACAAGCAAAGTACCAACAAAGGAGGGGAAAAAGCTCCAGAGAAGTTCCAGAGACAGGAAGTCTAGTCCTGCCAAGAAGGTAATAAGGGTTAATGGAGAGGCAGTTTCTGTAAGCAACACCAGAATGTTTCCTTCCTGCCTTCCTTGCAGGATTAGGCCAGTAATTTCTTCTAACAACTGGTTCTCTGAACTGCTTAGAATGTTAACAACTGGTTTTAGTGAATAGGTGCGAACTGGTAGAATCCCACCCCTGTCTTCGGTTCTGCTTTTAAGCACAGCTGAACCTCCCTTAGGACTGAAGGTTCTATTATTCAGTGCAGACTCACGGCAAGCAAATTTTATGTGACAGACTGAGCTAGCTGATGGCAGATAGATCATTGAATGATTCTTTGAGCAACTCAATCTGCCTGCCTGCTTTGCCTGATTTTGGGTAAAAGTTGCTCTTTTTTAATAAACAAAAATCAATATTTATATAAATATTTATAATATTTACATATAAGCCATGCTCAGCCAGTCACATGACCACCAAGCCACACCCACAAATTAGGCCATGCCCACAGAACCAGTTAGTGGTCCCTGGGATTTAAAATTATGAGTTTGGTAGTCCCTGAGGTCCAAAAGGTTGGCGACTCCTGCTCTAGTTAGTAGTGTGATATTACCAGAGAAAAAGCTACATAGGATTAGGTTAACAACTCTTAATGCCTTTTTGGCTATGTAGTTATAGTGGGCTCTAGCACTTAGATCATTAGAGATGAGTACTCCAAGGTCCTTGACAGAGTTTGGATCGTCAACAAGGTCTTTACTATTCAGCTTGTATTTTAGTTTCTGATTTTTTTTGCCAATATGTAAGACAGAGCATTTATTTGTTGAGATTTGAAGCCATTTGTTTGACCATTCTGATACATAGTTGAGATCTTTTTGAAGGGTAGCAGTATTGTGTGTAGTGTTGAATAACTTTACATCATCAGCGAAGAAAACGCAGTTGCTCTTAATATGATCATGATTTATATAGAGTATGAAGAGAGTTGGTCCTAGAACATTGCCTTGGGGGACATCACTGTTGACAGGTACAGAATTTGATAGGACGCTCCCAATTTTGACCATTTGTTGTCTGTTTGACAGGAATGCTTCTATCCAGTTATGCAGGTGTCCAGAGATACCATAAGATTTTAGTTTTAGGAGTAGTTTGTCATGTACTACTGAATCAAAGGCTTTACAGAAGTCTATGTAGATTGCGTCTATTGGTTTGCCTTGATCGAGTTGTGTAGTCCATATATTTTTGCAGTATAAGAGTTGTGGATTACAGGATAGTTTTTTTCTGAAACCAAATTGTTTATTAGAGAGTAGGTTGTTTGTCTTTTAGTGGAGGATGATGGATTGGTTAATAATTGATTCCATGACTTTACAGGTGATGCAGCATAAAGAGATTGGTCTGTAATTTTCAACTAGGCTGGGGTATCTCTTTTTGAAGATGGGGATGACCGTGGCTTGTGAGCATAGTTTTGGCAAGGAGCTGGTCCTGAAAGATTTTTCAAAGATTATGCTTAGAGGTTCGGCTATGGCAGTGGATAGCTTTTTTAAGAATTTGAATTGTGATTCAAATCAAATCAGTTCAAATCAGTTGCTAGGAAATATTAATAAACTCACTAAACCAGTATTATGTGTCTGTGTGAGTGAGTACTCTCTAAATTATTTGGGCAATGGACCTTACATTTGCACCTTCTTCTTCTCCATATTCTTTTGTTGGCCTTGGATTGGATTGGTGCATTCACTTTTGGTCAGCTCCCAACCCCCCCCCCCTCCTTCACATTACTCACATTCCAATCTGTCTACTCCCCACCTCCTTACTAATGTCAGGCTGGCAGGTGCATTGCGAAGCTGACAGAATGGCAGTCATGACATCAAGTAAATCAGCATGTATTTTATTATCAAATGGGAAACCTATATAAAGGCAATTCAGAAAAGTTTGACTTTTATTTTCTTATATTTTCTTTGCACATTACATAGCTAAATTTGATTAATAACAAAATCCAAAAACCACATTTTGGCTTCATGTGATATGTGAAAGTAGCCACTGTCTGCCTTTCTGTAGCTCAACAAACATACCATCACCATCAATTTTAGAAACATCTTGAATTAATTCAGAGTCAATCATTTTCAGAGAGCCATAGAACCTCTCCAGTTCTTTCTTTCAGTTCAAATCTAATGCACATATCTATTTTCTGGAGACAGCTGTAGTCAGAAAATTGCCAATTTAGCAATTGAACCACTTTTTTTACCTATTTCATAATGACAGATGTGAATGGGCCTTTTTTCTTTAGTGGTTTGTTTCAAGCAGTGAGGCCTTGAAGGGCTAGTGAACTCCTGGTCTACTCTTTGAATTCTGCTGCTTCTGGGAAGAAGACCGAGTTATTTAGTGAACTCTGATAAAATAAAACTATAGGACAGATCATACACTAGAGCAAAAGGAATCGGAACTCAAATTATCTTTTAATATATTTGTGTAAATTTTCTACAAAGTACGGGTTATTTATACAGTTTCTCTCTTTTTCAAATTCCACTAAAATTCATTATCCTAACTGAATAAAGTAGACCAGTGAAGCTGCATAAGAAATAACTTGTGTTCTCTCAAAATATGGTGTGTAATAGCTATATAATACATTTAAAAGTACATCTGATTTTATATTTCACATTTAGAACAGATTTAAAGTTGTTATATATATACCTTTAACAACATAGATACACCAGCTTCTCATATAAAAGTAAAAACTTTTTAAAAAGTAGATATTTTCTATATGACAGAGTATTCTCTTTTTTCTAATTAGAACTGCATCTCTAGCTTAATAGCAACTAGATGTTATGCAGAAATACAACAGGCAATTGTTTTTCCTAAAGTGATAAGAAAAAAAATCCATTTCTCCTTATTGTTACTATCAAAAGCTAAAGGCAATTCCTAACATATAACCAAAGTCACATATACTAATTCTTCATTTATTAGTTACAGTAAATAAGAATTGCTTGTGTATGTGAGCAGACGATCACAAAATGACTTTTCCTATTTCCTGATAATAAACAATACAAATTACTCATAAATTCAGTCAAGAGTTATCAAGTGCAGAAGATCATGTGATCATGCGATCTGCTCTAAAATACTTTGGCATCAAAAGTTGCCAAAGTATTTTAGAACAACTTGTCCTCACAAACTCAATACAGAAAATTTGCAGTTACTAAGAATAGTCAAAGGGCTGTTAAGTGAGGCATAACCTAGGTTCCAATTAAAAAAAAGCAACCTCACTGTCAACATTATTCCATATTTTTGAAATACTGCTTTTGTACAGACATTTGCCCCTGCTACTTTCTGGGATGAATGGATGACTTCTTCTAATGCTTTTATTTCAAGATCTGCTGCTGGTACAAAATGGCCATACCAGTGGTGAGATTCAAAAATTTATACTACCGGTTCTGTGGCTGTGGCTTGGTGGGTATGGTGTGGCTTGGTGGGTGTGGCTTGGTGGGCATGGCAGGGGAAGGATACTGCAAAATCCCATTCCCTCCCCGCTAACCTGCTTTCTAGCTCCGTTCTCCTGTGTAGGGCAACAAAAGAAGACCCAGCCATTCAGCTGGGACTTAGGAGGCAGAGAATAGATGGGGGGGGGGGCAGTCAGAGAGGGTATTTGCCAGTTCTCCAAACTACTCAAAATCTCCGCTACTGGCTCTCCAGAACTGGTCAGAACCTGCTGAATACCACTTCTGGCACATACTATAAGTATTTTATGCAATTCATTAGTGGGGCTGTCAGAAGAAGCAACTATTTTAGCCCTTTAAACTGAACTTACACCTACTACATTAGTGGAGATGAGATCTTGTGATACAATCCACTGGGAAGCTTTTCTGTACAAATGCCATGGAGATACCAGTAGTACTACTCATTTTGCATTATTCAATTTCATCAGTACTAGAGGATATTATAGTGGCTGCTTAACTGTTACTTTTCTCTTTATTAGTGAGTTGATATAATCAAACATTTAGATTCCATCTGAAAGCAAGAGGTTTCATTCACAGAAGGCTCAGACAATGTCATCTTTTGTAGATTTGTATCACATAGTGATAGTATCAAGCAAATGCCATTCTGCCATATCATTGGGATCTGGGATTAACACTGGTAAATAAATGATCCAATGGCAATATGCTCAATAGAATTAAAAGGCAGAAGGCATGTTAAGACAAATGCCAGAATAATAGAAATAGTAATGATTCCTTTACTGCTGTGCTAGGTATAACTGTAAAGGAAACCATTGTTACTGGAAAAATTGAAAGGTGAGAATTCCATATATGTCATATGAAAGGTCTCACCAAGGAATTCTAAATTTTCACAGAAAAACATCCAGTTTTTCTGTAAGATTTTAAAGTTAATTGCTTATTCAAATACTTACAGTTGAAGAGAAAAATCAGTGATAAATTACATTCTTTTCAGAAAGAAGATTCTTTCTGAAGGAAAGAAGGATGGAGAAGGGAAAAAACAGTTTAGCAAATTAAATCTTTAAAGAGTAAGAGAAGGTGGGAGGCGTGTAAAAATGATTTCCTGAGATCTTGGATAGCTACTACCAATCAGAGAAAACAGGACTGGGTAGGATGGACCAATGCCCATGCTTCAGGATAAAGCAGTCTCCACACTTTTATATGGAATTCCCACAATTCAGGATATGGTAATTCCTGTTTATGTCTCTCCATTATCAAATTGCCCAAAGATAATGATGAAGAGATAAACAATAAGAAATGCTCTATGATATCTAGTTCAATTTTTTTGAAACAATTGTCCATTTCCAGCCATACTGCATTAGTTATATAGACCTATTGCCAAGGAAGTTCTAGATAAAGCTTTTATTATACCATCCTTCTATCTTACAGGGTCTGCTCTATAGTATTTTTCACTTAACAAAACAGAATAACAGAGGTAGAAGGGATTTTGGAGGTCTTTTAGTCCAACCCCTGCTCCAGCAGGAGACCCTACCATTCTAGACAAAAGGCTGTCCAGTGTCTTATTTAAAAGCCTCCAGTGATGGAGCAGCCACAATTTCTGAAGGCAAGCCATTCCACAAATTAATTGGCCTCACTGTTAGGAAATTTCTTCTTAATTTTAGGTTTCTTCTCTCCTTGATTAGTCTCCATCCATTATTTCTTGCCTTGCCTTCTGGTGCTTTGGAGAATAAGTTAACCGTACCTTCTTTGTGGCAGCCCATCAAATATTGGAACACTAATATCATGTTATTTCTAGTCCTTCTTTTCAGTAAACTAGACATTCAATTCCTGCAACTTCCTTCATATATTTTAGCCTCAGTCGGTGGTGGGATTCATTTTTTAAACCAGTTCTGTCGGCGAGGCTTGGTGGGCAAGGCAAGGGAAGGATACTATAAAATCTCCAGTCAGAGGTGGTATTTGCCGGTTCTCCAAACTACTCAAAATTTCCACTACCAGTTCTCCAGAACTGGTCAGAATCTGCTGAATACCACTTCTGGCCTCAGCCCGCTAATCATCTTTGTTGCTCTTCTTTGAACTCTTTCCCAAGTCTCTACATCTTTTTTATCATATGGTGACCAAAATTTAATGCAGTATTCTAAGTGTGGTGTTATTAAGGCTTTATAAAGAGATACTAATACTATTATATCAAGACAGTAAAATAATTGAAATGGAAATGGGCTGGTCACATAGCAAGATGAATTGATGGCAGGTGGACCAAAGCAATCATAGAATGGATCCCACTAGATAAAAAGCATCCATGAAAGAGACCTAAAACAAGATGGATTGATGACATTAGCAAGTATTGCGGGCCCAATTGGCAAAAGAAAGCTCAAGACCACATAGGTTAGATACATGCAGAAGTGGCCATCATTCTGCAGTGAATAGACAATGGCTAAAATGATGATGACAACTATTACTTCACATAATCTTGATTCTATCCCTCTGTTAATGCAACCTAGGATTGTGTTGGCTGTTTTGGCTGCTGCTGCATACTGCTGGCTCAGATTACCAAGTAGGATTTCAACATCCCTCTTCCAGTTACTGCTATTCAGCCAGATTTCAAATAATCTGTGTCTACATTTGGCTGTTGCTGTTGTTTTGCCTAGGTGTAAAATCTTATTTTCTCACTATTGAATTTCATTTTGTTACTGAAGATAGGGCCCAATATTCAAGTCTGTTGAGATCCATTTGGATCTGAGGTGTTGGCTATTCCTGTCAATTTAGTGTCATCTGCATCAATAGATCTTGAAAGACTTGAACACAGAGCCCAGTGTGGCCTATCTACCAAAATGAAATTCAATGGTAAGAAAAGTAAGGTTTTATACTTACACAAGAAAAAACAAATGTACAAGCACAATTTAAGGTTACCTGGGTTAATAGCAGTAACTTTGAGAGAGATCTTTGGAATCCTAGTGAACAATCAAATATAAGTATATATTCTAGTATCCCAATATTTTTCTCTCAATTCTATCATTTGCTTTTGTCTCTTTCCCGTCTCCAGTGCAACTTCACTTTGATTTAAAATTTAAATAATAGTTGCCCATTGGATAGCAGTAATTTTGGCACAGCATTAAGAATCAAAATGTTATGTGATAGCCATCAATTAATTGGTGTGGGGAGGGCTGGGGAATAGAAAACCAGTCTCAAGTATGCATTTAGGATGGACTAAAGAGACACTGGGCAAAATCAAGGAATGGAGATATTTCGAGTACCAGATTCCATCACACTTAGAATAAAGTTATTCCTAGATGCAGCCATAGAATGGTAGTTTTAGAATCTGAAGAAGTGAGAGACGATCCAAAGTTGCCTTTTAGAACACTAGAATTTATTCTTAATTCTGCTGTTTGATTGGGCCCTTCTAATTTAAACCTAACATAAATTTAGGTTCTCAGCCTGCAATGTTATATTCTCAGTCTCTTTGCTGTGGTTCAGCTATTCTGAACAAGATTTATGAAACAGAGATAGATGTTTAAATAATGTCCCTCCTTCCCACTGCAATAGCAGTATAAATATTTAGTTGAGCAATTCTCAATATATTTCACCCCCATCTACATCTCATTCTGAGAGAAGCAAAATTTTCTTCTCACACAAAGCCAGTGGTAAGTTTATAGAATATGTAATGAGCTATGAGAGGAGATGGAGAGCAACAGGAATTTGGCAGAGAAAGTTGAAATAGACTGCAGAAGAGCATAAGCAGAAGAGAGAAAGGGCCAAGGAGAGGGAGAGATTGCTGATTGAGTACTACTGATTGCCATTGTGTTGATGACTAAAGCTAATTGCCAACTGTGAGCAATGCTTATTGCTGACCCTTGTTGAGGCAGCTTCAGAAGACATATAAGGAAACCACTTTGTTATGTTATCCATATGATGAGTGAGTAAATATGAGGAGTAAGCAGAGGTTTAATTAAAAAGTTCTTTCTTTCAGATTTTATACAAAATGTTGCATCCTGTTCTGGGTACTACTGGTATGTCTTAGGAAAGACAATCACATTGACTATCACACTGACAGTCACACTGGCAAGTCTAGAGGAGAACAATCAGATGAATAGGGCCTGGAGGAAAACTACAAGAAGTAGTTGAAAGGATCTGATATATTTCACTTGGAGAAGATTAGACAGACATGGTAGCTGTTCAAACATCTGAATGACCACTGTTATGTAGAACCTTTTCAAAGTTGTTTCAAAATACAGAACTAAAAATAGTTAGATAAATGAAGTAGCTTTTGATTGGATGTCAAGACAAAATATCCTAGCAGTGAGTAGAGCAAATCACCTCAGGAAATAGTAATTTCTTCTTAATGGAAGTGTTTATATAGAGACTGGGGTATCAGGGATGCTATAGTAGTGGACACCTGTACTAGATGGTCTATATTAGGGGTGTCAAACTCTATTTCATTGAGGGCCGCATCAGGGTTGTGTTTGACCTTGGGGGGCCAGAGTAGGTATGACCTGGATGGGTGTGGCCAGCTTAACATCACTTGTGTAAGGGGCGCATGTGGTGGCCCGAGTACTCTAGGAAATGGAGCTCGAGAGGGCTATGGGCGGCCCTTGTGAACTCCATTTTCACTGGCAGAGGCATTGGGGACCAGTCCTTCACTGTTTCCAAGGCAGCCCCACTGGCCAGATCTAAGCACCCTGTGGGCCGGATCTGGCCCCCGGGCCTTGAAGTTTGACACTCCTGGTCTATATGGATTCTTACTTTCTATAATTCTATGGTTTCAGTGTCTCCTCTTCAAGTAGGTATATAAGTGGTGAATTCAATATATGGTTATTATCCTTAATTTTTCAGAGTAACAAACAAAGCCTATGAAGAATAGACTATAAGTATATCATCCATACAAATTATATTAATTATCTGCAATTTTCTGTAGACAAGCTAGTTCTAAACTGGGTGGGAAGTCACTGAAAAAACAAGTATTTTGTATTTGTATTTTAAGGTGGGTTTTGGGTAGGACTTATATAAGGAGTCCAAGATTAAAATAACCTAGAAGCAGGTGCACAGGAGGATCTAAGTACTAACATCTCAAAGATGACCTATTGATATGAAAGGTCCCTATCTAGTGAAGCACTCTTTGAGACAGGAATTGTGTGTGAAAAGGTAAATTTGGAATGGGTTTCCAGTAAGATCTCAGTTCATCTTTGTTCATCTCATTCCTACAGCTTCCCGATCACTGAGAATCAAGTATGTTCTGAGATTGGCCCTTTGCTTGTCGACAGGATGGTCCTTGAGGTTCATTAGAGCGGCGTAGGCGGCGTGGTGGCAGGCCAGCCATCTGGCGGCAAATCTCCTCTAGACACGGGCCAGAAAAAGAAAGAGCTAATCATTTGACACATGCAGCTTCATTTGCAAAAATAATTTTATGGATCCATAGCATTAAAATCATGACTAAATATGAATGGGGGGAGGGCACCCAGTTCAGTTTCTAATTAATACATATATTTTAAGGATAGCTTTCAATCTATGATTTTCACAGGTACTTGTCCCAAAATCTGTGACATTTCATTTGCATAAAAGTCTCCCAGGTTTTAGGAAAAACAAATATAAATAGAATATTTTAAATATTTTTTTCTATATGTGTTTTACACATTTTTAATTTTCTTTCTGGTCAGTGAGGAATATAACAACATTCAGAGCAGTTTGAAAATCTTCAAGCAAATCTAATGTTTTTCTTTGCTGAGCACTGTTCTATTTTAATTATTTTTATATCTGTTTAGGAGTGTAGTACATTTCAAATACACTTAGAATCACCGTGACACAACTGGAGAATATCCAGAAACTTGTTTTGGAAACAGTGTGTTATCTAATAATCACAAATCCTGATTCTTCCTTCCTCCCTTCCTTCCCTTGTCCCTTGCCTATTCTGCATATTTAGCATTTCTTCATCTTCCCCCATTTGTTAGCAGGTTTCTTAAATTGTCTCACTGACAATTGAATGTTACTAGAATTATATAACCATACAGGTCTGATAAGAATGACTTTTTCTCCTTTAAAAGATACACAATTATTTCTTTCTATGCATTTTTCTAATATTAGAATTTTTGATAAAAATATCCTTTTTTCTCATGTCACTTACCTTGCATGGCTTCATCTTCTTTGCAAACAATACGAGAGCAGATTTCCTTGTTTATTATGTAAGCCCGACGGACACTGCCACCAGCAGCGCAGAGGACAAAAAGGACAGACAACAAAAACAAAAAATCCCTGAGAACCCAGCATTTAAATAGAGAAGTGTAACCTACTATAATTGCTAATATAAGAACCTATTTTATCTTACACAAAAATATGCACAACTAACCCTATCAGCTAAAGTGTATCTTTTGGAGTGAGAAAGCAGTATAAAGAGAAGAGATAATTATGCCTTCTTATACTAGCTGTTTTCCCTCTATAAGTATCCCAGCTTAGCATAGTCAAAACTCTTCTGCAGAGTAAAGAGTTTTCTAGCTAATGGAAACTGTCAAAAAACAAACCAAACTTAGATTTTGCTTTCTGAACTGCAAATGCCAAATGCTTCTGTGTTTTCCAAATACCAGTGTTTGTGGCTAGAGTTTGTTGTCCTAAGTTCCTGCATAGATTGCACTAAGTAAAGGGGCTGTTACATTCTTTTGGCTTGGCCATCTTCCTCAATGTCATTGATCACTGAGAAAATCACTCATTAATTGTAGCACTACATGGGGTGGAGTGGCATGATGGTGACTGAGCTTTTCTTACTGCATCCTTCCTCCCTTGCACTGATGCCAACCAGCTTTAGCAAGGCTTCTTTTGAACATGGGTTAGTAGCTCTCTTCAAGAAACAAGTTGCACATCAACTGGAGCCAAATATTAGCCAACTGGCATTTGAGGGGTGGTGGTGAGTGTTCAGTGAAGTTGCAGAGAGCCAGTTGGCTTTTTCTTTTTCAAAGCCAGGTCTCTAAGCTGATATGTTCTGAGATCTAATATACAAAGGGAGAAGATTCTAATGGACTCATCTATTGCAAGAATGGACCTGAACAACAGTGCATGGGTACCAGAGGAGAGGGGTATGTCCTCATCAGACTCAGTGATCAGGACTCAGTGATCAGTGAGAGATAGGCCAGAGGTCACCAAACCCTGGGCATTACTAGCCCTTGAGATGTATGGAACTGGGCTGCAGAAGTGGCAAGTGAGCTTGCATGTGCATCCACTTGCACAAGCAGTTGGCAAGCGCATCTGTGTGCACTCCATTACACACAGCAGCAGGCAGGTGTCAAAGCGGACTCTCAATTTCATCATTGCCTGCATCTCATTTCAACTCACAGTTTGAAAAACAGACACAGGAGGAGGGTTGATAAATTCCTAGGGAGCAAGGAGGGCTAAAGAATGCATTCTGCCACATGAGAACAGTTACCTACCAAGCTCAAATCCCAAGAACTATTTAAACAATACAGATTGTTTTCCCAAAACAAAGAATCGCATTTAATTGGTGGACAATGAGCTAAGGATGGCCCAAAAAAGAATGGAGTTTTTACTGGTTTTCATGGGAAAATGTCAGAACTGACTTTTCTTCTGTTTACCTATATGGATTTTTCAATAACGTTTATTCTTGGTAAAATCAAGGCCAGGAGGTCCTTTTTTAGAATGCGTCAACTGGGATGGTTGACATTAAGTCAGTTCTCATGGTAGTGCCTTCCCGGATACCACTACGAAGTCAGTAAGCCTGTGATGCCAATGACAGACAAGGAGGAGGAGGAGGAGAAGCTGGGGAAAACCTTGACTCAAGAAGCAGTGTTGCAGATTGGGCTAGGTGTTCAGCCAGCAGGCATGGGTCCCAAACAGGCAGCTGAAAAACTGAAGCTGGTGAAATGGGATGAGCTGATTGAGTGGAAACTTCCAGTGGCCACCCGCAGCCTATTGATGGAGCAGCTGGGGAAAAGATTTGGCAGGCTAGAGATCAAAGGGTGCTGCAGTGGTGGTGGCTGTGATGGAGGTGAGTGAAATTGCTAACCATTCCATCTCCTCCTCTCCTGCAGCCAGTGGTATGGCAGCACCTGGCCCTTGTGATCCTAGGAGAAGCTAGGGTTCTTCCTCCACCACCACCACCAGCAGTATCCCTACCATCTGGGTACATTGTGATAAGAAATGGGGATCCAGATAAGCTGGCCCACTTCTTGGCCCAAATGTGGCATCACATGGAATGTTATGGGGGAATCTACCCAGATGATGCAGCCCAGGTTTACACAGTGGCATCCAACCTGAAGGCAGCACTGCTGGATGGCTAGTGTACATGAATGCTAGCAGGCACCAGAGCTGGGCGAGTTGGATGCATTCATGCAGAACCTATGGGTGATTTGAGGACTCTGTGGTAGCCTGACGCATGGAATCCTGTATCCACATCCTTACGCAAGGAAAGCAGCCAGTGATAAAGTACATCCAAGACTTCTACACCCTAGTTAGCCACTTGAGGGACTGGCCTGAGCATATGCTGGTTTCCTATTTCCGAGAAGGGCTGAACCAAGAGCTATACCAAAACTGCATACTCCAATAGGGCTGCACAACCTACAAGTGTGGTTCTGAGTTGCCAGCAAAGTGGATGGAGTTCTGAAAGCATGCCACACTGGAGAGTCAACCCTATAGAACACCCAAATAATGGCTGGGTCCTAACTCCATGAGCTGAGATAAGTAAAAGTGGCAAATGCAAAGAAAAGTCACTAATTGGCAAGAGCTAGGGAGAGAGCAGAGAGCTGGCCACATGCCTGTGATTAGAAAAGTGAAAGAAGAAATCATGAATATACTAAGAGGAGACAATTGGTTAGAGTCACGACAACAAACTGGAAGAAGCCCCAGACCGGTCCAACCAACTCCTGAGGGAAGATATGAACTTCATGGCATGTGGATCCAGGGCACCCCAGCTTGTGCTGCAGGCAAGGAAGGAGTGCAAAAGGAGGTTACTGATGAATGACGGGGATTCCCAATCCCAGGGGGTGTTATGTCGTGAGCAAGAAGGAGCCAGAGACAATGGATCCGCAATCAATGTTTACTGGTAAGTACTCAATTCCAACTGCAACACCATAAGGGCTAACAGCTGGCAGACTCCCTTATATAGCGGTTGCCTGCCACGCCGTTAGCCAATTAAATAACTGTATTTTCCAGGGGTGGGATTCAAATTTTTTAACAACTGGTTCTGTGGGTGTGGCTTAGTTGGTGGGTTTGGCTTGGTGGTCATGTGACTGGGTGGACGTGGCTTGGTGGTCATGCTATTGGCTGGGCATGGCTAACTCAATATCACTCACATCAAGGTACGCATCTCCTCCCCTGGCCTCTCATGACTGTGGGGATGCTACAACAGTTGTATGTGTGAATAGTGGTCATCAGTCACTGTTTTTAGTGCCATTATAACTTTGAATGGTCACTCCACAGAAGCAAACTACCAGCAAAGGAGGGGGAAAGAACTCCAGAGACATTCCTGAAACAGGAAATCTAGTCCTGCCAAGAATGTAATAAGGGTTAGTGGACAGGCAGTTTCTGTAAGCAAAATGTTTCCTTCCTGCCTTCCTTACAGGATTAGACCAGTAATTTCTTCTAACAACCACTTCTCCGAGCTGCTTAGAATGTTAACAACTGGTTCTGGTGAATAGGTGCGAACTGGTAGAATCCCACCCCTGCTGGGAATAGGCCCACTTCCTCCCCCTGAAACTGCTGCTGGGGGAACTGTCCAATGGTTTAGCAACATTAAGCAAGACGAGAAAGCCAAAGTCATCTCTGAGCAGCTCCCAGGGATGCCCAAAATCCCCAGGGAGTACCAAGATCTAGCAGGTGTGTTCAGTGAAGGGGAATGCAATACTGCCCAACTAACTGCGCCATAGAATTTGTGCCCAGAGCAAAGGTATCCTAGCCAAAAATATACTCCATGACCCAGAGATTCTATTCAGCCAGTTCTCACCTACTCGGGCGAACCGGTAGTGGTTATTTGGCATGGGTCACCAAACCGGTGGCAACCCCTGGCTGGCCACACCCCAACCCAGTCGCCCGGTCGCGATTGCTCTCCTAGCTTTCTGTTCTCCATGTCCTCTTTCTCCCTACCTGCAAGTATCGCTTTCCCTGTGTGAGTTAAAGTGCTTGAGTGAGAAGGAGTATGGTCTGACAGAGGGGGTGGGGGTGAATCGAGCCTTGGAGCACTTTTGCAACATAAAAAAAATGCATTTTGGAAGCAGCAGGTCATTTAAAAATTTCTCTAAGGATTCCCCATGGACGCTGCAAATATCACTTTCCCCTTGTGAGTTAAAGTGCTGGAGTGAGAAGGAGTGTGGTCTGACAGAGGGGGTGGGGGAATCCATTCCAGCCTTGGAGAAATTTAAAGGAGCTGCTTCCAAAATGCTTATCTGTTAAGTGCTCTGTGTGTGTGTATGAGAGGGGGGAAGGAAAAAAGAAAGAAAGAAAGAAAGAAGGAAGGAAGGAAGGAAGGAAGGAAGGAAGGAAGGAAGGAAGGAAGGAAGGAAGGAAGGAAGGAAGGAAGGAAGGAAGGAAGGAAAGAAAGAAAAATAGGAAGAGAGAGAGAGATAAAACTCTGTGCTATTATTTTTAATTGTTCCATTATTTATCATATGTTAATATTTTACACTGTCCCTACACATAGAGTGATTTTTCTGCCTTTCTTTTGCCCAGGGCTACCACATATTTTTCAGGGTTTATATGCATTCAATGTCAATAGTCCAGAGCATAAAATACACATGTGATTAACAAGAATTGAAAAGGGATCTTGGAGGTCTTCTAGTCCAACCCCCGGCTCAAGCAAGAAAACTGAGGATGCCAAACTCTGAGTAGAAATCCTGGGAAAGATGTCAGAATAATACTTAGAAGGGACCTTGGGGTGAACCCTATACCATTTCTGAGAAATGGCTGTCCAGTCTTTTCTTAAAAACTTCCAGTGATTGAGCACCCAGAACTTCTGGAGACATTCAGTTACACTGGTTAATTGTTCTCACTGTCAGGAAGTTTCTGCTTAGTTTTAGGTTGCTTCTCTCTGTTCAAAGCTCAAAGTGCCCAAGGAGCTGCTGATCCAGTTCTACAGAGGAATTATTGAGTCTATCATCTGCACCTCTATAACTGTCTGGTTTGGTTCTGCAACCCAACAGGACAGACACAGACTTCAGAGGATAATTAGGACTGCAGAAAAAACAATTACCACCCACCTGCCTTCAATCGAGGACCTGTATACTGCACGAGTCAAAAAGAGGGCTGTGAAAATATTTACAGACCCCTCACATCCTGGACATAAACTGTTTCAACTCCTTCCCTCAAAACGACACTATAGAGCACTGCACACCAGAACAACTAGACACAAGAACAGTTTTTTCCCGAAAGCCATCACTCTGCTAAACAAATAATTCCCTCAACAGTGTTCAACTATTTACAAAGTGTACACTACTATTACTGTTAATCTTCTCATCACTCCTTATCTCCCATCCCCTCCCACTTGTGACTATAACTTTGTTGCTTGTATCCTCTGTTTCCTAGTATGATTTGATGTTGATTGTACCCTATGACTATCATTAAGTGTTGTACATTATGATTCTTGATTCTTAACGAATGTTCCTTCTTTATGTATACTGAGAGTATTTACACCAAGACAAATTCCTTGTGTGTCCAATCACATTGTCCCCCTTTCTTTGTGGCAGCCCCTTAAAAGCCTGTTGCCTATCACACTCTTGGGTAAAGCATGTGAGTCATTTCTTTCCTTTCAGTGGTCGATGAAAGTACATCTATAGTATGCAGATAATAAAGTAAAAAAAGGTAAACAACATTTTTACAGAACTATAGATAAGTTGAGGCTGGGTGACAAGGAATGGCTGGGAGGGGAGGGGCCAGGTGAGGCACCCCTTGATGTGAGTGACATTGAGTTGGTCACACCTACCTAGTCACATGACCACCAAACCATGCCCACCCAGTCACATGACCACCAAGCCATTCCCACCTAGCCACGCCAACAGAACCGGTAGTAAAAACTTTTGAATTCCACCACTGCCCTGACCCCTAATGAAATGAAGGAACTAAAGGAGGACACTGATATGAACCTAGCTAGAGGGTTTATACAGCCAGCAAAATCAAGGGTGGCCACCCCAGTCCTCTTCAAGGAGAAAAAATATGGGTCAATGAGGCCATGTGTGGATTTTAGGGGAATCAACACTGTTTGCATGGAAAATATGTATCCACTCCAACTCATGAAAGATCTAGTGAAAGGAAAAATATTCACCAAATTAGACTTGAGAGAGGCATACTACTGGGTACAAATCAAAGAAGGAGACAAATGGAAAACAGCATTTATAATAATTATCCTTTAGGAAGCTTCTAATTTAAAGTAATGTCATTTGGCCTCCAAGAAGCCCTGCCATGTTCATGAAACTAATAAATGAGCTTAGACTACCTGGGATAATGAATGTCCGGTGAGATAGTAGAAATGGACCCAGGTAAAATCAGAGCTGTCCTAGACTAGCAGTCCCCTTGCACCCACAAGCAGCTCCAAAGTTTTCTGGGGTTTGCTAACTTCTACAGATAGTTCATTCCCCCTTTTGCTAAAATTGCTCTCCCATTTTTTTTTTATTACATTTATATGCCGCCCTTCTCCGGAGACCCAGGGCGGCTTACAATCTATGGAGCACCATGCTAAGTGCTCAGCAATAGCCTTCATTCCATTGTATATGCCTGCTTATTACTAGGGCTTTTGCCCCCCCCCCAAGCGACATTTTTACAAAGTCAGCTTATTGCCCCCAACAATCTTGGGTCCTCAATTTACCTACCCCGAGAGGATGGAAGGCTGAGTCAACCTTGAGCTTGGTGGGATTCGAGCCTGCACTAATTGCAGGCAGCTTGCACTAATATGCTAGATTTACCAAACTGTTAAAAACTGAAGGATGTGGGATTAAACCCCATCCAAGTTATCCATTGCAATGGATCCTAGAATGCCAGAAGGCATTCAAAACACTTAAAAGACTATTTGCCAAAGAGCCAATCCTCAAACACCAAGAGCATCCATTTATAGTCCAAGCAGATGTCAGCGATATGGAAGTGGCCACAGTCCTCCTCCAAAAGAATGCAGAGGGCAGTCTGCAACCCTGCACTTACACCTCCAAAAAATTAACAGAGACTGAAAGGAGATGGGCAATATGGGAGAAAGAGGCTGGTGTAGTCCAATGGACCGTGTTGACCTGACACCACTTCCTTGAGAGAAACCAAGTGCCATTCGAAGTGTGGACAAATCACAAAAACCTGGAGGCCCTTAGAACCCCATGGAAATTCTCCCCAAAGCAAGTCCAATGGACACAATAATTTCAAACGATTCAACTTTACTCTGAAATACATCCCTGGGGGGAGGGACCTCCTAGCAGATGCTTTGTCAAGAAAGCTGCAAACGTGAGGAACTGGTCCATGCCATGCTTCCCCCCTCCCAACCAGTGACACAAGCCACCACCTGAGGGCAAGCCCATGACAAAGAGCCGGAGATGGTGGGGGCTTGACTCAAAAGCTAAAAACCAAATTGCCAGCTGATCCATGATACAGGGATAACCGAGAAGTGCTAATCCTTAGGGATGGACTAGCCTGGAAGGGCTCTAAACTGTATGTCCCCAATAGCTTATACCTCCAGGTACTCCAGAGGAGCCACAATTCCAAGCAAGCAGGGTATTTCAGCTTTCTAAAACCTTGCATCTTTCAGATCACAAGTGGCAGGGAGTTCATCCCCGTGCCCGAACTCCCTAGGAAGCCACCCCCCTCCATGTTTTTAAATGAATGGACGGAGTCACTGAAGAAAGCCTGGGAAAACATGAAGTGGGCTCTTCAAGAAGCAGCAAAAACCCATAAAGCACAAGCCAACAAATATCAAGCCCCACAAAAGCCTTTCCAAATACCTCTTGACCAAGTACCTGAAGCTAAAACTCCCCTGCAAAAAGTTGGGACCAAAGTTTATAGGACTTTTCCCAATAGTGAAAGTGATTAACTCAGTTACAGTGGAGCTGAAACTTCCCTGCCTGCTAGGGAAAGTGCACCTGGTTTTTCACAGCAGCTTGTTAAACCCCGCGGTAGACTCCCAGCTAAGGCCAGTGGGCTGGGCAACCCCAAAACCAATCATAGTGCAAGGGGAAACACATTACAAAATAAAAGGGATTTTGGATTCCGGATTGTACAAGGGGAGATTACAATACCTAGTACAATGGAAGGGGTATCCGCTTTCCGAAGCCACATGGTAAAGATCTGGGATAATTAAAAATAAACTTTATATTCAGAGCTCTCCCTCTCCCCCCTGTGTGTGTGTGTGCGTGTGTGTGTGTGTGCGTGAAGATAATAGTTAACAATCTCACCCATCTTTACTGCTGAAAAATGAACAATTTGAACTTTGGAGTGTGGGGGATAGCAAATCTTTAAGACTTACAGTATATCTGTAGAAAATGTCTACATGAAAATGAACACTTCTATCTAAATGCTTTTAAAAATAGTATATGTTTGGGAGAAGAATTTTGCCTATCAGCAATATTTTATTAACTCTTTCTTATTACCTCACTATTTTGTTCATAGAAATTAAAATATTCAGGTTCACTAACTTGCCAAAATACCATGCAACACTAATAGCATCAACCCTACTTTTCATAACCTAATCTAAAACAGTAGGTCATTTTTTTCTTAACAAATAATATGCATAGATTTTTATCTTACCTTGTGACACACAAATAACTGATGCACTGCTTCACAGGCTTGTGAACAGAGTATAGACGTGTGCAAGGAAACTGCTCTTCATGGCATTCTGGGAGCAAACCACAGTTCCAATAAATGATCTCAATTGCATAAAAGTACCTCAGAAATGGTTGCCAGTTAATATCACAATCACGTTAAATATTTGCAATCCATCATGTTTAAAGAAACTGGAACCAACTTACACAACTTACTAGAAAAGAACAGAACCAAACAACACAAAAGCAACAATGATTAGAAGCTGGAGGCTAAGGTGTATGATGAATGGTTGCACAAATGTGGTATGTGTACTCTAATAAAGAGGACATGAAAGCAATATTGAAGGGCTATCACAAAGAGGATATTCTCCAAAGGATTCTCATCAGGCATTCCTATTAATTGTGACAACAATTAATCATAGGAATGTCCTGCCTCCGGATATTATGAATGCTCCATCCCTGGAGGATTTTAAGAAGAGATTGGATAGCCATTTGTCTAGAATCATATAAGGTCTCTTGCTTGAACAAGGTTGGACTAAAGGCTTCCAAGTTTCCTTCCAACTCTATTATTCTATAATTCTGTAAAAGTTATATTCAAAATATTATTTACAGCCAAATTATTTATCTGCAAGGATATTGTATTTTAGATAACAGAGAATGTACATAGCATTGAAGTTTAATAATGTTAATAGAATCTGGCTTGCATAAGAAATCAATGCAATCATGCAATAGTTACAGTCTCTGGCATCACCTTTCTTTACTAATGGGATAAAAACAGATATTTTCCAGCCCTGAGGCCATTGATATATAGTCCATATCTCTTGACACAGGATAGTAATGATGTAAACTGCACTGGTCTTAATAATTCTGGAGGTATTCCATAAATACCTGGGGCTTTCCTGGGCCCCATGACTTGAAAAAGATATTTTTTCAGATGTTTAGTTCTTTATTAAGGACAGTGACTAAGAGCTCAGCTGGACTGCACAGTAGATCTGCAGTTATAATCCCCAGCTCCTTCTGGAACCCAACCGGGTCCATTAGTCGATGGGGGCAGACCAATCTTGAAGGAGGTTGTGGTCCACCCGCTTCTTAAGAAGCCATCGTTGGACTCCACCTGGTTGGATAATTTTTGACCTGTCTCCAATCTTCCCTTTTGGGGGAAGTTTGTTGAGAAGGTGGCCACGCAGCAGCTCCAGAGATTTCTGGATGAAATGGATTATCTCGACTCCTACCAGTGAGGATTAAGGCCTGGATTTGGGACAGAAATGGCATTGGTCACACTTTTGGATGATCTCTGGCAGGAGCGGGATGGGGTAGTGCATCCATCCTTGCTCTACTTGACCTCTCAAAGGCTTTCAATATCGTTGACTATGGAATTCTCCTGGGGCTGCTTCAGGGGATGGGAGTGGGAGGCCTTGTGCTGTCTTGGTTCATTTCCTTCCTCTGCAGCTGCACTCAGTCAGTGTTGATAGGAGGGGAGAGATCCAGCCATCACCCACTGCTTTAAGGGGTTCTGTAGGGCTCAATACTCTCTCTGCTCCTATTCAACATTTATATTAAGCTGCTGGGTGAGATCATCTGTCACCGTGGACTGAGGTATCACAATAATACCCAGCTGTATGTCTTAGCTTGTGGTGAGTTAAATGTTGCTGTGTCCTCCCTCTCACAGTGCCTGGAGGCTGTTAGAGGCTGCATGGGAAGTAACAGGTTGAAACTAAATAACCAGTGGTTCCCAAACTTTTTCAGTCCACTACCCCCTTGGTGCTACAAACACATCCTCGGTGTCCCCCACCCAGGGGTGGGATTCAAATTTCTGTGGGCATGGCCTAATTTGAGGGTGTGGCTTGCTGGTCACATGACTGGGTGGGCATTGCTTGCTGGTCACCTGACTGGCCGAGCGTGGCTTGGTAGTCACATGATCAGGTAGATGTGGTTTGGTGGGCATGTGACTGGGTGGGCATTGTTTGGTGACTGGCAGCCTCCCCAGAGCTACTTGACCTGTTTTTGGAGTTTTGACAGCCATAAACACACATACACATACACTCCCTTCCAACCCTACTGGAGCAGGTCATTGGACTAGAATCGGCAAAGCATCTCTGATTAGATTCTAGTAGTGAAAAGAATCTAATCAGAGATGCTTTGTTGATTCTTGTTGATTTGTTTTATTTGTATTTCTTTATTTTATGTTGCTGAATTACATTGACATGTGTGTCCCTCCTTGTGCACAGCCCAGAAGCTTTTGTTATTCTTTGCAGCAAAAAATTACTGACCTCTGGATTTGCTCTACTTTTCAAATGTGCCGGCTCTGCCACACTCTAGGTGCTGACTCCGCAGGTCCACCCCATTGAGCCCACTGCTCCGGAGGGACCTGACCAAGCAAGTCCGAGTGGAGCAGTGCACCAAGTCAATGGGGTGAGCCTGAGAGAGGGAAAGAGAGAGAGAGAAAAGAAAGAGAGAGAGAAAGAGAGAAGGAAGAAAAGAAAGAGAAAAGGGAAAGAAAGAAAAAGAGACAAAGAAAGAGGGGGGGATGGAAGGAAGGGACAGAAAGAAAAAGAAATAAA
This sequence comes from Bungarus multicinctus, assembly GCA_023653725.1. Lineage (NCBI taxonomy): Eukaryota > Metazoa > Chordata > Lepidosauria > Squamata > Elapidae > Bungarus > Bungarus multicinctus. Next base: position 167,274,055 of record CM042834.1, on the reverse strand, counting down.
GAAGTAGGGAGGGAGGGAGGGAAGAGAAAGATAATGAGATATCTATTCTAGTCCACCTGCTCCAGCAGGGTTAGAAGGGAGTGTGTGTGTATGTGTGTGTTCTCCTTATAATTTACCAGTACATTTTGGTTTTGCCTTCTTCGGAATTGGCACTATAATTCATTGGGTAAAAGTCAGTTTTAGTGTGGAGGTCTGGTCCAATGGATCCTGTTTATAGCCTCGACAAAAAGTGAGAGCTTCCTGATAGTCTTGACCATGTTTCGTCCACAAAACCTTTAATAGAAGCCAAAGATGTTTCAATGTGGAAAAGAGCCCCAGTCTAAACTAGGCCTCATTTCAATCTGATGCATCAGGTCTCTCTCTCTCTCCCTCTCTCTCCCTCCCTCCCTTTCTCCCAGACTGGCTTTGCTCTACTTTCCTGAAGTGCCTGTGGAGCTGATGCCTCGAACATGGATGGATGGATGGATAGATAGAGACAGATAGGTAGATAGGCAGGCAGGCAGGCAGGCAGGCAGGCAGACAGACCTTTTGGATGGATGGATGGATAGATAGGAATAGATAGATAGATAGATAGATAGATAGATAGATAGATAGATAGATAGATAGATAGGAAGATAGATGGATTGATGTATGTATGTATGTACGGTATGTATGTATGTATGTATGGATGGATGGATTGATAGGTAGGTAGATAGATAGATAGATAGATAGATAGATAGATAGATAGATAGATAGATAGATAGATAGATAGATAGATAGATAGATGGATGGATGGATGGATGGATGGATGGATGGATGGATGGATGGATGGATAGGTAGACAGACAGACAGACAGAAAGACAGACAGATAGACAGACCTTTTGGATGGATGGATGGATGGATGGATGGATGGATGGATTGGTAGATAGGTAGGAAGGCTTTGACCACATGCCCAATATTCAGCATCCCGTTCAACCAGGCCCGCCCCTCTTTGTAGTTGCCATGCCTGACAGCAAGTTCACAGGCTGCCCCTCCTGCCAGGGATCAGCCTCCCAAGCGCCCCCCCAAGCGAGTCCTGGGGCACTCATGTCGTAGAGGGTGGTGCTGTTCCCTGCTTCCTGGAACCAGTACAGGTCAGGGTTGAGGAAGCCCAGGGCAGGCAGCGGTGCAGCGTTAGAAAAGTAGAGCAAAGCCATGCCACTGCCACTGTGTTCGAGGCGTCGCCCCCGCAGGCACGTCGGGAAACGTCGACTCCAGAGCCGGTGCCTCAATGGGTGAATCTGCAGGGCCGGCTGGCACCTCAAATGCCCCCTGCCTTCTCTTAGCACCTGTCTGCCGGTCCCCTTGGGGACACTAAGAAGTGGCAGGGGGTGGCACGTTGAATGTGGTGGCACATAACATGCCACCGCTTCTGCATTGGAGGTGCTGGCTCCAGAGCATTACTACAGTCAGTGGGTGAACCTGCAGGGCCAGCGCCTCGAACGCCCCCCTGCCACCTCTTAGCATCCCCAAGTGGGCCAGCAGAGGGGTGCGAAGAGGTGGCATGGGAGTGGTGAGTTGAACGCAGCTGCGGCGGTATGTAACATGCTACCGCTTCCATATTGGAGGCACTGGCTCCGGAGTGGTGCTAGTCAATGGGTGAACCTGCAGGGCCGGCACCTCGAATGCCCCCTGCTGCCTCTTAGTGCCCCCCCTGCTGGCCCCCTTGCCTCTAAGCACCCCCCTAAGGCATCCCACCGCCCCCCAGGGGGTGGTACCACCCACTTTGGGAACCACTAAACTAAACCCTTGCAAGACTGAGTGGCTCTGGGTTTGGGGTTCGTTGGCTCAGGGAGAATTGCCACTTTTGGTCTTGGATGGGGTGGCACTTCCCTAAACAGATCCTGTGCATAATCTAGGAGTTGTCCTGGACTCATGACTGCTGTTCAAAGAGCAGGTGGCAGTCGTGGTCAGAAGGGCCTTTGCACAACTGCGGATTGAGCACCAGTTACGCCCTTTCTTGGACCAATGGTCCCTACTCACAGTCATTCATGCCCTAGTTACTTCCCGTCTTGATTATTGCAATGCACTCTACATGGGGCTGCCCTTGAAGAGCATCCAGAAGCTCCAGATGGTGCAAAATGCAGCAGCCCACATGGTTTTGCACAGACCCCGGTGTGCACATGTTTCACCTCTCCTGCGGGAGCTGCATTGGTTGCCGATTTGCTTCTGGGTGCAATTCAAGGTGCTGGTTGTCACCTTTAAAGCCCTTCATGGCTTGGGACCAGGTTAACTGAGGGAACATCTCTTGCCGGTCACATCTACCTGAACTATTAGAGTGAGGAGGCAGGAATGCTGCAGGTCCCATCCTTGAGGGAGATACATCTGGTGAGACTAGGAAGAAGGGCTTTCTCCATGGTGGCTCCTTCTCTCTGGAACATCATTCCCCTAGAGATTAGAATGGTCCCCTTTCTAATACTCTTCCGGAAGGCACTGAAGACCTGATTCTGCCAGTGGATCTAGGGAACCCAGAGCAGGATGGAGCCCATCAAATGGCTCATGTGATGTGCTGTCATCGGGCCGGGGGGTGGGAGTTGGGGGGTGATTTTTTATTTATTTTTTTCCAGATTTTGTTCTATTGTACTTTATTAATTTATTTGATTCTTTTTGTTAGCTTGCATTGTTTTTTATTTTAAATATGGTTTTACATTCTGTAAGCCACCTAGAGTTGCCATGGGCTGATAGGCGGCAATATATATTCAACAAATGAATGAACAAACAAACAAACAAATAAATAAATAAATAGTGCGGTTGGTCAGCCCACTACATCAGGTGATCCCACATTTTATCCCACATTTTTCTAGCTTATCAAGAAATAAATTGTGGCCTGCTTTGCCTTACTGAAGTCTAGGTATAGTACATCCACAGCATTTCACTAATTTAGTCACTTTATCAAATAAGGCAATCAGGTTTGTCTAATGTGATCTGTTTTTTTAACAAACACATAACAAAACAAAACCCTTTTAGGAATCATCTTGTTCATTTCTAGATGCTCATAATACTCAACAATCTTTACCCGGATTTTTCTGGGAGCTGATTGGTCTGTAGTTTCCTAAATTTTTTTTTTAACCCTTTTGAAGATATCAGCTCTTTTCCAGTCCTCTCACAGTTCTCCTAGATACTGCAAAATACTGAAAGATTTAACACAGTGGTTCTGAAATCATATTTGCCACCTCTTTCAGAACCCTGGGATGTAAACCATCTGCTCCCAATAATTTGAACTCATCACTATTATCTTATCCAAATTCCTTGCCTACTTAGATATATCTCCCATGGGGTGTTTTTTCTTTTTGTATGAAGACAGAGCAAAGAAGGTATTAAACAGTTCTGCTTTCTCCTTGTTAGAACATAGAATAACGAAGTTGGAAGGAACCTTGGAGGTCATCTAGTCCAGTGGTTGCCAACCAGTGGGCCAGGCACCACTGGTGGTCCACAAGAAAATTTTGGTGGTCCACAGAGAAATGTCACCCCCAAAGCACCCCCCTCCAAAGCAATTAATTCAGGCTGCACAGGAACATAAGGCTACACCACCCACATGGCCTGCAGGAACACAAGGCTTGTATCGCTTGCATTGCGAACAACACAAGGTAATGAGGGGAAGAGGGAAAGGGCGGAGGGGCGGAAACTTGCCCCACTCACCCCACACACCTCGCCTGGCCACCTGGCTGCTTCTTTCTGCCTCTTTCTTCTACTGCTTTTGGCTGCATGCAAGGAAAGCAGCAAAAGTCTTTCTCTCCCCCAAACTTCGCCAGAAATAAGTCTTTGGGACCCTGCAAGGCATCCTGCTCCAAGAGGCTGCTCCAGTGCAACAAGTCTCACAAAGGCTCATTTCTGGTGGAATTTGGGGGAGAGAAAGAAAGACTTCTGCTGCTTCTGCTGCTTTCCTTGCATGAAGCCAAAAGTCTATCTCTCTTCCTGAGAATGGAGCTTGAGATGGTATCCTGCAATCCCAAATAATGAATGATCGATTGGTAGGAAAATGAGGTGGGGAATTTTCCTGCAGACTTTTTGGGGGATTTTTCCAGGGTCTCTGGTCCACGGGATTTAAAATTATGAGTTTGGTGGTCCCTGGGGTCCAAAAGGTTGGCGATCCCTGATCTAGTCCACTCCCTGCTCGAGCAGTGGACTTTCCAAACATTAGCCTCTACCTAGGATTGAACTCACAGCCTCCTGATTGTGAGGCAAGAGCTTGCCTGTTACCTTCTTCTCATCTTCTGTCATTAGTGAACAGATCATTATCTTGACTTTCTTCTTGTTCCTTACATATTGAAGAAACCCTTTTTGATATTTTTGGCATTTGTTGCAATTCTTAGTTCATTCTAGCCCTTAGGTTTTCTGACTTCATCCCTGCACTTTTGAGCTATTTGCTAGTATTTTATTGTAGTTATGTGCCCCTCGTTTTACATTTTTATACTTGTCCTATTGGTTCCTCAGTTTGTCAGTGAGCTGTTGGTGCAACCATGCTGGTTTTGTCTTTTTTCTCTGTGGATTTTTTTTTTTTTTGACCTTTAGTATCTCATTTTTCAGAGGTTTCCATGCATCTTGAATTGTTTTTCCCTCTAGAAAAGCAACTCCCAATCTTTTGGGCACAAGAGATCACTTTTGTGGAGAAAGGGTTTTCTGCAGACTGGAGGGGATGTGGTTTTGCATGTTACCTGCATCCCATGGATGGGGCTTTGCTTGTTTGCATGGCCTGGTTGCTGGCATGCCAGGGACCAGTGCCAGTCCACAGACTGGGAGTTGGGGAATCCTGCTCTAGAATTTCCCTCTATGGTATATCCTTCCTAATATCTCCCTGGGTTCATAGAATCATAAGGATGGAAAGGACTGCAGAGGTCTTCTACTCCAGTGGTCCCCAACCTGTCTGGCTCCACAGACCAGCTGTGGGAGGTGGGATGGTTTCATGTGTACAGTCTAGATCTTGGACATGCACAAATGAAGCTTCGCACACTCACTCACCACTTGTGCGGCTTGGTTCCCAACAGGCTGTGGATTGATAGCGGTCCACAGACTGGCGGGTTGGGAACCTCTGTTCTAGTCCACCCCATTTCCAGGGCAGGAGACCTTATTATACTGAACCATGTGTTTGTTTCCTGCCTCTCACCCTTTCCTTCTTATCCTTCCCTTCCTCATTGTCTGATTTGCTGTAGAAAGATTTATCCTTTGGATTTGGTCTTATAAATTACTCTCCTTCTCTGTCCAGCTTTAGTTTAAAGCCCTTCGGATAAGCCTAGCAAGATGTTTTCCAAATATATTCCTCCTGGTCCTTGTTAGGTACATTTCATCCCCTGCTAGAAGCCCTTCCTGTCGGTATAATGTTTTGGAAAGAAGTGGCAATTTTTGTTCCAAACTGATTTTAGTGAAAGTTAAAATAAAATTTCCCTCCCATCACTCCAAATTATCCTAATTGTTGCCATTCTTAATCATTCGTAGACATCAGAACATGCTGACCTTATTTTTAATGTAACAATAATTTTATGTAACAAAAATGTTATAAGCAAAACAAGTAGATTATGTGTTATCTTTAAAAAAAGTAGATGAATTAAACATATCATGTTAAATCATAGAATAAATGTTTGAATTGCCATAAGCTGTTTATTGAGTTTATTCAAGAAACTGACGCTTGTTGAGTGTCTATAAGAGATAAACAGGCAGGCAGGTGTTAGATAGATATAGATATGAGAGAGAGAGAGAGAGAGATTTTCTTGTCTTCTAAACTCCCAGAGTTCTTTTTAAAAAATTCATTGAATTCTCAAAGTCTCCAAGAAGATGCAAATATCAAAAACATCAAAGGCAAGCCCTTGCTTGTTAAATTTCAGCTTAAGACAGGAAATCACATCGGGGGTACTAAGGAAGAAATGATAAAACTAAACTTACCAGGAGATGTTGTTGGACCACTATCAACTGGAATAAAAAAGGAAATATTATAAAATTAAATTCATATTGATATAAAATGCTATTTACTTCAAATAGTGTCAGCTGAGTGAACTAGGTGGATGCATCCATAATATCACTAGGAATGAAGATCAGTTTGAGGAAGACCAGACAGTTAAATCTAGAATCCTGCTTGCATGAGAAATCAATGCAATAGCTGGGCTATATATTATATTTTAAGGTGATTTCACAGAATATTCAATGGTTGTATGGTATTTGTATACCATAGAGATAACACATTCTAAATTAATGTGTTTAATTTAAATTTCAAATGTGGAAATAGCGTTTCATGTTCAAAGTCCAAATTGATAACTTAAATTCCCCTGGCTTTGTTCCTCTTCTCCATTAGACAAGACCAGGCAGCAGGAAAACATTCTACAGTTATTCTTCCTTATTGTGTACTGGGACTGGACAGAGGGGAGGGGAGAGTTGACAGATGGCCAGGTCAGCAAGTTTAACTACTGTATTTGCTAACATTTGTTTCAGGTTCTGACTGACTAAAAGTGTCAGATGCGATGAGGTGGCAGTATGGTAAAGTGGGGGGAGCTTCAACTTTTGCTTGACTATCTAAAAAACCTACACAGTCCTTTTGGCCCAGACACAGGAATGGCCTTTTAATCATTTCCTGAGTATGCAACCACATATACCTCAATGTCTTCTCACAGCTGAGACAGCGCAAGGGCAGCTTAAGGTGCTAAACACTGGAAGTAATATTTTGTGCGTTAGAGTGTCACTTTGGTGCTGACAATTTTCTGGCTTCACTTGGTTATGCTAAATTCCCATGTTCATTTTGATTCTAAGGCCTCTTTTGGCTGCAGGGGAGAGCAGGCTCTTCTCTATTCTTTTTTATATAGATTGGTCAACTGGTTAACCTGTAGATTTTGGAATTGACCCTATGTATGTTGCCTGTGCCAGGCTTAACAGATGTAGAATTAAAAATATTCAGGTTTTTTTTGCTCCTGTAGTAGTGATGATGCAGCGGTCATAGAAGAGCATTCTCTGAAGCCACTTCAATAAAGGTCTCATGTCGCCAATAGCAGCCTAGGGTAGGCCACAGAGGCCTGTCAACAGAAAAGGATACGGTCTGAAGATAAGCAGCGCATGGCAGATCCTTAAGAGCACTGGGCTGTGGACAATCATGCCATTCCTCAAGAATCACTTCCCTTGGGGAACAGTATGAGGTAGTCTTTTGGTGGGGGTGGGGGGGGCAGATCTTCAAAACCGGGATCCACTTAAAGAACTGGCAGTATAATGGAAGATGCGGGCATGAGAGACCCAAACTTCATTAAACTTGAGACTTCATCACTGGAGGATTTTGAGAAGAGACTGGACAGCCACTTGTCTGGAATGGTATAGTGTCTCCTGCTTGTGTAGTGAGTTGGGCTAGAAGATTTTAAAGATCCCTTCCAACTCTATTATTCTGTTAAACCACACACTTTGAACGCCATACATGTGAGATTCAAATTTTTTTACTACCGGTTCTGTGGGCATGGCTTGGTGAGCGTGATGTGGTTTGGTGGACATGGCGTGACAGGGGAAGGATACTGTAAAATCTCCATTCCCACCTCACTCCTGGGGGAAGGTTACTGCACAATCCTTATTCTCTCCCTACCCCACTAACGTGCTTTCCAGCTCCATTCTCCTGTGCAGGGCAACAAAAGAAGACCCAGCCAATCAGCTGGGACTCGAGAGGCAGAGAATAGATGGGGGCGGGGCCAATCAGAGGTGGTATTTACCGGTTCTCAAATTTTCTGCTACCCGTTCTTCAGAATTGGTCAGAACCTTCTGAATACCCCCTCTGGAGTCAGGCCAGATGCTTACCATAGATGTAGAAAAAGTAAGAAGAACTCACCTAAGTCATTGTCTGGATCTGTGGGTGATTCCAGAGGCCCTGAAACAAGATTGGTTGCAACAATGCAGCAGTGACAGCAATGCACATTTGACTAGCATGTTAGCATAGTCAGATGTGCTGACTATCTTATTCCATTCTCATTTTATTGCCCTTTCACTCTACTTTTTTATTCTGAAATACATTCTAGAATATTCATGCTTTTTGTATTGCAAGTGACTCCTGGTCTGAGAAAAATAAAATAAATAAAGACAGCAGGAAAGGAATAAATGAAAAGAAAAACGGTGTGGAGTAAGAGAGGAATTGATATCTTCTCCAAACCATGCATGCCAAGACCCTTTGGAAGAAGCTATGATATAAGTGATGTAAAGATTTGAATTGCAAATATGCTTTGGCTGCTGCTGCTGGAGCATGTTTGCAGTAACTCCTCTTGGTTTTAATTTATTTTATCAACTTTTAGTACTCCCGTTGGATCCTTTTTTATTTAAATAATATTTTTCGGAAAAGATAACAGTGTAGACCACAGCACAGAGAAAAGTTTTTGTTTTGCTGGGGACTAATAAGGCACAGGAAAAAGAAAAAAGCACCATGGCACCAGCCCGGGATTTCTCCCATCATTGAAGACTGCAAAATAACCAAGAATTGAGGAGCACTTTGTTGGCAAGAGACCTGCAAGTAAAACCAGGGGTGGGATTCAAATTTTTTAACAACTGGTTCTGTGGCTTCCGTGGTGGGTGTGGCTTCATCATGTGACTGGGTGGGTGTGGCCAACTCTCATCAAGGGGCGCTTCTCCTTGCCTGGCCTCTCATGACAGTGGGAATGCTGCAATGGTCATAAGTGTGAAAAACGGTCATAAGTCACTTTTTTCAGTGCCATTGTAACTTTGAATGGTCACTAAATGAACTCTTGTAAGTCAAGGATTACCTGCACAAAAATACAAAAAGCTTCTTTGCTTGCAAAAAGCTGCCCTAAATACCAATCATTAGATTAAAAATACCTGCCAGCTGGAGTTACAAATCAGGTAGGGTGCCAGAGCACCTTGAGAAATTAAAATAGTTAAAATGCAATGATAACTATCAGCAGCCAACTCTTGCTGAAGTGAAACCCTTTAGCAGAGAGGTCATTTAAGCTCTCCAGAAAGAGCACACCCAGGAGAAGCAATCCTTAGATCCATTTGTACCACTTAAAGATACCAGCTGATCTCACTCACCGCACAAGATATCCTAAGGAAATCCAGATTTAAGGAAAGGTCACATGTCTCCCAGAAAGGCAGTAAAAAAATCAGTGCCAAGCTTGCATCCTGCCTCTTGGAAGTACACCCCAAAAGGAAAGTGGCAGATACCACTAAAGCAGTGAAGGAAGAACCCTTCCCCAGATAGAAAAAGAAACCATGAGGCAGGAAAAAATGCAAACACAATACAAATAATTAAGTAGCTGTTGCTTGTTAAACCAATTACCAGAACAAAATAGACACAGGAACTAGTCAGATTTCTCAACCCAGTTTCTTTTCAGGAACAGAAATTAACCTTTTCCCTTCCAAATAAAGCTGAATAGGGAAAATTATCCCATCAATAAACACAGGATTAAACGTCACCAAGGACAGAATTAAACTTCACCAAAAACCAGTTTTGGACCAAAATTCAGAAAGGATATGTAAACTCAGATTTGAATGTCAATCATTCTAGCTAGCTAAGAAGCCTTGCTGAATGTCACTCATCTTGGTTCCTTGTCATTAAAAAGCTTATTTCCACAGCTCTGCTTTATTATTCAATTATTTCTTCAAAGTGCTGATCATTGTATGCCAGCTGAAAGTATTTCCAGGGGAGTATTTCTTCCCAACAGCAATGTAAGAAGCTTAAAACAACCCTTCCCCTTTATGAAAGTACCAGGAAAGAAAAAAAAAATCTCCTTCAGAGACAGTAAGTCTAGGCATACTGCCAAGAATGTAATATGGATGGAAAAAAACAAAAGAAGATTTCTTCTAACAGCCGGTTCTCGGAACTGCTTAGAAACTTAACAAGGGGTTCTATAGAACCTGTCAGAACTAGTAGAATCCCACCCCTGAGTAAAACTACCCCCCCCCTTCATTTCCAACAACCTTGAGAGGTTACAACGGGACCTGCAAAGAGATCTGACAAAACAGCAGATACTGGACTTTTCCGATTGGGGGAGGGGGGGCAAAATGACAGCCAGGTGTTTTTACAAACAATTAGTCCAGCTACAGTCTATATGGAGACTAAGATAAAGACTAAAAGGTTTAACAACAAACTAATTCAGGTGTGGAGAGCTTACCATGGGAGAATACATGGCAAAGCAATGGCTTCTCACAGCACAAAGAGTTGTCTCAATATTTGAACAACTAACACAACCATCCAACATGATGTAGAGACACTGAGAAAAGATATAGCTGTCTTTCTGCAAGCACAACATCGGACTACAGGCACTCCCACCAAAGTCCTTACAGCAGACTTGGGTAAATCCCATGTCGGTGCCTAAACACTCCAAACCAGAGTGTCTGAATGACTATCGCCCTATAGCACTTATACCTACAATCATGAAATGCTTCAAGCGGCTAGTCCTGGCACATCTCAAAACTTGCCTCCCAACTACACTGGACCCTTACCAATTTGCCTACAGCAAGAACAGAAGTACCGAGGATGCTGTTTCCATAGTATTACACACCACGTTAACACACCTGGACAATAAGAATACCTATGCTAGAATGCTGTTTGTTGATTTTAGTTCAGCATTTGATACAGTCATTCCCTCCAGGTTGATCACTAAACTTGGTGACCTTGGTATTAACACTACTCTTTGTAATTGGATACTGGAGTTTTTGACAAACAAACAGATCACATGTCAAGTTGAATAACTCCACTTCATTACTATCACACTGAGTACTGGCATACCCCAAGGCTGTGTGCTGAGCCCCTTCCTGTTCTCTCTCTTTACCTATGACTGCAGGCCTGTGTATGGCTCTAACATCATTATCAAGTTCACAGATGATACTACAGTGATCAGACTCATCAACGATGATGACGATTCAGAATACAGGAAGGAGATGCAGTGCCTAGCTATGTGGTGTGCTGACAATAACTTATTACTGAATACTAACATAACCAAAGAGCTCATTGTGGACTTCAGGAAAAAGAATGGCCACACACACTCTCCTATATAAACATCAATGGGAGAACGGGAGAACGTAACACCAGCTTCAAGTTCCTGGGGATCCACCTCTCTGAGGACTTGCCCTGGCAGATTAACATCACTAGTCTGATTAAGAAAGCTCACCAGCACCTCTTCTTCCTGAGATTACTGAGAAAATAGTCTCTCCTCAGCTATTCTGACTGATTTCTACCGCTGCACAGCTGAGAGCATCTTAACTAACTGTATCTTGGTTTGGTGTGGAAATTGCACTATAAAAGAAAAAAAGGCATTACAGAGGGTGGTGAAAACACATTAATGTGCCCAACACATTATAGGGATTCCACTTCCTGCCATTGTGGACATTCAGAGGAAACGATGTCTGCGTAAAGCCCACAGCATCGTTAAGGACCCCTTCCATCAAGCCCACAAATTGTTTTACTCTTCTTCCATCTGGGAGGAGGTTCAGATCCCTGCAGTCTAAGACCAGCAGGCTAGGGAACAGTTTTTACCATACAGCAGTTTCCTTGCTAAACTCCTCAGTTCATTTGTCCTCACACATATGCTGATGCTTCCTTTGATAATATATGATGTATTTTGTATAATTCTCTGTGCCTCTGTATTTATATTTAACGTGTCCATAAACATTTTGTGCAGTTGTATATGTTCATATATGTGCAGTTACACTTGTCTTTGTGTGCTCGTGTACATACATTTTGTTGTGTTTTTCATTGACATATCCATAGATGCCTTGCATATTTGCATACATGTATTTATGTTTTACTGTTGTCTTGCACTCTGGTTGGATTCTAACTGTATTTCATTGCCTGTATCCATGGCAATTACAATAAAGTTGAATCTAATCTAATCTAATCTAATCTAATCTAATCTAAACAAATCTATGGATTTACATTGAGGCCAAACCCATAATTCTTCAGAATGAAGGATTCAGTGATTTGAATCACTTTTTTAAAAAGTGTGTGTGTGTGTGTTTGTGTGTGTGTGTGTGTGTGTGTCTTCGAAGCAGTCTTGATTCCCAGTGATTGTCTAGATTAGTGCCTGAAGTTTTCTTGGCAAGGTTTTTCAGAAATAGTTTGCCATTGTCTCCTCTTGGGGCTGTGAGAAAGATCGCCCAGCTAGATTTGTGCCTACAACAGGGTTAGAACTCCTAGTCTCTGGATTTTTAGCTTGATGCCTTAGCCTTGATGCCTATAGATATCCAAGTATCTATATTATATCAAAGAGGTTAATATTATGAATGAAATTAAGTCAGAATTTCATAAAATTACAGATCAACTTAGGTATTAGTACAAAACCAATCAAAATGTACCTGCTGTTGTTTGAGCAACAACTCCCAGCAAAAGCCACTCTAAATAGAAAGAAAAAATGTTATTTGTATATATGAACATAAAATAATTGTTACAAAAAAGCCATAGTTTCTTTCCCCTACTTTTTGGGTTATGGAACTATGTTTTAGGCTGCTAAAGAAGTATTATCTTAGCTGTTGTAATCCCATTATTGGTTTTCATTTTGTACAGTTTAACTTTCATGGTAAATGGTAGCATTTGGATTGGGGAGCTGCAAGGAACAACATCTATTCCAAGATACTTAGAAAATATAATTAAAGCAAAATATCACATAGATGACTCGATTGGATCTTATAATTTATTTTTTCTTTACATTAAAATATCTGTGAGCAGGAGAATGAATTTTCTCTTTTTATGAGGAGAAAAGCATAGTGAGAAGATGTATTAGTGGTGAAGAATCATGACAGCAATATATAATGATGGCAAAAAACATAATTTTCCTTGTTAGTAAATGTTTGATGGACGTATTCTTAAGAGAGTGAATTTCTTTAATCAAAATTAGCATCACTGTAGAGTAAAATATAACAGCTAACTCTCTTCTCCCTATCTTAGTAATAGTTTCCAAACATAAAAAGTCCCCATATCTATCTTGAATTCTGAAAAGAAAGCAAATTTTGAATCATGCAACAATTCTGTGTTAGATGATTCAGCCCATAATATTCTAGTAGCTAAATTAATACTGAATAGAAGCAGAGATGGGGGCAATTTGAAATTTTTGTATTTGGCAGATAGAAGAGGCTTGTAACTTTTGGGGTGCCATAATTTCTTTGGACTTACTGCCAGTGTGCTTTTTTCCAAGCTCAAATGCCATCATCTACACTTTTAAAAAATAAACATTTATTAAAAACACCAAAGAACTCTCAGCTCCCCCTCCCCCCCAAAAGAAAAAAAGGATTCAGCAAAGATATCCTAGAAACTATTATTCCTCAGAAAAGACATTTTGTTGGGCAGGCAAAGGCACTACTCACTCTGTATAGGGTGAAATTATAAAGCAGAATTATGTTTGAGAATTCAGCAATTGGCAAACAAAAATCACAGCTATATATTGTTTTATATTAATTTAATCATTCTGTGTCTTTGAATGAATAATTGGAGTTGTTACTGAGTGATAAATCTAAGCATTTTCTGTTTGAAATATTCCAACCATCCTATAGAACAGGTCCCAATAATTTCTTACAAAAAAAATTCTTAAAATAAATATTATACTGAAAGCTCAAAAACAGTTAATTTAAAGTAGGTCTATGAATTTAATCAATTTCTGAGATCATGCAGCATAAGTGAAGCAATAGAGGCAACGCAAGGAGGATTTACACATTATATTAAACCAGGGTTTATTTACCATGATTTCTTGAATAACCTACCATTGGGATAAGAAGCTTGTTAATGCATTAAGCATTAACAATACATTTATAAACCACATCATGGCTCGCACAAAGTACTGAGCCAAATCAAACAAGGCACATTATGACAAACTTAACTTGTGAATTCAACCACATTTAAAGACACACATTCATAGCCATGCAGGACCCCAACTTAATGCCCACTATATTCCTTTTTCCCACAGAATCTATTGGGAGAAGTTAATGTATATCACTTGTAAGATGCAAATAACACATAGGGCTTTTTCTTGAAATCTGAATAACTGCTGACTGTTTCATTTCAGTATGTAACAAAATAAATGATAGTTGATAATTCATTTTCAAAATATACTGAGGTATAGGGTAGCTTCTCTGGTTTGGTATGAACACACACTATATAAACTCACAAGTTTATCTAAGGAAGATTGGTGTCCTTGCAGGTTGTGTAAACATCTTGCCTCCTTCACATTTTGTGCAGGGAAGGAGAGAGATGGTATCATAGTCCACATGGATTTTCCAATCTTGCCATCCATTATTTTTCCTACCATAGAAACTACACTAAAGAGAAAAGGAAAGACTCCATAATCTATAGTTTAGTCATTCTACAAATCCTGCCTCTCGAGGTAATCCATTTTTTTAAAAAAATACCACTGGCTAACACAAATTTAAAGTGGAACAGAAGAAGTGTTGTACTTTGCCAGTGTTACATTACTCACCAGATGGCAGGACAACAGTAGCTAGAAGGCACAGCAACATCTGAGTTCCACAGGCCACCATCCCTGCAAAGTGAGAAAGAATGAAAATAAATGGAAGTTCCTGACGTACATCTTACAGATCCTTCCCTTTCACTCACTGAAGTATAACGGCAGTTAAAGGTTCCTTAATCTCCCTTCTAAGCTGTTCAACTGCTCTATCTGAAAACCAAATAATTTGAGTTGAAGATAACATTACATTACTTTCCATCCTTCTCTCCTATCCATTCATTTATTTTCTGATTTTTGTTAAGTTAATTGCATCTGCATCATCTACGAAAATCACCCTCTGTTTTTGGGATACAACCCTCTCCACTCACTGCTGTCCATGAACTCTGCTTCTTTTCACTGCAGATGTGCTTCTTTCCCCTTCAATTAATCCCCTATTTTGGCTAGAGTTCCTAACCACTCCCAAATGTTCTTATTTGGCTAGTCTTCAAAATTTAATTAAGAAAAGTTAGAAAGCTTCAATATCATCATCTCAATGGAATGAGGAGAAAAGTGTGGAGGGAGGATCTTTCCTCTCATGATCTCATTTCAGAGTTTATTGTAACTGCAAAGATTTCAGCTCCTCCTATTCCCACTGGATGAAAAATGGATAGGAATGGAGTCCCACTGTCTCTCTGACATGCATGTCCTGGTTCACCCTGCTCTTGGAACAGTGAATAAGCATTTGTTTTTCCAGGAAAATTCTCTCCTATACATAACCCTTTCCTGAAAAAACATACAAATAAACCATAACTTGGTCTTAAGACAGGAAAGGTAGCCAAGCCCAGGAATCAGACAAATAAAATGTTAACAATTTCAATCATAATTAATTTCACAGAGACCACTACTGGGAATTTCCATCTTAGGCACCAAAATGTTTTGGGATCAGAAAATTATGCTTTCCATCACATTATTTGCTGTTTTGGGGGGGTTTTAAGAAAAAAGTATAGAATGGAGTGGAATAGAGCTGAAAGGGACCTTGGAGCCCCCCTGCTCAAGCAGGAGAACCTATATCATTTCAGATACGTGACTGCAGTGGTGGGATTCAAATAATTTAGTAACCAATTCTCTGCCCTAATGACGGGCTGGGTAGATATGGCTGGGCAGTCATATGACTGGGTGAGTGTGGCCCACTCGATATCACTCACACTGAGGGGTGCCTCCCCTTGTCCAGCCTCTCCTTGACTTATGACCATAGTTGAGCCCAAAATTTATGTTGCTAAGTGAGAAATTTATTAAGTGAATTTTGCCCCATTTCTTAATTTTTCTTGCCAGATTTGTTAAGCGAATCACTGCAGTTATTAAGTTAATAATACAGCTGTTAAGCGAATCTGGCCTCCTTATTGACTTTGATTGTCAGAAAGTTGCAAAAGAGGATCACATGACCCTGGGAGACTACAACAGTCATAAATGTGTCAACCATCTAAATTTTGATCACATGACTGTGGAGATGCTGCAATGATTACAAATGTGAAAAATGGTCATAAATCACTTTTTTCAGTGCCATTGTAACTTTGAATCGTCACTAAATGAACTGTTGTAAATCAAGGACTACCTGTTGTAAATCAAGGACTACTACAAAAAGCTTCTTTGCTTGAAAAAAGCTGCCCTAAATACCAATCATTAGATTAGAAATGGGGGAATACACACTGAAGATCAATGACAGTCATAGCCATCATGGAAACCTAAACCATTCTGTCCTTCCTTTTCATCAGCAATACCTGCAACCTACAAATCAAGCAGGGTGTCAGAGCATCCTTGAGGAATTAAAATAATTAAAATGCAATAGCTATCAGCAGCCAACTCTTGCTCAGAAAGTGAAACCCTTTAGCAGAGAGGTCATTTAAGCTCTCCAGAAAGTGGATGGGCGTATTTAGGCTACAAAATGCCGAGCTAAAGAAACAAATTAATGAAGTATTTAGGGGACCCAGGTTCAAGTCTCTGCCCTCCCAAACTTGCCAGGATCACAATAAAATTAGTACATGCCACAGATATCTAAACAAACTTCCTGGCCTGGTGCCATGTTACTAAGCCTTATTATCATGAGAGGAAACTAAAACAAATTGGAGGGAGGATGCACATCCCTACCTTTAACACTTGTAACGAGGATGGGACTCTAGAAGAGGACAAAGGAAACAAGGTGAAGACAGAAAATTCTAACAACAGAACACATGCTATCACCGTGCTGATCATCAAAATGTCTACCCACGCTCAACCAGAACCTTTTGATCCGAAAAAGCATGATTGGGTCATGTACTTGGGACAATTTCGAATCTTTTTAGAAGCGAATTCACTGCAGAATGCAACAGAACAGAGGAAGAGAGCTCTATTCCTGGGATATTGTGGAAATCGCCTTTGCAAAGTGGCTGGAACCCTAGCTGCTCCCAAAGATGTGGAAACAATGGAATGGAAAGAATTACAGAAGATGTTAGAAGAACATTATGCTCCCGCTGCATCGTCACTGGCTTACCGACTTGACTTTTACCGCAGAGAACAGAAACCAGGTGAGACCATAAATGATTACCTTACAAACCTACGAGATATTGCTGCAGGTTCTGAGTTTGAAAATGTGGAAATAACTTTAAGAGATAGAATTGTAGTTGGAATGAGGGACCTGAGATTGCAAAGGAAGTTGGTAACTAAAAAGAGCATCTCTTTAAAAGAAGTAATAGAGGAGCCCGAGCAGTAGAAATCTCAGAAAAACCAGCAGCTAAAATTTAGAAATCTGAGAGCGTTCACTCAGCATGGGGGATGACCAGCAAATATCAGGGAGAGGGGGAGATTGGAGAACTCTCTGAAGAAGAGGAGGAAGAAATACATAGAGTAAAATCTAATAGAAGATCAGGGGCCCCCCAAGGGACAAGCCAGAGACCCCTATGGTGTGCAGGCTGTAAAGGGAACCACCCCCGGGCAGTTTGCAAATTCAGGGATACAATCTGCCGCCGATGCGAGAGAAGGGGGCATATTGCTGGAGCATGCAGAGCAAATCTGCCAGCATACCCCAGTCAGAGACAAGCAGGGTTCCCTAATCATCCACATGGCCCACAACAAAGGGGATTTCAGAGACCTCCTCATTCAAATTACAGGAGGGAAGAGAATAGAATGGAGAAAGACAGAGACTATGAACACACAATAGTGGGGCATTCTGATCACCATAAATCAAAGAAATTCAATATCACAGTAATAATAGGAAAAACCTTGTGATATGGAAATTGACTCCGGATCCTACATATCTATGGTATCCTGGACAACTATAAAAGAAGCAATCCCTGGCATAACTCGACAACAGCTAAAACCACAATGTTTAATACTAAAAGATTTCCAAGGGAACAGAATTCCTGTGTTAGGAAGAGGAATTTTTCCAGTAAAATTCAGAAACTTCACCAGTGAATTGCCTTTAACCATCATGGACAAAGAAGTACCAAGCCTCCTTGGAATAGAATGGTTTAGAGCCATAGGAGTAGAGGTGACCATCCATACCATGCAAGCGGAGGAGCACAATCAAATGAAAGAGGACCTGCAGACTAAATTCAAGGATGTGTTCGACAGAATCCTAGGCAAATATAAGGGGACCCCTATTTCCCTCAACCTTGATCCAAAAGTTCCCCCTGTCAGAATAAAACCAAGGTGAGTCCCTTTCTCCTTGAGACCAAAAGTGGATGAACAATTAGATAAACTCATAGCCCAGGAGTACTAGAGCTAGTTGATCACGCTAAGTGGGAGACCCCTATAGTTACTCCAGTTAAGCCAGATGGGTCAATCAGAATCTGTGCTAATTATAAAATTTCAATTAATATGGCATTGCAACAGAGCGCATACCCAGTGGCAGTTGTACAACATCTATTGCATTCAATAGGAAAAGGGAACAGTTTTGCCAAACTAGACTTGGCTCAAGCCTATCAGCAGTTACCTGTGGATGAAGAAACAGCAGAAGCTCAGACCATTGTAACACACAGGGGTGCTTTCAAATGCAAAAGACTGCAATTTGGAGTCAGCGTAGCCCCGGGACTATTTCAAAGCTTAATGGAACACCTACTATAGAGCATTGTGGGGATGGTACCTTATTTTGATGATGTCCTCGTGGTAGCAGAGGACAAAGAACAACTTAAACAAAGACTAAGGGTAGTCTTGAGCAGATTCCAAGAAGCTGGCCTTAAACTCAAAAAAGAGAAATGTCACATAGCAGTACCAAGTGTTGAATTTCTGGGATATCTAATTGATGAGACAGGTATACACCCCACCGATAGTAAAATAAAAGCAAGTAAGGAAGCTCCCACTCCAACAAACAAACAGAATTACAGGCTTTCCTGGGACTTTTAAACTTTTACAGTATTTTTCTACCACAGAAAGTGACAGCTGCTGAACCACTTCACAGACTTCTTGATAAAAATTCAGAATTCAAACTGCATTTGAATCCATAAAAGGACCCCTAACTTCTAACAGTGTTCTAGTACAATATAATGAAACATTACCTCTTTCACTAACATGTGATCCATCTCCTTTCGGGGTAGGGGCCGTTCTCAGCCATAAATTCCCAAATGGCAGAGAAGCACCCATTGCTTTCTACTCTCTTTTTATCCAAAGCTGAATGGAATTACAGCCAGCTAGATAAGGAAGCACTGGCTGTAGTAGCAGGCATTAAGCATTTTCACAAATATCTTTATGGGAGACAATTTGAGTTAGTCATAGACCACAAACCACTCCTAGGCATCATAGCAGGAAACAAACCAACACCAAACATATTGTCCCCTAGAATGACAAGATGGACTGTTTTCTTAGCTGCATATAACTATCGCCTTATACATTAACTGGGCAAGACCATAACTCATGCAGATGCACTCAGCCGTTGCCCCCTTCCAGAACCTGTTGAAGACCCAGCGCCAGCTGCATCCATACTCCTCATTGAAGACATCACCAGCAGCCCTATCACAGCATCAGAGATAGCTAAACACTCAGCCAAAGACAAAACTCTGGCACATATTTTAAACTGGGTGTTGAGAGGATGGCCAGAAGAAGCGCTGGAAGGTGATTTTAAACCATTTAAAATTCGGCAAAATGAACTGTCAGTAATTAAACGGTGTTTGTTGTGGGGGGATAGAATTGTGATACCTCAGACGCTGAGAGAACAAGTCTTAAGAATGTTGCATGAGGGCCACTCAGGGATGGTAAGAATGAAAGCATTAGCCAGAAGTTATACTTGGTGGCCAGGAATGGATTTTTTTTTTACTAAAAAATGGTCCACGAAGGAAACCTTAGCAAAAATGGGACCAGGGGATTGGCAAATGAAAATAGACAAATTCTTAATGATACAACATATCACACCTTTGGCCACCACACACAGAAGTCCAGCAGAACTTTTAATGGGGCAGAAGTTAAGATCAGAGCAAGATAGATTACACCCACACTACAATCCAAGCACACCCACAGATTCAATGAGTAAATGCAGATATTTGAACATAGGTCAATCGGTCTGTGCTCACAACTATGCAGGGGGGCTACCATGAGTCCCTGCATGAGTAGTGCAAGTCACAGGCCCCCAATCTTATAGAGTAGAACTAGAAGATGGGAAAATACAGAGCAGACACATAGACCAACTCTGGGATGATTGGAACGGAATCTGAACAACCAGAAAACTTCAGAAACAGAAACACAACATAGAGAGGTAAGACCAACCCTAACAACTACAAATACTGAAAACACAAGCCTTCCTGTTCTGTGGCGGGAAAATGAGACACTTGCACTACAGTTAATTGTTTCCTTTTTATTTCTCTTGTAGGACTGAGCCCGGCGGAACCGCGGCAGCCTCTCTTATGCCGGCTGCTCACGGCTCGCCGGCCAATGACAGCTGTTCAAACTTCCCACCATTGGATCGACCAATTGCGGGTGAGTATGCAAATATAGAACACCCCTCCCCACTTGGTTTAGTCCGACCAATCAGGAACTCCCCCTAGGTTACGTAGTCACGTAAGTTAGGCGGGGCTCCTATGGTTCCGATTAGACCTGCGCAGGACAGTCGTGAGTTCGCCAGCGGCTGATGTGGATGGACCTGTTGATTTCTTCGTCTCTTCCCGTGGAACCTCCTGGAAGGTGGAGTCGCTTCTACCAGGACTCGCTCGGTCAGTTGAGTTGGCTAGGCCGCTCCCTCCCAGGTTTCTTTCTGGCAGCTCTTCTCGTGCCCGTTCCATGTCACTCGAGGTGTTACTCTCTTTGGCTGCAGGTGCGTAGTTGCGAACTTCGACTGGGGGTAGTGTTAGTGATGTTTGTAGGAGTGTTAGGATATTTTCTATTCTTTGGGGTTGTTCATCCCCTTGTTTTTGGTTTATGCCAGAAGGGTCTCCCCCTTCCTGCCTGCTTCTACTTGTATGTTGTTGGTGTGTGTTTGAAGGGTCTCCCCCTTGTTGGTGTGTGTTTGAAGGGTCTCCCCTTCTTGCCTGTCCCTGTTTGTGGTTTGATTTTTATTTTCCTCGCGGTTTGTGTTTGAAGGGGCTCCCTCTTCTCCTCCTGGTCTGTCAGTGTCTCTCTGTAGTGTTTGTGATCTCAACTGGTCTATGTGTCTCCTCCAGTCCCTATTGTCTGTGGTGACTAGTCTGTAAGACCGGGGTCCTGTTACCTGTGTAATTGTTGCCGGTATCCACAACGGGTCCCCTGAGAAATTTTTTGCATATACTAAATCTCCGGTGTTAAATGTTCAGTGTTTGCTGGAGGAATCTGTTGATTTCTCTGTGCAGTATGTGGGGTGTAATCTGTCTAAATATGATCTTAGTTTCCTGCCCATTAATAGTTCTGCTGGGCTTTTGTTAGTTGTTGTGTTTAGTGTCATGTGTTGTATGGTTAACAGCTTATCTATTCTTTCTTGTATATCTCCCATTGCCCAATTTTTTAAGTGTATCTTTTGTGAAACGAACCATTCGTTCTGCTCACCCATTCACTGCCAGATGTGCCAGCATGGTTAGTGCATGCCTTATACCTTGGCTAGCCAAATACCCTTCGAATGTCGTTGACATGAATTGCGGCCCGTTATTGGATACTAATACATCCGGTAATCCGTGTGTTGTGAATAATGTTCGGAGTTTCTTGATTACTGCATCTGTGGAGGTGGAATGCATGATGCTCACTTCCAGCCAATTTGAATAAGCATCCATGATTATTAGGAACGTATACCCCCTTGTTGGTCCCACAAAATTGATACGTATTCTTGACCAAAGTCCCGTGGGTATTTCCCATTCTGTAGCTGGTGCCTGTGGGGGTGTGGGTCTGGATTCCTGGCAACATTTACAACTTGCTACCCACTCCCCTATGTTTTGATCCAACCCCGGCCACCATACATAGCTTCTGGCCAAAGCTTTCATCTTCACTATACCCGGGTGTCCTTCATGTAAAAGGTCCAATATTTTTTCTTTGGGTTATTTGGTATAATGACCCGATCCCCCCAAAGTATGCATCCTTTTAGGAGTGAAAGTTCAGTTTGTCTGTTTCTAAAAGGTTTCACGGTTTCATCGGCCCCTGACTCTGGCCATCCTTGTTTATCCATGCTGCGATTTTGTTCAGCGTGTTGTCTTTAGTAGTTTCTCTGGCAATGTCTCCAGCTGTTATAGGTAGGTTTGGTAGGGTTTCGATTTGAAGTGTCGATGTGCTCGGTGTGGGGTCATTGTCTTTATCAGGTAGCAGGCAACGGCTTAATGCATCAGCATGGGTTATGGTTCTTCCTGGCCTGTAAATTAAATTGCAGCTGTAGGCCGCCAGGAACTCGGACCATCTCGTCATTCGCGGTGACAAAATGTGAGGTGTTGCCTTATTCCCCGCTAGGATTCCCAATAATGGCTTGTGATCTGTGATTAACGAAAAGGTTCTCCCGTAAAGATATTCATGAAACCGTTTTATTCCCGATATAGCGGCCAGCGCCTCTTTATCGAGTTGGCTGTAATTTCTCTCAGCTTTGGACAGGGTCTTTGAATAAAAGGCTACAGGTGCTTCCCTTCCATCCGGCAAGATGTAGCTGAGAACTGCTCCCATGCCGAAAGGTGATGCGTCGCAGGTTAATGTTATGGGAAGTGTTTCGTTGTACAGGATTAGTACCTTACTGGATGCAATGAGGTTTTTTACCTCTTGGAACGCTGTGTTTTCCCGCTTTTCCCACTTCCAGGTCACCTCTTTGTCAAGCAATCTATGTAGGGGTTCCACTGCCGTCGCTTTCTGCGGCAAGAACACATTATAAAAGTTAATGAGTCCTAAAAATACTTGTAATTCCCCTTTGTTGCTCTGTATGGGTGCCTCCTTGATTGCTCGGATTTTACTTTTGGTGGGGTGGATGCCATCTTCATCTATTAGGTACCCCAGGAATTCTACCCGATTAGTTACTAGTTTGCATTTCTCTTTTTTAACTTTCAGTCCTGCCCCTTTAAATTTTGTGAGGACTTGTCTTAGGCGGTCTTTTAACTGATCTTTGTCTTTGGCTGCTATCAGTACATCGTCGAAATAAGGTATTACTCCTTTTATTCCCTGTAGGAGGTGTTCCATTAAGCATTGGAATATCCCGGGGGCTACGCTAAGCCCAAATTGTAATTGGTTGCATTTAAACGCTCCCCGATGTGTTACAATAGTTTGCGCTTCGGCCGTTTGATTATCCACCGGCAGTTGTTGATAGGCTTGGGCCAAATCCAATTTTGCGAAAAATTTTCCCCCTTTGATGGAATGTAATAAATGTTGGACTACCGGGTATGCGCTTTGTTGCAAAGCGTGATTCAGGGTTGCCTTATAGTCCCCACAAATTCTTATGGATCCATCTGGTTTAATGGGGGTCACAATAGGGGTTTCCCACTTTGCATGGTCTATTGGTTCTAACACCCCCTGTTTTATGAGTTCGTCTAACCGCTCATCGATTTTGGGTTTTAACACAAAAGGGATGCGTCTCGCCTTGAGTCTTATCGGGGTTATGTTAGGATTTAAGTTAAATGAGATCGGGTTTCCCCGGTACTTGCCCAGCTCACCGTTGAATATGTCCTGGAATTCCCTCACGAGGTCCTCTTCCCAGTCTGCATCATTGATTTTGTTTATCCCCGTCACTCCAATCCCTAATGGTGCGAACCATTCCAGTCCCAGTAAACTGGGTCTGTTCCGGTCAATGATGGTTAGTGGCAGGATCTCTGTGTGGTTCTTAAAGTGAACTTTAAAATGTCCTACCCCCACCACAGGGATTCTGTTTCCCTGATAATCTTTAAGTGTTAGGTCTTGGGTTTCTAATTCTTCTTGTTGTATGTCAGGGATTAATTTTTTTATGGTCTCCCATGATACCATGGAGAGATATGACCCTGAATCCACTTCCATCTCACATTTCCTTCCTTCTATTTCTACTTGTATATGGACTTTCCTCGCATTTCTTGCGTCTGAATGTCCAATGGTCATGGTTTGGTGAGTCTCTTCCTTCCTATATGATGTTTCCTTGTCTCTTTTGTTCCTCCCCTTGTGGCTCCAACAGCTCCCAGATTTCCTGTCTCTTTCTTTATCCCTCTGAGGTGGACTCCATCTCTGTCGGGGGCTGTAATTATTCCTGGAGCGGCATACCCTCGCTAGGTTTCCCTTTCTATCACATTTCCTGCAGATAGCGTCGCTGAATCGGCACTCCGAGCGTGGATGGTTCCCCCCGCATCTAGCGCACTTAAATTCGGGTTTTCTCCTGCTCCGCTCCCTTCTGTTTTTCCCCGATCGTAGGTGGTATACCTCTTCTTCGTCATCCTCATCACTTCTGGTCCCCAATTCGACGTCCTCATGGTGTGTGGTGGTCGTCTCTTTGTCCCCTTCTGGTTTCTGGAATTCCTTGCTGTTATTTCCAGCTGTTTTGTTAATTCTTTTCATTGTTGCGGCCGATTTGTGGGTGGCTTCTGCGGCAGTGGCTTTTTCTATCGCCTCCTTCATGGTGATTTTAGGTCGGGTTAACAAATGGCCTTGTAATGTGAGGTCCTTTAGTCCGAGGACCATGTGGTCTCTCAGTGCCTCGTCAAAATTGAGAAACTCACATTCTCCGCCAATGTCCCACAGTGCTGCCACAAAATCGGCGATGCTCTCGTCCTCCCATTGGTTCCTCAGATAGAACTCGTGTCTTTTTATTAGGCTCGATACGGTTGGTGCATAGTGAGCCCGGAGGAGCTTTTCCAATTCTGGCCACATTAAGGTTTTAACGTCTGTGGGTGCAGCCAGTGCCTTTGCCATCCGGAATACTGCGGATCCGCAATGGGTCAGGAAAACAGCTCTTTTTCTGTGTTCCAAAACTCCATTTAGATCGCTGCTCTCCAGGAACATTAGAAATTGGTCTACGTAAGATTGCCATTCTTCTTTGGCCGGGTTGAATAGCACGGGTGGCGAGTTGTTTCCAGACATCGTGCCTCAGTCGAACTTCGTAGCCACATGCTCTACTGGATTCCTTTGTCTCAGATCCCATCCTCATCGCCAGAGTTCTGTGGCGGGAAAATGAGACACTCATTTGATCGTTTCCTTTTTATTTCTCTTGTAGGACTGAGCGCCGGCTGAACCTGTGGCAGCCTCTTGATCTTGATTGTATCCCTCTGTTAATGCAATTTAGGATTGCATTGGCTTTTTGGCTGCCTCTGCACACTGCTGGCTCATATTTAGCTGGTTGTCCACTAAGACTCCAAGATCCCTCTCACAGTCACTGTTATTTAGCCTGATTTCACCCAGTCTTTTATTTAAGTATTAAATGCATAAAATAATAAATAACTTTTTGGTATATATCTTTTTTTAGGTAATTAGGGCAAAGAAGCGGTGTCAAGTTGGCCACACCCACCCAGTCACGACCATCTAGCCATCCCCACCTGAACACATGCCCACCTGATCACATGACCACCTAGCCACGCCCACCCAGCCAGAGCCAGCCAGCCAGTCATTAGGGCAGAGAGCCTTGCTAAAAAATTTGAAGCTCACCCCTTGGTGAAGATATTTCAATGAAAGAACTGCCTGACTCCTTATTGGAAGGATCCATTCCAGATCATCTTGACCACCAATGCTGCTGTGAAGTGTCAACATATGGCCTCTTGGGTGCATGCTTCAGACTGTAAGAAGATATCAGCCTCAGACAAGGAAGCCCCTCAGCTCAACAAGGCTGCAGCAAGGCAAAGACTGAAGCTTTGCCCAACAGGGAGGCAAGCGCTAGCAACGTCTGCCCTGCTCTCCATACAACCTTCACCTAAAACCATGCCTACATCGAGTAACCTTACCTTTGCCTACCATCAATGAATAGCAAAAAAACAGTTTCATGGAAGCCCAGCAATTATTGCAGGAAACAGCCTGCATCAGGAAAGGACTCGTGCCTTTGGTCTGGATCATTGCTGCCCTGCCCCACACCTACAGCCTCCAAGCCCTATTTGATTCCTTTTATGGTAGTTGTTCCTCGTACTGCCACTTCTGTACTTACTGAATGCTCTTCTTCTTCTTCTTCCTCTGCATTGACTAGAACCCCTTCAATAAAATTGGTGCTAACACACACCCCTTTTATCAGGACACTAATGAAGAGATCCACCTGAACAGTAAGACAGCAAGCCAATACATGCCACCATGAAAAGGCTGCAGACCTTTCAGCCTGCCTAATACAATCCCTCTGCAGATATTTTGCTGAAATGCTCCTAATCAAAGTAACTGTCTGCCTTCATCTTAAATGAAGAATGTTTATACACAAATTTTGGCTTTAGCTATATACATATAATGTTTTGGACACTTTGGTTTATGTTGATCACATGATCAAAGAGGACTGAAAGGAGAGGAATATATCCATGGGAAAGTTGCAGGTAATAAGGCCATGGTGGAGTCTTGTGGGCCTTGATGAATCAAAGTTTTAAACTAAGATAGTTGCAAAATGTGCTAGAGATATTTATAATATGCTGACTTGTATGATATGCTTCTGCAGAGTATGTACTTGTATGGATATATTTAGAGCAGGAAAAGTCGAGACGCTGGGAAATGAGGAAATGAAAGTAACAAGTGTCTGAGAGCTTCAAATGTACACAGGTGTTTACAGAAAATGACGGTCAGTAAGAAAGTAAGAAAGAACAGGGAAGTGAAACTGTGGAATGGTATGTCAGTAAAAAAGAAAGTATAAAAAATGCGGCTTGAAACAAGAATGGTGTCCTCTGCCTAATAGCAATCCTTGAAGGAACTGCTATATCTCTGGACCTCATTGCAATGGCTTGTTAATGTAAGTGCATTATTGCTATTATATCTTTTATTTATTTATTTTGTTCCTAATTATTAGAAACAATAAACCTCTGATTTTAAAGTAAGAATTATTGTTTGTAGTTTGTCTGTTCCTTTTTATTGGAATTTTCCTATAACAGGCTGTTGGAAGGAAATTTCTTCCAACATCTGCTTCATCAAACTATTCAGAAAGTTAACTACTGGTTCTCCTGAACTGGTATGAACTGGCTGAATCCCAGCACTGAGACCTCTGGTCTCTTCTTAAAAACCTTCAGTGATTGAGCACCCATGATTTCTGAAGGCAAGCTGTTCCACTGGTTAATTGTCCTCACTATTAAGAAGTTTTTCCTTAAAACTTCTTAATAGTGAGGTGCTTCTTTCTTTGATTAATTTCCAACCATTGTGTCAGATCCGTGTATCTGCCATTCTTCAATGGAAGAAGAAGGGGGGGAGTTGGTACAAGTAATCCTTTTTGATGTAACCTGAATATCTTAAGTCTTGTATTGAATCTGTATAACTTGCACATGATATACAACTGGGGACTGGAGTCCAGACACCTGGAAACTTGTCACCTCTTGGAGAGATAGCAAGAGGAGAAGGGGCCATAAAAATTCCAGCTCCAAAAAAAACTTCCTGGGAAACATTTCTCAACTACGTTCCCAGAAAAAAAAGGAAGGGAATTAACATGTTGTTTCTTTGTATTAATGAAATCCACATCAAACTAAAGGGAGGGGTGCTAACTCCCTTTATCTATGCTGTATGCCTGGAGGCATATTAAACCCTGCTTTGACTAGTACCTGGATAACTTCCTTTTCAATAAAGAATTCCTTTTGAAATACCCAGCTTTCAGAAGTTTATTTTTATCATTTGTAGGGGAGAGAGTCTGGGCCTTACAGAAAGCAGAGTCTGCAATAGTGGTCAACCCGGAGAGGAATTTTTTTCTTCTCCTTTCAAAAATGAACTTCAGTCTACCAAGGGAACCCTGTAAAAATGTCTGAACATAGCAAGGAGCAAGGGGAAGCTGAATGCTGGGGAGAAACTTCAGCAACTACCCAGCCAGACGCTGGCTTTGTGTGTCCCATCAAAGACATCGAAGCTACCTGAGAAAATTCCATGAAGCTCCGATGGTCTATAGGCATAGGAAAGAGAGACAGCTGGGATGAAAGAACCAAGAGAGTAACCCTCACCCGTGGTAACCGTAAACTCGGGTGGAAAATGGAGCTGGAGATCAGGAAGAATGGGTCAAGGAATCACTAGTAGATGACCGACTGAAATGGTACATAAATTGTCTCATGAAGGAAGCCCTGGAGAGCCTCAATGTGCGGGATGAACCGGGTCACCAATGAAGGAGAGCGAGTGAACCAGAAATTGAGAGAACCCAAGCCATCACCCCTGATCCAGCTGAGAATGATCGAGCAATGGAACAAGTCAGAGGACCAGCAGCAGTGCCAAGTACCCGACCCCTTGCCATTCCAGAGCAAGGGATTAACCCCGGACAACCCAGAGACATACAACTGCAGAGAAAGATCCTGCCCTTGGGAGTAAAATTTGATGAGAACCCCCAGAAATTGGGATTCTTCCTGGCGCAAGTCCTCACCTATATGCGTGTAATTTGCTCACCTATATGGGTGTAATTTCCCAACCCAGGGGGCCTGAGTGCGAGTTGTCACCCTGGCCCTAGAAGGGGCAGCCGCCAGATGGATGGTAACCCTCCACAACGTTAACGCCCCAGAGCTGAGGAACCTCGATTGATTCATGACAGCCCTATGCCACTGCTTCAAAGATCCCCTCACCTATCAAAAAGCCTGTGACCGCATCAGGGTCATATAGCAAGGCCATCACCCTGTAGCCGAATACACTGAGGAATTTCACAACCTGGCCAGCTGAGTCAACTGGCCAGAAGATATCCTAGTCTGTTGGTTCAAAGCTGGACTCAACAACAACCTGTACACTACCTGCCTGGCCCATGGGGCTCCAAACGTTCTGCATGAATGGTACCTGATGGCAGAGGAGTCGGAGATAGACATGGCCCGTAACCAGTACTGCAGCAGCAGGGCTTGGAGAAGATCCCCACCCCAGGGGAAGCTGGAGTTTTTAAAACTCCAAACTACCATGACTGCAAGACCATCTGGCTGTTTTAAGTGTGGAAAGAAGGGGCACCACACAGCAGAATGCTGTTCAAAAACCTGCCAGAAAGCCAGACCACCCATCAGGGGAAACCCTGGAAAATCCAACCCCTGAGGAAAAGAAACCACTCTTAGAAGCTGAGAAGTCATGAGGTTTCAGTCCCCCCAAACCCCAGAGGAAGAATCCCCAATGCCCCAAGGAGACCTGACCCAATCTGAAAGTGATCTGGAAGATGACCCACTGGTAAGTGACCCAATCGAACCACTCACTCTACCCCTAAGACTGTTTATCCCCAGCCAAGGGAAGGGGGAGAAAGTAGCAGCATTACTCGATTTGGGGTGCACCTAGTGCCTAATCAACCCCACCTTCATAGGGAAATTGGGA
Source organism: Bungarus multicinctus (assembly GCA_023653725.1). NCBI lineage: Eukaryota > Metazoa > Chordata > Lepidosauria > Squamata > Elapidae > Bungarus > Bungarus multicinctus. The sequence goes on along the minus strand of CM042834.1, from coordinate 167,244,932 downwards.
ATCCACCTAAGGAAAATGGAAACCCCCATTGCTTTCTGCTAATTAGATGGGACTATAGTGGGGGGGGATTGAGCCAGTTTTGCCACAGAACCATTGAAAATAGAACTGGGGGAACCATAGTGAGATGCTCATGTTCATTGTAGCCCCAGGCATGGAAGGGCCACTAGTCCTAGGATTCACATGGCTACAGAAATGGAATCCAAAAATAAACTGGAAGAGAGGAACTGTACATTTGCAGAAACACATAGCATTTGCAAAGATCCCAGAGAGGGTGGGGAGGAAAGAAAAGAGAACAGAGAATCACCCATGGCCAGCCAGCCTGCTGCACCCATTAACATCCCCAAAGAGTACCAGGATTTAACCCAAGTATTTAGCAAGGAGGCTTCTGATGAACTCTCACCTCATCGCGGCACAGACTGCACCATTGAAATCCTGCCAGGAACTAAACTTCCAAAACTGAAAATGTACTGCATGTCTCCCAGAAAACTAAATGAACTCAGAGCATTTATCGATAACAATCTAAAAGGGGGTTTCATTGAACCTACCTGACCAAAAGTAGCAGCCCCAGTATTATTCCATGAAAAGAAAGATGTCTCTCTATGCCTTTGTGTGGATTTCCATACCCTAAACACTGTATCCATGGAGAATTTGTACCCACTCCCCCTCATGAAGGACATGCTAGCTCACCTCTCTAAAGGAATTTTTTTTTCAAAATTAGATCTACGAGAGGCATACTACCGCGTCAGAATAAGGGAGGGGGATGAGTGAAAGACTGCTTTTAACATCCCACTGGGATGCTACCAATTTAAAGTGTTCCCTTTTGGACTACAAGGAGCGCCTGCCGTATTTATGCAACTAATTAATGAGGTTCTCTATGATTTTCTGTACAAAGGGGTTCTAGTTTATCTTGATGATATTTTAATTTACACCGAAACAAAAGAAAAGCACATAAAGTTACTCCGAGCGGTTCTCACAAAACTTCAAAACGCCAAACTATATGCAAAACTCTCTAAATGTGAGTTCCATCAAGAAAAAATTGACCACCTGGGATAGAATATCTCACGAGGGAATAGAGATGGACCCACAAAATGTAAAAGCTGTCATTGATTGGGAGCTGCCCCATACTCGCGAACAACTTATGCCACCAGACTCGAAATTCTAGACATAGAGAACCTAGAACTACACCACCTTTGGTCCGATCTAAGTATAGTATATAAAATTATACATTGCAATGTCCTACCTGTCAATGAATACTTCAGCTTCAACCATAACAACACAAGAGCATACAATAGATACAAACTCAAGGTTAATACACCAAACTTGATTGCAGGAAATATGACTTCAGCAACAGAGTGGTCAGTGTCTGGAATACTCTACCTGACTCTGTGGTTTCTTCCCCAAACCCCAAAAACTTTAACCTTAGACTGTCTACTATTGACCTCACCCCTTTTCTAAGAGGTCTGTAGGGGGCATGCATAAGTGGATCAATGTGCTTACCATCCCTCTCCTATCGTTTCTTTTATTTTTTATTTTTTTTATATGTATCCATGTATTCATAACTATGTTTTTACTTATACCTGTTATCTTGTAAGCAATTGACAAAAATAAATAAATTAAATAAATAAATAAATAAAAAACTGCAAAGCTTCCTGGGTTTTGCAAACTTTTACCATCAGTTCATATTTTGCAAATATTGCCTCCCCATTACAAGCTTGTTAAAAATGAAAGTGGGGGAGAAGCTGAAGCCAAGGCAACCCCTTACCTGGACAATGGAATGCCAAGCGGCATTCAAAAAACTTAAACAGCTATTCTCAGCAGAACCAATCCTGAAACACCCAGACCCTGAACAACCATTCGTCATCCACATGGACGCTAGTGATGTAGCACTTGGAGCAGTTCTACTACAAAAGAATGAATGTGGACAGTTGCAACTATGTGCTTATACTTCCAAGAAACTGACAGAAACTGAACTAAAATGAACTGAGCACAAGAAAGAACCTCTGACAATGCAATGACTTCCAAATTTAAGGAGGCACTACTTAAGGATGACTGACTCTAGGCTAACAAAAACATTTGCTTACTCAAAGACGGTCTAGCCTGGGTAGAAAACAAACTTTACATCCCTGCCAGCCAGAGAATGGACCTCATGAAACAATGCCATGACTCAAAAATATCTGGACACTTTGGATTTGTAAAAACCCTGCAACTCATCAAAAGACAATTCTGGTGGCCATCTCTCAAAAAAGATATTGAAAGTTATGTTGCTAGTTGCCGTATCTGAGCTGCTGCAAAAAGAAGACAAGAAAAATCCCCTGGACTTTTACAAACAGTGGCAGAACCTTCCGCACCCTGGAGAGATATCTCTATGGACTTTATAGTGGAGCTCCCTGAAAGTGCAGGAAATACTGCTATTTGGGTTGTAACTGACCTTTTTTCAAAACAGGTTTATTTTGTACCCTGCCAAAAGATCCCAACAGCCAAGGCATTAGCAAAGATGCTTCTAATACACTTATTGCCTCCATGGAGCTCTCAATGGATTATCTCAGATAGGGGTGTACAATTCACATCCACATTTTGGCGGGCGGTTTTAAACCTATTAGATTCCACCCAGGGATTGTCCTCTTCTAATCATCCAGAAACTAACAGTGATCGGAATGAACTAATAGTGTATTAGAACAATATTTAAGATGCTTTATTAATTACCAGTAGGACAATTGGAATGATCTTTTGCATGATCTTTCTGCACTTCGCACAGTCACCTCTGCCCTCGTCATCTCCCGCTTGGACTACTGTAATGCTCTCTACATGGGGCTCCCCTTGAAAAGTCTCCGAAGGTTACAGTTAGTTCAGAATGCAGCCGCGCGGATGATCACGGGCGCCCCTTGGGACGCCCACATAACACCTCTTCTCCGCTGGCTGCACTGGCTTCCTGTGGCCTTCCGGATTCGTTTCAAGGTGGTACTTACAGTTTTCAAAGTGCTCCATGGCTCGGGACCTGGATACTTACGGGATCGCCTGCTGCCACCAACAACCTCCCGCCGCCCAGTATGCTCCCACAGAGTTGCCTTGCTCGGGGTACCACCACTGGATCGCTGTCGTCTAGTGACCCCGAGACTACGTGCTTTCTCTGTGGGAGCCCCATCCCTCTGGAATTGTCTCCCCCTGGATATACGAGCCATGTCAGACATCCTAACCTTCCGGCGCGCAGTTAAGACCTTGCTCCCTCTCCCAAAAAGGGACTGTTCAAACAAGCCGGTCTAGCCAAATAAAATCATTGGGGTTTATATTTTGGAATTTTCTAGGGGTGATTCTTGGCCATCTTGATTATTTACCTGTTTTCGCTTCTGTTTTCTGTATTATCTTGTTTGTTGAATGTACACCGCCTCGAGTCCCTTTTTGGGAGAGGGAGCGGTATAGAAGTACGAATAAATAAATAAATAAATAAATAAATAAATAAATAAATCTTCTTCCTTTTGCAGAGGTAGCATACAATAACTCAGTCCACAGTAGCACTGGTTTCACCCATTCCAGGTAGCCACAGAACAAGAATTCAACCCCATGCCAGAACTACCTACCAAGGAACCTGAAATTCCCTCCCTTAAGGAGTGGATAAATAATTTTCAAACCACTTGGCCAGTGGTCAGACTATCCTTACAAGAGGCTAGAGCAGCTTTTAAAGCTCAAGTGGATAAAAAAGGCTGTGATCCTAAACCATTCAAAGTTGGGTCCACGTATATTTGTCTACAAAGTTCCTAAAACCATTGCAACCTTCTAAGAAACTGGGACCTAAATTCATTGGCCCATTTTCCATCTCCAGAATTATCAATCCTGTTACTGTAGAGCTTCTACTTCCCAAAACACTTAGACAGATTCATCCAGTATTTCACTGTAGCCTACTCAAACCAGAGATCACTTCAAAACTTAGACCTCCCTGCTTCCTACACCTTCAACTCTCATTATGGTACATGGGAAACAACATTTTGAAATTAAAGACATCCTTGATTTGTGCACTCATCGTAGATCCACACAATATTTAGTAGCTTGGAAACACATTCCCTCCTCACAAAATGAGTGGGTAGCCTAACAATATGTAAAAGCACCCACATTACTACGGAAGTTCCACCTGACATACCCTCACAAACCATCCTAAGTTGTAAATGTAACACATGTTTTATGTCTTCCAGGTGGATTTCTCAATTTTTTGAGGAGGGCAATATGTCAGATCTGTGTATCTGCCATTTTTCAATGGAAGAAGAAGGAAGGAGTTGGTACAAATAATCCTTTTTGATGTAACCTGAATATCTTAAGTCTTGTATTGAATCTGTATAACTTGCATATGATATACAACTGGGTACTGGAGCCTAGATGCCTGGAAACTTTCACCTCTTGGAGAGACAGCAAGAGGAGAAGGGGCCAGAAAAATTCCAGTTCCTCTGTGACTGTGTGGGTGTAAAAGAATAAAAGAGCAAGAAGAAAATATACAAATAGAAACAAGAAATGAAACAGAGAAAGTGACTGTGCAATTTGGAAAGAGGACATTTTGAATTAAGAGTTAAAAGATACTGGTAAAACATAAATTTATTTAAGTGACATTAGTAGAAAACTAATTTGATAGATACAAATACGTTAGAATATTGAATATAGAATATTGTTTAATACTGATTGAACTTTTTCTGATTAATTGAATAATTGTTGGAAAGTGATTGTATAAGCATATAAAATAGATGGTTAAAGAATAATTATATAATACTATTATCTTAATCTTATTGTTAATTACTGACAAATTTTCTTAATTAGTATCTGTTCAAAAATAACACATAAGAAATTTAGAAAAAAGAAATTAGATACACTTACTCTGAGTTAAATATATAATTAAGAATCTTAAGGAAATAGATAAATTCATATATATAGGAACTTAAATATCTCAATGAACTGGGTGCTCTAATTATTTATATCAATTAATTAAATATATAGGACATATTTATATTTGCTTAATCATATTTATAATGGATTAATTATATTTATAGTGGATTAATATTTAACTTTTAAAATTTTTTAAATTTTAGAATATTTGAGTATGTAAAAATAGAAGTAAGATTTGACTGGGAGTATTCATAATAGAAAATTTTTAATTAACAATATATGTATTAACATGTATACTGAACTCAAAGGAGAGGACAATATAACTCTACTAGGGATAGTTGATGGTGGATTGGAGAGAGCTGCTACAGATACTCAAAATCGCAACAATATCTACAACTGTAAAATCAGGGAAGAAACCTATAACAGCGACGTCTTCACCTCTGGGACAGAGATCGATTGATGCAATGTTATTGGCAGAAAAGATAAGCTTTGCTCAAAGTCTGCAGACAGTACAGACAATACTTTCTATGATGCAGGAAATGATGGTAAAACCCCATGAATTGATAGCGAGCAATCACAAACACATTAAATTAGAGATGAGAACTGAAATAGGAGGAGTGAAGAACAAGATACAAAATCTGGACAGTAAAATTGGAATGATGCAGGAGGCAATGATAAAGAAGGAACAAAAATTAAACACAGTAGAGGCAAGAACTGAGGTGGTGGAAAAGAGATTAAAGGAATCGGAACAAAATTGGAAAGTCCTATACTGTGAACTTTGAGATTCGGCGATGCATATAGAATTAGAAAAAGCATCATTCTATCTGAGATTTCAAAATGTTGTTGAAGATAGAAAGGAAGACATACGTGCAATAATGGAGAACCAAATAGCAACAGCTCTACAGAAAAACAAATAGGAAATTGAGAATGACATTGATGAGGTTTACAGAGTATACGTAATTATGCTCAAAGACACAAGCTACCCCGAGAAGTCTACATCTGATTCGCGAGAAAGACGACATGAGACCTGCTATATAGTAAGACCAGAGATGAGCCATTGAGATATAAAGATCACGAAGTTGTAACATTGAAACAAATACCCAGGAGAGTTCGGGAACAAAGAAGGGGCTACCAGTTTCTGTCATCTCAGTTAATCAAGAACAATATACCATTCAGATGGCTCACCCCGGAGGGGCTCCTAATAGCATGGCAGGACAAAAAATATAAAATTGATACAATAGAGAAACCACATCAATTTCGCGAACAATATCTGGGACCTGAGGAAGAATACGAAAGTGGAGAAGACCCAAATACGAGAAGTCAGGAAGAACAACTCTTGGAAGAGAAAGAACGTGTATCACAGTTAGAATCTCAGAAACTCAAAGAAGAAGAGGACAACAGCCCAAGAACAAGAGGATCCAGAACAAGGAATGAAACAAAAAATGCTTTACATAGTAACACGAACAGAGAAATCACCCTATTTTCAGTTAACATCAATGGTTTAAATTCATCATTAAAAAGAAAACAGTCATTCGAAAAACTCAAAAAACAAAATGCAGACATAACTTGTATACTAGAAGTTCACATTATAGATAAACAGGCAGACCTTTTAAAGGATATTAATTTAGGTAAAATGTATTGGGCTTTTTCAAACCAAAGAAAAAGGCCATTACAGTATATGTAAAAGATTGGATGCAACACAAACACGTATTGTCAGCTGGTGCTCCATTCAAAATCCAAGAAAGAAATACTTAGACTCCATTAGTTAGAGAAAAGATATCTTTTACTGGAAATCAAGTGGTAGCAACAAAAGAATTATGAATCTGAGAAAATGAGCACGTAAATCACACATACAAAGTGACGGCAACGTTCCCACTAGTTCAACTGGCTCATCCAATTAAAAGTTGGATCATGTGGGCATCTTCAGGTGGTGATGAGGCCTCTGTCCGTTGACCTTGACATATTTTGATAAAGAGTTGCAGCTGCGCATAGCATAGGATAGAAGCCTAAGCAAGAATCTCCCCCCCAACTTATACAGTTCTGTTTTGTAACACCTTCAGCTCGCTTCCCATAACCACATCCCCCCTCCTCCCCCCATTACTTATGACAGCCGAAAGATGCAAAGCAAAGGAAGAAAATCTTGAAGGCTGACATTCGGTCCTCCTGCAAAAGAGGCGTTAGTCCTAGAAAAAATAAGAACAGAAGATCACAGAAAATATACATGTAACACCATAATATTATGTTTTAGGGTTTATCAGGATACTTAGTACGAAATGCCTTAATAAGTGTAGGAGCTCTAACATCCTTCTCATTCACCCATTCAGGGGGAAAATGTTTCCAAACAACCAAATATTGGATTCGACCCCTTTTTTTTTTCGAGAATCCAAAATTTCTTTAACTTCAAAATGTTGTTCACCTTCAATTAGCAATGGCACAGGGGGATCGACCTGAGTCAGTCTCAAATTGGAAGTATGTTCAGGTTTTAGTAAAGTAACATGAAAAACAGGATGGATCCGTCGGAGGATTTTAGGTAATTTCAATTGGACTGCCACAGGGTTCACAATTCGTTCAATTGGGAAAGGTCCCACATACTTAGGGCCAAGCTTTTTTGACTTTTGTGTGGTCTACAAATATCTGGTTGATAAAAAGACCTTGTCACCAACTCGATATGGTTTTTGTGGAATTCTCTTTTTATCTGCAAATTTTTTATGAGCTTGATGAGAATCATCTAATGCTTTGTTGGTAACCGGCCAAGTTAGCTGGAGCTGTGTTATCAATTCATCTAATGAGTGAATGTTAGGTTTCTCCTGTAGAAGCTCGGGTATGGGTACAAAGTCTTGTCCCGAAGCCACTTTAAATGGAGTAAACCAGTACTGCTATGTACCGAATTGTTATACACCACCTCAGCGAATGGCAGTAAGTCAGCCCAATCATCCTGCTGATAATTAATGTAACATCTAAGATACTGTTCCAATACCGAATTAGTTCCCTCACAAGCCCCATTGGTTTGTGGGTGGTGAGAGGAGCTTAAGCCCTGGGTGGAGCCCAATAACTTCAGGAACTCCTTCCAAAAGTTTGAGGTAAACTGGACACCCCTATCTGAGATTATGCATTCAGAACCCCATGTAACCTGTAAATGTGTAAAATAAACAGTTTAGCCAATGTTTTCGCAGATGGGATTTTTGCACAAGGTATGAAATGTACCTGTTTGGAAAACAAATCTGTTACTACCCAAATAACTGTATTTCCCCCACTTTCAGGTAATTCCACTATAAAATCCATGGAGATTTCCTTCCATGGAGCAGTTGGTCTAGCCACATTTTGTAATAAGCCTGCTGGTTTACCAGGAAGCCATTTGGCTGAGGCACAGATAGGACAGCTAGCCACGTAAGTTTCAATGTCCTTTTTCAATGTAGATCACCAAAATTGCCTTTTGACCAAGTGTAGGGTCTTCACAAATCCAAAATGTCCAGCAGCTTTAGAGTCATGAGCTTGCTGTCATATTTGGTTTCTCAGCTTTGCTGGCACATATAATTTGGCTCCCACCCATGCCAATCCATCTCTAACTGTACAGTTATTTGAGTGAGCAAGGAACCAATCATCAAGTTTTACAGCCTCTTTTAATTGTGCAGATAAATCATTTGATAAATCAATTTCCCTTTTTTTCTGGGCTCTGGTAACCACTGAAGCTGCCAACTGTTTGGTTGGGACAATAGGCCGCACCACTTCTTGGTGAGCACTATTATACTGAAGTAATGTAGACAAAGCATCCGCCATGAAGTTCTTCCCCCCTAGAATGTATTTCAATGAAAAATTAAAACGTTTAAAGTACTGCGCCCAGCGAACTTGCTTGGGAGACAGCTTCTGAGGCATTTTCAAAACCTCCAAATTCTTATGAACAGTCCACACCTCAAAAGGGTGTTTTGCCCCTTCTAGGAAATGCTGCCAGGTTAACAGAGCCCATCGAACTGCAAAAGTTTCTTTTTCCCAGATGGTCCATCTTCTCTCGGTTTCAGTTAGTTTACAGGAAGTTTATGCACACGGTTGCAGAGTCCTCATCTCATTTGCTTGTAGTAACAATGCTCCGACTGCTACATCACTCACATTGGCCTGGATTACAAAAGGAGTGTCCATGTCCGGGTGCTTGAATACTGGTTCAGCAGCAAACAATCGTTTCAGTTTTTCAAAACTGGTTTACTAGGCTTCGGTTTCACCTCCCCTTTGGTTTTTAGGAGATTTGTGATAGGCATTGTGATCTTTGCAAAAGCAGGAATAAATTGGCGGTAAAAGTTGGCAAACTCCAAGAAACTTTGAAGTTGTTTCCTGGTACGGGGAGGGGCCCATTCCAAGACAGTACGAACCTTCCCTGGATCCATTTCTATGCCGTCATGTGATATGCGATAGCCTAAATAGTCATTTTTTTCTTGGTGGAATTCACACTTGGACAACTTTGAATACATTTGAGCAGCTCGAAGTTTTTCCAGGACTGAAAGCACTAGTTTTATGTGTTCATCATGAGTCTCCGTGTAGATAAGAATATTGTCAAGATAAACTAACACCCCTTTGTATAAATGTTCCTGCAACACCTGATTTATCATTTGTATGAATACTGCAGGCACCCCCTGTAGGCCAAATGGAAGAACGTCGAATTGGAAACAACCCATTGGACAGTTAAAAGCAGTTTTCCATTCATCTCTTTCCTTAATTTGAACTCGGTAGTATGCTTCTCTCAGGTCAAGTTTTGTAAAAATTTTCCCTTTAGCCAGGTGGGCCAACATATCCTTCGTCAAGGGGAGGGGGTACACATTCTCCACCGAAATAGCGTTGATGTTTCTATAGTCAAGGCACAAGAGTAAGGAGCCATCTTTCTTCTCACAGAACAATACTGGAGCTGCCACTCGGGGCCTAGCAGGTTGGATGAAACCATGCTCCAAATTTTTATCAATAAATGACCGCAGCTCTTCTAGTTCCCATGGTGTCATCGAGTACAGTTTCGGTTTTGGGAGTTTCACTCCTGGCAAAAGTTCAATACTACAATCTGTTGAGCGATGGGGGGAGCTTGTCCGAGGCCTTCTCACTGAACACCTCCTTTAAGTCCCAGAATTCCTCTGGGATTTTCTCCTCCCCCCTCAGATTCTTGGTGCCAGTGGAAGCCAGCTCTGTGGGATTCTTGGGTTTTGATTGAGATTGCCCCTCCCCTTCTGGGGGTTGGTCAGTAAATATGCGCAATGATCCCCTCCTCCAATCAACGTGGGGGTTCCATTTCTGGAGCCAGGGCAAACCTAGTATTAGGGGGCGCTCCATCCCAGGAGCCACAATAAAGCACAAAGTCTCTCTATGCTTCCCCATCGTCATCTCTACTGGTTCCATTATGAAGTATGCAGGGCTGCCCCCGGCTACTGATCCATTCAGTTGGCAAAAAGTTATGGGCATTTTTAAAGTCTTTAGCCTTAAGCCCATTTTCTCTACTACCTCCGAGCTGATTACGCACCTTGTGCACCCAGAGTCTAACAAAGCCAATATTCCCCTTTGGCTCCTGACGTGGGTATCCTTAATCTCACTGGAATGGTCATAGGGCCCTTGTTTGGACTTACCAGTGAGTCGTCTTCCGATTTGGATTCACTCTCTTCAGAAGAGGTTGGAGTTCCCAGCTCCTCCCCTTTCGGAGGGGCGACCTCTACAACCTCCTCCGCTTGAAGCGCCATCTCACAAAGCTTTGCTATTTATTTATTTATTTATTTATTTAAATTTATATACCGCCCACCTCTCCCAAAGGGACTCGGAGTGGTGAACAGCCAAGATAAAATACACATATAAAATACATATACAATATTTAAAAATTAAAAGAATTAAATACATTGGCCCTTTCAAAAGATTAAAAATAAGGGAATTAAGAAAGTTAAAACCAGATTAAAAGATTTAAAAACCCCTAGGCCAGACCGGCTTGCTGAAATAAATGAGTTTTCAACGCACGGCGGAAGGTCAGGAGATCAGGGATGGCCCTCATCTCCAGGGGTAATTCGTTCCAGAGAGAGGGTGCCCCCAATGAGAAGGCCCGCATCCTTGGGGTTGCCAGCCGTCCAGCCGGTGGCACCCCGAGGAAGCCGACTCTATGCGAGCGTATCAGTCGGCGGGAGGCCGATAATGGCAGGAGGCGGTCTCGCAAATATCCTGGTCCCGAGCCATGGAGCGCTTTAAAGATGATAACTAAGACCTAGAAGCGCACCCGGAGGGCCACCGGGAACCAATGCAGCTCGCGCAGAAGTGGCATAACATGGGAGCCCCCAACACCACCCGCACAGCCACATTCTGCACCAGCTGGAGCCTCCGGATGCTCTTCAAAGGCAGCCCCATGTAGAGAGCATTGGCATAGTCTAGGCGGGAGGTTACAAGTGCGGAAGTGACCATGCGAAGTGCATCCTGATCCAGAAAGGGCCGCAACTGGTAGATCCTACGGACCTGGCCAAAAGCCCCCCTGGCGACGGCCGCCACATGGTCTTCCAATGACAGCCGCACATCCAGGAGGACACCCAGATTGCGAGCCCTCTCTGTGGGGGCAAGAATTTCCCCCCCAACAGCCAGCGATGGAACCAGCTGGCTGTACCGGGGTGCCGGGAAGCACAGCCACTCAGTCTTAGATGGGTTGAGCTGAAGCCTGTTCCGCCCCATCCAACACCGCACGGCCTCCAGACACCGGGTCATCACTTCGACGGCTTCATCGGGGTGGCCTGGGGTAGAGATGTACAGCTGAGTATCATCAGCGTACTGATGGAACTCTATCCCAAAGCCACGGATGATCTCACCCAGCGGTTTCATATAAATGTTGAACAGAAGGGGTGAGAGCACCGACCCCTGAGGCACCCCGCAAACCAGGGGCCTCAGGGCCGACCTCTGCCCCCCTGCCAACACGAATTGCAGACGGTCAGAGAGGAAGGAGGAGAACTACCGCATAACAGTGCCTCCTACTCCTAGCCCCACCAGCCGCCGCAATAAGATACTGTGGTCGACAGTATCAAAAGGCGCCGAGAGATCTAATAGGACCAGGACAGAGGAATAACCTCTGTCACGGGCCCTCCAGAGATCATCCACCAATGTGACCAATGCCGTCTCCGTGCTGTGCCTGGGCCTGAAACCCGATTGGCGTGGATCCAAATAGACAGCTTCATCCAGGTGCTGGGGGAGCTGCCATACCACCACACTCTCAACAACCTTCGCCACAAAGCGAAGGTTGGAGACGGGACGATAATTAGATAATAAAGTTGGGTCCAGGGACGGTTTCTTGAGGAGGGGTCTCACCATCGCCTCTTTCAAGGCGGCGGGCAGATATCCCTCACTCAAGGAAGCATTAATAATACCCTGAAACCAACCTCGTGTCACCTCCCGAGTGGCCAACACCAGCCAGGAGGGACACGGGTCCAATAAACATGTGGTAGCATTCAGCCCCTGCAGCAACCTGTCCACATCTTCGGGGGTCACAGGTTCAAACCCCTCCCAAATGACTGCCTCAAATTCCACCCCCGACCCCCCCACCCAGAGTTGCCCATTCAGAGTCCAACCCATCCCGGATCCGAGTGATTTTATCCACCAGGAAATTCAAGAAGTCCTCAGCCCATCCCTGCAAGGGGTCCTCCCGTGCTCCCCCTTCCAGGAGGGAGCGGGTCACTCTAAACCGGGCGGCCGGGCGGTTTCCTGCAGACGCAATAAGGGTGGAAAAGTAAGAACGCTTTGCTACCCTTATCACCACTGAATAGGTCTTAATATAAGACCATAATAGTGTTCGGTCGGGTCCGGAGCGAGTAGTCCTCCAAATACTCTCCAGGCGTCTTTTCCGGCGCTTCATCTCCCTCAGCTCCCCGGAAAACCAAGGGGCCGAGTGAGAGCAGCACCAGGTCAGAGGCTGCAAGGTCATGACCCAGTCCAGGGCCCCAGCTGCCACCCTATCCCAGGTGGCAACCAGGTCCTCAACCGAGTCGTGTGTTGGAACATCAGGACATGGCCCAAGCTCCATCAGGAACCTATCTGGATCCATCAGGCGCCTGGGGTGGTACCAACATATTTGGTCCGCCTCCCTGCGATGGGGGGGAGTGGCCTGGAAGTCCAGCCTAAGGAGCGAATGATCTGACCATGACAAGGGCTCAACAAAAACGTCCCCAACACCAAGATCATCTTGCCACTGTCCAGAGACAAAAACCAGATCCAGGATGTGACCCCCAATGTGAGTGGGCTCCCTAATTAATTGGGTCAGGCCCGAGGCTGTCATGGAAGCCAAGAACTCCTGAGCAATCCCCGAGGTCCCACCAGCTGAAGGCAGGTTGAAATCCCCCATGACCATCAGCCTGGGGGCCTCAACTGCCAGGCCGGCTATGACCTCGAGGAGCTCAGGCAGAGCCAATGTCACATAGCAGGGAGCCAGGTATGTGATCAATAGGCCCATCTGAACCCCGGAACCACACTTTACAAAAAGGGACTCACATCCGGTCGTCTGAGGAACAGTGGATTCCCTAGGACTCAGATCCTCCCGAATAATTACCGCAACCCCCCCACCCCTCCCCTGGGCCCTCGGCCGATGAAAGACCTAAAACCCGGCTGGGCACCTCTCCACCAGAGGGACACCCCCCTCTTGTCCCAGCCAGGTCTCGGTAATGCCAGCCAGGTCCACACACCCCTCCGTAACAAGATCGTAAACAAGGGGGGCTTTATTCTCTACGGACCTGGCGTTGCATAACATCAGCCAGAGGCCCGGGGCCCGATCATTCAAACAACTCAGGGAGCAAGACATGACCTGGGGACCGGAGCACACCACCACTTGTAAACAGCGGGGGCGAGCTCCCATAACTTGATAAGGCCCCCTGTCAACGCCATACCTGCCTCTCCCACCGATCGTAGAGATGACCCTTTCTCCCCCTCCCTAGAAAAAAACCCCATCCTCGATCCAACCATCCCTGGTCCAACAAACCCCCTACCGCTCATGAACTCCAGTCTGGCCTTTTTTCCAGAAGGGTTGTCCCCCAAACCCTGTCTGACCACCCTCCCTAACCCCTTTAAGAATTTGGAAATAAATAAACGTAATTGGGCGCGTTTCCCTTGAGTGTGCCACCTATCCGGATTCCAAGGTCCGTCATCGAGGTATGCCACAGAAAGGTTGGGGGGCCGCCTCAAGGAAAGGGGGACATTCTTGAGTGCCCTCAGGTCCGCCACTGAGTATACAATCGGGCCAGCCATACGGCGTCCAGCAGATGCAGTTGTTAATAACTGAAGTCGAGGTTGAAGAGGAGAGGGGCCAGTTCGAGGCTGATCCTTCCAGATATCCCAGTTGACAAGTAACCCCTGTCCTCGACATCGTCGCCAGCGTTGATAAAAACAAGATTGGGAAGGCAACATGTTCACTCCAGTTGATGATGTCGCCAACACCGAGTTCTGATCTTAGTCACCAGGGCCGGTGTCGTCCTCACATTAGGCACTCCCGCCGCTGGGCCAGACGGAACCAGGCCAGGTCGTCGCCGCCAGTGAGGTCTTCGGGCCATCATCACCATCTGCTCTGGTTCTTCTGCCTGGGGCTACCTCCCCCCCTTCCCCCTCATACCTTTGATCAATCTGAGTTTCTCCAACAGCTTCATTTAGAAGGTGCATTGCTTGTATTAGTAAGAAATTCTTTCTTTCCTTCTCTTGCCAGGGCTCTTCTCTTCCCCGCCAATGGGTAGTGGTCACTCCTGGAGGAGGCTTTTCCTCAGGATCCTTCCAGCCAACTCCCAGGGACCATTTGGGCTTTGCACCAAAACTTAGTTGTGCTAAGAAGTCGGCCTCCCCTGCTGCCTCTAGTCGCTCCCAGGTCTTCTTGGTCGCTGGCTAGATTAGACATCGTTTTCAAACCCCCTCGGAAGAAAGTTAGTTAATTCTCTGGGTGGGCCAGTAAGGGAGATTCAGAATAATGTCAGCTGGTGCTCCATTCAAAATCCAAGAAAGAAATACTTAGACTCCATTAGTTAGAGAAAAGATATCTTTTACTGGAAATCAAGTGGTAGCAACAAAAGAATTATGAATCTGAGAAAATGAGTGCATAAATCACCTATACAAAGTGATGGCAACATTCCCACCCCCAATAATTCAATTGGCTCATCCAATTAAAAGTTGCGTATAGCATCATGTGGGCATCTTCAGATGATGATGAGGCCTCTGTCCGTTGACCTTGACATATTTTGATAAAGAGTTGCAGCTGCGCATAGCATAGGATAGAAGCCTAAGCAAGAATCTCCCCCCCCCAACTTATACAGTTCTGTTTTGTAACACCTCCAGCTCGCTTCCCATGACCATGTCCCCCCTCCTCTCCCCCTTACTTATGATAGCCAAAAGATGCAAAGCAAAGGAAGAAAATCTTGAAGGCTGACACGTATATAAAGATGATGAAGGGAAAATATTATTTATAGAAATAATACTAAATCAGAAAAAGATTTCATTAGTTACAATATCCGCGCCAAATGTAAATTAAAAAGAATTTTATACTAGACTCCATTATAAGATAATAGAAACTGAATATACAAGTGTATGTATTGTAGGAGACCACAATGCTGTTTAGGACAAGGACAAAGACTACAGAGGTTCCAAAAGAAAAAAGAAAAGAAAAGGAGACTATTCCCATCTTCTTTTTAACAATATGGTGAGAGAATTAAATTTGAAGGATGTGTGGAGAGAACTGTATCCAACTAAAAGACAATACACTTTCTTTTACAATCCCCACCACTCTTGGTCCAGAATAGATCAGATATGGGTGGATCCAGGTTTAATGGAAAACATTGAAAATATAGAGATCTTGCCAAATGCATGGGCCGACCATAATCCTATTCAAATTAAGTGGAAAGGAAAGAGAATGATTGGAAGATGGACATTTAATAATAGTATACTAAAAGATAATGAATATATTGGAATGATGAAAAAAGAACTGAAAATATTTTTTGAAATAAATAAGAGAGAACATACGTCCATACAGAACCTCTGGGACACAACAAAAGCCTATGTGAGAGGTTTAACCATTGCCTATAGCATTAAAAGGAACAAAGAAAAAACAGCAAAGCACGTGGAGAGAGAAACTTAAAGATTTGGAAGCAAGTAGACAAAATGATCCGAATAATCAAAATAAGAAACAAATAGATTTGGTAAAACATAAGATAAATTTAAGTATGCAGGAAGACTTGGCCCGAAAAGTTAAATTAGCAAAACAAAATTATTTCGAAAACGCAAATAAGCCAGGGAGATGGTTAGCCCATAAAATAAAAAAAGAACAAGGAAAAAGAACAATTGTAGCTCTCCAAGACCAAAAAGGGAAAGTATGTACTCAGGCCGAGAAAAAGAAAGAAATTGTTAAGGATTTTTTAATGAATTTATACAAGCAAGAAGAAGTACCAGAAGAACTCATTAATCAATATTTGAAGAAAAAAAAATTGTCAGAAATTACTGATGAAGTGAAATACATTTTAAACAATAAAATATCGATAGAAGAAATTAGAAAGGCAATTGGAGCACCAAATGAAACCGCAGGCCCAGATGGAATTTCATCTGAATTTTATAAGAACTTTCAAGAGCTATTGGAGGAGTTAATGACAGACCTATATAATGAAGCCTTACATACCAAAGTCATGGACTGAAGCGTATATAACCCTCATTCATAAAGAGCAATCAGATCCACAAAAAATTCAAAATTATAGGCCAATACCACTTTTAAATGTAGATTATAAGATTTTGGCCACAATATTGGTGGAAAAATTAAAGAGAGTATTAAGCAGAATTATTCATAGCGATCAGAATGGGTTTCTACCATACAGACAAATGAAGATGATAATGCTGTGATAGCAACTTGGCTTAAAGACTGGGTTAATCTGATAAATAAAAGGATTCTCACATTAGAGGGCTTTGATCTCCAACTTGGGTGGCACACATTCATATGGGATGGAAAGAGTAAACATCATTTGTATTTTCAAAGGCATCGTATAAGGAACGTGTTATTAAATACTTGGAAAAGATTAAAAAAAACACTATCCCAAGGTCCCACTTTGGTTATCTACAATGGAGGCAGTTACACATCCAAATGTTTTAGATTTTTATAACATTGTAAGAAATAAAGACTTATTACATGAAACTGGAGAGTTAAAGGGTAGGAACCAAATACAAATCCAAGGAAAAAAGATAGCATGGTGGGCCTATGCACAGATACAAACACATTATAAAAAATATAAAGAACAATTTGGTTTTAATATGACTCAGCAAGAATTAGACAAGATTTGGCATGGAGAGGAAAGGAAAATGATTAGTAAAATACACTATCTTTTGGACTATAAATTAAAAGAAGAAACAGTCAAGGAATGTATGATAATTTGAGCTAAAACCATGGGCCATAGTATTGAATTAGATAAGTGGGAACGTATTTGGGAAATAAATTACAGACTAACCATGTCAGTCTCATACAAAGAAAATTTGTATAAAATGGTTTACTGCTGGCACTTGGCTAAGATGTTTCTAAATCTCCTGCCAAATTGTTGGAAGTGTAACTGCGTCCAGGGAACAAACTTTCATTTGTGGTGAATGTGTCTATGTGCACAGAAGTTTTGGAGAAACATTAGAAATTGGATACTAAACATAACTAAACAAGATGTAAAACTTGAACCTGAAACCTTCCTGCTAGGTATGATAGATTCAAAAATGGAAAGAAAATACCAACATTTAATCTTGCACATTATAATGGCAGCCAGAATAAGTTATGCACAAAATTGAAAATTGTCCACTATCCCTTCAGAGGAGATGGTCATCAAAAAAATTCATGAGTGCGCATAGATGGATAGCCTAACTAAATTATTAAAAAATAACCAAGATAGTGATTACTATAAAACATGGAATTACTGGTATGAATGGTCAAAGAAAAGGCAATATTTGACAACTGGATAAGTTATGAAATTATGGAAGTTGTGCGTTTAATCATAAAGTATTCTGTGAAATTAAAGCATTAAAAGAACGAGGAAGCTACCATAACAAGGTAGAGCACGTCAATGTTAGGGGATAAAAACAATGTGTAACCATTGCTCAACACCTGCTGCAAAATGTATATATGTATAGATATTTGTTTATATGTTTGTTTTTAAACGTTTTAAATGTATGAATCTTAAATATACTTTTATTTTATAAAAATTTATAAAAATAAAAAATTTTATTTTATTTTTTATTTTATTTTATAAAAAATCCAGTTCCGAAAGAAACTTCCTGGGAAATTTTTCTCAACTACGTTTCCAGAAAAAAAGAGGGGAATTAACATGTTGCTTCTTTGTATTGACAAAATCCACATCAAACTAAGGGGAGGGGTTCTAACTCCCTTTATCTATGCTGTATGCCTGGAGACATATTACTTTGACTAGTACCTGGATAACTTCCTTTTCAATAAAGAATTCTTTTTGAAATACCCAGCTTTCAGAAGTTCATTCTTATTGTTTGAAGGGGAGAGAGTCTGGGCCTTACACATTGTTTCTATGGCAGCCCCTCAATAGTAAAATACTGTTATCATGTCACCCCTAATTCTTCTTTTCTTTAGACTAGCCAAATTTAAATCAAGCAACCATTCTTCATGTTGCCAGTTCTGGATTCTGAGCACTTTCCAAGATAAAATAGTTTTAAAACAAAATTAAATAAGACATAGCATTGAATCAATAGCTTTAAAAGATCTGGGAAAAATGTCAATAAGGAGACAACTTCCAATATACTCCCTAATCTGGGCTCTAGTCCAAAGAAATCCAAGTTAGTGGTTGATTATGCTCTGATTTTTCCAGGTGTAAGGATGTGGACTTTCACTGCCATTTTAAAAAGGAAAATGAGAATGGGTTGAATGAGAAGTCAGGTGGGCATTTTCTTTTTGTGATGGGGATTTGAAATGATTCTTTTTCTCTCTATTAGGTGATACTGTTCACTGAAAGACTCAATTATATTAGTACTTTTCCACTATATTTTTTTAGGTATTTTTCTATATTTTCCATATTTTATTTTATTTTTTTAATGTGAAAGACAAGGTTGTATGTGTGTACGTATGGGCATATGTGTAGAATAAGCTCAGAATAATTTTTAATTTGAAATAAAAATGGCAGTGAAGGTGTGTATATACACTTGTGCTCCCAAATATATATTAGAGCAGGGGTCGCTAACCTTTTGGACTTCAGGGACCACCAAACTCATAGTTTTAGATCCCAGGGACCACTAACTGGTTCTATGGGTGTGGCCTAATTTGTGGGTGTGACTTGGTGGTCATGTAACTGGCTGGGCATGGCTTGTATGTAAATATTATAAATATTTATATAAATATTGATTTTTTTATAAAAAAGAGCAACTTTTACCCAAAATCAGGCAAAGCAGGCAGGCAGATTGAGTTGCTCACAGAATCACAGATTCAGTCAGAAATCCAGCTATCTGCCATTGGCTAGCTCAGTCTGTCACATAAAATTTGCTTGCAAGCAAACTCAAAAAATTTGCTAGCAAGCAAACTCATAAAATTAACTTACAACATACCATTCATGTAAATATTGAATTTTTAATTTAAAAAAGAGCAACTTTTACCCAAAATCAGGCAAAGCAGGCAGGCAGATTGAGTTGCTCACAGAATCACAGATTCATTCAGAAATCTATCCATCTGCCATTGGCTAGCTCAGTCTGTCACATAAAATTTGCTTGCAAGCAAACTCAAAAAAATTGCTAGCAAGCAAACTCATAAAATTAACTCACAACGCACAATGTATGTAAATATTGATTTTTTTAATATATAAAAAAGCAACTTTTATTCAAAATCAGGCAAAGCAGGCAGATTGAGTTGCTCACAGAATCATTCAGTGATCTATCTGCCATCGGCTAGCTCAGTCTCTCAAATTTGCTTGCCGTGAGTTTGCACTGAATTTGCTTACAAGCAAACCTTCAGTCCTAAGGGAGGTTTGGCTGTGCTTAGCTAAAAAGCAAGAAATCCAACCATTTCCTGCTTCCTAACTAATCTAAATCTCCCGGCACAGTAGAAAAGATGATGGTCAGAAAAAGGAAAAATAGCAACTTAGCAGACAAGTTTGCCAGGTAAGGAGTGAGTGGGCGGGGAGGGTTGCTGCGGGCCATGTGGGCTGAGCAGCCTTGTGTTTCTGCGCAGCCTGGATTAATTGCTTTGGGGGTGAGATTTCTATGCGGCCTACCAAAATTTTCTCATGGTCCACCAGTGGGCCGTGGGCCACCAGTTGGTGACCGCTGATTTAAAGTATTGCCAAATTGTGTTTTATTGATGTCCTCACTTGCACTTTTCTTTAGTTTTACATGAGCATCATCAGCTGTATGATCTATTCTCAACCATTTTTTTAACCATAGAAATAGGGTCCCATTCTTGTAGAGGTAGGCCAATTAGATTAATACTCATTAGGTTTGTTATATTGGAAACAGGCAACTTCTGTTTTCTGAACATATGGTGTTCATTTGTGAAAAACTGCGTTCCGCTTCTGCTGAACTTATAGCAATTGTTCTGACAATCGTTAGCTTTTTTAATACTGTCAGGAATTGCATATTCTCGGAATCTTTTAAAACATTTTCTATAACATCTCGATATTCATTAATATTAATTTTGTAATGAAAAATTTCACCAAATGCAACCAATTTTTCTTCAGCTGCTTTCCATGGAACCACTTCAGTATTCCAGTAATCTGGCTCCAAAAAATTGAGAAATTTTAATTTATCAGTGTCTTGAAATTGGTTACCTGTTTTTAAGTGTTTACAATCCATTAGTCTTGTCTTCAAATTTGTTATGAAACTCTAAAGTCTTTCTCAAGGAAGTCCAACAAATCACTGATTTTTTACAAATTTGACTTGTTTGAAGGTTTCTGAAGTAATTAATCCATCAACTTTTTTTTCTACGCACACTTTTTCTTTTCTAAGCATTTCAAATGATTTAATTGATCTTTAAGTGATCCACTAGATGTAGAAGCTTTGGATACCTCAAACGATGCTGACCGAAAGAAGCTAGATGATTTTGCCAGAGACAACTAGAGAGCTTTTTGTGTTATCGGACTTACTCTTGGTGATTCACAGCTTGTGCATGTTCGTAATGTGGAATCTGCAGCCGAATGCTGGAAGACCCTCAAGAAGCTCTATATTAGAGACAGTGTTGGTTCTCATATTAATCTAACACGAAAGCTGTTTAGAGCACGTATGCGTAAAGGAGGTGATATGCTTGCTCATTTGGAGTACATGAAGAAAGCTCTGCAACAACTTCATGAACAGGAGCTGATTTTCTCTGAACTTCATCAAGTCTATATTTTCCTTTCCTCTTTAGATGACTCTTATGATGACTATGTATCTTCACTTGAGATGTTAGACAAGGAAGAAATGGCTTTGACTAACATAACAGGGAGGCTAATAGAAGAGTCAAGACGGCGAAAGGAAAGACAACAACTGAGACAAGATGACCAATCTACGGCTGAAGAATAAGCTACAGTTTATGTTGTTAAAAATGTTATGCATGTGGGGCTAAGGGTCATTTGGCTAGAAATTGCAAGAAGAAAAATACACAGGGTAGAAAGTTGAAAAAGAAAAGCAACAATTTAGCTATATGTGATACTGGTTTAGCAGGAAACCATGATAAACGGGTTGTGGATTGTGGAGCATCACATTGTATTACTAATAGAAAGCAACAATTTGTTCACACGGAGCATAGTGCTCAAAGTATTTCACTGGCTAATGGCTGGAAGCTCAAGGCTTCAGGACAAGGTAATGCATTCTGTTCTTGTCTAAATGAGGAGTTGCCCATGCTATATGTGCCTAGCGCAACATATCAGCTGTTATCAGTGAGTATACTGATAAAAGTGGGGTATACAATAACATTCAAAGGGTTAGAATGTGTACTAGAGAAACAAGGTAAGCGTGTTACGGCTAAACGTGATAATGGCTTGTTTATATTACAAGATAACCCAGTTCTAAACACTAAGGTGGGGTTTGAGAAAGCCTCATGACGAATGTATTCATCTATTACATAGACGTATGGGGCATGTTAATTTTAGAGTATTAAGAAGAACTGTGGAATTATCAAAAGGTATTAGGATAAAGCCATGTAATCATTATGTAGATTGCAATGTTTGCAACATGGAAAAGAGTAAAATAACTCCTGCTAATAGAACAAATGGTTTTAAAGCGAGCCTCTACAAGTGGTAGTAGTAGACTTAATTGGTCCAAAGGAATCCAGCTTTGAGGGAGCGAGGTATATATTAAGTATTGTAGATTTATATTCTCGATATGGGTTTTGTTATCTAATGAAAAGCAAGGCTCAAACATATCACAATTTTACAAATTGGTTAAAGTTTGTAGAAAGACAAAATGTAAAGTCATGACATTAATGACTGATAATGGGTCAGAGTTCACTAACAATAAGTTCATAGCTATGTTGAAGAAGGCAGGTATAGACCATAAGCGGTCTGCGCCTTATAGATCTCAACATAATGCCTATTGCGAACAGAGAGGTCAGACATTACAAACCATGGTTAGAGCTATGCTCAGTGATTCTGGTTTGGACAAGAAACTGTGGGGAGAAGCTACAAAATGTGCTAATCATATCCTAAATAATGTAGTCCACATAGCAACAAATGAATTGCCGTTTGTTCGCTGGCATGGTAGACAACCAAATCTCAGTTATCTCCATGTATTTGGGACCCCTGCATGGATACATATCCCAGCTCAGCTGAGAAGCAAGGAGCAAAAAACTGTTTTTTGTGGGATATGAATCTAATCATAGGTTATTTAGATTTTGGGAACTAAGGTTTATCGTAGTGCTAATGCGAAGTTCCTAGAGCACATAGGATGGGAGAAAATAGACCAGGATTATGTCATTGTAGAATCAAAGGTACCAATTAAGGATAATGATAATAATGAATCTGTAGAAGAAACATTAAGTGATGATTCAGATATAGAGGAATCCTCTGTCTCTGTGAAAGATGAAAGCTCGATAGGGGAGGTAAAAGAGGAGTTTACTCAGGTGACTAGTCCAGTATTGCCCAGAGGGACTACCAGAGTGTCACGACCTGATAGATACCAGGCTAATATTGCTCAGTAAATAGGTCTTGAACCTTTCAGCTATGAAGACATTAAGTCTTATTCTGAGAAAAAGCAAGTAGCTTGGAATGAAGCTATGAAGAAAGAACTAAAGTCATTGACTGAATTGAAGGTATTTGATGAAGTCAAACTTCCAAAAGGTGAAAAGGCAATTGGGTGCAGATGGGTTTATAAACTTAAAAAAGATATAGAAGGAAATGTGACCCATAAGGCACGCCTAGTTGCCCAAGGTTTTACTCAAACAAAATTAGACTACGACAAAGTTTTTGCTCTAAGCCTAAAGGTTAGCACTTTAAGAGCAGCGATAATATGGGCAGCAAAAAATAAATACGTAGTGAACCATATAGATGTTGAAGCGGCGTACCTGCATGCACCATTACAACATACTATATACATGAAAAAAACTCTTGGAATAGATGATAATAGGAAGGAATCTGGTTATTAAAGAAGAGCCTATATGGACTTAAACAATCAGGCATGAATGGAACAAATGCATAGTAAAGGAACTAAACAAAATAGGTTTGAGAGTGGTTTGGCGGACCCATGTTCGTTAAAAAGAAAAAAGAATGGGATGTTGGAATTTTTATTACTGTTTACTGATGATATTGCCATAATCACTAAGACTAAGCAGGAAACTAAGGACATAATTGACAGTTTGCAAGCAAAGTTCAAGATAAGAACACTAGGGGAAATTAAACACTATCTTGGACTTGATATATGTAAAACACAAAAAGGGTTCAAGATATCACAGGTGGATAAAATAATCGCTTTATTAAAAAGGTATAATGTGGACCAATGCAAAACTTCCAAAACTCCTATGGGGACAATGATAATACTGATAGTCCTATATTTGATAAGGATATCTATCAGTCCTTAATAGGTAGTTTGTCGTATTTGGGAAATTGGTCAAGGCCGGATATAGCTTATAGTGTAAATAAGTTGGCAAGATACACTATAGAGCCTAATGTTAAACATCGGCAGGCTGCAAAGCGAATACTTAGATATTTGAAGAACACTTTGAATTATGCATTGTATTTAGAACCCAATAAGGAATTAAGTCTTATTGCATATGCTGATGCAAGTTTTGCAAATGATGTCAAAACAAGGAAATCAACTGTCAGGCTACGGAACTTCTTCCCATTCAAACAATAAGAATGAACTTCTGAGAACCGAACTTATCAAAAGGAATCCTTTATTGAGATGAGACAGTCCAGTAGGAATTCAAAGCAGCGTCTGAGGTCCCTCAGGCATACAGTGATAGATAAGGGAGTTTAGAATCCCCCCCACCCCATCCCAATGTTTACTTAGGGAAACAAAAGCCAATATGTTAATTCCCCTCCCAGCCCCTCTGGGAGGGGATCCTTCCCTTTTTGGAAGGTTTTTTCTCATGTAGCTTTCCCAAGACGTACCTAACTTCCTCCCCCACCCTCTTTTTAGAACGGACTGTTTTTGGAGATTTCCCAGAGCACTTCACTGTGGAGTTTTATGGACCCCTCATCTCCTGGCTGTGCCTCTCAGAGGTGTTAGGTTCTGGCCATCTGGCTTCTTTCCCCCCCCATTGTATCATGTATGGGTGTGCATATTCGATATAAGGTTAAATATATTCAGGTTACATCAAGAAAGGATTTCTTTATCAGTTCCCCCCCCCCCCTTTTCTTCTTCCTCTGAAGAAATGACAGATACACGGATCTGACATCCTGCCCTCCTTTAAAAAACAGATGGGTCTACCTGGAAAAAACAAAAATCATGCGTTACATGTGCAGTTCAGGACGGTTTATCAGGGTATTTTAGGTGGAACTTTCGTAGTAATGTGGGTGCTTTTACATGTCTTTTGGCTACCCACTCATTTTCTGAGGAAGGAAGGTGTTTCCAAGCTACTAAATATTGTGTGGATCCACGGTAAGTGCGTGAATCAAGGATGTCTTTAATTTCAAAATATTGTTCCCCATGTATCATGATGGGGGTTGGGGGTGTGGGAAGGGGGGGGTCTGAGGTTTGAAGTGATCTCCGGTTTGAGCAAGCTACAGTGAAATACTGGATGAATCTGCCTAAGAGTTTTTGGAAGATGAAGCTCTACCGTCACGGGGTTGATAATTCTGGAGATGGGGAATGGCCCAATGAATTTTGGTCCTAATTTCTTAGAAGGTTGTAATGATTTTAAGAATTTTGTGGACAAATATACACGGTCTCCAATCTTGAAAGGTTTAGGTTCACAGCGTTTTTTGTCTGCTTGAGTTTTGTAAACTGCTCTAGCTTCCCGTAGAGATAATCTTACCACTGGCCACATGGCTTGTAAATTATCCATCCACTCCTTAAGGGAGGGGATTTCAGGTTCTTTGGTGGGTAGTTCCGGCATGGGGTTGAATTCTTGGCCCGTTGCTACGTGGAATGGGGTGAACCCTGTGCTACTATGGACTGAGTTATTGTATGCTACCTCTGCAAAAGGAAGAAGGTCAGTCCAATTGTCCTGCTGGTGATTAATAAAACATCTTAAATATTGTTCTAATACACAATTCACTCTCTCTGTTGCTCCATCCGTATGGGGATGGCTTGAAGACGATAATCCCTGGGTGGAGCCTAATAGGTTTAAAAACGCCCGCCAAAATTTGGATGTGAACTGAACACCCCTATCTGAGATAATTCGTTGGGGGGCTCCATGAAGGCGATAAATGTGTATTAGGAACATCTTTGCCAATGATCTGGCAGTTGGGATCTTTTGGCATGGAATAAAATGAACCTGTTTGGAAAAAAGATCAGTTACAACCCAAATGACAGTATTCCCAGCACTTTCGGGAAGTTCCACTATAAAGTCCATAGAGATCTCTTTCCAGGGAGCAGAAGGGTCTGCTACTGTTTGTAAAAGGCCAGGATATTTTCCTTGTCTTCTCTTTGCAGCAGCACAGATGGGGCAGCTCGCAACATAGTTTTCAATGTCCTTTTTAAGGGACGGCCACCAAAATTGTCTTTTGATGAGGTGCAGGGTTTTTACAAAACCAAAGTGTCCTGCTATTTTGGAGTCGTGGCAGCGTTTCATGAGTTCCATTCTCTGGCTTGCAGGGACATAAAGCTTGTTTTCTACCCAAGCCAGTCCATCTTTGAGTAAGCACATGTTTCTGTTAGCCTGGAACCAATCATCTTTAAGTAGTGCCTCCTTAAATATTGACGTCGTTGTGTCTTCAGTCAGGGATGATTGTTTTTTCTCTTGTGCCCGGGTGATTACCTTGGCTGCTAGTTGGGTCAGTTGGATCATCGGTTTTATAACTTCAATCTTTTTGCTGTTGTATTGGGGTTTCCTGGACAGTGCATCTGCTAAGAAATTCTTTCTCCCAGGAAAATATTTGAGAGTGAAATTAAAACGTTCAAAATATCGAGCCCACCTTGCTTGTTTTTCGGAGAGTTTCTGTGGATTTCTCAGAGCTTCCAGATTTTTGTGATCAGTCCATACTTCAAAGGGGATTTGGTTTCCTTCCAGGAAATGTCTCCATGTGAGCATTGCCCACCGCACAGCATATGCCTCTTTCTCCCATACGGCCCATCTTTGCTCGGTTTCCGTCAGTTTCTTAGATGTATAAGCACAGGGTTGTAATTGTCCACTTTCATTCTTTTGGAGGAGGACTGCCCCAACTGCAACATCACTGGCGTCTGCTTGGATGACAAAAGGTTGTTTGGGATCTGGGTGCTTAAGGACCCGTTCTGCTGCGAACAGGCGTTTGAGTTTCTCGAATGCTGCTTGGCATTCCATTGTCCAGATGAGGGGTTGCCTAGGCTTGGGTTTTTCCCCCCCCCCCTTCGTTTTTAGCAAGTTTGTGATAGGGAGGGCGATGTTTGCAAAAGCTGGAATGAATTGGCGATAAAAATTTGCAAACCCCAGAAAACTTTGCAATTGTTTGCGTGTGTGGGGTGGATCCCAGTCCAATACAGCTTTCACTTTCTGTGGGTCCATCTCTATTCCCTCATGGGATATTCTGTACCCCAAATAGTCAATTTTCTCTTGGTGGAACTCACATTTGGAGAGTTTTGCATATAGTTTAGCGTCTAAGAGTTTTGTGAGGACTGCACGGAGTAGCTTGATGTGTTCTTCCATCATTTCCGTGTAGATTAAAATATCATCAAGATAAACTAAAACCCCTTTAAATAAAAATTCATGAAGGGTTTCATTGATCAATTGCATAAACACTGCAGGCGCTCCTTGCAGTCCAAAAGGGAGCACTTTAAATTGGTAGCATCCCAATGGTGTGTTAAAAGCTGTCTTCCACTCATCCCCTTCCTTTATTCTGATGTGGTAATATGCTTCCCGTAGGTCTAACTTTGAAAAAAATTTTCCTTTCGAGAGGTGGGCTAACATGTCCTTCATGAGGGGGAGTGGATACATATTTTCTATGCAAATGCAGTTCAATTTTTTATAATTTACACAAAGATGCATGGAGCCATCTTTCTTTTCACGGAATAACACTGGGCCGCTATTTTTGGTCTGGTGGGTTCGATGAAACCCCGCTTTAAGTTTTTATCGATAAATGCTCTGAGTTCTTTCAGTTCTCTGGGAGACATGCAATACATTTGTGGTTTTGGGAGTTTAGCCCCTGGTAGGATTTCGATAGCGCAGTCTGTGGCTCGATGAGGTGGGAGTTCATCACAAGCTTCCTCACTAAATGCTTGGGCCAGATCCTGGTACTCATGGGGGATGTTAATGGGTTTCACAGACTGTCCGGTCATGGCTGATTCTCTGTTCTCTTCCCCATTCTTTATCCTTTCCTCTGAGCTTTTTGCAAATATTACATCTCTCTGGAATTTTATGGTTCCTGTCCTCCAATTTATTTTTGGATTCCATTTCTGTAGCCATGTGAGACCCAGAACTAGTGGCTCTTCCATCCCTGGGGCTACAATGAATGTGAGCATCTCCCTGTGTTTTCCTAGTCTTATTTTCAATGGTTCTGTGGTAAACCTGGCTGGCTCCCCCCCCGCTATGGTTCCATCTAATTGGCAGAAAGCGATGGGATTTTCCATTTCTTTCAGTTGGATTCCCAATTTATTTGCAAGGGAGGGTTTGATTAGGCATCGAGTGGATCCCGAGTCCAGCAACGCTGTAACTTCCTCCCCCTTCCCTTGGCTGGGGATAAACAGTCTCAGGGGTAGGGTGATTGGTTCAATTGGATTGCTTACCAGCGGGTCATCCTCTGGATCACTTTCGGACTGGCTCAGGTCCCCTCGGAGCGTTTGGGATTCTTCCTCAGGTTTGGGAGGGGGTCGGAATCCCACATCTACTCGGCCCCTCAGGCCAGTCTCCTTCCCTCGAGGGCTGGATGTTGTGGGTTTCCTCCCTGATGGGTGGTCTAGCTTTCTGGCAGGAGTCTTCGAGTGGCATTCTGCTGCGCGGTGTCCCTCCTTTCCACACTTAAAGCAACCAGGCGTTCTTGGAGTCATGGTGGATTGGGGTTTGAAAACTTCCCATTTCCCCAGGGGTGGGGATCTTTTCCAAAACTTACCAGCACGGTGCCGGTTCCGAGTCATGTCTATCTCTGCCTCCTCTGCCATCATGTACCATTCATGCAAGATGTTTGGGGCCCCACGGGCCAGGCAGGCAGCGTATAGATCATCATTTAGTCCATCTTTGAACCAGCAGACTAAGATATCCTCTGGCCAATCTACCCGGCCGGCCAGGTCACGAAATTCCTCGGTGTATTCTGCTACCGGGCGACGACCTTGTTTCATGACTCTGATGCGGTCCCGGGTCCTCGAAACGGTGGCGTAAGGCCACCATAAAGCGATCTAAGTTTCTTAATTCTGGGGCATTGACGTTGTGGAGCGTTACCATCCATCTGGCTGCCGCCCCTTCAAGAGCTAGGGTGACAATTCGCACCCGGGACCCTTGGGTTGGTAAATCCTGTCCATATTCTTGCAGGTAGGTGAGCACTTGTGCCAGGAAAAATCCCAATTTCTGGGGGTCTCCATCGAATTTTACCCCCAAGGGCGGAACCTTCCTCTGTAATTGTATGTTTCTGGGTTGGCCAGGGTTAATTCCCTGATCCGGGGAGTTTAAGGGTCGGGTACCTGGTGTGGCTGCTGGTTCTTCAGCTTGTCCCTCTTCCCGCTCAATCTCCACTGAATCCGGGGTGGCGGCTCGGGTTCTCTCACCTTCTGGTTCCCTCGCTCTCCTGCGTTGTCGTCTTTGTGCATCCCCCATGTCGAGGTTCTCCAGGGCTTCCCTCACTAGGTGATTGATGTACCGTCTCATTCGGTCATCGGCCGGTGGCTCCTCATCCCATTCTTCCTGATTCGATAGGGCCTCTAGCTCCAATTTCCACACGGGTTTGCGATTTCCTCGGGTGAGGGTTATTCCCCTGGTTCTTCCATTCCAGGTGTCTCTCTTTCCTACACCTATAGACCACCGGGGCTTGGTGGAGGATTCACAGGCAGCCTCGCTGTCTTCGATGGGGCACATCGAGTCAGTATCTGGCTGGGTAACTGTTGACGTTTCTCCCCAGCATTCGGCTCCCCCTTGCTCCTTGCTGTATTCAGACATTTTTTTTTTCTCTTGCAGGATCCCCTCGGTAGAGTGAATAATTTTAAAAAAATTCCTCTCCGGGTTGACCTCTATTGCAGACGCTGCTTTCTGTCAGGCTACGGAACTTCTTCCCATTCAAACAATAAGAATGAACTTCTGAGAACCGAACTTATCAAAAGGAATCCTTTATTGAGATGAGACAGTCCAGTAGGAATTCAAAGCAGCGTCTGAGGTCCCTCAGGCATACAGTGATAGATAAGGGAGTTTAGAATCCCCCCCCCCATCCCAATGTTTACTTAGGGAAACAAAAGCCAATATGTTAATTCCCCTCCCAGCCCCTCTGGGAGGGGATCCTTCCCTTTTTGGAAGGTTTTTTCTCATGTAGCTTTCCCAAGACATACCTAACTTCCTCCCCCACCCCCTTTTTAGAACGGACTGTTTTTGGAGATTTCCCAGAGCACTTCACTGTGGAGTTTTATGGACCCCTCATCTCCTGGCTGTGCCTCTCAGAGGTGTTAGGTTCTGGCCATCTGGCTTCTTTCCCCCCCCCATTGTATCATGTATGGGTGTGCATATTCGATATAAGGTTAAATATATTCAGGTTACATCAAGAAAGGATTTCTTTATCAGTTCCCCCCCCCCCTTTTCTTCTTCCTCTGAAGAAATGACAGATACACGGATCTGACATCAACATCTGGTTTGGTAATAATGCTAGGGAATGCATTGATAGAATGGCAGTCAATTAGGCAGTAACATATCAGTCTTTCAACGATGGAAGCTGAATTTTCCTGCTTATTTTTGTTATGTACAAAGCTGATTTATTTCAAACAACTCTGTTTAGATATTGAGTTGGATGTAACTAAAACATTTACTGTGTACGAAGATAACCAGGCTGCTATAAAATTAGCAACCAGTATTGCTGTTAAAACAAGATCAAAGCATACTGATTTAAGATATCTGAATGTACGGCAATGTGTGGAAAACAAACTGATTGTACTAAAGTATTGTGAGAGTGCACAGAATATAGCTGATAACTTCACAAAGGCACAAAGTTTTCAAAAACATAATGATTGTTGTAAGGAATATGGTTTAACTCTGTAACACTGTAAATATGCACTGTAACTTTGTGGATGTGTATCTGTTGGATGTATATATATAGTAAACCAAAGGGGAAAATGTTAGGTTTCTTTCAGAATCCAAAACATTTGGTTTACCATATATGGTTGTAAGTAATGATGACTCATCATTTTACTGAAGCCAGGATACTGATTGGCTGCAAGAAGCAGGCTTACTATAAAGCAGGAAGCCAGAGAGCATATCTCTCTCCAGCTCTCTCTATATCTCTACATCTCTCTGCATTGATGTGTTCGAGCTACAGTATTGCGGTTTTGCCTGCTGACTATGATGGTTAGTTTCCTACTGTATTGACTGATGAACTGTATATGAATATTGGACTGAATCTTGGACTGTGCCTATATCCTGTATATAAAACCTTTACTTTACTATCCTTCAATTTCTGTGGTTGTGTGACTTTATGTTCATTGCTACAACTTTGCATACTGCTTTCGTTTGCTGCATACTCCTTGTAACCAAGGAAACTCTGCTAATACTTATCACACTGCCCTCGTGGAACCAATCGCTGATGGACCTTCTGAATGGTTTGAATATCTTATGGTGGGCAGCTACATCCTGTAGCCCCAGGCTGGACAGCAGAGATGGATTTTGGCCCAGCCTACATTCACCTTTCCGGACCTGGGACCAACAAGTGCACAAAGTGCAATGATGGTGTCCTTCCACAGCCAGGGACAATGTAAGACCTTGCTTCCTGCTGCCAGTTCAACCTATCGTGGTTACTGCTTCTTCCAGAGATGGACCACAATTGCAACCAATAGGGGCTTGTCACGATCAGCCACTACTCCTCACCAACAGGTCTTCAT
Source organism: Bungarus multicinctus (assembly GCA_023653725.1). Classification (NCBI taxonomy): domain Eukaryota; kingdom Metazoa; phylum Chordata; class Lepidosauria; order Squamata; family Elapidae; genus Bungarus; species Bungarus multicinctus. Next base: position 167,213,537 of record CM042834.1, on the reverse strand, counting down.
GCTTCTGCCAGCTGAGTGTATCCCTCTAGGCTGGCATTTCTACCCTGGCAGGGGTGGGTGCAGTGCCAGTGGTTGCCAGAGCTGGTCCCTGTCCCACAGCTGGCTTCACTAGCCACACCTCCTGCAGTACTGCTGCCAGCTCCTACAGCCGCAGCCCCAGAGATGCCACGCCTCTGGGCAATTTTTGACAGGATCCCAGGGAAGTTCTGAGCAACTTTTGACAGGATCCAAGGGAAGCTGGCATACTTCTTTAACTGGGCTTACATCTACTGGTATGGGAACCAGTACCAATCAGATCATGACCTAATCTCGGCCATTGGTGATGGGATGAATGAAGGTGAAGCAGCGGAGTGGATAGCTCAGCTACACGATGAAGGTGCCACCGAGCTGGACGATGCCGATGAGTTCGTCCAACTGCTCCAGATCAGATTCAAGGACACAGATCGCAGGAATGAGACTGATGCTCAGATTAAGACTATGTAGCAAGGGACTTGCCCCCCCTAAAGAATTTGTCTGGGAGTTCTGAAGAGTATCCAGGAAGCTCAGGCACTGGCTTGAGTGCCTCCTTGTCCACTACATCAAAAAAGCCATAGACTCAGAGATCAGAAAAGCATGTGGCATCAGAGGAGTGCCAGATCGGCTGCAAGACTGTATACCATAGCCATGATGATGGATCGGGAGATCAATCCCCACTGCAAACCTACACCAGAAAAACAGGCAAGGAGAGCCCTGGGCCACTGGACCCCGGTGAAGCCAGCTGAGCCACCACCTGCCTGGCCAACCGGCACAGTCAAGTGCTACAGATGTGGTCAACTGGAGCATTGAGCATCCAAGTGCCTAGCACCTGCGCCCGTTCCTCAGGCTCGGACTCTCTTGGCAACTCAGGCAAGATGGATCCCTAGGAAGCCACCAGACACAAGTAGATTTGTCCAGCAGATTCCCCCTCCCACAAACAAAGGTGAGGAACCTCCAGCCAGAGACCCCCTCTCCTGAGACTGCCAGTGGAAGCAACAGAGAAGACAACTAGATGGTAAGTGGAGCCATCTGCCCCTTCACTGTCAAAATCAGGCTAGTGGTGCCAGAAACTGGGGTGCAGGTGACATAGAGGCAGTGATAAACACAGGCTGTACCAGGTGACTAATCGGATTCCCCATTGTCAAGCAGTTAGGAATAAAGATAAAGCCCCTAGTCTACCCAATCTGTTTTGAGCAAGTAGATGGGATACTGCTAGGTGGAGCCCCAGCTACCCAAGTCACCAAATTCATTAGGGTGGATATGGGACGTCACTGAGAACTTATCTGGTTCATAGTAGCTCCCAAAATGACCAAATCACATGTCATATTGGGGCTCGCGTGGCTAGACAAATGGGCCCCAAAATCAAGTGGGATGATGGCTACCAAAAAATAAAAATAGGCATCAGCCCCTTACTGCTGATTCCACCTGATAGTTACCAGCAAACGGCAAACTTCAATGGCCCCAAACAGCTGGAGGCAGTAGCAACCACCACAGAAATGCTGCCCAGCTGCACCAGGTCCCCAAACAGTACCAAGACTTTCTTGCCATCTTTAGCAAGGAAGACTGCAATGTCCTTCCACCACATCACCTGACTGCACAATTAAGATTGAGCCTGGGGCTAAAGCTACCGAAGCCAAAGATGTACACCATGACCCCAAAGGAAATGGCTGAACTGAGTCTTCTTTTCTGGAGGTTATTAATTGGAACGCTAACACTTAAAGTGATACTTATTTCTGAGGAGATGAAAAGCTCACTTTAAGTTGCAGAAAACAATTTTATTTATGGTTTAATAAACATATTATTCAAGTATTATAAGACTATCTGATTTTTTCCATTCTGCTTGTAAATTCTAGTTCTAATTAATTATGTCATTTAAAATCGAGCTACTCCAGAGAAAAACCTAAAACTTTAAATAGTTTAACCTTAAATCCAGTATCTTCTCACCCACTTCCTCATGTCAGCTCTGTGTCACCTTCTGATTGGGACAACAACTTATTATATATACCTTCTAGTCTATTCTTATAGTCACAAGTTTTAGATTGTTAGTTATTTGCTCAGCTCCTTGAGGCCATCTGACAAAATTGTTTTTCCCTTTTTGCATCAAGGCAATACAAAAAATTGGGGAATGATTTGTAGCTCAGGGCTGTTATCTTCTGATATTCTCCTCTGCCCAAAGGGAGAGATTGTCATTAAAAGATTTATGAAAATCGGAGGCATCTGTAATCAAGTGTTTCTGAACCTACAAAACCTATAAGCAAACATAACAATGAGGGTCTCATTTAGACCAGAGATGGAACTCAATTTTCATTATTTTTCAACATGACTGAATCCTTAGACTTGCTTTGCATGCATAGAAAAGCAGAAAAAAATAAGAAAGGCAAGCCAGGAATAAAAATCTGTGGTTGCAGTACAAATCTGGATACAGATGGAGGCTCTGGCAATTAGCCAATCAGCTGAGAGATTGTGTAATGACATCAGTTAAGAGCAGAAAAGCCAAATGCTTCTGAAGCCAAACATCCTCCCTTTGGCTGCTTCTTTGGGACAGGCGGAACCAGGCCCTAGAGAACAGGGGAAGAATGGAATGTGTAGCTGGGGGATGGGAGGACAGTGGCATTCCTTTACCTCTCTAGCAGCTAAAGACAATCCAGTAGAGGGTAGTCTAGGGATGAAAAAGGGGGAAGAAAACAACCAGCCACAGTGAAGATGGGTCAGACTTATAAACTGCTACTTCCTATCTAATACTTCACCTCACTTTTTCCTTGGGTTTGAGCCAAAGGTTTTACAGTGTTCTATGTGTGTCTCCAGCTGAGCTGTTTCTCCTTCTACTGCTTCCTGAAAAACAAGCAAAGAGAGCATTTGTGTTGAGCTACGCTCTCAGAATCATCAAACACTTTTCTGCTTGCTTCTCCTCCTGGCTTCATTCCTGGTCTTACTTTAGGTTCCACTCCAATTGCTTCTCTGCTTGCTGTCCCACCCACCCATCTGTCCATTTACTATGTTCTAGGCAGTGTCAACCCTGTATTTTTTCCTGAAATGCTTGCAACATAAAATATATAGTCCAGTAATCAAAAGTATGGGGGCCTGGAAGCAATGATTGCTAGCTGCCCTGAACTACCAGAATATGCCTGTTGAAACAAATATTTTTTCAAATTTCCCTTTTTATAGCTGCTCATAGGCTGATCTATAGCAAGCACAGAATATATAAATTTAGAGAGGAAAGGGACAAATAAAGCTCACAAGAAGGCAGGGAGGAAAGGCATAATTATATAATATTCCATTACAGTATAAGAACGAACCTTGAATTTAAGTCAAACTCAACACTGAACATTTTAAAATTTGACATTTAAAATGAACTGCTAGAACTTTAAAATTTTAAACTACAATTTTTTCCTAAATTTTGAAATTTAAATGATCTGTTTGAATATCAAAATTTTAAATTGGACATTTTTCCTTTTTAAAAATCTGTGGTAAAACCTGATACAGTTTCACATAAAAAAAGTTTTTAATCCACTCATGGAAAAAGAAACTGATACTACTGTGATGTGCAAAACATGTTCCATGCATATGCTTATGCCCATACAAGACCCAAACTATATATGTACCAAATGTAAACAAGAAGAAAAAGTAAAGTGTCTAGAAGAAACTCTAACCACTCTGAAACTCAATCAAATTGAACATAATAATGATCAAACAACTGCTAAAAGAATTGACCCCTTAAAACAGGGGTGTCAAACTCACAGCCTGTGAGCTGGATTCAGCCCATAGGGTGCTTAGATCCCCTCCTCTATATGGCAGCCCCTCAAATATTGGAACACTGCTATCCTGTCTCTCCTGGTCCTTCTCTTCCCTAGACTAGCCATGCCCAGGTCCTGCAACTGTTCATTATATGTTTTAGCCTCCAGTCCCTTGGTTGCTATTCTCTGCACTCAATCTTGATTGCTCTTCTCTGTACTCAATCTAATGTCTCAACATCTTTTTTATAGTGTGATGACCAAAACTGGATTCAGTATTCTAGGTGTGGTCTTCCTAAGGTTTTATAGAATGATATTAATACCTCATTTGATCTTGATTATACTCCCCTGTTAAGGCAATTTAGGATTGCATTGGCTTTTTTGGCTGCTGCCACACACTGTTGGCTCATATTTAATTGGTTGTCCACTAAGACTCCAAGATATCTGTTATAGTTATTAAGCCTAGTTTCACCCAATCTATATGGGTACTTTGGTTTTTCTTGCCTAAGTGTAAGACTTTACTTTTCTCTACATTGAATTTTGCCCTTTTCAATTGGAACCTGACACTAAGCCAGTTCTCCAAATCCTTGCTCCAACTGGGCCCCAGCTGCTCCCTGGACATCCCAGGGAGTTGGAAGACTCAGGAAAGATAAAGGAATAGACTGTGGAGAAGCAGGTGAGGTGAAAAGGAATGCCTGACCGAATAGCAGCTTCACATAGGAGCCTGGTGGTGCATTGAGGTGAAGGCGAAATAATCTGATGGGAACCAGACTGCTGGGACCCAGTGACTGGGCACACACCAAGAGAAGCCTGGGCCGATAGAAGAAAAATCCCTGACCCAGCGAATCACCCTGAAACTTGGAGGAGAACCTACTGGGGACTCCGATGAACATCGCCCAGGAGGAAAAGGGGGTCTTGACAGCTTCAGGTGAGTTGGGGCCTCTGAGCTCTCACTCCCTGTGACCCAGGACCGGGACCCAAAGGGGCCTCCAGATGGCTACGGTGAGACTAGCCATGACCATAGAAGCCTGCCGCCGAACCAAATGCAGTGCTGGGGAAGACGTTATGCTCTGGACTGTTTGCAGCCCTGGTGAAGCCATGTCCCCTCAGTCCTAGTGCCCTACTAGCCACAGCAGACAGGGTAGAATTATGCTATGTACTGGCCCGCCGCCCAATAGCTGATCAGAGCCCTACCCTCTTGGGTTGCCAAACCGGTAGCAACATCTAGCTGGCCATGCCCCCAACCCGGTCACCTGGTTTCCACTCACTCGCTTGCCTGATGCTTGCTGCCCCAGTTTAAAAGAGGACTGTTTCTCCACCTTAGCCATGCATTTTCAATCAGCCACTTGAAAACACATGACTGTGGGCGGAGCAGTGGTCTGTTAACCTGCAAAACTGCTCCAAGGCTGGATTCTTCATGGACACTAGAAATATCACTTCCCCTTGTGAGTAAAGTGTCTGGCGTGAGAGGGAATGAAGGCTGGAGGAGGGCGGGGGAGGAAATCCAGTCACAGAGAAGTTTGAATGAGCTGTGCAAATGTGTGTTGGTTAACTTGCAAAACTTTCCCAATGCTGGATTCGTTTCCCCTTGTGAGCAAAGTGGCTGGAGTGAGAGGGAATGAAGGCTGACAGGAGTGCATGTGTGAGAGAGAGAGAAGAAAGAAAGAACAAGAAAGAAAGAGGAAAGGAGAGAAAGAAAGAAAAAGAAATAGGGAGAGAGTGTGGCGTGTGTGTGTGAGAGAGAGAGAGAGAGAGAAAGAGAGAGAGAGAGAGAGAGAAAAGAAGGGAGAGAAATACAGAAAGAGACAAAGAAAGAGAAAGAAAGAAAAAGAAATAGGAAAGAAGGGAGAGAGATTGACAGAGAAAACTCTGTGCTTTTATTTTTAATTGTTCCATTATTTATCATGTGTTAATATTTTACACTGTCCCTATACCTAGAGTGATTCTACTGCCTTTCTACCACAGGGCTACCACATATTTTTCAGGGTTTACATGCATTCAATGTCTATAGTCCAGAGCCTAAATACATGTGTGTTTAAAGGGACTTTGGAGGTCTTCTAGTCCAAGCCCCTGCTCAGGCAGGAAAACTGAGGATGCCAAACTCTGAGTAGAGGTCCTGGGAAAGGTGTCAGAATAACAGAATAACATTTAGAAGGGACTTTAAGGGGAACCCTAAACCATTTCAGAGAAATGGCTGTCCAGTCTTTTAAAAATTTCCAGTGATTGAGCATCCAGAATTTCTGGGGACAAGCAGGTCCCCTGGTTAATTGTTCTTACTGTCAGGAAGTTTCTCCTTAGTTCTAGGTTGCTTCTCTCATTGTTCAGTTTCCATCCATTGCTTCTTGTTTGCCTTCTGGTGCTTTGGAAAATACATCCCCCCCTTTCTTTCTGGCAGCCCCTTAAAAGCTTATCACACTCTTGGGCAAAGCATGTGAGCCATTTCCTCCTGTCAGTGGTCCATGAAAATACATCTATAGTATGTAGATAATAAAGTCAAAAAAAGGTGAACAACATTTTTACAGAACTATAGATAAGTTGAGGCTGGGTGTGACAAGGAATGACTGGGAATAGAGGGGCCAGGCAAGGCAGCCCTTGACATGAGTGATATTAAGTTGGCCACACCCACTCAGTCACATGACCACCAAGCCATGACCACCCAGTCACATGACCACCAAGCAATGTCTACCCAGTCACATGGCCACCAAGCCACACCCACCCAATCACATGACCACCAAGCCATGCCCATAGTCACATGACCACTAAGCCATGCCCACAGAACCAGTAGTAAAAATTTTTGAATTCCATCACTGGTTTGTCCCCATGCCCGAGCATGCTAGGGAGCCACCCTCCTCCATGTCACTACTGGAATGGATGGAGTCGTTGAAAAAAGCATGGGAAAATACCAAACAGGCCTTAAGTGAAGCAGCGGAATCCTATAAAAAGTAGGCTGACAAACACCGGACTCCACAACCAGAGTTCAAGGTGGGGGACAAGGTGTATTTATCCACAAAATACCTGAGATTAAAGTTGGCTTCAAAAAAGTTTGGCCCTAAATATATGGGCCCATTCCCTATAGTTAAAGTGATTAACTTAGTTACAGTACAACTTCAACTTCCCCAGTTATTAGGGAAAATACATCCAGTATTCCACAGTAGTCTGTTAAAACCAGTAGTAAGTTCACAAGTTAGACCAGTGGATTGAGCTCCCCCAAAACCACTGGTAATTGAGGGTAAGGCTCACTATGAAATAAAAAGGATCTTGGACTCGAGGGTACAAAGGGGCCAGTTGGAATATTTGGTACATTGGAAGGGGTATCCATTCCCTGAAGCTGCCTGGGTGAAATTTTGGAAGGTAAGTGCAGATAGATTGATAAATCTATTCCATGACAAATACCCTCAAAAGCAAAGGGGCCTCCCAGTGGGGGAAGAGGAGGTTAGTGGCATAGGTGATAGTCATTATGCTTTATGTCTTGCAGGAACGTTCCTCCAGTTAAGAAGGGCAGCCTGTCAAGCCTGAATTTAATTTGGTGGTAGAATTGTATGAATTCAATTTGACACAGTTGAGGAAGGGAGAGGGGAGAAACCTGAGGTGTATGAAGCTCCAGCCAAAACAGCATAGCTGGCCGATGAGTCAGCTGCATTCCAAAGACTGCTCGGCCAGAGAGAGGTGGAGTGCAGTTGCCAGGAAATTAATTTATATCCTGGTTGGACAGCATGACTTAATGTTTTGGAAAAATGATAACTTTCTTCTTATAGTGATGTGGAAACCCGGGAAACTTTCAGTACTGGCTTCCACCAGATCATGCCAAGATGTATAATTTAAATAAAATGGTTCTTTGAGGTTTTAAAATGCCTATGAGTTCATTTTATGATTGTCAGGCTTCAACTATCCTTCCGGTTTATCCCCTCGAGTGAAGCCCGACACATTATCTTGGTTGGGGAAGGAACGTCCAATCCTGCCGTTTCCAATATGTTGACTTGGTTGGGAAATGTTTTCCACTCTTGCAGATCCCATCCTGGCTCGATTCATCTATCCCGTATCGGCACGAACATATGGGGATGGGGGTGGTATGAGGTTTATTGCTCTGACTCCTCTCATATCCCAAAACGAAACACAAAGACTCATTGGGGTGGAACTGGGGGAATTAAGTCACAGTGAGAGATTTAAACCACATATTGCTTGATTAATTAGTTGCATTTAGAATTGTGGGGTGGAGGCGCGTAGGACTAATGGGGAGGGTGGATGTTAGTTAGCTGCATGGGTGGGGCTACATGATAAATTGCGCTGAGATGCAAATGATCTCAGTGCTGACTTTGTCTGGTATAACCGTTTTTGCTGTATTTGAAGGAAAACGAGCAAAAATAAATGTACCTACTCACAAAAATCCTGTGAGTAACATAGTTTATTGCCAGAATTCCTATGAAATCAAATGGAGGCTAAAAGAAAGTCAGCACTCACCTTTATTTTCAAAAAACCAGTTTATTGAGAATCATGGCAGAGGGCACAGATCCAGAATGGACGGTGGAGGAAGGCATAGAAGTGGCTGAAGACAATGGTGGAGAAGGAAATGAAAAACGGACTGTGGGAATGGAGAGAGAGGACGTGCCATTGACAGTACCACCGGTAGTAAAGCCCAAAACAACTAAGGTGCAATTAAATGACCCTGGCCATGGTTTAAGGAGGAAAAGGGGAAAGAATATAGGCAAAAGGAGTGTCCAATGGATTGGAAAGTGAAACGTTGGCCTGGGTCTGATGAAAGTCAGTGGGCAGTCCCAGGAAGTGATATGTTAGAAATGTTAAGGGTACAATTCGGGGAGGTGACTTTAAAAGAAACAAAGGAAAAGGGGACCTCGATTCAAAAACAAACATGAGACTCCTCTAACAGCCATGTTTGAATGCAAATAAAGTGGCTGTTTTCTTAAGCCAAGTATTAAACCATTTTGATTTATACTCTCATTGTTACCACTCAAATTGGTCCATGGTAGTGGCCGTTACCGGAGTATTAGTGGGAGAAGCATATTTATTATTTATTTATTTATTTAATTAAACTTCTATACCGCTCCCAAAATGGGACTCGGGGCGGTGTACAGCCTACTAAAAACAGAATATATACAGTTTAAAAACAAATTAAATATACGAATCCGGCCGAATCCCATCAATTGCAAAAATACAGAAATTTAAAATTCCGGGATTAATTAAAAATTAAAATTTAAAAATTAAAAAAAAAATTAGATTAAAACCCATAAACCATTTACTGGGCCAGGCCGGTATATGAATGGGCATCTGATTTATATCACCATAGGGCGGAGAAATTGGGGGATATAGGATGATTTTTGGATACATTAAGAAATCAGTTTGAAAATACATCAGCAGACAAGAAAGCAGAAGGGGATTTGTTAGCGGTGAAACAAAAAGGGAGAACAGCACGAGAATATGTAAATGATTTCCGACGAGTGGCTAGTAAACTTCATTCATTACTGGAGAGTTTATTAATTCATATATTTAAAGAAGGGATGGATCCTAAACTACATCAGGCTTGTCTATATAGAGGTTCATATGCTACATTGACTGATTGGTATCGTGTGGCAATAGTATTAGATGATGGTTTACGTAGGTTGAGACCGAGGCTGGAAGGATTTATACAACCATGAAAGTTTATAAGCTGAAGCACAAAACCGCAACTTTGAACAATATTGACACAAAATACTAGGAGATACTAAATGTTTTCACTGTGATAGACCAGGGCATCGGGCTATGGATTGTCCAATTCAACCTATGACAGTGAAAGATTCCCAATTTGGTTCAGAACTGAATAAGACTAAACCAAATAGACAAGATTGGCATGACCAAGGCAAGGGGAATAATAGTTAATTTGCCAGATATTCCGTAGAAGATGAAAGATCTATTATGCAATCTACTACATGGGGAGAAGCTGATATGAACAATGAGATGCCAGATGACCCAATGGTAAGTAAGCCCATTCATCCTTTTATTTTACCCATGCATTTATGGAATAAACAGACTGATCAGGGAATTAAGGTGGGGGCATTGATAGATTCAGGATGCACAAGGTGTTTAATAACTCAAGCAGTGGTTGATAAATTAAATTTGAGAGTTATTAAATTAGGTATTCCTATTAAATTTGAACAGGTGGATGGGTCTATATTGGGTGGAGCTCCAGCAACTCATAGAACGAAATACATTAAAATGGTGATGGGGGAGCACTGGGAATGGATTTCTTTTGTGGTGGTTCCTCACATGAGCAAGACATTAATTCTGGACTAGCTTGGCTTGATAAATGGGAGCCCACTATACACTGGAAAGGGGGTTATCGTAAATTACGTCTAGCCGTGGGTCCTAATCCACCATGCCAGGATGATGACTCACCTCGCCTTTCCAATAATACAAAGCAAATGAAAGAGGGAACACCTACTGAAAAGGCCTATCCGATTGAATATGAAGTCTTAGCAGATGTATTTAAGGAAGATGGTACTGATTGTTTACCACCCCATCGACATACAGATTGTGCCATCGAATTGATTCCAGGAGTGGCATTACCTAAACCATGAATGTACTCAATGACCCAAAAGGAATTGGAAGAAATGAAAAAACACATCGATAAAAATTTAAAAAGAGGATTTATTACTCCAGGAAGGTCTCATATGGCAGCGCCAGTGTTATTCTGGGTAAAAAAAGATGGTGGATTGTGTTTGTGTGTAGATTATCAAGGTTTAAATGCCATATGTGTAGAACCATTGTATCCATTACCATTAATGAAGGACTTACTAGCTACACTAGCCAAAGGACGTATATTTACAAAACTTGATTTAAGAGAAGCATATTATAGAGTAAGAATTTGAGAAGGAGATGAATGGAAAACAATGTTTAATTGCCCTCTCAGTAGTTACTACTATAATGTTATGCCATTTGGGTTGCAAGGAGCTCCAGCAGTATTCATGCAACTGAAAAATGAAGTGCTACATGAACATTTGTATAGAGGTGTTTTAGTTTATTTAGACGATATTTTGATTTATTCTGATTCTAAGCAAGAACACATTAAATTAGTCAGACAGGTGCTTAAAAAAAAATTTGGATGCCCAACTTTATGTAAAATTATTGAAATGTGAATTTCACACTAAACAATTATATTATTTAGGGTAGCGTATTTCAGAACAAGGAGTGGAAATGGATCCCAAAAAAGTAGAAGCGGTGTTACAATGGCAAGCTCCAAAAACCAGGAAACAACTGCAGAGTTTCTTGGGACTTGCAAATTTTTATAGACAATTTATTCCATGTTTTGCTGATGTCGCTATGCCACTAATGGATCTATTATGAACTAAATCTATTGGTGTTGAAAATCCAAAACCAAGCGCTATGACTGACCAATGTCAAACAGTGTTTAATAACCTAAAAAATCTATTTGCACAAGAGCCAGTATTGAAACACCCAGACGCAACTTTACCATTTATCATTCAAGTGGATGCCAGTGATGTAGCGGTAGGAGCTGTTTTGTTGCAAAGGAATAAGGAAGGTAATTTACAACCATGTGCGTATACATCTAGGAAATTTAGTCCAGCTGAACGTAATTGGGCAATTTGGGAGAAGGAAGCTTTTGCTGTTTGCTGGTCATTGGGGACATTTACTAGAAGGAAGTTCACAATTGTTTGAAGTGTGTACTGATTATAAAAATTTGGAAGCACTCCAAAATCTACATCGGTTGTCACCAAAACAAGTTCGCTGGGTGATATTTTTTAAAAGATTTAACTTCACATTAAAATATGTCCCATCAGGGAAAAACTTTATGGTGGATGCTTTATACTGACTTCCTCAGTATAATAGTGTGCGCGAGAATATAATCCAACCACTGATACCGGCTACTAATAGGATAGAATCTTTACGATCCACAATACTTACAACAGACTTACCTACAATGTTAGCGGAAGATGAATGGTTAATAAATAATAAAAATCAAATAGAAATGAAAAATGGGATCACATGGCGAGGAACTAAACTATATGTGCTGAACATGTTAAGATCAGTAGTATTACAAAAATGTCATGATGTTAAACAGGCAGGACATTATGGGTTCCTAAAAACATTACATTTAACAAAACGACAATTTTGGTGGCCAGGTATGAGATTACATATAAAGAATTATGTGAAATCCTGTCCTGTCTGTGTAATAAATAAAGCTAAAATTGGAAAGCCAGCAGATTACTACATACAGTGTCTGAACCAATGAAACCCTGGCAAGACATTGGAATGGACTTTATAGTTGATTTACCGGATAACCATGGATACACGGTGATATGGACGGTTATTGATCTGTTCTCCAAACAGGCACATTTTGTCCCATGTAAAGGAATACCATCAGCTAAGAAATTAGCTGAATTGTTTATACAACATATATATCGATTACATGGGGTGCCTCAAAGAATAATATCCGATAGGGGAGTACAGTTCACCTCAAAATTCTGGCAGGAGTTTATACATTTGATTAGTTCAATACAAGGACTAAGTACAGCATATCACCCAGCTACCAATGGAGTGGCTGAAAGAGTACTGCCACTTAACAGTACCTTGGTTGTTATGTTAATTATCAACAAAATAATTGGGTAGATCTGATACCATATGCTGAAATAGCGTATAATAATACGGTATATAGCAGTACTGGTCATTCCCCCTTCCAAATAGTAAGTGGTATGGAATTTGTACCCATACCCGAATTCATAATGAACAAGAACAAAATGTAGAGACTACAACTACCTGGGCAGATAAAGTACTTAAGCAATGGGATTCAGTTCGAGTCGCTTTGAGAAAAGCGCAAAAAGCATATAAAATACAAGCAGATAAAAAAAGATCCACACAAACACAATATGATGTTGGAGATTGGGTATATCTATCAGCTAAATACCTACACCTAGGTCTAGCTAGTAAAAAACTAGATACAAAATACATCAGACCATTTCAAGTTATACGAGTAATAAATCCTGTTACAGTTGGTCTTCGACTTCCTTCTTGGTTCAAAAGAGTTCACCCTGTATTTCATATCAGTCTTCTAAAACCTGCAAATATGACATGACAAGAGCCTAGATTGCATACCCCAGGACCGGTCCATGATGACCATTGTGAGATTGATGAAATCCTCGATTCACATTGTAGATGTGGAGTATTGCAATATTTCGTTCGGTGGACAGGTTACCCCATACAGATGTATCTGCGCCTCGTCTGAGACGACAATTCCATACAAAAAACCTAACCAAAGCAGGTGGGAGGGATGAAGTAAGATGTATACATGTTACTAATAATAACCTTTCTGTTACAGAAGGAATAATGGTAGAGGGGGCTGCCTGTTGGTTTATCCCCTGGAGTGAAGCCCGACACATTATCTTGGTTGGGGAAGAAACGTTCGATCCTGCCGTTTCCAACATGTTGACTTGGTTGGGGAACGTTTTCCACTCTTGCAGATCCTATCCTGGCTTGACTCATATATCCCGTATCGGCACGAACATGTGACAAGGATGGGGTGGTATGAGGTTTATTGCTCTGACTCCTCTCAAATGAAATACAAAGACTCATTGGGGTGGAACTGGCGTGAGATTTAAACCACATACTGCTTGATTAATTAGTTGCATTTAGAATTGCGGGGTGGAGGTGCGTAGGACTAATGGGGAGGGCGGATATAACAACTGGTTCTAGCAAATAGGTGCGAACTGGTAGAATCCCACCCCTATATGAGAGGAGTTGCCATAACATTTACAGCAAAGAAAAACAAAAGGAAGAAGCAATAACAAAGAACTTTAGAGGAAGAATATAAAAGACTTAAAGCAGGGTTTCAAAAGGAACCACAAAAAAATAAACCTAAAACAGCAAATTGACTTAACCAAACATAAATTGAATATCCTCGAAAAAGAAGAACTGGTGCCACATATAAAAAGACAAAACAAAACTTTTTTTGAGAATGCAATTAAACCAGGAAGGTAGCTAGCTTATAAATTGAAAAAGGAGAAACAGGAAGAAAGGATAAGTAAATTGCAAGATAAAGATGGAACACTATATGATAATGAAGAATATCCAGAGGAGAAAATATTACAATATCAAGGAAATTTACCTAAAGTGCCAGAAACAATGAAATTTATGCTGAATGAGAAAATAACCACGACAGAATCAGCAGAGGCTATCAAAAAACAATAAAACAACAAAACATCAGGCCCAGATGGGCTACCAGCAGAAATATACAAAGAGCTACAAGGTATCTTGGGCCAATTATTATTAGAGGTATACAATGCAGTTTTATCTGAAGTGAAGATACCACCTTGATACCAAAAGAGGATTCAGATTTAACGCAAATAAAGAATTATAGACTCATATCTCTACTGAATAGCAACTATAAAATATTTGCCTTAATAGAACAGAAAGACTGAAGAGATTCTTGAACTTCATACACCCTGATCAAAATGGTTTTCTACCTAAAAGGCAGATAAGAAATAATATGAGAATAATATTAGATACATTGGAAAACTACAAAGCACACAATGAAAAGTAATTGGCAGTTGCTCCTACACACTCAAAAGGCATTCGATAATGTGAACTGGCATTTCATGCTACATCAACTAAGATATATGGACTTTGGAGATAAATTTATAACTATGTTTAAGGCAATATATACAAATCAGAAAGCTAAATTGATCGTGAACGGTGAGATAACTGAACAATTTCAAATAAGAAAAGACAAGGCAAGACTGTCTATTATCTTCATTGTTATTTATCGTAACACTGGAAGTACTAACTAGAAATATCAGACAAGATTAGCAAATCCAAGGAAATTAAATCAAAAGAGAAAAGTATAAACTACAAGCATTTGCAGACGATCTAGTTTTCATCTTAGAGGAGCCATTAGAATTCAGGCCCAAGATGCATAGAGAAACTAGAGGAATACGGAGAATTTATGGGTTTAAAGATAAATAAGGAGAAAACCAAAATTATAGTTAAAAACCTCACAAACAAACAGAGGGAAAAATTAAAGGAAATAGGTATCCAGATAGTGAAAAAAGTGAAATACTTAGGAATCTATTTATCAGCAAGAGGTACATCAATTAAAGAGGACAACTATATAAAATTAATGCATCAAATTAAATTGGATTTGAAGAGATGGAAAAGCCTGCAACTTTCTATGGTGAGTAGAATAGCTACAATAAAGATGAACATATTGCCAAAGAGGCTTTTTTTGATGACCCAGAGTGTAACACAAATGTAACAAAATCCAAAATGTAAATGTTCTTTAATGCCTCCAAGTTGGCCCCACTGTTCAATAATTCTCAGTTGGAAATAAAATGTACTCAGAAATAGTCTTCAAAAGAAAGTAATACAGTCTGAACTTAATGAGCAGACAGAGGTGAAATAAAAAAATCAAACAAAACTACAATGATGAAATTTCCATAACAGACCAGGATAAGTAATTACCAAATTCAAGGAGATAACAAGGCACAGTCTGTTGGAAGGATGCCAACCAAGATAACTTCAGACCAAAATAAAAAACACTTTGCTTCTGGCAACGCTGTGTTGTAATCATCTCTCTTATATACTAGTCTCCCCAGCTGCAACCAGTGAGGAGGATCATGGCTGCCTCCTCTCTCTCACAAGCCAAGTTGTTGCCTTTTCCATTCCTCCCTGCATGTCCTAGAATGAAGAGGGGATGGGCCTGGTTCTTCCTTTGACTGCTCAGCCAGACTCTTCCCTTCCCCAGCCTCCCCCACAACCTCTGGAGCCACACCTCCACTCCCTGTTAGCTGTTCCTCCTCTTCCTCAGAGTCCAAACAATACTAACAAAATTAGAGAGAAAAAATATTTTGATAAATTGAATAAAATAGTGTCAAAATTTATTTGGCAAGGGAAAAAACTGAGAATAAAAGTGAAATTACTTCATCAAAAGGGAATGGAGGCTTTGGACTACCAGACTGGGAACTGTACCACCAAGCTGCTGCATTTACATGGATAAAAGAGTGGATAACCTTGAGGCATAGAAGACTATTAGTATTGGATGGTCATGACCTTTAGTTAGGGTGGCATATGTTTCTTTGGTATGGGAGAAATATGGCACATCGATACTTCCAAAGACATTATGTAAGGAACACATTGTTATCAATGTGGGATAAAATTAAGCAACAAAACTATATGAAAATACCAGTCTGGCTCTCCACCCTAGAAGCACTGATACATCGTAAGCACTGGACTTTTCCCCTCCATGTGTAAGCACTGGACTTTCCCCCTTCAACCAAAAAAGAATGAACTTCTGAAAGCTAGGCATTTCAAAAGGAATTCTTTATTGAAAGGAAGTGATCCCAGTACTAGTCAAAGCAGAATCTAAGATGTTTCCAGGCATACAGTAAAGGGAGTTAGAACCCCTCCCCTTATTTAGATGTGGATTTAGTCAAAGAACCAACATGTTAATTCCCCCTTCCCCTTTCTGGGAACGTATCTTAGAACAGTTTCCCAGGGAGTATCTCCCAGAGCTGGAATTTTTATGGTCCCTTCTCCTCTTGCTATCTCTCCAAGAGGTGACAAGTTTCTAGACATCTGGCTCCAATCCTCCAGTTGTATATCTATATAATTGCAAGTTATACAGATTCAATATAAGATTTAATATATTCAGGTTACATCAAAAAGGATTACTTGTACCAACTTCCCCTCTCCCCCTTCTTCTTCCATAGAAGAATGATAGATAAACGGATCTGACAACATCCAAATGCTATAAACATGGAAAAAATTGTTTCTTATATATATTAAATGAGAATGGTGAACTGAAAACTAGATTAGAATTAGAAAACAAAGGGTGGAATTAGAGTGGTAGTCATATAAATATTTTTAAATATAAAAATACTTATTTAATTATAACAAAATCATAAATGCTTAATCATAACTAGGGAAAGGAGAGGCCTCTCTTATCCTTTGAGGGGAAAGAGGATTTAATACTGCTGGGATTCAAAAGAAGCCACATGGTGCATGGAGATTGGGAAGATCTGGATAGGGAGGAACCGGCTTCCCCTCAAATGGAAGAATAGCAGAGCCCCACCCCAATCTGATCTCCTGTCATTTCATGTCTCCCCCAAGTCAGAGAAAACATCTCCCTCCTTTGCCAGGTGTGGCTGCCTAGAGTTGGGAGGGCTGGGCTGGAAGCATTGAGGAAGATGGACTCCTAATAACCAAGCAACACCCCCCTTCACTAGAGAAGGGTCTCTCCCTGTGTGGAGGCTGAAGGGGTGGGTGGGTGTTGAGCCCCAAAAAGCTCGAGCTCTCACCTGCACAAACAGGCTGGTTATTTGGAGCCCGTCTTCCTTGGCGTTCTTTGGTCTGGGCATTTGGTTTTTCTCCCTGCCCCATGCCAAAGGAAAGCCAGCCTGGCTTCTCCTTCCCTCCTTCCCTTCTTCCTGCTCCCTTCCCCCCACTCAATCCTACTTTGGGATAGAAGAGAGAATGCTGGAAACATGTGTTGGCATTTCCAACACACATTTCTCCGGCGCTCACCCACAATTCTTTGCATTCCTCCAGGCCTGGCTTGCTGAGGGGGGAGAGCAGCCCTGATGTCTCTGCTGCCTTCCCTCCCACCTATGAAAAGAAAGCGAGCAGAAGCATAGCTCTCGCTGGGGCGAAAGAGCTGAGATCAAGGAAGGCACAGGCAACAGAAAGCGGTACTTTTCAAAAGCAGCAGCTTTTGTCTTTTGTTGCCTGTGTCTTCCTCGATCTCAGATCTTTTGCCCAAGCAAGACCTATGTTTCTGCTCACTTTTCCTATGCAAAATAATCATTCTCCCAGCAGACAAAGGCAACGCTACGGTCGTGATGAACACATTGGACTACCAATCCAAACTATCCAACCTACTCCAAGACCCTGCTTACAAACCTCTAAATACTGACCCCACCACCTACCTGGAAAAAAACATCAAATCCAAAAAAAAAGCCTCCCATAAGTCAGCTCCATAGGCTCACCTCTACAGAATCTTGCCAAATTCCTTGCCAAACATCTCCAGTCCTACACAGAATCCATCACCTTACATGTACAAAACTCTTTCCATTTCATAGAAACTATAAAGAAATAAAACCTACAACCCAGTGACCTACTCATGAGCTTCGATGTCATATCCCTCTTCACCCAAGTACCTATTAAAGAAGCCTTGACAGCCATCCAAAACAAATACAACCCCCCTAAGCACATCCTAGATTTGACCAACCACTGTCTAACCAACACATACTTCATCTACAATGGACAAAGATACAAACAGATAAAAGGAGCACCTATGGGTGACCCCTCTCACCCGTCATCGCTAACCTATACATGGAACACAGCCAACCTCCCTACCAGTATATATAGAGACAGCAGCTCTGATCATGCTTTGCTCGCACAAGCATGAAGCCAAAAGCACCAGCCTGAAGATGGCGAGTGGGACCTCGTCAAAACGTTGCCAAGATACTCTTAATTTTGGGAAAAGACCCAAACATGCCAAGACCTGCATACCTATACCCGTGAAAATCTATGAAAAAACACACACACATATAAACACACACACATACACACACACACACATAAATATATGTTTTTGTAGATTTTCATGGGTACAGGTATGCAGGTCGTGATGTGTTCGGGCCTTTTTGAATGGGACCTCGTCGAAACGTTGCCAAGATACTCTCAATCTTACACAGAAAAAGACCCGAACATGCCAAGACCTGCATATATGTGTGTGTGTGTGTGTGTGTGTGTGTGTGTGTTTAGGTCTTTTCCTGTGTAAGATTGAGACTATCTTGGCAACCTTTCGACAAGATCTCACTCGCCATTTTCAGGCTGTTCGGTTTTGTGCTTGTGAGAGCAAAGCGTGATCTGAGCTGCTGTCTCCATATATATACTGGTGGGGAGGTTGGCTGTGTTGTCATTTCTTGATTGGTTGATGGAGTTGATGTTTGCAGATTGGCTGGATTTTTCTTAAGAACATGTGTGGCTGAGGTATTGGCTGTGTGTCTATCAGCCTTCTGTGTTGTAACTGCTTGGATAATGGGCTGTATGATGACCTTCTGAGTTCTATTGTTTTGACATCCTGGGTCTTGTGCTGTAATCTCCTGGATTGTAAGAACTCAGGAGGTTACACCACAAAACCTCAGGATGTTGCAACACAGCCAATGACCCAGGAGATTATAATACAAGATCAGGATGTCACAACATTAGAACTCGAAGGTCATCCACAGCCCATTACCCAGCTCATTACGACCCAGGAGATTACAGCACAAGACCCAGGATGTCACATTAGAACTCAGAAGGTCATCACACAGCCCATTACCCAAATCGTTACAACATAGGAGGCTGATAGACTCACAGTCAATACCTCAGCCACACGTTCTTAAGAAAAAGTCGAAACGTTGCCAAGATAGTCTCAATCTTACATGGGAAAAGACCCGAACACACCAAGACCTGCATACCTGTACCCGTGAAAATCTACGAAAACAAATATGTATATACTGTGTATATATATATGTATATATCTATATATGTGGATCTTTGGTTCTTCGGGTTTTCTCCCGCGTAGAGTTGGAAATATTTAGGCGACGTTTTGATGAAGTCTCATTCATCATCTTCAGGCTTCTGTCTTCGGCCTTGTGCTTCTCAGAGTGATGTGAGCTTGCAGCTGCTTCTTCCTTTTAACTACTAGTGGGGGTGTGACTTGATTGGGTGGGGGCTTGGCTGTGTTCTGATTGGGTGGGGGTGTGTTCTCATTGGTTGGGGGTTTGGCTGTGTTCTGATTGGTTGGGGGGTTGGCTGTGTTCTGATTGGCTGGGGGTGTGTTCTGTTCTGGTGGGGGTTTGGTTGTACTCCGGTTAGTCTCAGTTGCTGGGGGATTTGAGCTGGTGAGCTGTGATCCTATTGTTTGGCTTCGCGTTCGTGGTCGTGTCACATCTTCATGGTGGGCATCAGTTCCCTTCATGTATGGGTTGGGGGGGTTTGAAGCAGGTAGTGATGCAGCTGTGGTATGGCTTCTGGTCCGTGGTCGTGTTTCATCTTCTGTGTGGGTGTGAGTCTGCTTTCTGCGTGGAAGTGTGGTGGTAGTTTCTTGTGTGGCCTTCGTGGGTGTGGGTCTGGTGTCCTTTATTTTAGGTACTCTTTTGTTAATGAGGGCGGGTTTCCAAATGGCTGGTAGGCGGCAGGTGTCATCTCGTTTATTCATACTGTGTGGGCGTTTTTCTATCTCTATGGCTATAATCAGAGAAGCCATAGAGATAGAAAAACGCCCACACAGCATGAATAAACGAGATGACACCTCCCGCCACACACCATCTACCAGAAGAAAACACATACAAACCGCTATCTACACGCACTCTCACACCACCACCCAGCACAGATCAATTCCGTAGCTGAGACACTCATCTCCAGAACAAAATGCTTAGCCAATGAACAACACCTAAAAACCGAACTACACACTCTCACTAACGTACTAACAGCAAATGGATTCCAAAGAAGAAAGATTACTCACCTAATCCAAAAAGAAACCCCAACCAAAATCCAAGACAGAGAACAAGAAAATGGCAAAGCCCTCCTCCCATATATAAAAGGCACTAGAGACAAAATCAGCAAGATCCTCCAAAAACACAACATTAAAACAGCATTCTGCACAAACGGAAAAATATCCACCATCCTAAGAAACCCTAAAGACAAAATTGAGTTAGAAAACCAAGGAGTATACGAAATCCCGTGTACCTCCTGCCCCACCACATACATTGGACAAACTAACAGAAGGATAAGTGCACGCATTGAAGAACATAAGAACTCAATCAAAAAAGAAGAACCGACCTCTTCCCTGGTCCAACACCTCAAAGCCACAGGACACAAGATTGACTTTAAAAATACCAGAACTATCGCCAAAACTGAACACTTCAACAACAGAATAATCAGAGAAGCCATAGAGATAGAAAAACGCCCACACAGCATGAATAAACGAGATGACACCTCCCGCCTACCAGCCATTTGGAAATCCGCCCTCATTAACAAAAGAGTTCTCTGTCTTGGATTTTGGTTGGGGTTTCTTTTTGGGGTTTCTCCGAAAACAAATATATATATATATATATATATATTATATATATATATATATATTATATATATATATATATATATATATATATATATATATATATATATATATATATATATATATATATATATATATATATATATATATTTGTTTTCGGAGATTTTCGCGGGTATTTGTATGTGGATCTTTGGTTCTTCGGGTTTTCTCCCGCGTAGAGTTGGAAATATCTAGGCGACGTTTCGATGAAGTCTCATTCATCATCTTCAGGCTTGTGTCTTCGGCCTTGTGCTTCTCAGAGTGAGAAGCACAAGGCCGAAGACACAAGCCTGAAGATGATGAATGAGACTTCATCGAAACGTCGCCTAGATATTTCCAACTCTACGCGGGAGAAAACCCGAAGAACCAAAGATCCATATATATATATATATATATATATATATATATATATATATATATTGGATGTGTGGGTGTATTCAAAAGAGCATGTTCTCCATTTCTCCCTTTGGGGAAATATAATATTCTGCTTCTTTTAATATTCCCCATAATATTTCATTCTTCTAGGAGTTAGGAGCTTCCCACATACCTAATGGACCATTATTAAGTCTCCAAAGCTGAAAAAGCACTTCTTCCACTAGCTGAATAATTTCAGGAGAAAATAAAGGAAAGATCATGTTCTATATTAAACTGGAAAGTTGCAGAAGATTCTACTGTTTGACTGAATGTTCATACTTATTTATCTAATATCATAGGATTCCAGAATTATGGAGTTAGTAGCAGAGGTGGAATTCAGCCGGTTCACACCAGTTCAGGCAAACTGGTTAACTTTTTG
Organism: Bungarus multicinctus; assembly: GCA_023653725.1. Taxonomy (NCBI): domain Eukaryota; kingdom Metazoa; phylum Chordata; class Lepidosauria; order Squamata; family Elapidae; genus Bungarus; species Bungarus multicinctus. Next base: position 167,191,894 of record CM042834.1, on the reverse strand, counting down.
CCTAGTTCGGAGAACCTGCTAATCCCACCTCTGACAACAACCTGTGCTCTGAAAGCTGCCTCTCACAAGGAGACTGCAGACAGTGATTTTCCATTGTTTTAAGCATTGCTTGTAGTTTAGCTGATAGGCGCAGCAGAGCGGATTGCTGCACCTCAGCTGTTTTACTCACCAGCACTGGAGGTAAGGTAAATGTTCGTGCTTAAAATTGCCCATTTTAGAATGTGCCAAGCACTCACCAAAGGAACTGGTAGTAAAATATTTTTAATTCCACCACTGATTATGATTGCTCATGACCAGGAAAAGAGGAATGGAAAAACCCCTATTTGTAGATCAGCATTTTTCAGTCTTGGCAAATTTAAGATGGGTGTGAACTCTGGGGAATTCGAGGAATTGAAGTCCATGCACCTTAAGTTGCCAATGTTGAGAATCATGGGGTTACACTAGAGTTTAGGATTTTCCATTCCTGTTTTATTTAGAATTTGGTGCAATTAAATAAATCAGGTGGTTTCGTTAACAAATAGTGATTAAAGTTATATGAACCATTACTAGACTTTTTGTGAGAAACTGAAATCAAAAGTTGATCTTGGCTTTGATGATTAGATATGGGATTATGGAAATAATGTAGACAAATATTAATCTTAGAGTAAGAGTTTGATATATGTTTTTACTTATATCTGTACCAAAGAAAGTTGAAAGTCATTCTTTTTTAGTTTTCCTTCCTCTTTCTTTTTTACACTTTCACTCTCTTTTTTTCCTGAGCCTTTTCTTTTTTCAAATTTCATTTGTTTATCCCTTAGCTTTGTATTTTTTGATATATGAAGGATCAAATACTCAGCCATTATAATTCTACATTCCTTATTTACAGAAATCATATCAAAATTTAGAATGAAATCCACTGGGAGCCATCTCATATAACGCAGGCTCTGAGTCCTTCTAACCAAAAAGTGTTTATCAATAGAAGAGAATATTTGTACCTCAGGTTTGAACAGTGGGTTCCTTGGTACTCTCTGAGCTTAATGGTTTTCTTGCAGACGTTTCATTACCAAACTAAGTAACATCATCAGTACTAGAAGGGAGTGGAGTTTGGTCTTATTTTCATATACTAGTGGCTTACTCTGTCAGTGTTGATCAGTTGCTTCACAAAAATGTTTTGATTGGTGCCAGGTCTCTACAGTCTCAGGCAGAGAAAGGCTATTCTGCACCCCTCTCTCAAATGTTATTTAAAATACAGAGTTTCCCAGCATTCCTTTAGGAACCTCCAACATGCAAACTGTGGTTACTCATCCTAAAATTAATCCTCTTTACCTGGAGCTTCAAAATTTGCAGTTTTCTGGGGTGTGTAGCTAAAAATCAGTCTACATTTAGTAGGGGATATTTCTTCATAACCAAATAAAAATTTATTTTCTGTGCAGTTCACACCCCTTGCTTGCTGGACCTGGATGTCACAAAGCAAAACCCATATTTTGTAATTAACCCCCACACCCTGTTTTGGCTGGCAGAGTGCTGCTGGAGGCTGAGTGCTGTCACACCCCCTGGCCATACCCACCCAGCCACACCCACCCAGCTGGTCATTAGGGCAGAGAATCAGTTGATAAAATATTTGAATCCCACCAATGGTTAGTAGAGACTGCAAGGATTGTAGTTGTTCTGGATTGGTTAATATTTGAAATACTTACTGTTTATTGGTCTACATTCCGGCGGGAGATCCTCGCCCCGTCATTGGTTGACTTGGGCGCGGGAGTCCTTTAAAAGAAGGGCTGCCGCGCCACCAAGTCAGTCGGTGTCCTGGAAATAAACAAAAAGACTGAATCACTATACGTGTGTGCCTCTTCATTGCCGCCTCAAAACAGTAGTCCATGCTCCCTGCAGTTTTCAGGAAATCAAATATATAATCCTTGAGAAATGACTGTCTAGTCTCTTCTTAAACATTTCCAGAGATGAAGAACCCACAACAAAATTGCTTCATGACTAGTTAAGATTTTATGGTGAAGATGATTTTCCTTATATTGAAATGAAATAAGTGTGGTTGTATCTTCTAACTGCCATCTTTCCTATTATGATATTCTTATGTACCAGAACTGTAGGTTCCTTCAGCCTGTTCTCACAGGCCATTACCTCCAGCCCCTGAATCATCTTTGTATTCTCCTATCACCTTAAAAAAGTAGACTCCAATGACATGCATTTTTTTCAAGAATAAATGTTGATGGGCATCTACAAGAGAATGTGTAAATATGATAATGGATGAAGGTGAGGACTAACATGTAGAATTGAAAAGTGTCCACTACAGAAAACCCCTTGCAGAATATATGTGGCTTCCTACCACTATTATTGGGCGTTTGTCCAGGATGGAAAAGGTCTTCTGCCTTGGGCAGGGAGTTAGACTAGAAGAACTCCAACATCCTTTTCAGCCCCGTGTTTTCATGATTCTATGATTATTGCTAACATGGACAAGAGCAGGGGTTCCCAACCCCAGGCCATGGACCAATACTGGTCCATTAGGAACTAGGCTGCACAGCTGGAGGTGAAAGACAGATGAACAAGCAAAACAGAAACCATTCCCTTCCCCAATCCATGGAAAAATTATCTTCCATGAAGCCAATCTTTCCAAAAATATTGGGGGTGACTGGTTTAGAGGACAGAATCTATAATTCTAAACCTTCCTGGTTTACAAAAAGGTATACCATCATTACACACAGTAAACACTGGAGGGCATTGCAACATCATAATTTAAACAGGCACACTTTTAGTTGGTCTCTATCAGATTACATGCATTGAAAACTATATATATACACACACATAAACGTATATAAAACTATATAACTTTTCCCCACATTCTGGAAGTGCAATAAAGAAAAAGGAACTTATTATCATTTGTGATAGAGTTGCAGAGGCCCAAAAATATTGGCATAAACTACATAAGTGGCTGGAAGAAATATGTGGGATGAAAATAGAACATAGACTGGAGTTCTTTCTGTTGGGGATTAATATGAGGAAATATGATAAGGAAATCATTTACTTAATAATCCATATAATTACTGCAGCAAGATTGGCATATACACAGAAATAGAAAAATAAGGATACTCTATATGAATTTGAAATACTTAGCAAAATTATGATGTGCGCAGAAATGGATAAACTAACAAAACAATTTAAAAAATAAGGAGGATTTGGATTTTTATAAAATATGGGACAAATTTTATGGTTGGCTAGAGAAGAGGAAGATTCAAGAGAATAAAGAATGATTATATGTATATGGAAAGAAATTGTGTATTATTATTATTGGATTTAGCAAAGTAATGACAAAGATCAATGTTAAGAAGACTGTACCATGCTCAACATTTTTAATGTATTTTTGTTTATATTTGTGTTTTTTTGTTTAATAAAGAAAAACCTTTTTTAAAAAAGAAAAGAAAACTATATATACACTATAAACTATACATACACACATACAACACACTAATTTCTGCTTTGTCATTTGAAAATGTTATTCCAAATCTTATTGTAATCTTAAATTATTTTCACTTTTATTATAGACTTTATGGTTTGGGAATTTCCAGAATAGATTTTGCAAAGGTAAGTTAAAAAGGCTAAGAAAATCCTTAAAAAGGAATTCAAGTTTTTCAAGGAAACTAAAGCAACCCAAAAGATCTAATTTATTACATCAATAGCAAGGAAGAAGAAAATAAAGACTGATAGGGCCTGGAACAGCTGATGAAGACAAAATTGCTTTGAAGTTGAGAAAGCTGTGTTCCAATGAACATGAGTACAACATTTGACAAAAAGAATGGCAACCCACAATAAGTAGAGGGATAGCTAAGGAAGGGCATCACTATCATAAAAAAAAATAAGTCTCCAGGACCACAATTTTAAAAAAATGTTGAGACTCTAGAAAGAGTGCAGAGAAGAGCAACAAAAATGATTAAGGAACTGAGGCTAACACATACAAAGAATTGTATGCAAGAATTGGGTATGTCTAGTTTAATGAAAAGAAGGATAAGGGGTGACATGGTAGGAGTGTTCCTGTTCTGTCTTCATTACCTGTTAGTCTGTGTGCAGCTCAACATGTAGCTAAACCCACCTATCCTCCAATAAAACAGACTGTATGCATAAATCTGAATGTTTATTGAGAATAGGATAGGGTGAAACTTGGGAAAATAGGGATACATACAATGGGATACATATAATGAGATACAAATACAAGATAGACAGTATTGAGTTACTGTTGAACATAACAATTAATAAATACAAGCAATTTAAATCTCACCAGTGATGCTCTGTGTGTGAGAAGTTGATTTGTTCATGGATGACCATGTGCCACAGATTAATATGGATTCTTCTTTGTGCTTCTGCCTTCTCCAAATGCTAAAGGAAATGGAATCTGGGTTTCCAGAATGCATTTGTTTTGAGAGTGCAGGCTGATGGGTAAAGAGGTGGGGTGTCAGCCTCCAAGAATCCTTCTTCTGCTTGTTCTCTTTCCGGCTGCCATAGAAATGGGGGGGGGGGAACAGGGTGGAGAATAATTGGGCTTTGTGGGGGGGAAGGTTACTGGAGGATGAAGTTGGTGTATTGAAAAAGTTGGGATGCTTTTTTGATTATGCTTACTTGCTTATTGCGCAGATGTAGCATCTTATCTCTCTAGGCTAAGGTCAACCATCTTGGCATACCAGATGTGTGAAACACCACCTGAAGATGTACCCACATGACATTATACACACCTCAGATTGGATGGCCAGTTTGAACTATTGGGAGTGGGAACATGGGATAACATTCTATATGTGATTTTTACGCCTATTGCCTCAGACCTTGTATTTCTTCTGATGCTACCACTTCAAATTCAGTAAAAGTCCTTTTCTCTATAACAATGGAGTTTAAGGTTTTCTTTCGTGGATTTTGAATGGAGCTACACCTGACATTATACAAGATCTCTGTTTTTACCAGCCCACCCAGAGATTTACTTTTTTATCTTCTGAGTGGGTTTGAAAACAATGTCTATGTCAGGCATCCAGAAAGTATCCATGATATCAATCACTCCGAGACATTTTCTCTCCAATTGATTTATTAGGAACAGATCTGGCATGTCAATGGCATTTCCCAAAGTGAAAATTTTTCGCGTGTTACACAGAATCCACCTTCTCTCCTCCCTTCTCTCCTCCCACTTCTACACTTCATAAATCACAAGAACCAATTAACTGCCACTGAAAATTCCTAATACACCATACAGAATAACCTTGAACTTTTCAACTCCTCCAACTCTCTTAAAAAAATGTGGCAGCTGAATTTCAAAGCTGACAGTCTAACTCAGCCAGTGATCAAGAAGATCTAGGAGCTGCTGGAACTACAGCTTCACTGCTTCTTGACACTCAAGAGGAGGCCGAGTTGCTGGCAGGGTTGCAGATCGAAGAGAAACTGGTGGTCCAACCCAAATGGTCTCTGGGAGTCGGATGGAAATTGCCAGAAGAAACCCCTCTGGGGTGACAACTGCTAGACGCTGGCGTGGAGAAGCTGCATGGCAGGAGGAAAACTGAAAAGATCTTCTGCTGATCCAAGCTTTGCATCTCTTTAGTGAGGCCATGGAGTGTCACAGAGCTGAAGAAAGTTATGAATTGCTGACCCATGAAGAGCCTGGGGGAGACAGGAGGGGACAGAAGCAATTGGAGCTCTGCCAGCCATTCCCATAGGTCAGCCCAGGCCAGCTCAAGCTGCTGCCATAGCCCAAGCCTCCCCCCCCCTCCCCCCCCGCAGGGAGGCAGCACCACAGAGGTGCCGAATTCCAAAAGTTCCTCTGCTGGATGTAAAATACGGAGGAGATCCCAAGGAATTGGGATTCTTCCTAGCCCAAGATTGGAACCATATAGAGGAATATGGTGATGATTTTGCATCAGAGGCAGCTAAAGTGAGATGTATCACCAGAGCATTAGAGGGGACCGCAGCAAAATGGATGATCACCTTGCATAATGATGATGCCCCTCAATTGAGTAGCTATGACCTGTTTATGGCAGTTTTGCGCACACGTTTTCAAAATCCTCTTGCTGAATGCAAGGCTAGGATTAGGATGAAAACCATAAATCGGGGTGAAGGTCTGTGGCTGACTACACCCAGGAATTCAGAGAGTGGTGTGCCATATATGAGGGTGGTCCCAAGAAGCCCTGATAAAAACTTTCAAGGATGGGCTGAATGAAGATGTTTATCAAAACTGTATCTCCAGAAGAGATCCTTAGAGACCTACAGTTCTTGTACGTGTTGGCTGCAGATGTGGAAATCAATATAACCAGAAAAAGACGCTGAGGTAGTCCTGGCTGGAGCAAGCCCTCTCCTGCCAACCCCTCCAAGAGGCCCCTAAAATTCAAAAGGGTGGATTGGCTGTGACCCATAGCGTGTTTCCAATGTGGGATGAAAAGTCACCAGGCTGCAGCTGGATGCAAAGCTTAATACTGGCAGGAGGGGGAAAAGTTGAAAAAAAACCCAGCCAAGCCACACAAAACAGCCCTGAAAGCGGTGGAGGTCATTGAGTTCATTCCTCCAGGAAGTGAGGAGCTGGGAACTCTGACCTCTGCTGGTGAAAGTGAATCCAACTCTGACAATGATCCTCTGGTAAGTCCTCAAAAGGGGCCCATGACCATCCCAGTGGAATTAAGGGTGCCTACCTCTGGCATTCAGGAGAGAATGTTGGCCCTGCTGAAGTGAGTGTACTAGATGTGTAATTAGCTCAGAAGTCATGGAGAAACTGGGATTGAGGCTAAGAACTTTAAACACTCCCATAGCCTTTTGCCAACTAGATGGATCAGTCGCTGGGGGTGGCCCTGCTCATTTTATAACAGAGCCAGTGGAAATGTCGATGGGAAGACATCGAGAGACTTTGCGTTTTATTGTGAGTCCTGGGATGCCCTGGCTTAGGAAATGGAATCCCCAAATGAACTGGAGGAAAAGATGCACCAACCAACCACCGGAAGGGAAGTAGCTGTCTCTAGTAAGGCCCCAAAATTCCACAGAGTGGGCATTGATGGCTAGCGAATGCATTGAGGGGGAGGAAAAAAAACTCTGAAGAATATTGGTACCTAAGGGAGGTTTATAGTGAGAAAGCATCAGATGTGCTCCCCACTCATTGCCCCACAGATTGCAGCATTGAGATTCTGCCGGGGGTGAAGCTCCCTAAGCCTAAACTATATTGTATGACACCATGAGAATTGCATTTGTTTATCAATAAGAACCATGAGCAAGGATTCATCCAGCCTGCCAGGCCTCGAGTTGCGGCCCCAGTGTTGTTCCAAGAAAAGAAAGATGGCTCTCTTCGCTTATGTGTTGACTACCAGAACCTGAACAGAATTTGCATAGAAAACATTTATCCACTCCCCTTAATAAAGGACACCTTTCCAAGGGAATATTTTTCACTAAGCTTGATTTGAGAGAAGCATACTACCGAGTCCGAATTAGGAAGGAGATGAATGGAAAACTGCATTCAATTGTCCTTTGGGTTGTTTCCAATTTAATATTCTCCCATTTGGTTGGCAAGAAGCCCCTGCCATATTCATGCAGCTGATAAATGAGGTACTGCATGAACATCTATACAAGGGGTTGTTGGTTTATCTTAATGACATCCTTATCTATACAGAGACCTTGGAGGAGCATGTGAAATTGGTGTGGTCAATTCTAAAAAAACTTCAGGCAGCCAAACTGTATGATAAGTTGTCCAAGTGTGAATTTTACCAAGAGAAAATTGACTATTTGGGTTACCGTATATCGCATGAAGGGATAGAGATGGACCCAGAAAAAGTCCAAGCCATTTTGGAATAGGCTCTCCCTCGCACTAGAAAACAATTGTAGAGTTTTCTAGGGTTTGCTAATTTTGTCTTCCAAGCAAATTCATTGAGTGCAATACTTTAAGCAGTTTAATGTTTCATTAAAATACCTGCGGGAGGGATTTTTTTATGGCTGACACTCTATCTAGATTGCCCCAATATAACAGTGTCCACCCAGAAATGATCCATCCTATTGGAGCAACTGGCTGCTCCAATGGTCACCAGAGCCCAGAAAAAGGGGAATGTTAACCATTCAAATAATCTAACTGTACAGTTAGAGGAAGCTTTAAAATTGGATGATTGGTTCTTAACCCACTCAAATGATTGCACTATTTGTGATGCTCTAGCATGGATGGAGGCTAAATTATATGTCCCAGCTAATCTTAGGGGGGCATCTTAAAACAAGCCCACAATTCAAAAGCTGGTGGACATTTTGGCTTCGAGAAAATCTTACATTTGGTCAAACGGCAATTTTGGTGGCCATCTTTGAAAAAAGACATGGAAGCGAAGGATTTCCAGTTTGAGGCTCTTCGGAGACAGACTGAAATCGTGTGCGGTTTCGATCCATGCTCATTGCCGGAGCACCCCAATCCGGCTGGATTTGGGGCTAAGCCACCCCATAGAAGTGGCAAAGAGGGGGGAGTCTGCCAGCAGGGTTGAGGAGAGCTGCATCTCTCCTCCTCAGCTGGCCATAACTCCCTTTCCCGAAGGCGGCTGTAGCGGTGGTCAGAAATGGCCACCTCAAAGAAGAACCCAACCGGAAAAGAAAGTGCAGGAGGAAGATAAGAAAAGAAAGTTTTGGTTGACCAGGTTGAATTGGAAAAGCAAGAACATAAGATACCCTGGAATTTTAATTATAAAAAAATAACATTGTTCCCAAGGAAGATTCGGAAGAAGCGAAGGAGAAACGAAAGGGAAAAGATTTGGGTTTTTTTCCCTCTTCCTCCTTTTCTTATATTGACAGTTAAGAGAAAGTGGGGAAAAAAATCTGCTTTGATATCAATAGGCATTTAAGCTGGAAATAAAATGTCAAAGGGATAAATAAAGATAAAGTTTCTTGGATATTCAAATATTTAAAAGAAGGAAAGGAGAGAAAAAGCAAGAATAAAAAGGCGGGATCTGGAAAATGGAGGAGACTGCCTGGAATTAAAAAGAACTCACAGTGCAACTTTAACAAGATTTCTAAAAGATACATTTCAAATGAAACTTGGTAACAAAATAACAGAGCCCTCAGGAAGAGAAAGTGAAAAAAGAAGCAAGAAGAAACAGCTTTGGATTATTTGGACTTTTTGGTAATTTTTGGACTTTTGACAATTGAATCTAAATGATTAAAATTAATCGGGTGGTTGTTTAAAAGTGTTTAAAATGGCAACACTCTTCGAAGTACTGAAAATGGAACTTTAAAAATACAAAGAAGAAGCATTAGAAAGAGTGGTTTCTTTTGGCTTCGTATTTCAATTTTTAGAAATGGAGATCTGGAACTATGAGAAATAATAAGAAATACTCGTGGAACAAGAAGATCAGGACAAAGAAGAAGCCATTTTTAATGTTCAAGTAACTTTGGGTGAGAAAAAAAAGGGAAAGCTGGGAAAGAGAGTGGAAAGTTTAAGGTTTAAAAAAACAACCCAAAAAAAAAAGAATAGTTTGAAAATTAATTACAATACTAAGAAACAGAGGAGAGGATCACAGAAGAGAGAATCAGAAGTAGAGAGAAAAGGGAGCAAAAAAGATAGGAAGAAGAAAAGGAGGAAGAAGGAAAAGAAAAGAAGTTATAAAAGACACAAACAGGATACAGAGAAACAGGGAAAACGTATAAGAATTGAAATAATTGAAAAAAGGATTCTGCAAAGGTACATAAAATAGTATTGTTATATTAGAAATAAGTTTTTAGAAAATATGAGATGTGTGATTAAAATAATGGATAAAATACTTAATGTAACATAATGGTATGTTTGTTAATATAAGAGAGAATGGAATTAGGAAAGGGAGGGAACACTTTAATCATGAAAAGTTTAACTGACATTAATAGAATTGAATTGGAAGGGAATGAGTACTATTATTGTTATATATTTTCTTCAGCTTAAATAATAGAAGTATAAGATACATAATTGATGTTACACATGAGATAATTGTTTATATGTGTTCCCAAGAAAATATGACTAACTGATATTAATAGAATTGAATTGGAAGGGAATGAGCGTTTTATCTATTATTGTTATATATAGATATATATATATTTTCTTTTTCCTTTTTTTCAGCTTAAGAATGTACCAAGAAGAATTCAATTGGAAATTATGTATTATAAAGAATGTTATAACTCTAAAGGCATAAATTGAAGTTTAAATAAGAGTTGAATGGACAAAATTTAAAGATATAAAGGTATCATACTCCGATTAGTAATTACAGGGGAAAATTTGTTTAATGAGAAAAGATAATATGAAATTGAAACAGGACAGATAAAAGTATAAATATAATGAATAGAAAGATATTAAATTTGCAAAAAGATATATAATTGAATTTAGATATGAGATAATTAAAAATAAACTAATAATGTTAGAATTGAATTGAAGGAAAATGAGTATCTTATCTACTATTGTTATACTGTATATACTTTTGTGTAGTAAACCTCGAGAGTCCTCTTGACATAAGGCCGTAAGAATGACCTTCTCAAGTTAGGAATTGCATGATAAGCTCAGCTTGGCACGACACGTAGGCAAATAGTTACAGGAACTAGCTGACCACAAATATCTTGTTAATAGATAATCACGCTATCTTAGCACACAACAGTGGTCGCATCCTGCCATGGCGCCATTAGAATTATACTTCCTTGCTCCTCTTCACATATGTCTCGCTCCCCCCGCCCTGATAAAACTGCAAAATAAAAGAGGGTGGTGCGTTGCAATCGGGGGACTTCTTCATCTACCCCGGGCACAACGTGCTCTCTCACCTTGAGAAACTATGGTGTCTGTGTCAATTATTGATTCTAGTACTTAAGTACTCACCCTCGCGAGGGTCCCTCTAAATTTCACCCCTGCGGGGGCTCTACGGGCTGATCAGAGAACCTAAGGACAACGAGCAAACCGCGACAACGCGACAACTGGGGGCTCGTCCGGGATCTCTCACTTCTTCAGCTCCACGGTGTGACTTCTGTCTAGAAGTGCGCTGCCTTCACTGCCGTTGCTACGCACCTGGCAAAGGCTCTGTACAATCGTAAGTAATGGGCTCCTCACTCTCCAAAGTTTCGTCAGTTCATAGGGACGAACTTTACCAATTAGTGAAGAAGGCTAATTGTTTGCAGAAAATTAACGGCACCACTGTATATACCTTGTCTAGAAAATCTATCACCTCCTTCTTGCTTTATGTGGAGCAGCACTGTCCTGCTTATCCGGCTGAGGGCACGCTGTGTCGCACTTCGTGGGAACGCTTGGGAAAATATCTGTATGATGTCCCCGGAGCTCCACCGGACATTCTTATGTCCTGGCGTGCGATAATGGCTGCGCTCAATACTATTTACCTCTCCACCACTCTCCCCGAGTCTTTATCTCTTGCCTCTAAAACTGCTAAGCCTCCTGCTGTTCACCTTGATTCTTCTCCCCCACCTTACCAATCTGTCGCCTCTTCGGATGATATTCCTCAGCTTGCCTATGCCCCTCCTTTTCACTCTGACACTCCGCACAATCGTCTGCAGCCCTCCTCTCCTTCTGTCTCTCCCATTCCTACTGATCCTCCGTCCCCACATCCCTCGGGGGGAAATATTACTGCTATCCTGGCTTCTCCTTCCTTCACCTTAGAATCTTGTGATATACCTTCTGCTTACCCTATGACTCTTGTTCCGGGAGCCCCTGGTGCTCATGTTCATACCAACATAGAGTTAAGAGTGTTGAAAAATTTAAAAGAGGCTGTAAATATGTATGGACTGCAATCCATTTACACTCGTGGCATGCTTGATTCTCTCGTGTCTGCTAACACTGTAATGCTGTTATATGATTGGAAGATGTTGTTTTCCATGCTTATGACTCCTGCCCAGTATGTTGTTTGGCAGTCTGAATATGAAAAATTAGTAGATGCTGAAATAAGACGAGGCCTCCCTAATCTGGTCATTGCTGATCACTTAAAGGGAACCGGATTATTCTCCACCCTGATTCAGCAACAAACTTGCCCTCGCCGTGCCTTTGCAATCATTCATCTTTGTGCGATGAATGCCCTGAAACGTGTGGATGATTCAGACTCTAAATCCACACACACCTTTTTGAAGGTAGTGCAGGAGGTTGACGAGTCTTACTCTTCATTCGTTAACCGTTTGCAAACCGCTCTGGAACGCCAAATTGACAATGAGGCGGCCAGACAAGAACTTCTTATTAAACTGGCTTACACCAATGCGAATGAAGATTGTCAAAAAATACTTCAACCTGTTGCTAATAAACCTGGTATAACCTTGGCTGAGTTCCTGCAGCTTTGTAGGATTGTGGGAACTACTTCTCACAAAATGAGCGCCCTTGCCGCTGCCATCTCTACCTCCATTTCTGCATCCCTCCCCACCTCCCCTCCGTTGTCCGACGCCCTTGCCGTGTCTCGCTCTGGCAATTGTTTTAATTGTGGGAAGCCTGGCCATTTTAAAAATCAGTGTAGAATGCCGGGTGGGGGGGGAACGCCTCGTGGCCAGTCTCGGGGTACTGCACCCTATGCTGCCAAGCCAAAAACTGTTTGCCCTCGTTGCAGAAAAGGTTTTCATTGGGCTTCCCAATGTCGCTCTAACCCTCCTCCTGCTCAGCAATCGGAAAACTAGGCATGGGGTCTTCAGCTAACCCCGCTACAAAGGCTGAAACTTCTCTTTCCTCTTCTCTTTCCTTTTTACAACCTACTTCTTTCCCTGTACAGCTGACAGAGGACATCGTTTATGATGATCCTGGTTCGGTCTTCACTCTCCCTCTTTCTATCACTGTTCTGAAGCCACTTCCGCCTTCCTTACCTGTTTTGCTCATACCTAACTCCTCCCTTACCATTGAAGGCGTAGTCGCTGCACCCTTTTTGTACGACTCCTCTTCTCTGAAAAATCTCTCTCTCGCTGCCATTGGTGACCGGTGCTTTTCCCTGAAAGTGGGAACGATTGTGGCTACTCTCATTCTTCTTCCCTCTCCTGAACCCCCTTCTTTGTTTGCTCTACAGCAATCTGTTCGAGCCTCCAAACCTATGTTAACCATATTGCTGAATAGCCAATTTTTTGCTGGCCTGATTGACACCGGAGCTGACGTCTCTGTCATTCGGTCCTCTGAGTGGCCATCCTCTTGGCCCCTTGCTGAAACAACTTCAGTACAAGGCGTCGTTGGAGCGCAGGCAGCAAAGATTAGCTCACTTTGGCTTACTGCCTCTACGCCTCATTCCTCTGTGACTGCTTATCTTAAACCCTTTGTCCTTCCATTACATTGCAATTTGTGGGGCCGTGACCTGCTATCTCAACTCCACACTTCTCTCTACATACCTTGAATTTCTCCTCTTTCTCTCACTCTCAAATCAAATATTCCTGTTTGGATTGATCAATGGCCTCTTACAAAAGAAAAATTAAACGCACTTCACACTCTCGTTCAACAGCAATTGTCAGAAGGTCACATTGAACCATCTACCAGCCCATATAACACACCAGTGTTTGTAATTAAAAAGAAAAGTGGCAAATGGCGCCTCCTACAGGATCTCCGTGTTCTGAACGCTATATTGCAACCTATGGGCCCATTGCAATGCGGCCTTCCAAATCCAAATTTAATTCCTGTAAAATTTGATCTCATAATCATTGACCTCAAAGATTGTTTTTTCTTCATCCCGCTGATACCAGAGGACAGGATACTATTTGCCTTCACCGTTCCTGAGTTTAATAATTCTAAACCTACAGCTAGATATCAATGGAAAGTTCTTCCCCAAGGAATGCTCAATTCTCCTACGATGTGTCAATATTTTGTAAATAAAGCTTTACAACCCTATCGGGATAAATTTCCTGAATTTTTAGTGTATCATTACATGGATGACATCCTGATTGCAGCTGATGGTCCTAAAGGTACAGTATGTAAAACTTTTCCATGTTTTACATACTGTACCTTTCCAGGACTGCATGTAGCACCAGAAAAGGTGCAGTCTCATTATCCGTTACAATATTTAGGACACAAGGTTTTAGCCTCCACAGCTTCACCTCACCTTCCTGTTCTCACACTCCCTCAACCTGCAACCTTGGTACAGTTACAGCAATGCCTGGGCACGCTCAATTGGGCACGCCCATATCTTTCCATTTCAACTCATACTCTCTCGCCATTATTTCAAGCATTGGTCGGCCTTAAGCATCCAGCAGATCTCATTTGGCTGAATGAGCAACAGCTTAATGCTCTTAAAGAAATCAACAGCGCCTTGCATACCCATTGGGTGGACCGCTCATTACACAATCATGCACTCTCATTGGCACTTCTTCCCACACCCACACTCCTTACAGCAATCATCGTTCAAATCTCGACTTCAAAGAGGCTACACATTTTAGAGTGGATTCACCTTCCTCATACCCCAAAAGCATCAATCACCACAAGAGCTGCACAAATGGCCCTTCTTATAGAACGGGGGAGGAAAAGAGCTAGAGCCTTGATGGGTGTGGACATCTGCACGCTTTACACTCCCTGCAGACTAACACAATGGGAACCACTCTTCCAAAATTCTGATGCGTTACAAGATGCGTTGGAAGGGTGGCAAGGGAATGTCTCCTGCCATCTACCACCAGACCCACGCATACAAGTGCTGAAAACAATTCCGCTCACTCTAGAGACTCCTTTAGTACAACAACCAGTGAAAGATTGTCTTACTGTATTCACTGATGGTTCTAAAACCATCGGGGCTTGTGTGTGGCAAACTGACAATCAATGGCATAAAAAACTTACCACACCACAACCTTCTGCTCAACAGGCTGAACTGTCTGCCTTCAATATGGCACTCACACTTTTTCCCAACCAGCCAATTAATGTAATATCTGATAGTCTGTATGTGGCACAATTGGCCTTGAATATATTTGATGCCTACATTTCTCCTGCAACCCCTTCTCCTTTAATGACGCTTTTTTTACAGTTACAAGACCTATTGAAGGAAAGGAAAGAATCTCTGTTTGTGGCCCACATCAGAAGCCATCAGCATCTGCCCGGATTTCTTTCAGAAGGCAATCACATGGCAGATGAGGCCTGCAAGTTGCATTTGTTACCAATCCTGCAGAATAACACCTTAACAGCAGGAGAAAGTCATGATTATTTTCATCAAAATAGAAAGGCTCTGGTGAGACAATTTGGAATTACTCATCAAGAAGCCGCGGCAATTGTTCAACAATGTCCTACATGTAGTCTGCAGGCACGAAGTGTCCCAGAAGGAGTAAATCCTAGAGGCACCGAGGCCTGTGACACATGGCAAATGGACGTTACTCAGTATCCATCCTTTGCGCCCTGGAAGTATATTCACGTGTCTGTAGACACTTACTCTGGGTTCATCATGGCCACACTGCAAAGGGGGGAGACTACTAAAAACACTATCAATCATTGCATTCGGACCTTTGTAACACTGGGATGTCCAAAAATTTTAAAAACAGACAATGGTCCTGCATACACGAGCTCCTCCTTCTCGGAGTTCTGTCATCATTGGTCCATTGTACACAAATTTGGAATTCCATTCAATAGCCAAGGCCAAGCTATTGTGGAAAGAGCAAATTTAACACTCAAAACGGCCCTTGATCGATACATGGGGAAAAAAGGCGTACGCCCCCCGAACCTCCCAGCGTTACAGAATGTGTTAAATGTATGTTTATATACCTTGAACTTTCTGAATCTTACTGGCTCTCCTTCTTCTACGGCTGCTTCTCGTCACTTTACCACACCTCCTGTCCCTACCTCCAGACCTCTTGTTTATTTCAGGCAACTTCCAGATCTGAAGTGGAAGGGACCTGTGCAACTGATCACTTGGGGCAAAGGATATGCTGCTGTTCAACTTCCTGATCGTGTTCTTTGGGTGCCTGCGCGCTGTGTTCGACCTTATCATGGGGAGGCTAAGGACAAGTGTTCCTCTCCTAGCCCTTCTGATTCTGATATCTCCTGTCTTTTCTCAGTTTCGGGCTGATCCTGCTGTTATCTTCGCCCCTCCGTTCACACGCGTTACCTTTGCCTTTGAAGACATCTCTCTTTCCGCCTGTAATTATGCCTTTCAACATCAAGGCCGTGCCTTGCATCCCTCACCTCACGTCTCTCTTCTGTATGGCTACCAACCCTGTCGGGTCTACCTACATGTCTATGTCACCGCGAATATGGTGGGACCTTATTCCTGCTTAGGCTTTCTTGCTTCCCGTCAATCCTTCAATCATACAGTTTATCTCTTTTCCATTTTCTCTGTAACTTGCCCCCCACTACCCTCTATGTTTCTTTCTTGGCTCCTTTTGTCTCAATCTTCTCCTCAATCTTTTTCCCATACCCTGGTGCGCCACTTCTCCTGCTGCCAACCTCCCTGTGATACCACCAGCTGCCTATGGGATGCACCTGGCTCCCATCTCCCTGACCGCTATCCTGGTTCCTGGTCACTGCTCCGCGGACAACGAATTCGTAGACAGCTTCTCGAGTCCTCTCCACATCCTAAATTCAACTCCTTGATTCACACGCACCGTTACAACAATGAGGGAGCACTGCATCTTCGCTCTCAGGCCCTCTCCTGTTCCCAGAGGTCTCCAATCAAGAAAAAGGGAATCATCTGGCGCTGGTTTTTCAACAATACCATATATCTACAAGACTCACCCAAATATACCATCAATTATCATTTTAGAGCAACTCATCTTTCAGTAACTGATCTGGCCCTCTCAGACTTTGGTCTATACCAATGTGAAATTACAAAAATGGTATGAGGCTTTGCCACTTCTTCTCGGCTGACATTATCCCTACGACAGAAGTTTATCCCCCCTCAACGGAGGACATGAAGTGCACTCACCTCCCAAGATGCCAAACATTGCACCCCCTGCTTGCAAAAAACTCAACAGGGGCAGACCATCAGAACTACATTAATATATCACACCCATTTTATTTGCACCAAACCATCCACGCACATCTGTGTGTGGAATAGCACGACGTATAGTATTTGTGAAGATAACAACAAACAAACCTGTTATGACCCCACAGGCCCCACTCATCGCTACAACATCCTCATCACTGTTGGAGCCGGCTCATCGAAAAAGACACTGGTCAATCATGACTTTTATAATCCGAAGGTATCCCAATCGGTCACTTTTGATGCCTGCGAAGCCATGGACTATGGCACAAACGAATACGGTTCACTTGTCTGGCGACGGACGTATTCCAGCAACGAAAAGTACATCTGTGCCAGAACTTCAAATCAACACGACCCCTGTGGCAAAGGCACCTACTGCAATGAATGGAAATGTGTGGACTTTCAATCCAGAGGGCTCACAGTGCGACCCGACACCATACCCAAGAGGGATAACCTTAAAAAACTCTATATCACCCGTCTTAGAGTTCCCTATCCCAACAGTATGCAACATCAGTGCAATCCCATCAATCTCACGTTTCCAGTACCGGAAAATTGGCTTTCCTTCCAAACATGGAAAGGTACTGACAATGACTATGGCTTGGGTATTGATGGGACAGGAACCAACCCTTCAGTAGCCATCAAAATAATAGTAAGCAAAATTTCCATCGACTCAACCAGACACTCCTTATTTCATTCTGTTTATTCGGAATTGGCAAAATTGACTCACCTGACCGTACCACATGAGGTGCGCAACACCTTTGTACACCTTGCAGAGACTATTGCTAAATCATTGCAAGTTAAAAATTGCTTTGTGTGTGGGGATACAGAACACCCATCTACATGCTTAACCGCATCATCCGTCTTCAAGCGGTAGTAGAGCTAATCACTGATGAAACATTGGCCACCATGCGATCCCTTGCGAGAGAGTCAGTAAAATCTCGTACTTACATAATGCAAAATCGTCTGGCACTAGATTACCTGTTAGCAAAAGAAGGGGGGGTATGTGGAAAGTTTAACCTTACCGATTGTTGCATTGAAATTGATAACAGCATGAAGGCTGTAGATGAGGCTGCCATAAAAATGATAAAACTGGCGCATGTACCTGTGCAAACATGGAAGGGAGTGGACATAGAGGGAATGTTTGATGAGTTTCTCCCCACGTTTCCCGGTTTAAAGGCTATTTTTATTTTGGTGGCTATAATTGCTATAGGATGTTTTCTGCTACCCTGTTTATTACCTATCTTTATTTCAATGATCAAACGTAGTTTAAATGCTATTGCCGAAGCTAAAGCTGCTGCACAACTTAATCTCTTAATGCAAAATCATGTATATATGGCAATCCCAACTGAGGAGTGCAAGGCTCCGTTTTTGCACTTATGTTCCGATGACGACTCTGACACTGATAACCTGCCCTTGAACGAGGTTGTGCAATCGGATCGGGATGTCCCGGAGGGTATGTCCTTATCCAAGCACTATGATACTCCAAAGGAGAAAGGCTTATATTTTGAATCAGATATCGCGGCACCTTAAAAACAAAGAAAAGAGGACTTGTAGTAAACCTCGAGAGTCCTCTTGACATAAGGCCGTAAGAATGACCTTCTCAAGTTAGGAATTGCATGATAAGCTCAGCTTGGCACGACACGTAGGCAAATAGTTACAGGAACTAGCTGACCACAAATATCTTGTTAATAGATAATCACGCTATCTTAGCACACAACAGTGGTCGCATCCTGCCATGGCGCCATTAGAATTATACTTCCTTGCTCCTCTTCACATATGTCTCGCTCCCCCCGCCCTGATAAAACTGCAAAATAAAAGAGGGTGGTGCGTTGCAATCGGGGGACTTCTTCATCTACCCCGGGCACAACGTGCTCTCTCACCTTGAGAAACTATGGTGTCTGTGTCAATTATTGATTCTAGTACTTAAGTACTCACCCTCGCGAGGGTCCCTCTAAATTTCACCCCTGCGGGGGCTCTACGGGCTGATCAGAGAACCTAAGGACAACGAGCAAACCGCGACAACGCGACACTTTTGTTTAAAGAATACAGCATGTATTTCAAGAATGTACCAATTAGAATTTACATGTTGTATTCTTTAAACAAAAGTATATACAGTGGGGCAAAAAAGTATTTAGTCAGCCACCAATTGTGCAAGTTCTCCCACTTAAAAAGATGAGAGAGGCTTGTAATTGTCATCATAGGTATACCTCACCTATGAGAGACAAAATGTGAAAACAAATCCAAACAATCACATTGTCTGATTTGGAAAGAATTTATTTGCAAATTATGGCGGAAAATAAATATTTGGTCAATATCAAAAGTTCATCTCAATACTTTGTTATATATCCTTTGTTGGCAATGACAGAGGTCAAACATTTTCTGTAAGTCTTCATAAGGTTGTCATGACTTGGAAGTTATGTATTATATTGAATCTTAAAGACATAAGAGTTGAAAGGATAAAATTAAGAGATATAAAGGTGTCATATTTTTATTAAAATTTAATGATAAAAGATAATATGAAATTGGAAACGGGCAGATCAAGTATAAATACAATGAGTAGAAAGACAGTTGTCCTGTTTGTGCTTCAGCCAAACGACCTCCTGGGAAACTTGCTGGTCTACTACAACATGTAGCTAGGCCGACTGCCCCATGGAAGGAAATTTCCAGGGACTTTATTGTGGAATTGCCTGTGAGTGGGAGAAATACAGTCATTTGGGTGGTTACTGACCTGTTTTCCAAGCAGGTGCTTTTCATACCCTGTGCAAATATCCCTTCTGCAAAAACTTTCTCTAAACTGTTTATCTTACATGTGAATACATTACATGATGTTCCTGAATGGATAATTTCAGATAGGGGGGTCCAATTTACTTCAAACTTCTGGAAGGAATTATTAAAGTTATTGGGCTCCACCTAGGGCTTAAGCTCTGCCTACCACCCACAAACCAATGGGGCCTGTGAGACAACTAACTTGGTATTGGAACAATATCTTAGATGTTATATCAATTATCAACAGAATGATTGGTCTGACCTACTGCCTTTTGCAGAGGTGGCTTATAATAACTCTGTTCACAGTAGCATTGGTTTCACCCCATTCAAGGTAGCTACAGGTCAGGATTTTGTACTCATCCCAGAGCTACCACAGGAGAAACCCAATGTTCCATCATAATCCAACTCCAGCTTACCTGGCCAGTTATCCATAAAGCATTAGATGATGCTCATCAAGTTCATAAAAAACAAGCAGACAAGAGAACTTCACAAAAACCATAACAAGTGGATGATTGTTCTGACCCAACCTGGTTCCAAGAGAGCAAACACAAGACAAAGGCAGCAGCCCCTATCTTTTAAGGTTTCATTCATGAATTCTGTTTCTTCAAAGATAAAAGGCTGCTTCCAACTAATTAGCTTTGACAAGAAAGAGCCTTACCAAATTGTTCTTCAAGGCTGTCAAAAACCCACAGATAAGAAATAGTTTACAAGAGTTTTCAAATACTAACTATAATGTCCACGAGGCTGAGTTTCAGAGCGTCTTTGCCTTCTACAAAGAATGCTTCTTCAAACTGGCTTTTATCCTCTTGAGGGAGGAGCCATTACCTTGCAGCCTTACTCCTGAGTCGCCCGTGCTGCTGTAACTGCTCTCTCCTATGAGCAATCCTGCGTGCATGTGCACTTGGCACAGACTCCTCAGGAACCTCCTCATCACTGCTGCCAGCCCCCACAATCTCTGAAGGCAGCAGTCCACTCCCTAATGGTCCTGGCCCCTCATCTGAATCCTTGCTCTCCTCCACTGTCTGCACCTGCTGCTGGCTAACCACAACAGTGATAAGGACTTCTTGTCCACTATGTATTTACAAATAACCCAGAAATCTAAAAAAATGGGACTTAAATATGTGGGACCTTTCCCAATTGTACCAATTATGAATCCTGTTGCAGTGCAATTACAATTGCCAAAGACACTTAGAAGGATCCACCCCGTCTTTCATGTTAGTTTGTTGAAACCTGAACATATGTCCAACTTGCAACCTGACCAGACCAGACCGCCCCACCAGTTTCTCTCTTGATTGAGGGTGTCGAAACGAAAACATTTTTCTGTTGCCAGCATACTTTATTTACAAAATAACTAAGAAACAAAAGAAACAGCAGTACCATTCTACTAAGCAAGCTAAAGAAACTATAATGAAAGATGAAGTGGAAGTAAAACTCCTCCCCTGCACACATGCGCAGTAGAAACAAAACTTCACAAGACACTCATATCTTGTTACTATGGAGACTTGATAACCAGTCCAGCTTATTTTGTAAACATTTGTGGAAGCTCCTCGGACAAACCCAAAACAAACGCAGTGACAGAGGGCAAGCAACATTTTGAGATCAAAGATATTCTAGATTCCAGAAAACAGAGAGAAAGATTCCAATATTTAGTTGTTTGGAAGCATTTCCCTCCTTCTCAGTCGCAATGGGTAAATGAATGTGATGTTAGAATGGGTAAATGAACATGATGTTAGAGCCAGCATTTCATTTGAAATATCCTGACAAACCTTACATTCTTTTATATATAATATTGGCTCTGGAATGTTTATTTTCCTATTGTTTTACTCTCTTTTCTTTTCTAGAGCTAACACCTCTTTTTTTAATTTTAAAAACTTTATTGAATATAAAAAATTTAAATATACAAACTCGAAAGACAAAGATTCATACAAACAAACGTCACAATAATGTCTGTACTAAAACTAAACTTTTTTACATTTGACAGTGAGTTAAATATTTCCTAAATTATATTATGTTTCTTTTTACTTATAGGTTCTCTGTTATTTATATTTTATCAAACATAATATTCTGTTATTAATATTTGTTGTTGGATTATATTTATTTATTTTTACCGATAAATTCCTTCTATTGATTGTTTAAAAAACAAGGGAGTTTAAGTCTAACATTAACAATTCCTGTTTGTTATTGTATTTGTCATAATCTGTATCATAAATTTGTTTTCCCCCCTTGGTTCCCTTTTTCATTTTTTTTTTTTTTTTTGCGTTCTAGCCATTCATACCACTTATTCCAGATCGAGTAAAATTCTGCCTCCTCTTTTCCTTTTAATTTTAATGTAAGTTTTTCCATTTCTGCACATTCACAATTTTTTTTGGATAATAAATTGTATTGGTGGTATATTAGGTGATTTCCAGAATTGAGCCAGTGAAATACATGCCGCTGTTAACATGTGGATGATCAAATATTTTACTTTAGAGGGATAACCTCCCTTAATGATTCCCAGAAGATACAATTTAGGTTCCCACTCCAATCCACCCTGGATGATATATATATATATATATCCAACATCTAATATATATATATAACATCTAATCCAACTTGTGCAAAGAGAATCATGGTACTTACTTCCATCTCTGGTGGACATGACCAGTGGTCAAAAAGTTTTGGAGGGTGATAATCTGGAGGGTGCTAGATGCCATCTATATATCATTTTGTATAGGTTCTCTTTATAAGACACAGATTTAGTTATTGTAAGATTTCTCTGCCAGATTTCTTCCCAATCTTCTAAGTCTATATTATGGCCAAAATTTCTTGCCCACACTATCATTGGTCCTTTCACAATTTCCTCAGCTAATTCATGTTCCAATAGATAGTTATATAATTTAGATATCATATTTTTGTCTGGGCCCAAAAGTATCTTATCAAATTTAGTGCTCTTTATTTCTATTCCAAATTCTTTTAAATCCTTCTCATATCTTATTGCTATTTGGAAATAGGACCAATGATCAATCATTATTTTTTGGTTTTCTAACTCTTGGGTCGATTTGAGCTTTTCTTCTTTGTCTAAAATTTGGTTTTAATATTTAAGTTTTTTACTGATGTCCATTGTATTAGGGTGGAACATTGCCTCCATTGTTGACAACCATAATGGAACTTCGATATAATGGTTTTTCCTAATATCCGACCAGGTTTTTATCAAAGATTTGCATAAAGTATGTCTCTGAAAGTATGAGTGACTTTTATTACTCGGGTTCCACAAGAAGGCATGCCACCCTATTTGTAAATTGTATCCTTCTAATGTTAGAATTCTTATATTTTCGAGTTTGATCCAATCCTTTATCCACATTAACATTGCTGCTTTATAATAGGTCTCCCAGGCAGGGAGACCAAAGCTGCCTCTGCTTTTATTGTCTTGTAAATACATTTTCTTAATTCTTGACTTCTTACCTGCCCAAATGAATTTCATAGTAATTTTATCCAATTCTTTGAAAAATAATTTATCCAATAAAATAGGGATCATTTGGAATAAAGCAATTTAGATAGAACATTCATTTTAATTGTAGCAATTCTGCCTAATAATGAGATCTGCATTTTGCTCCATATCTTCAAATTTCTTCCTATTTGTGTAATAGTTTAACGTAATTGTCTTCTTTCAAGGTTATTGTTTTGAGTCTTAGCCATATACCTAAATATTTAATTTTGTTGACAATTTGTAGTCCCATTATTTCTTCTAGTTCTTTTTGTTTATTATTTGTTATGTTTTTAACTAATATTTTGGTTTTTTCCTTATTGATTTTCAACTCTGCTAGTTTACCAAATTTATCAATTTCTTTTAATAAGATTGGACCTGACTCTATTGGATCCTCTATAATAACAACCACATTGTCAGTAGATGCCTGTAATTTACATTCTTGTTTTTTAATCTTAGTACCTTTAATTTCCTCATTCATTCTAATTCTATCCAGTAATGTTTCTAATATTGTAATGAAAAGTAGAGGCAACAATGGACATCCCTGCTTGATTTTTTTTATTTCACCCCTTTTTATTTCAGAAGGATTGGTAAATTCTCCATTTATCATTATCCTTGCTTTGTGGGTTAAATAGATCGAATCTAACATCTTTGCAAAATTATCCCCGAATTTCATCAAATTTATCTGGTGTTTCATAAATTCCCAGTTTAAGTTGTCAAATGCCTTTTGTGCATCTAGGAAGACAAGAGCAACTTGGCTTCCTGGATGTGTTTCATCAAATTCTAGTATATCAATTATCATTCTTGTATTATTTCTAATCTGTCTCATGGGAAGGAATCCATTCTGGTCAGGGTGGATTCTTTCATTAAGAGTTAGCTTCAATCTTTCCACCATCACACTCATAAAAATTTTGTAATCTGTGTTTAAAAGAGATTTTGGTCTATAATTTTTTTATCTGGGTGGCATCTGCACCCTTTTTGGGGATCAATATAATATGGGTCTCCTTCCATGATTCTGGGATTCTTGCCTCTAATAGTACCTCATTACAAATCTCTAGGAACAGTTTTTCCAGTGGTTCTCTGATCTCTTTGTATAATTCACTTGGCAACCCATCTGGGCATGGAGTTTTATTATTTTTTTGTCTTTTAATCACTTCTTTTACCTCATCCAAAGTTATTTCCTTATTTAATATCTCCCTTTTATCTTCCGTTAATGGTTGTAATGAGTTTTCTTTCAAATATTCCTCTAATTTGTTTGCATCTATTTCTTCTTGGTTAAATAAGTTCTCAAAATAGTCTCTTGTGATTGTTTTCTTTTTCTCCAATTCCATCTCTAATATCTCATTATTATCTTGCAATTGGTATATAATTATTTTTTGGTTTTCTTTTTTTCAATTTATACGCTAAACCATCTTCCGGGTTTGTTTGCGTGTTCAAAGTAATTTTGTTTTGTGTATAGCATTGTCTTAGTTAAATCTTCCTGGTCTAATATATTCAATTCATGTTTAAGTAATAACAAGTCATTTTTAATTTGTTCATCCCCTGCGGCTTTCATTAATCTATCTTCTGAATCTTTTATTCTTTTTATTGACAAGTTTTGTTTCTTCCACTTTTCTTTATTTCTGTTGGCTGTATAGGCTATCGATATACCCCTTAGTTACGCCTTCATTGTGTCCCAAAGAATTTGCAATGAGGTATCTTGTTTTTTATTAAATTTAAAAAACACCTCTAATTCTTCCTTAATTTTTTGAGTGTATCCTTTTTCTTTCAATAGATGTAGGTTAAGTGTCAACCTAGCTTTCTTGCAAGTTTGCGTTTTCCAAGTTATTTGCAATATAATCTGCTCAAGTGTTGGTTAATATTTCTATATTTTTTATATCCTTGCGTAAATCATTATTCATCCATGCCATATCTAACCTTGACCAGGATTTATGTAGATTGGAGTAGAAAGTAAACTGGGTCACTTCTGGATTCAATTTCCTCCATGCATCTACTAAATCTAGTTCCTCAGCCATATCGAAAAAACATTTAGGCAATGTATTTCATCATATATATATATATATAGTGTAATCCTTTTTATTGTTAGAAATTGCATTAAGGTCACCAATTATGCAAAATCATAGGGTTGTCTAATTCTATTAATTTTGCATATAAAGTTTTATAGAATTCATTGTGATTTGTATTAGGAGCGTATATCCCTACTAATAAAATCTTTTTGTTTTGTTTAACCACCTCTACAATTAATATTCTTCCAATCTTATAAATCAGTTTTGATTCTAATTCTTCTTTGATATATAATGCTACTCCTCTCTTTTTTTCCTCTGCTGGCGATGTGTATAGTTTCCCTAACTTTTGTTTTGTAAATATTTCTGGTCTTGTGGTTTAATATGAATCTCTTGAAGACATATTCTTATATTTCTTATATTAGATGTTACCTCTCGTTGGTTTTGATTATTGTTTGACTTCTGGTTTTGATTCCTGTTTCTTCTCGGGTGGGTCTTTCACATCTATCTTCTTTATTTTGGTTTTCCTCTCATTCTCTGGTTCTTTGTTGTATTTTTTTCTTGATTTGGCATTTCCAATTCGTCTCTACTGCTTGTTTCCTTCTCTGATCCGCCCAGCTGTTCAAAAAATTCTTATGCTTTATTTAGGCTATCAATTTTCACTCTTTTTTCATTCCAGGATGTCAGAATACCTTCCAGAGTAATCCATCTGAAAGAAATATTTTTTTATTTAAATAATTAGTGAGGAATCGATAGTCCTTCCTCTGTTCCCAGATTCTTATTGGTATTTGTTTCAATACTATTATTTCTTTATCCTTATATTTTATTGTCTCTAATCTAGAAATCTTGTAAATAATGTCTCTGACTTTCCTTCTGGCAAATCTAATATGCACCTCTCGAGGAAGTCTGTGCTGTCTCACATAACTAGTGTAGACTCTGTAGATATCATCAAATTCATTTATCATCTCATCTTTATTTCTTTGAAGGAAATCTGCTAGAAGTTTAGCCATCACCAATGTTAAGTCCTCCTCTCTAGTTTCCACTACATTCTGAAATCTCAAATAATGATGCTCTATCCAACTCAAGGTGGATTGGGGCCTCTACAGTTTCCTTATTGTGAGTCGTAATTTTATGATTCATGAGTTCTAGGTTTTTCTCATTTTGTTTGGATTGTTGTTCAATTATCTTGATTTTTTCCACATTTTTCTTAGTTAATTCCTGGATCAAGCTTATTTTTTCGTCCAGGTTTCTGATTTCAGTTTTCATTTCCCCTATTTCTGATTTCAGCTCAGTTTTCATTGCTTCCTACTCTGCTTTACTTTCAGTGTGCTTTTTGGCCATAGATTCTTGTAGCATTAGCATTGTATTCTGGATTGTTAATAAGGAAGTTTGCACTGATTGGGCGCTGGTTGTGGTAATTGATTTCTCGGGGGCCAACATTCCTTCAATTGTTCATTGGGATGAAACTGCTGGACTGGATGGTGCCACTGTTGGCACAGGTTTTTTCCCTGTCTTAGTAGTGGTAATACTTGTCATATCTTTTATAATTTTAGTCTGTTCCTCTATTATCCTGTATATACTATCCCAAATTACCATCAATTCTATGATTTTTTTATGATTTTCTAATAATCAAAATGTCTTAGTTATTAATGCTAAAGTTTTCCTGATCACTATCAACCACTATTTTTCAATACCAACATATATCAAACAATATCATCTTTGATTAACTACTCATCAAATTCCATCACAATCTGTATACACTTAGTCAACTTTTAACTTTTAGCAATCTATATTAGAGAGAAAATACCTATGATGTTGTTATAATAAATTCTATAATAATTTCATTCCATCACAATAAATCATTGGGAAAGGGGTTAAGTAGGACAATTAATTACCACCTTCCTTTTATCAAAATAAATTAAGGTTATCCAAACACATTTCTATATGATGTCTTCAATATATAACTCTTAATTATACCGGCACTTCAATACTTAAGATAAGAATTGTATAATAATATAAGGGTACCAAAGAAAGGAATCTATATATTAAAAAAATAGGAAATCTAAAGTCATCAGCTACTAAGTAAATCAGTAAATAGGATTATATGATTATCTGATACAATGTTCCTTCTATCTATAATATGATATGATATGATATGATATGATATGATATGATATGATATGATATGATATGATATGATATGATATGATATGATATAATATAATATAATATAATATAATATAATATAATATAATATAATATAATATAATATAATATAATATAATATAATATAATATAATATAATATAATATAATATAATATAATATAATATAATATAATATAATATAATATAATATAATATAATATAATATAATATAATATAATATAATATAAAACAATAAACTAATTAAATATATACCAACGTTCTTATAGTTCAAAACAATATATTTCCAGTTACAAGTTTATAAGTTTTTTCATTCACAGTGAAACAATTTACCAGAGTTCAGGTTTCTCAATGGCCGTCTTTAAGAATTGCACAGTCACTTTTCCTTCCATTTGAATTCTTATCAGATCATTTTTTTCCAGTTTACTTTATTTTAACAGATTCGTTTCAAGCTGTCAAAAGGAAATAGAACCTTCCAAAAATAACTTCTCAACTTTCACGCCACACTCCGATTTTCCATTAAGAATCTTCTTATTCTCTTATTTTCTCTGTTAATTTCACTATTGTCCCAGCGTTAGGCGTGGTAGGTTAAAATGCTGCTGTTGATCTCCACTCTCCACCCTTTCAGCCTGGGTTTCCTTAGTCTGCTTGATTGTCCTTTCAAATGGTTGTCTATCTCTATTGTAATCCAAATTGAGCTTCCAACCTCATACAATCATTACCCCTTCGTCCACTGCCGTCTTGCTGCTTCCTACTAGATAGCTTGTCAAGTCTCCAGGTCTGGCCACACAGGCTGACTTCTTTCACCTCGGACTTCGGGCTGTTTTCTTCGATGTTTCGGGATCGCAAACTCCCAAGCTGTCTCCAAGAGTTTCTCTTCGCCTTGTCGATCCCCCCAGGACCAAACACCACCACGAACGGTCACCCAGATGTGAAAATCCCGGCTCAGGAGATCAGAGTAGATTCCTCCTGAACTGCCATGACACGACATCACAGGAAGTTTCCTAGAGCTAACCCCTCTTTTGCAGGAGGGCCAAATGTCAGCCTCCAAGAAATCTTCTTCTGCTTGTTCTCTTTCCGGCTGCCATAGAAACGGGGGGGAAGAATAATTGGGTTTCATGGGGGGAAGGGTACTGGAGGATGAAGTTGGTGTATTGTAAAAGTTGGGATGTTTTCTTGATTATGCTTACTTGCTTACTGCACAGATGTAGCCACTTATCTCTCTAAACTAAGGTCAACCATCTTGGCATACCAGATGTGCAAAACACCACCTGAAGATGCACCCACATGACATTATGATTGGATTGGATGGCCAGTTTGAACTATTGGGGGGGTGGGAACATGGAATAACTTTCTATATGTGATTTTTGCGCCTATTGCCTCAGATCCTGTATTTCTTCTGATGCTACCATGTTATGCCCTTAGTAGAGTCGGACTCTGAGGGAGAGGAGGAAGAGCCAACAGGGAGTGGAGGTGTGGCTTCAGAGGTTGTGGAGGACGCTGGAGAAGGGCAGAGGCCGGCTGGGCAGTCACAGGAAGAACCAGGCCCATCCCCTCTGCATCCTAGGACATGCCTGGAGGCCGTGCGGGACTGGATGGGCGGGAACAGGCTCCGGCTCAACCCATCCAAGACCGAGTGGCTGTGGTTCCCGGCGCCCCGATATAGCCAGCTGACACCTTCGCTGGCTATTGGGGAGGACATTTTGCCCCCCACAGAGAGGGCTCGCAATCTGGGCGTCCTCCTGGATGTACGGCTGTCGCTAGAACATCATATTGCGGCAATCTCCAGGGGGGCATTTTACCAGGTCCGCCGGATTTACCGGTTGCGGCCCTTCCTGGATCGGGACGCCCTGCGCACGGTCACTCACGCCCTTGTCACCTCTCGCCTGGATTATTGTAATGCTCTCTACATGGGGCTCCCTGTGGGGAGCGCCCGGAGACTCCAACTGGTGCAAAATGCGGCCGCGCGGGTGATCATGGGGGCGTCGCGTAGCTCCCATGTGACGCCTCTCCTGCGCGAGCTGCATTGGTTGCCGGTGGCTTTCCGGGTTCGCTTTAAGGTTCTAGTTTTGACCTTTAAGGCGATCCATGGCATTGGGCCAGGTTATCTGCAGGACCGCATTCTGCCAGTGATCTCCAGCAGACCGGTGCGTTCTCACAGGGAGGGCCTTCTCCAGGTGCCGTCAGCCGCTATGTGTTGTCTGGCGGCGCCCAGGAGTAGGGCCTTCTCTGTGGGGGCCCCTGCCCTCTGGAATGCTCTGCCACCTGACTTACGCACCAGCACGGACCTGAGGGCCTTCAGGCGCGCGTTGAAGACCTGGTTCTTTGAGCAGGCTGGCCTGGGCTGAGATAGTTTTAATTGTCTCCTTAATTCGGTTTTAACTTGGGTTTTTAATTTATGGGGGAGGGTTGTTTTAATCAAAACAGCCACTATTTAATTTCTTTTTAACTTTTGTATTGTTCTGGGTTTGATTCGGCTGTACACCGCCCTGAGTCCCTAGGGAGAAGGGCGGTATATAAATGTTAATAATAATAATAATGGAGAAGGCAACAACTTGGCTTGCGAGATAAGAAGCGGCAATGATCCTCCTCATTGGCGACAGCTGGGGAGACCAGTATATAAGAGAGACAGTTAGAACACAGTTTGCCAAAAGCAAAGTGTGTTTTATTTTGGTCTGAAGTTACCTTGATTGGCGTCCTTCCAACAGACTGTGCTTTATCTCCTTGAATTTGGTAAATAGTTCTCCTGTTCCATTGTGGACATTTCGTCATTGCAGTTTGTTTGGTTTTTTATTTCACCTCTATCTGCTCATTAAATTCAGACTGTATTGCTTTCCTTTGAAGACTATTTTTGAGTACGTTTTATCTCCAACTGAGTATTATTGAACAGTGGGGACAAGTTGGAGGCAGTAAAGGATATTTATTTACATTTTGGATTTTGTTACACTTGTGTTACACTCTGAGTCATCATATTTTGCTTCTGGCCACCCCTCCAACTTGCTTTTGTTTTAGGTGGGGTGACTATGGATCAGCTCAGAACAGACAATGCCCAGTTAAGCCAGCAAGTGGCTCTTTTGACTGCTCAGGTTGTGCAGATGCAAGCTGTCTGGCCATGCCACAAATGCCCGGTAGTGGTGCCAGATAAATTTGATGGATTGCTGGCCCAATTTCCAGTATTTTTGGGGCAGTGCCAGCTTTATATGAGCCTTTGGCCAGAGGACTTCCCCACTGACCAGGATAAGGTGGGGTTTTTGATTATTTTGTTGTCAAATTCTGCAGCACATTGGGTGACGCCTCTGTTGACCCAGCCCAACCAGAAATTGGACAATTATGCCAAGTTTTGCTGTCAGTTCCAGGCCATGTTTGAGGACCCTGTTTGGGCCCTGGCAGCAAACAGACATTTGAGAGAATTGAAGCAGGGGCATGGGTCTCTCACAGATTATATTGCTAGTTTCCGGGTAGTCGCCCAGGACTTACAACAGCACTGATAGACCAGTTCCAGAAGGGTTTGTCATCAGAGCTCCTGGACAAGTTTGTGCGCACTGAATCCCCTTGCACCCTGTAGGAGCTCATGCATCTGTGTCTTCGTATCGATGCTAAGCTTCAGCAGTGACAGGCGCAATGACGGACGGAGACTGCATCCATTCTCAGTAAGATAGCACCCCTGATGGAAGTGCCTCTGAAAGAGCTCATGCAGTTGGGGGCTGCCCACCCTTGCCTGACACAAACGGAAAAGGATAGGTGTCGTCATGATGGTTTATGCCTCTATTGTGGCAATTGAGGCCATTTTGCAGCTGTGTCCTGCTAAGACACCTAAAGCAGAGATGTCAGTGGTGGTGGGAAACGAGCATCACCTGGCCTATGGGGGTCTGTAGGTCAGGTTCCAAGGTCCTCAGACCCGCTATCCTTGCCATCTTCACCATCCTTGCCATCCTCGTCATCTTTGACATTTTCGACATCTCCACCCTAGTCGTCATTGGTGAAGCATCTTGTGCTGAAAGCAAGTGTTTGTGCCTGGTCAGGGAACAGTGGAGACCCAAGCCTTGGTCAATTCAGGGGCCACGGCCAATTTCATGGACGCTTATTTTGTCAAGCAGTAGTTCATTACCCAGCAATCAGTGTCCCCGCCAGTAATGGTGGAGATGATTGATGGTTGGGCCCTTTGTTTCGGGACCTGTGGTTGCTGCAACCAAACTCCTTCACATGCATCTTGGGTAGCATGTAGAGGAAACCGTGTTCTATATTTCCACAGTACCTCATTTTCTGGTAGTGCTGGTTTGGGGTGTTTACGGGCCCATGATCTGCAGATCGTCTGGTTGTCTGGAACTGTGCAGTTTCTTGATAGGAAGTGTGCCAACCATTGCTTGCACTCCTAGTGCAGGGGGTGTGGCTATGCCCATGGACTTGGATCTACCTGCAGAGTTGGTGGACTTTGCTGATGTGTTTGAGGAGAAGGAGGTGGATCAGTTGCCTACGCATTGGTCATATGACTGTCCAAATGACTTGTTGCCCGATGCAAAATTGCCGGTGGGTTGGATATACTCCCTGTCGGAACTGGAGTTGGCCACATTGCTGGATTTTATTGAAAAGAACCCCTGGAAAGGATTTATCTGGCCTTCTACCTCCCCATTGGCTGCACCAGTGCTTTTTGTTAAAAAGAAATCGGGGAGCTACGTCTATGCTGTGATTACCGCAAGTTGAATGCAATCACAATACGGAATTGGTACCCGCTTCCCCTCATCCCTGAACTGATTGAGTGGCTTCGTCAAGCTAAGATCTTCATGAAGTTGGACCTGTGTGGGGCCCACAACCTGTTCGCATTCGTGCAGGAGATGAGTGAAAGATGGCTTTCTGGATGAGGTATGGTCATTTTGAGTACACCATGATGCATTTTAGATTGACCAACACTCCAGGTGTGTTCATGCATTTCATGCACGACGACTTCCATGATTTATTGGATCAGTTCATGGTTATTTATCTAGATGACATTTTAATTTACTCATCTTCCCTGAAGGAATACTGGCAACATGTGTGGCTAGTGTTGCAATGTTTGCGCGATAACCACCTGTTCGCTAAGCATGAGAAGTGTCAGTTTGCACAAATGATGATTGACTTCTTGGGCCATCATATTTCACCTGCTGGGGTGGAAATGGACCCGGAAAAGGTCAAGTTGTTACAGGCATGGGAGCCTCCACAGCAGGTTAAGGATGTGCAGTGACTGTTGGGGTTCACAAACTACTACTGCACATTTATACTCCACTTTGCTGCCTTGACCTTTCTAATCTGCTCAAGAAAGGGAAGAAGTTCCATTGGGGTGCTGAGGAGCAGGCAGCTTCCAATGCACTGAAGGTCGCCTTTGCTTCTGAGCCTATCCTCAAACAACCTGATCCATTCCAGCCATTTGTGGTGGAAACAGATGCTTCCAATGTGGCTGTTGGTGTGTTGCTCCTCCAGGCCTATGCTCCCGGAGGCACCTTGTTCCCTTGTGCTTATCATTCCTGGAAGTTGTCAGTTCCGGAGTACAACTATATGATTTGGGACAAGGAATATTGGCAGTTAAGGTTGCTTTTGAGACATGGCAGCACCACCTGGAGGGGGCTCATCACCAGATTGAGGTTCAATTTGCAATTTGGAACACCTACATACAGCTCAGACATTGAACCAGCGTCAGGTGAGATGGTCATTGTTCTTTGCCCAATTTGATTTCCAGGTGACCTATGTTCTGAGTGGGTGAAATCAATGCACTGATGCACTATTCCAGAAGTCCAAGTATACCAGAAGGGAGGACAAAATCTTGCCATGGATGGTGATTCCATTGGAGCAGATTCCGGCCACCGAGGAACCTGTGGACCTTCGAGTGAGGATTCAGGAGGCGCAGCAGCAGGATCCATTTGTGGTAGCTTGGCATTGAGAATTGGATGAGAATGGGAGACAAGAGACTTCTTGGGCGTATATTGGGGATCATGCGGTTCCGTGATCGTAGTTACGTGCCTGGAAGTCCTCTTCATGGACTTATCCTATGTCAATGTCATGATAGTCCGGCGACGGGACACTTTAGGGTGTTCAAAACACTGCACCTCATCTCAAGGATATTTTGGTGACTGAGACTTAAGCATGACGTGTTGGGATATATGGCATCCCGTGGGATCTGTCGACAGGCCAAGTATGCTCCTAGTGCATCCCCTGGTCTCTTGCAGCAGAAAGACCTTGGGGGGCAGTTTCATTGGACTTCATCACTGAATTACCACCATCAAAGGGTGCTACAACCATTTTGGTGGTGTTGGATATGTTGACTTTATTCCATGTGCGGGTCTTCCTATGGCCAGGATAATGGCCCAATTGTTTATCTCCCATGTATTCTGGTTGCATGGGTTACCGGACCGAATAGTATCAGATCAGGGGGTACAATTTAAGGCACACTTCTGGCAAACCCTACTCATGGAACTGCAGGTTCAGGCGTGTCTGTTGTCCACCCATCACCCCAAAACTGATGAGGAGATAGAGAGAATGAATGCTACTTTGGAACAGTACCTCCACTGTTTCAGCAATACTCAACAAGACAATTGGGTGGAGGTGCTGCCGGTGGCAGAATTCACTTGCAACAATGCTCAACATGCATCCACCCCTGTGTCCCCATTCTTTGCCAACTATGATTTTCATCCAAGACTTTTTCCTTTAGCCCTGTCTGATTCCTCAGTTCCAACAGTGGATACGTTCTTGCAAGAGTTAAAAGCTGTGCACCACATGGTCCAAGACCAACTAGAGAGAGCCAGGTAGGACTACAAACATTTTGCAGATGGACATTGTCATAATGTTCCGCCTTTAGCGGTAGGCGATTGGGTTTGGCTCTCTACCCGGTACTTACTGACGACGCAGCCATCGAAAAAGCTCGATCATCGTTATTTGGGACCTTTTCTGGTTGAGGCGGTGATCAATCCTCTGGCGTTTTGCCTCTCCCTGCCATGGATCATGCATATCCATCCTGTTTTTCATCACTCCCTGTTAGTCCCTGTATTGGCCAACAGCCCACATAGACCATCTCCACCACTGCCAGCCCTGGTAGTTCCTCAGGGGGAGGCGGAGTATGAAGTGGACAGCATCTAAGATTCATGTCAATTGTGGGGCCAATTTCAGTATTTGGTGGCATGGGAAGGTTATGCACCGGAGGACTTCACCTGTGTTGATGCCACTGATGTTCATACTCCTTGTTTGGTCCAAGACTTTCACACCTGGTTTCCTCAATGTCCCCGTCCACCTGATCCTGGGGGAGGGAGCCCTTGTCATGCTCTTGGTAGAGTCGGACTCTGAGGGAGAGGAGGAACAGTCAACAGGGAGTGGAGGTGTGGCTCTGGAGGTTGTGGAGGAGGCTGGAGAAGGGCTGAGGCTGGCTGGGCAGTCAGAGGAAGAACCAGGCCCATCTCCTCTGCATCCTAGGACATGCAGGGAGGAATAGAGAAGGCTTGCGAGAGAGAAAGTGGCAATGATCCTCCTCATTGGTTACAGCTGGGGAGACGAGTATATAAGAGAGACGGTTAGAACACAGGTTGCCAGAAGCAAGCGTGTTTTATTTTGGTCTGAAGTTATCTTGGTTGGCATCCTTCCAACAGACTGTGCTTTGATTTTGAATGGAGCTACTCCTGACATGGGGTCTGCTTCAAACAATATACTTGCTATTTCTCTCTCTGGCCTCTAGATGGAGCTAGAGAGTAACAACAATATATAAAAGTTATTTGCTGGGGCATGATGGTTTCAATATTTGAGGGGCTGCCACAAAGAAGAGAGGGTCAACCTATTCTCCAAAGCACCTGAAGGCAGGTCAGAAGGCAATAAATGGAAACTAATCAAGGAGAGAATCAACTAGAATTAAGGAGAAATTTCCTGACAGAATAGTTAATCACTAGAACAACTTGCCTCCAGAAATTATGAATCCTCTAACACTGGAGGCTTTTAAGAAGAGATTGGACAATCATTTGTCTGAAATGGTATATAGAGCATTCCAGCAATGTGAGTTTCCCAATGAGTTCATAAAAAGTCTAAATTTGTTTGTATTACAGGACCTCTATATTCATAACTTATATTTGTGACATATTCAAAACATATAACATAAAATATGTAACATATTCAATCTCTTGAACTATTGTGAGTGGGAGCGAACAGTAGTTCACCATTGGTCAGCAAGACTATTAGGTCTAGTTGGCTTTGGCTTAAAAAAAGAACAAATATGCATATAAATGGGAAAATATTGACTACAAGAAGTGACAAAAATAAAAAAAAATCAGAAAAATAATTCCAACAATTACAATTTCAACCATCTCCCCAAAATAAGAGAAGCATTATGGAAACCAGCTGACAAAAATGACATAATACAAAGGTAGGCACCCTGAGTAAAAAGAAATAAAGCAAAATCCCTCATGTATCAATTTTTTTTTAAAAAAAAGCTATCTATGTCAAAGTAGATAACCAGGAAGTAGTAAAATTCATTTTAAAAATTAAGGAAAAAGAGGCATCAACACACACTACAACACAAAACATAGCCTAAGTTAAAACCTACACAAATAACTAACTCTGGTAATAGGCATAACAACTAGAAGTATTCAGTGCAGAAACACCTTCTACATGTGCTCATAAAAAATCTAGGGTCATGTGGTCCTGAATAGCAATTAGAGACACAGAGGAGATTTCATTTGGTAGTATCTTAATGGCGTTAATTATAATATGGGCAAGCAATGCAGAAATAAGGAGATGGGCAATGCCAATTGAACAACCTCAAACCAGGCAAATACCATGTATAAGGTAACACTGTATAAGCAACAGGCCCAAACATCCAAAATTAACCATCCTTCAGAGCTGTTCTGGTTTTTCAATGCAGCAGAGATGTTAAAAGTCCAATTTCAGTATGCATGCCCAACAAAAATGACTAAAATGATTTTGTAGGAGGACTTGCGATATACGCAAGAAGTATAGATCTTCCTGAATCATCCTAGTGATTAAGAAATAAAATGCACCAAGAAAAAAATGAGACCATGAAAAGTTAAGGAACTCCCAACAAAAAAGGATGCCCTCCTTTTTTGGTGGTATATGTACTGAGAAATCTGCCAACTTTAAACAAAGAAGGTTAGAGGACATTTGAATAAAAAAATAGCCTTCAAAATCAATAGGAGACTTTGGTGTAATATCGGCCACCTAGTTGAGTATATTTTACACTATGAATCCCCTCTGTGCTATGGAGTAAGAAATCCTTTTGTAGAAAGAAAATATAAATACAAGGTCAATTATCGCCACAAGTTACTACCCTCGCAATCTTCCGCAGTATTCCTTTCCCTGCTATTCCATGATTCTGTAAGGATCTCCTGCTGGAGGAGGGGGTTGGACTAGATGATCTCCGAGATCCCTTGCAGGCCAGCCCTAGATTGCTGTGCTGCTTCAAAGAGTCTTCTGAAGCCATGGTTTGTTCCTTCCTTCCTCTCCTTTTTTCTCTCTCCCTCCCTCCTTCCATATATTTATCTATCCATCCATATATCTCATTCACTTTCTCCTCGCTCCTTCTCTTTCTTTCTCTCTTTCTCTCTCTCCCCCTCTCTCTTTCTCTCTTTCTCCCTCCCTCTCTCTTTCTCTCTCTCTTTTTCTGTCCCTTCCCTTCCTCGTTCTCTCTTTCCTTCTAAAGCTAGGAGACCCACCCAAAATACACACACATACACACACTCCCCCATCATGCCCTTGGTAGAGTCGGACTCTGAGGGAGAGGAGGAACAAGTGACAGGGAATGGAGGTGTGGCTTCGGAGGTTGTGGAGGAGGCTGGGGAAGGGTAGTCAAAGGAAGAACCAGGCTCTCTACATCCTAGGATATGCAGGGAGGAACGGAGAAGGAAACAACTTGGCTCACGAGAGAGGAAATGGCCATGATCCTCCTCATTGGTTGCAGCTGGGGAGACTAATATATAAGAGAGACGATTACAACACAGCATTGCCAGAAGCATAGCATGTTTTATTTTGGGCTGAAGTTATCTTGGTTGGTGTTCTTCCAACAGACTGTGCCTTGTTATCTCCTTGAATTTGGTTATTGCTTATCCTGGTCTGTTGTGGAAATTTCATCATTGTAGTTTGTTTGGTTTTTTATTTCACCTTTATCTGTTCATTAAGTTCAGATTGTATTGCTTTTTTTTTGAAGACTATGTTTGAGTACATTTTATCTCCAGCTGAGAATTATTGAACAATGGGGCCAAGTTGGAGGCAATAAAGGACATTTATTTATGTTTTGGATTTTGTTACGTTTGTGTTACGCTCCGGGTCATCACACTCCCTCTTCTAACCCTGCTATTCTATGATTCTGTAAGGATCTCCTGCTGGAGCAGGGGGTTGGACTTTCGAGATCCCTTCCAGCCCTGGATTCCTGAGCTGTTTCAGAATCTTCTGAAGCCAGATTTTGTGTCCTTCCTTCCTCTCCTTTTTTTTCTCCCTCCCTCCCTCCCTTCCACCCTCCCTCCCTGTATTTAGCTATCCAACCATATATCTCATTCACTTTCTCCTCCCTCCCTCTCTTTCTTTCTTTTTCTTTCTTTGTCCCTTCCTTCCATCTCTCCCTTTCTTTGTCTATCCCTTTTCTTCCTTTCGCTTCCTTTCTTTTTTCTTTTTTTCTCTTTTCTCTTTATTTTCTTTCTTGTCTCTCTCTCTTCCTCTCTCATTCTCTCTTTCCCTCTCTTTTTCTCTCTCTTTCCATCTCTCTCTCCCCCCCCCTTGTCTCTCTCTATGGCTCTCTTTCCCCCTCTGTATCTCTCTCTCTCTCTCTGTGCCCCTCTCCCTATCTTCCCCCCTCTCTCTCCCACTCTCTGTGTCTGTCTCTCTCTCTCTGTGTGTGTGTGTGTGTGTGTGTGTGTGTGTGTGTGTGTCAAAGCTGTGGCTGGGGCAAGCCAGCAAGCTTTCCTTGGCACTCTTCACTACTTCTTTCATTTCATCTTTTTGGAATCCAGACTGGCTGAACAGCAATTGCCAGCCGTGGTGGAAGACTCAATTTGGGTGACCCTCCTCCTCCTCTCGTGACTGGTGGCTGTGGAGGGGCCAGGAGGGTGCACGCATGGGGGAGACCCTCCTCAAGCAAGCATCTGCCCACCCCATGCCCAGTTTTGCTATGCTTTGGCACTTGCTTGAGGAGTGTCTCCCCTCGTGTGTGCACCCTCCCAACCCTGCCACAGCTGCCAGTCATGAAAGGAGGAGGAGGAGGGGAAGGGTTGCCCAAAGGGACGCTTCCACCGCAGCTGGCGATAGTTGTTCAGCCAGTCTGGATTCCAAAAAGAAGAAATGAAAGAAGTAGTGAAGAGCTCCAAGAAAAGCTTGCTGGCTTGGCCCAGCTGCGGCTTTGAGGGAGAGAGAGAGAGAGAGAGAGAGACTGTCAGGATTCCAGCAGTTACTCCAATTAAATCATGAGCCTCGAGCCACACTCCCAAAACTTCAAAAGCTTTATTAGAAGTTAACATGCCAGCATTAGCCTGGACGTAGCCGACTCTGAGATATGTAATTCACTGTCACCTTTGATCCTGTTTTCCTCCCCACCCCTCTGGGTGTATCATCCAACAAAACACGTCCATAGCCAAGAGTCATCAATCATGCTCTCCAATTAGATTTTTGCGTGGCAAAAGCTTCAGTCGTCTAATCAGTCTCTGAAGAAAATATGAATGGAATGTACTTTTGATTCCACACTGCTGCCTGCTCTTTGAAACTCCCCCCTTCTTTCTGTTGACAACTATAAAATGTGTATACAAAATGTTTTTTTAGTTCACACACACACACACACACACACACACATACACACACATACACACACACACACAGTGGGGGAGAGAGAGTGGAAGATAGGGACCTGGACGCTTCGCTATTCCCAGCTGTCACCCTTATCTTCTCAGGCCAGGTGAGGGAGGAAAGGGTGAGGGGCAAGGGCAGCTGCTTTGGGCAAGGTAAAAAGGCGGTGACCAAGCATGGATGAGTAGAAGCCTGGGAGGGTGGCTCTCGGCTCAGACGGCCTGAGGGGCTTTGAGGTCAGACAGCCTGTAGCGGCCGAGACCCAAGCGAGCATTGCACTATGGGTTCACCTGAATGCCCACTTCTTTGGTATTGGCTTTACAGAGCCGCTGGGTGAGGCCTGGGCTGACATGTGACAGCAGCGCCTTTAGCTGCGCTTGCTTGTAAGTGTCCAAATAATCCGGCGAAGACACTGGACGAGTTGCTCAGATAGACCTCTCCTCTCCACAGTCCTTCTGCAGAAAACAGCTGTTCCCTGACCTAAGAAGGCAAGGAGCTGTAGCTTGGCTCACTCAATTCCTAGCACTACCACGAATGGTCCCAATTCGGCACGGAGAGGGTGTCTCCCCCTGGCAATTCCCCTTTCCCTCAGTGCTCTGACTTCCTGTGACCCACTGACCCAAATGCTGGGTCAGACTACTAGAAGGCCACTTCCCCGCTTCTCAGCGGCACTCCTGTGCTGGCCACTGAAGGACCCTCCACCTCCTTCCCCAACTTCTCTCTCAATTTCGAAATGATGACACTTGTTGCCAACATGGGTGTGACCGGGCAGGCGTGGCGGGGCCAATCAGGGACAATTGTTCCTGGTCTAACAAAGGGGCTTCGGGCAGGAGAGGGAAGGGGTGGCAGAAAAAGGGGCCATGCGGGCAGCAAAGTGTCATGCTCCCTGGTTGCCCACCCCCATTGTTGCCCCCCCGCCGGCAAGGCCCAGCAGCTGTGGTGAATCTGAACTAAATTTTGCTGTATCAGAGAACATGTGGAGAGGCTTGTGTTCTCCTGCTGCTGGGAAAGCAAGAGAGTCTTTCCTGGCAGAGCGAAAAGTTTGCAAGTTCCCCTCCAATAGGGAAACGAGTGGCTCCAAGTGGCAGAGAAGAAGCCCAGTTGAATCCTATTTCTCTTTTCCACCCAGAGCCACCTGTTTCCCTATTGGAGGGAAACTTGCAAACTTTTCACTGTGCCAGAAAAGACTCTCTTGCTTTCCCAGCAGCAGGAGAACATGAGCCTCTCTACATGTTCTCCGGCACAGCGAAATTTAACTCGGGTCCCCACCAGTCTGCATTTCTCCTCCTGCCTGGATTCACTGCAGCTGCTAGATCTTACCTGCTGGGAGTTAGGGCAGTGGTGGCAAAAGGCAAATGGGGTGGGGGGGGGGCGGAAAGGCGACCGGCAGTGGCAGGTAGGCAACTGGGCCCCAGAGCTTGCAGAGCCTCACTCACCCAGGGACATCAGGCAGGGCCACAGCAGAAGGCATGCAGCAATAGCTGGCCTGGCAGGTGGGCAAAAGCAGGCTGCAGGCCATGCCGTGCATGCGCAATAAGGACTGACTGGGCACGGAGGGGAGGGGTGGGCAGAGAGGGTAGGGCCAGCCAGTGGTGTGATTTGCTAGTTCTCTGAACTGTGCAGAGTCATAACAATCAGTTCTATAGAACCGGACAGAACCAGTAGAATCCCACCCTTGGGTGAATCTGTTTTAAACATCTTTGCTAATCTCGGCAGTGGCAAGTGTCACCTATAGAACATTTTGTACATGTTTTCCTTATAAACAATTGCCATCATCAATTTGTAGTCTCCTTTGCTAAGAAGAAACATAAGTATCAATATGTAACAATAACAGTAGTGTAACAAAAACATTTTCATTTATGTATTTATTCAGATTTTCAGTATTTCCACTGTTTGTATGATTAATAAAAACCAAACCTATACTCTGGATCAGTGGTGTTATTCCACAGGTTCTAATCAGTTCTGGAGAAACGGTAGCAGAAATTTTGAGTAGTTTGGAAAACTGGCAAATACCACCTCTGACTGGAGATTTTACAGTAATCCTTCCCCTGCCATGCCCACCAAGCCATGCCCACAGAACCAGTAGTAAAAAAAGTTTGAATCCCATCACTGCTCTGGATGGTTCTAATATTAGATGTCCATTTCAAGTCCTATGAGATTGATACTGTATTGTCTAATATTGTAAGAGGTGATAAAATAGGAGGGCTTCTCCTAAAATTCATTATCATATCTATAGTTTTGTTCAGCTCCAGATTTTCCCTGATGCACCACAGGACCAGTTGTTCAGTCTCCTGTCTGTATGCAGACTCATTGCCATCTTGAATAAGACCAATCACTGTTGTATTAACTGCAAACTTCAGTATTTTAACAGACGGATCCTTCAAGAGAGATGATTACAACACAGCATTGCCAGAAGCAAAGCATGCAGCCCGTGGGGGACGGAGGGGGTTGCCTGTGTTAATTGAATGGGTATTCAATGTGATTTTACCTAGCTTCATCTGCTGCTTTCTATATGTTAAAAAGCTTATAATCCACCTACAAGTGTGAACCAGCACAGCTAGCTGAGTCAGTTTTGAATAAAGAATTTCTGGAATGATGGTCTGGAATGTTAAGCTGACAAAAAGGCTACAAAAAGGACAAAAAGCTTCAAAAAGGAGTCTTGCATAGGTCCTTGGAGATTCAGGATGTTGTAAGATGTTGTGCAGTGGCATTGCCATGTTAATAGCATCATTTGCCAATCTGTGCAGTAGACAAATTACGAAATACAATCTAGCACAGTGGGTCCCAAATTTTTTCAGTCCACCACCCACTTGGTGCTACAAACTCATCCTCGCTGCCCTCCACCCAGGGTTGGGATTCAAATGTCTATGGGCATGGCCTAATTTGAGAGCGTGGCTTGCTGGTCATGTGACTGGGTGGGTGTGGCTTGCTGATCACATGACTAGGTAGGTGTGGGTTGGTGGTCATGTGACTAGGTGGGCATGGCCAGGTGACTGGCAAACAAAATACAAGTGGTCCTCACTTAATGGTCAGTTGTTTAGCAAGTGTTCTAATTTATGATTGGCCTCCCCAGAGCTACTTGACCTGTTTTTGGAGTTTTGACAGCCATGCACACACATACACACACACTCCCTTCCAACCCTGCTGGAGCAGGTCATTGGACTAGAATCGGCAAAGCATCTCTGATGCTTTGCCAATTCTTGTTGATTTTTATTTGTATTTCTTTATTTTATGTTGCTGAATTGCACTGACGTGTGTCCCTTCTTGTGCACAGCCCAGAAGCTTTTGTGATTCTTTGCAGCAAAAATTACCGATCTCTGGCTTTGCCCTACTTTTTAAACATGCCACCACTGCTGCGTTCTAGGTGCCGGCCCTGCAGGTCCATCCCATTGAGCCTGCTGCACCGGAGGGACCTGCCCAAGCAAGTATGAGTGAAGCGGTGCACCAAGTCAATGAGGTGAGCCTGAGAGAGGGAAAGAGAGAGAGAGAAAAGAAAGAGAGAAAGAGAGAAGGAAGAAAAGAAAGAGAAAAGGGAAAGAAAGAAAAAGGGACAGACAAAGAAAGGGGGGATGGAAGGAAAGGACAGAAAGAAAAAGAAACAAAGAAGGAGGGAGGGAGGGAGGAGAAAGATAATGAGATATCTATTCTATTCCAATCACCTGCTCCAGCAGTGTTAGAAGGGAGTATGTGTATGTGTGTTCTCCTTGTAATTTACAATTTACATTTTGGTTTTGCCTTCTTCAGAAGTGGCACTATAATTCATTGGGAAAAAGTAATTTTTTAGGGTGGAGATCTGGTCCAATGGATCCTGTTTAAAGCCTCAACAAAATGTGAGAGCTTCCTGCTAGTCTTGACCATGTTTCGTCCACGAAACCTTTAATAGAAGCCAAAGAGGTTTCAAAATGCTGGCAAAGATCTTTCAGTGTGGAAAAGGGCCTCAGTCTAAACTAGGCCTCATTTCAATCTGATGCAATCAATCTCTCTCTCTCTCTCTCCCTCTCTCCCTCCCCCCCTCCCAGGTTGGCTTTGCTCTTCTTTCCCGATGTGCCTGTGGGGCCGACGCTTCAAACATGGATGGATAGGTGATAGATAGATAGATAGCTATATTGGTAGGTAGGTAGGTAGGTAGGCAGGCAGGCAGACTTTTTGAATGAATGTATGGATAGATAGGTAGGCAGGCAGGAAGACCATTTGGAGGGATGGATGGATGGATGGGTAGGTAGGTAGATAGGTAGATCTATATTGATAGATAGATAGGTAGGTAGATAGGTAGACAGAATGACAGAGAGACAGGCAGGTAGTTAGGTAGGCAGGAAGGCAAGCAGACAGACAGACCTTTTGGATAGATGGATAGATGGACGGACAGACAGACAGACAGACAGAATGCGACAGTGGCAGCACTTTGGAAAAGTAGAGCTATTTTCCC
Organism: Bungarus multicinctus; assembly: GCA_023653725.1. Classification (NCBI taxonomy): domain Eukaryota; kingdom Metazoa; phylum Chordata; class Lepidosauria; order Squamata; family Elapidae; genus Bungarus; species Bungarus multicinctus. Next base: position 167,148,447 of record CM042834.1, on the reverse strand, counting down.
AACGTGCTGCCGCCGCTGCATTCAACGCGCTGGCTCCACAGGCTCACCCCATTGAGCCCCTTGCACTGCTCTAGTGCAACAGTCGATGGGGTGAGCCTGCAGTGCCGGTGCCTTGAACGCCCCCTTGCTGCCTCTTAGCACCTCCAAGGGGGCCAACAGAAGGGCGCTAAGAGGTGGCAGGGGGGCATTCGAGGCACCGGCACCGCAGGCTCACCCCATTGACTGTTGTACCAGAGCGGTGCAAGGGGCTCAATGGAGTGAGCCTGTGGAGCCAGCGCGCCGAATGTGGCCATGGCAGCACATAATGTGCCACTGCTGCCGCATTTGAGGCACCGGATATGGAATGGTGCAACAGTAAATGGGGTGAGCCTGTGGGGCCGGCGTCTATAACGCCCCCCCCCACCTCTTAGCACTCCTCTGCCAGGCCCCTTGCCTCTTAGCCCCCCCCAAGGCATCCCACTGCCCCCCAGGGGCAGTACCTCCCATTTTCGGAACCACTGCATTAGATTAAAAATACCTGCAAGCCGGAGTTACAAGTCATGCGGGGTGCCAGAGCACATTGAGGAATTGAAATAGTTAAAATTCAATGATAACTATCAGCAGCCAATTCTTGCTCATAAAGTGAAACCCTTTAGCACAGGGGTTGCCAACCAGTGGGCTGGTGAGTCCGTGAGAAAACTTTGGTGGTCCGCAGAGAAATGTCACCGCCAAAGCACCCCCCAAAGCAATTAATCCAGGTATGCAGGAACACAAGGCTTGCATTGCTTGCATTGTGAACAACACGAGGTAGCGAGGGAAGCGGGGAAAGGGTGGAGGAAGACTGGCCACTGGGCTGCTTCTTTCTGCTTCTTTCTTCTTTCAATTTTTCTAACTGTTTATTCTTTTTTATATATTATAGGATAAGAAAATACTTCAATAGTCGATAGCCAGACTGGAATTTTCAAATAGCATTGCCTTTTAGTCTTCTCCCAATTTAACCACAAAGCCTCCCGTATATAATGTCCTCTAAAGTACCCCTGTGTTTTAGTTCCCTTGTACCATAAGAAAGCATGCCACCCCAACAACAAATCATGTCCTTCTAATGTCAACAATCTAGTATTTCTTAACGTTATCCATTCCTTAACTCACATCAGATTTGTTGCTTGGTAGTATAACTCCCAATTAGGCAGGCCAAATCCTCCTCTTATTCTAGCATCTTGCAGAAGTTTTAGTTTTATTCTCGCTTTCTTTCCCTGCCACATATATTTCAACACAATTTTATTTAAATCTTCAAAATAATCTTTCCCTAGCCTTATTGGAATTGTTTGAAACAGATATAGAATTCTAGGTAATATATTCATCTTGATTATTGATATTCTCCCTATTAATGATAACTGGCTTCTTTCTTCTTATGCTTTTGGCTGTACGCAAGGAAAGCAGCAAAAGTTTTTCATTCTTTCCCCCAAACTTCACCAAAAATGAGTCTTTGGGACCCTGTAAGGCATCCTGCTCCAAGAGGCTGCGCCGGCAAAGATTCATTTCTGGTGGAGTTTGGGGGAGAGAAAGAAAGGCTTCTGCTGCTTTCTTTGCATGAAGCCAAAAGTCTCTCTCCCCCCCCCCACCCCCAAGCTGGAGATGGTATCCTGCAATCCCAAATAAAGAATGATTGATAGGTAGGAAAACAGGGTGGGGAACTTTCATGCAGACTTTTGGGGGAATTTTCCCAGGGCCTCTGATATGTGGGATTTAAAATTGAGTTTGCTAGTCCCTGAGGTCCAAAAGGTTGGCGACCCCTGCTTTAGCAGAGATGTAATTTAAGCTCTCCAGAAAGAGGATACCCAGGAAAAGCAATCCTTAGATCCATTTGTACCACTTAAAGATACCAGCTGGTCTCACTCACCTCATAAGATATCCTAAGGAAATCATCCAGATTTAAGGAAATATCACATGCCCCCCAGAAAGGCAGTAAAAAAACCAGTGCCAAGCTTGCATCCTACCTCTTCGAAGTACAGCCCAAAAGGAAACTGCCAGATATGCTCTTGCCCTTCTTGTCCTCTTCCTCCTCCTCTTTGTATTGGGTTGCCCCTCTAGCATAATTGTCCAGCTATTAAACTGGTATCATCAGTATATCTGAGGTTCTTGATGATTCTCTCCATTTTTCATTCCAGTTTTTACTTCTTGGCTCCAGCATTTTTGTCATATATTTGGTATATAAGTTAAATATGGTATAATATCTAATGGTATCTAATTTTCTGTTCTGTTCCTTCATTAAGCAGCTTTGGTGATGTGGTAAACCCTATTTTTAAAGGATATCTAGAATTTATTGCAGTCGACACTGTTAAAAGCCTTAATATATTAATAAAGCAAAAATAGAAGGTTTTTTTTTCAGAACTTTCGGGCCTTTCTCATTATCTGCCCTCTTCTGAATCTTGCACTGTCACCTTTTCATAACAGATCATTGTATAAAGAAGATGAATGACAGAAATGATGAAATTCTGTTTACTTTACAGGAGGGCCTGTTGATTAGGACAGCATTTTGGAGATTCATCATCTTCCTAAAGGCACACTTGATATTTAGCATTGTTTTTGGCATAAAATTCCTTCATTCAAGTTTTCAAAAGATTGCTTAAGCTAGTTTGCATTCTATTTAGCTGCTTTTATTGTTCCATCTTTTAACATTTTAAATGATTTAATATTAATTCATTATTATCTACGCTAGCAGTATAGCTAGCAGTATAGCTAGCTAGTAATAGAAGAGTGGAGTATATATATTCAATACCACAAAACTTATTTCCAAACAGTGAATATTATAAAACAATATTGATGATGTGCTACTGTAAATTATCACACACTCTGATTGGCTTCTATAATATGATTTACCACTTTTACATAAAAATGGTACTTTTTAAAATTTGCTTTGGCATTTTATGCCTTCATTTTTTGACCATTACTTTATGTTAATGCCTCTGGTAATTTCCAAAATACAACTTGCATTCTTTAAATAATAAGAAATAAATAGTCATTTTCTGAAATATATCTGAAGTGTTACCTCTCTTCCTTTTTTTCTAATAATGTTGAAAAATGCTAATAAAATCTACAGTAAGTGACTTGTCAGAGAAAAACACAAGCAAAATATCACCACGAACTATCAATGCCTCAATATTGGATTATTAGTTCCTAGGATAACAAATCATCCCTCTATCTAGACTAATTCTGCTGGATGCAGTCCCATTGATTCAATTGTGGCTGATGCAATAATCAAAGACTACAATACAAACAAACAAGTAAATAAAGGAGAAGATGAATATAAAAAAGCTTGCAATTTTATGATGCTGAGCTAATATAGCAAACATATTCCCTAAGTTTGGATTTAGACATTTTTTTAATGACCAAAATAGTTATCTTTGATTTCTACAGTACTGTGTTGGTCATTTTTCTAAAACCTCATTGGTGCATTTATGTCCATAGCAGGACTGAAAAGCAACTGTAGGTAATTGTTACTTGTTTGATACCATGTATTTCATTGAAGAACTCCAGGCGCACAAGGGATGATTTATCCTGCTATTGTTGCCTATGGATTTTGCAAATTAAACTCGGGAGAAAGAATGGCCAGATATCACACAGAGGGCTACCATTGAGGCTCTCACTAGGAAGGCAAGCACGGAGGCAGCACATCCAGGAACTGCACCGGTGGCGGGAGTTGCCTTCAATGGCAGCAACAAAAGTTAAAAGGGGAGCTGTGGGGGGGGGAGGGGGAGGGGGAGGGGAAGGAGAGCAACAGGGGAGAAAGGCGAGCAACAGGGAGGGGTGAAAAGGGCACAGCAAAGCAATGGATTGGAGAGCAATGAGGCAGGGAAAGGAACGCACAGTGCAGAAAGCAACAGGGAGGAATGGAGAGCAATGGATGGGAGGAAACAGTTCCTGGGCAGCAGAGAAGCAGCCCAGTTGAATCCTGTTTCTCTCTGCTGCCCAGGAGTCATTTCCCAAAGCGAGGGGGACTTGGAGCAGCAGATGAGAGAAGCAGCCATTGATCTGGCTGGAGTCAACAGGAGCCTCTCCACGTGTTCCTGATGAAAGACAAGTGGTGGTGGTGATGGAAAGACGACCGGCACAAGCAGCAAAATGCAAGTGGTGGGGAAGGAAGGGGCAAAACAAAAGGCAAATGGTGGGAGTGAGGGAAAGGTGGCTAGGGCTTGCACTTACCCAGGGAGATAATCAGATCAGGCAGGGTCCCAGCAAAAGGCAGGCAGCAATGGCTCGCCTGGCAGGCAGGCAAAAGCAGGCTGCAGGCATATTGTGCATGTGCCCGATGTTGCGCATGTGTGATACAGACTACCTGGGCAGGGAGTGGAGAAATGGGTAGAAAGGGGTGGGGCTAGCCAGAGGCCTGATTTACCGGTTCTCCAAATCAGGGTTCGCCAACCTTTTGGACCTCAGGGACCATCAAACTCATAATTTTAAATCCTGAGGACCAGAGTCCCTGGGAAAATCTCAAAAAAAGTCTGTAGGAAAATTCCCCATCCCATTTTCCTACTGATTGATCATTCTTTATTTGGGATTGCAGGATATCGTCTCCAGCTCTGTTTGTAGGGGGAGAGAGAGAGAGAGACTTTTGGCTTCATGCAAGGAAAGGATGAATTCTGCCAGAAATGAGTCTTTGTGAGACTTGTCAGCACCGGCGTAGCCTCTTGGATCAGGATGACTTGCAGGGTCCCAAAGACTCACTTCTGGTGGAGTTTGGGGGAGAGAAAGAAAGACTTTTGCTGCTTTCCTTGTGTGCAGCCAAAAGCAGAAGAAGCGGAAAGAAGTAGCCCGGTGTCCAGGCAATGTGCATAGAGCGAATGGGGCAAGTTCTCCCCCTCCACCTCTGATGAATCCTCCTTTGGGGTGGATCCTTTGGGATTCCCCCCAAAGGAGGATTCATCAGAGGATTCCCCCAAAAGGAGGGGAGTGCATTTAAGGGGGTGAATCCCGCTTTGGGATGGATCCTTTGGGAGAATCCCCAAAGGAGGATTCATCAGAGGATCCACCCCAAAGGAGGATTCACCCCCTTAAATGCACTCCCCTCCTTTGGGGTGGATGCTCTGATGAATTCTCCTTTGGGGTGGATCCTTTGGGAGAATCCTCTGGGAAGCTTGGTGCTAAGGGTCTGTAGAATGATTCCCTTTGTCTTCTGTTTGGATTGGAAGGTTTGCCTCTGCTCGAAGGGCAAAGTGGATAGATGGTTCCCTTTTTAAAACTACTGGGAGGGGTGGGGAGGAAGCTGCCCAGCCAGTCTGTATTCTTAGGGAACTGACGGAGGGAATGAGAGTAAAGAAAACTTAAATAGGGGGGGAAAGGTCCATGGGGGGTTTCAGGCAGCTGGAGCAACAGGAGAGCACCTGACCGTACAAGGGATGAGACCATGACCCGTAGGTCTGGGGCAGGAAGCAAAGTGAGGCAGGGGGAGAGAAACAATCGCATCATCCTCCCACTGTCACTTCCATCTACCCAATCCCGAAAGACTCACTGACTTGCAGGACCTTGTCGACACAGCCGCCGTCAATCAAAGCAATGCCCCTGCGGGAGGGCAGGCAGTTCTCGTCAGCGTGGGGTCTGTCTCACCGTTGCTGCTGTTGTTGGAGATGGCGCTGGCGAGAGAAGCGCCAGTGCCGGCGGGAACCATGGAAGCTATGGCTTCCCCACCCAAGAAGCGGCTGAAATGCTGCCGGTGGAGGAATGCAGAGCACTCCAAACACGGCAGCGCATGGGCAGAAGGGAAAGCAACAGTGGCGGAGGAAGCAACAGCGGCGGGCGGAATGCAAAGTGCCCCACCACCACCAAGGCCAACATCCACAACACCCAATGCCCGCCCGCTGACCTGGCCTGCTCCCAGCAGCATACCCTGGGTCTGCAGCAAAGGCACTTGGCGGGGTTAGGGAGCTCTCCATGCTCTGCCATGATCAGCTGTTAGAAGCGGCTGGTGGCGAAGCGTGGCTGCCTGTGGGGCGCTCTAGGTGAGGGTGCACAAGGGGGGGAGAAATTAAGTCACCCCTGAAAAGACAGCCTAGCCGTTTTTTCAGGGGGGTCAAAAGAAAATAAGGCTCGGCCTTATTTTCTGAGAAACACGGTAGACATATCACATAATGTGCACTTGGTCTGGTAGGCTTGGAACAACTCATCTTTTCCTAGCTTTCTTTCATCTTTGCATGTTGAGTAAGTCATCCACTACCTGGCACTTGAGTTTCTTCTGAGCTCTTGTGATGCCTGGGGCTGCCAGCTGCCAAGATGGGCTAACTGACTTGATGATTTCAGGCTTGGAACTATTATATTGCGGTAACCTTGAGAGAGCATCAGCTAAAAAATTATTTCCTCCTGGAATGTAGCACCACATAAAATTGAACCAGCTAAAGTACTGCGCGCAGCAGCCTTGCTTAGGAGATAGCTCCTGGGTTTTCAGGCCTCCAGATTTTTGTGGTCTGTCCACATTTTGAATGGGGCTTTATTCCCTTCTAAGAGTGAGAAATTACCTTTAACTGCCCCTTTGGATTCTTTCAATTTTGGGTACTACTCTTTGGATTACAGGATGCCCCTAAAGTCTTCATCCAACTGATTAATGAGATGCTGCATGAACTCCTGTATAAAGAAGTCCTAGTATCTAAACAATATTTTAATTTATACCAAAACCATGGCTGAACACTTGAAGCTCATCAGAGCCATACTTAAAAAATTTCAAGCCGCTCAACTGTATGCTAAACTGTCCAAGTGTGAATACCATCAGAGTAAAATTGACTATTTAGGGTATTCCTGTTGTAACCCTGTCAGAGGTCTGTCAGAGGAGGAGACAGAGATGGGGCCAACAGAGAAAGATGGTGCACCCTCCCTGGCCCCAGAGGAGCATCTGAAGGAGCAGGATGAGACAGCCCCAGGTCCCTCAGGTCTGGGAAGGGTCATCATAGAGAAGAGAGGGTGCAGGATGACCTAGCAAGGAGGAAGGGTTTGGAAAGGACAGGCAATGGAGCAGAAGACCTACAGAGCTCCAAAGAAGAGCAATTGCTTCCCCTGGCTCATTCCTGAGCATGGAGAATGGAGAGGAAGCGTGATCAGTGCAGAGAGATCCAGTGACTCAGGAGGAGGGTCCCCCTCCCCTTTGTCACCAGGCTCACCTGGGGAATAGGATTTAAGGAGATGCTGTGGGAAGGGTCATTTGTCAGGAACAAGTGTTGTATTCTTCCAGCCACACTTGCTATTACCAACATCACCTCGCCCTGCCTCTCCTTGCTTCAACTTGCCTTACCTTGCTTAGTCTGGCTGAGTGTGAGTGTGCAGCAACACAGCTTTGCTGAGCTTTTGCTGAAGCCTGAGCAAACTTTCTGAGTGAAAAGGACCCCCCATGATCAGGTTTTCTGTACTGCTTCTGTTCCCAGGACTGTGCTGTTCCTATGGACATATGGCAGCCAAGAACTATTGGAAGTGTATATGTGTGTTTAGAACTCTGCTCTTCAATTTGCAGTGAACTGTGGAGATTTTGGGGAAAGACTGGAGCAATAAAAGAGAATTAAGCCTTCGTTTTGGCTGTGTCACTTCTGTGCCCAGCCCAGGTCATCACAACTCCTTAGGTATTCAGGGATCAGTTTTGAGGCATTCTCACATTGTTGCTCCCACTTTCCTCTTTGCCTCATCACTCACTAGTGCAGGCAGCCTCCTTTGGGTTCTCCCTTGGTCACTTTTTGCCAAATTTTTAACAGCCTCCTTCTCAATTTTCATAGGAATTTCATTTCAAAAGCCACTCCAAACTCAGCACTATGGATCATTCCATGCCCAATGCCATGATAATGCTTAGGGTCTCTGTATGGGTCCTCATCATCACTCCTAATGGTTCAAGTAATGAATGTTGGGCCCCTCTTGCTATTGACCCATCCAATTGGCAGAAAGCCACTGGCATTAAGCCAGAGCTGACCAGACATCTGATGTACCTGATTCTGGGAGGGTAACCAGGCTTCCCTTATGCTCCAAAGAAGGCACTATATGTTTTATGGGAGTAATCATTGGAATCACAGGGTGATGTATCAAGGTGTCATCGTCCATATCAGTGTTGCTTCCCATCTGGTCCTGAACCAAAGTAGTTAGAATTCTTGCGTCATTGTTGGATGATGAGGTAAACTTGATGACCTCCATGCCTTCCAGGGCTATTTCCCTAGTTTCTTAGTGTGTCCTGGGATGGCCTTTTGGATTGGATGTGTGGCTCAGGTGTTGACAGCTTGGTGCCCTTCCTTTCTACATTTGGAACAGCCAAGACAGAATCTGTTCATGTTACATTTGTTTCAAGGCCTCCTTTTCAGTTGGGAGGGTTCATCGCCACCCAAAGCTGGGGAAATTCTAGGATCAGGCCAGGTCGATCTCAACTTCTTCAGCCAGGACATACCATCCATGCTGGGTGCGCATGATCCCTGGAGATGCAGGTGTTGTAGACATCATTCAGTCCATCCTGGAAGCATTCTATTAGCATGTCATGTGGGCAGTTGCATGTCAGATTTCAGAACACTTGGGTGTAGGCAGCTAGAGGTCACTGGCCCTGGCTTATGTTGTTGATTCTTGTCCTAGCTTTGCAGTCAACAAGGGGGCTCCAAACAGCTTCCAGAGTGCTGTCCAGAAGCAGTCAAAGTCATACAATTCCAGGGTGTCATCATGAAGGGTGACCATCCACTCCACCATGGTTCTCTCCAGTCCCCTGGTCATGCATTGCACTCTGGCCCCTTAAGTTGGCAGGTCTTGACCATTCCTTGGATCTCCACAAAACCTCACTTCTAGGTCTGACAGTCTACTGTTTGTCCTCCTGGGTGGTGCAGCCCAAGCTGCTGATGGTGGTTGGACTGCTTGCTGTGGTGCTGGAGTCAGTGCCAGTGCCAAGGGAGTGTGTTCTGAAGCAGTTGCAGTGGCATGCACAGCCATGCCATCTCCTGTTAGATCTTGCACTGGTGGGTGCCTGGCAGTGCCATCTGGACTATGGCCTCAGTTTCTCTATGGTGTTCAAAATGCCAGTCAGGAATTCAATGGCTTGCTGCACCAGCATGCAGTCGCTGTCCATCTCTCCTGGGGCTGCTTCTTCCTTGATCTCTGTGCACAGTTCTCTATGATGATTCCCTCATCTTCCCCACATGAATGTCACTCCAGAGGTTTATCTTCCCATTCGTCCTTCTTTCCAACCCCCAATGACTATGTAGATCTCGGCTGGTCTTTGCAGGTTTCTGCCCAAAGATGGTATTCAGATGGTATTCGCACCAGTTCTGGCGTACCAGTAGGGGAAAATGTAAGTGGTTTGTAGAACTGGCAAATACCACCTCTGGCTGGCCCTGCCCAGTCACTGCTCACCCCCGCCTGCCTGGTCACCTAAACTCTGCCCCGCCCACTCTGCCCTGCCACTTCTTATCTTGTCTCCCCGGCATAAGCAGCACCGTGTGGCTCCTTGCTTGCGCTGACCACAGAGTCTCTGTGGCTTGCCTGCTTGTGCCTGCTTGCCAATGCCTATGACCCAACTGATCTACCTGCCTGGGTAAGTAATCCTGCGAGTCTCAGCCTAGCTAGCTGCCCCTCCACCATTCCTGCCTGTCAGCTTTGGAATCCTTATTAAAAGCTGCCACACAGCTGCAGAGGATGGAAGGGGGCTGCTGTTGTTTGAGTAGCTTTAAGTAGACAAAATAGATATATAAAACCTTCCAGGTCATTCTCTATGGCGCAGCAAGAATTGTAGCTGAAGGGTGATTTGTTCATGTGATTTATGATATAAAAGAAAAGGGGTGGGTGTAGGTTGAATCTTGTGGGAAGTCTGGGAGGAAACTTTAGTTTTGGAATTCCACAGACATGCCATGTTTCTGTTTTAATAAAGTACTTTGAGATTATGGTTGTCTCAGAGTTACTGATTGGAACAGATAATTTCTGGAACCCTGACATTATTCCAAAACTCAACTAAAAGGGCTGCTGAAACTCCCAGGGATTTTTTTCCAGTGATGGAGAAAGCCAAGAATCAGCCAACACAGAAGGTGAGACAGAAGGAGCTTGGGGAGGGCCCTCCAGAGCATTAGCTGAATCCCTCAGCCCCCTCCTTAGAGGAGGTGATGAAAGCATTTAGAGATGCAGAGGAAAGGCATGATTTAGGATCCAGGCTAAGATGTTCCAACTCATGGGGGAGTTGTCAAGTGACATTAAACAGACTGCCTGGGGAAAAATCCTTTTTGAGCCCTCTGCATACAGCAAAGGAGGCAGACTGGAGGGATAAGGCCCAAATTGGATCAGAATCCTCTCAAGATGACAACCTACAGATTTATTCTAGAAACCAATTGTTAGCAGAATTACCACAACAATTCCAGCAATTAAAAAGTGGGAAGTTTTGTCTCAAAGCCACAACCTATCTGGCCAAGTTGGAGCCTGGCACAGCCCGTCTTCTCTTTCCCAAGTGTTATGAGGGAAGAGGAAATTACCCAGATGCCAGTTGGAGAGGCCCAGGGTGAAAGCCCACAGCAACAAGAGGTGCTGACTACAAGAGGTATGTTGCAAGCTCCAAGTCCTCCTCCCCAACACCCAGAAAGAAGTTTACCCCCTGCAGAGATTATCTCTCCAGGGTGGGGGTGGATTCAATGCCAATGGATGCCAGTGCCAACAAAGCCCTGGTCCAAAAGGGAGTTAGCAATCCCTGCCCCACAAGGGGATCTGCACAGACAACAGACAGCAGTCACTCCCCCTTCACCCAGGCAAAGAATGAGGCAATACCCACCCTCCTCATGGCAACCACCAATTCAACCCCTACTTGGAGCAACCCTGCAGAAGCCCCTCTTCCAGAGCAACATACCCTCAGAAGACCTTCCCAATCTAGATATGCACCTTGTCAGGCTCCTTTCATTCTAGCTCAACCTGCAGGTGCCAGGCCAGTACCACCTGCTGTTAGGCATCCAGAAATTATCCATGGTAATCAATCACTCCAAGACAAGCATAATCTCTAATTGATTTATTAGGAACAGCTCTAGTACGTTCAGCTGAATTTCAAAGCTGACAGGCGTCCCCCCTTGAAAACTCCTCCTCCTAAATGAAAAAAACAAAAACAAAACAGATACAGGGGTTAATAAGTGGGTCCTCCACTTAGAAACAAACAACCTACTCTCTAATAAACAATTTGGTTTTAGGAAAAAAACTATCATGTAATCTGCAACTCTTACACTGCAAAAAACATATGGACTACACAACTCGATCAGGGCAAAGCAATAGACTCAATCTGCATAGACTTCTGTAAAGCCTTTGGTTCAGTGGTACACGACAAACTACTCCTAAAACTAAAATCTTATGGTATCTCTGGACACCTGCATAACTGGATAGAAGCATTCCTGTCAAACAGACAACAAATGATCAAAATTGGAAGTGTCCTATCAAATTCTGTACCTGTCAACAGTGGTGTCCCACAAGGCAGTGTTCTAGGACCAACTCTCTTCATACTCTACATAAATGACTTCTGTGATCATATTAAGAGCAACTGCATTCTCTTCACTGATGATGTAAAGCTATTCAATACCACAGACAATACTGCTACCCTTCAAAAAGACCTTGACTACGTATCAAAATGGTCAAACAAATGGCAACTTCAAATCTCAACAAATAAATGCTCTGTCCTACATATTGGCAAAAAAAAAAAATCAGAAAATAAAATACAGGCTAAATAGTCAAGATCTTGTTGATGATCCAAACCCTGTCAAGGATCTTGGAATACTCCTCTCTAATGATCTAAGTGCTAGAGTCCACTGTAACTACATAGCCAAAAAGGTGTTAAGAGTTGTTAACCTAACCCTATGTAGCTTTTTCTCTGGTAATATCACACTACTAACTACAGCATTCAAAACATTTGCTAGAATACAGCTCATCAGTCTGGAACTCAAATTACGTATCTGATATTAGCACAGTTGAGAAAGTCCAGAAATATTTCACAAGAAGAGTTCTCCACTCCTCTACTCATTGTAGAATACCTTATGCCACCAGACTTGAAATTCTAGACCTAGAAAACCTTGAATTACGCTGTCTTCTGTCCGATCTAAGTATGGTATATAAAATCATACATTGCAATGACTTACCTGTCAATGAATACTTCAGCTTCAACCATAACAACCCAAGAGCACTCAAGGTAAACTGCACCAAACTTGATTGCAGAAAATACAGCTTCAGCAACAGAGTGGTCAATGTCTGGAATACTCTACCTGACTCTTCCCCAAACCCCAAAAACTTTAACCTTAGACTGTCTACTATTGACCTCACCCCTTTCCTAAGAGGTCTGTAGGGGGCGTGCATAAGTGCACAAATGTGCCTACCGTACCTGTCCTATTGTTTCTTTTATTTTTCTTATATGTACCCATTTCATATATTCATAACTATGTATATACTTATGCCTATTATCTTGTAAGCGATTGACAAATCAAATCAATCAATAAATAAAAAATAAATTAAACCATCAATAATCATTAAAGAGGAAGAAAAGGGACAGGAGGAAGTAGGAGAACAGGCACAGGAGGAGGTAGAACAGGAGCAGGTGGAACAGGTGAATCCACCAGTAAGCCCTGTATTACCAAGACGTTCAACCCGTGTAACACGACCACCTGATAGATATCAGGCTAGTATTGTATGCCAAGTGAATATAGTTCCACATAACTATAATGAACTAAAATTATATCCTGCTAAGGATCAGGCTGCTTGGAAGGAAGCAATGGATAAGGAACTGAAATCTTTAAATAAGTTGGAGATATACGAAAATGTTAAGTTACCACCTGGTAAACATGCCATAGGATGTAAATGGATTTATAAGCTAAAGACAAGTGTAAATGGGACTGTTACCTATAAAGCCAGGTTAGTAGTACAAAGGTTCAATCAGACAGCAAACGACTATGATAAGGTGTTTGCACTTAGTCTGAAAGCTACTACATTACGAGCAGCGTTAGTGTGGGCAGCTAAGGAGAAATACATTGTAAATCATTTAGATGTAGAGACGACATATCTGCATGCACTGTTGCAACATACTATATATTTAAAGAAACCTTTAGGTATCAAAAATGATAATACAACTGATTGCTGGAGATTGAAAAGGAGTCTTTATGGCTTAAAGCAATCAGGATATGAGCGGAACCGGTGTATAGTTAAGGAATTAACTATGATAGGTTTTGTAGCTGGCATGGTTGATCCATTTTGTTCAAAAAGGAAAGTGATGGTATAATTTCATTGTTGCTATTGTTCACTGATGGCATAGCATTAATCACCAAAACTGAACAAGAAGCTACTAAAATAATGTCACTGTTAGAGAAGAAATTTAAGATAAAACAGTTAGGAGAAATTAAACAATATCTTGGTTTAAAGATAGAACTAGGGGAGGATACAAAACCTCACAGGCAGATAAAATTTACTACTACTATTACTACTAAAATTAACTATTTCATTACTAAAAATTTTTAAAATAAACTTTGTAAACCGGCTAAAACACCGTTGAGCCAGGAGTATAGCCATAGTGATGTTCAAAGTCCTGTTTTTGATAAGAACATTTATCAGTCCTTGATTGGTAGTTTATCTTATCTCAGTAATTGGTCAAGGCCAGATATAACATACAGTGTTAACCAACTATCGAGGTTTAATGCTGAGACAACTGACAGGCACTGGCAAGCTGCTAAGCGTGTGTTAAGATATCTGAAACAAACAATGCATTATGCATTATATTTGGAGCCTAAAGATGAACTAAGACTAACTGCATATGCCGATGCAAGTTTTGCTACAGACGTAAATACATGTAAATCTAAATCAGGTACTGTAGTATTATTAGGAAAGGGGTTGATTGGATGGAGGTCTATTCAACAGAAACATTTAAGTTTATCAACAATGGAGGCTGAATTTTCATGTTTGTCTTTATTATGTACAGATTTAGTTTGTTATAAGCAACTATTGATTGATATGGGAATTGATGTAACAGATTCTATTGTTGTTTATGAAGACAACCAATCAGCAATAGAGATGGCTTCAAATCTTGCTGTAAAGACAAGAACAAAACACACAAATTTAAATGTAAGACAATGTGTGCAAAGTAAGATGATTAAGCTGGAATACTGTATGTCAGAAAATAACATCGCAGATCATTTTACAAAAACCCAAGTCTCTGTAAAGCATAAGTCTTGCTGTGAGGATTATGGACTTAGAATGAAAGGTTGTATATATTGTCCTACCCAAAGGGGAGAATGTTAGGAATGTAAGTCACCTAAAAGTTGGGTTGGAAATATATAAACCAGGATAGACATTTTAATACTGTCTCTTTAAGGGAATGCTAAAATTGTAATTGGGTGTGGTTCCTCAAACGGCCATAAGATGGAGCCAGAAACCTGGTTTCCCAGAGTGTTGCTAGTTGGATGATGTTCTGCTGTTCGCTGTTTTTGGTTCCTGCATTTCCCTATTGATTGTTGCTGATCGTCGTTATTTTTGGATTGATGTAAGTCTATTACTGAACTGTTTTTGATACTGGACTTCATTATTGGATTATCCCTGGACTGAAAACTGAATGCTATAACCATGTATAACTTGGACTGTTTGTTGGATTTTGCTTAACCATTTACTGGAAGTAAAACCTACATTTTACTATACAATGTAGCTGCGTGCTGTGTGTGTGTTATTCAACATAACTCTCACTATGCTTTCCTGAGAGCACTCATTCTCCTAACGGGGAATACCTCAACAGTGGGAAGGGAAGGCAGCAACAATGGAGGACTGCGGGTGAGGGAAGATGGGGGGGTGAGGCAGGGAGTGTCAGCAAGGGCAGTGGGTGTCCCGGGAGCAATCGACCAGGACTGGCAGCATTAGGTAAGCGACCGGGTTTGAGGTCGTACTTACCGATCCGTGTCTTCGGAGGCCGGTGGAATAGGCAGTCAGGACGGGCGAGGACGGCTAGCAATGGCGGCCAAGGCTTGCATCTTCTTTAAGGCAGGAAAGACGGGCAAGGCAGGCCTGGGAGGCAGGCCGGCCAGATGAGAACAGTTAGTGGCAGTGGCGACTGCTGCTGCTGCTGCTGGTGTGAGCGATGGCACCGAGCAGGAAAATTTTTGTAGTTAGTGCACATGCACTATAAGTAGGGGCAGGGCGACGCAGGTGGGGGAGAATGAGGAAGGGATTTTCACGCATGTGCAGTACAAAAAAAACATTTTTTAAAGAAACTGGGTTTTTTACTTTGGAGTGGCGGAAAGGGGCAGGGGTGGGGCATGAAGGGAGGGGCGGGTGGGGGAGAATAAGGAAGGGATTTTCGTGCATGCGCAGTAATAAAAATTGGTTTTTGGCCCATAGGAATGGCAGAGAGGGGCAGGGCCAAGCAGGGGTCAGTTTTACCGGTTCTTAGAACTACCGGTGATGTCAACAACCGGTTCTATAGAACTGGTGCAAACTGGTAGAAACCCACCCTTGGTCAATAGGGCAGTCTTCAATTCTGTGGTCAGCTTATCTTCCAGACATTTGGGGTTGCAGTTGGCTTGGGCTCAAGTGGTTACTTGGCCTGCTGATTGAGCTCCTGAAATTAAGGCTTGTACTATTTCCTCTCGGTGGCTGTCAAACTGGGGCTTTCTGGACAGAGCGTCCACCAATACATTTTTCCCGCCAGGGATATACTTAATGTTGAAGTTGAACTGCTTGAAGTATTGGGCCCAGTGGACTTGTTTGGGTGATAATCTCCTAGGGGTCTTTAGAGCCTCAAGGTTTTTGTGATCAGTCTATACCTCAAAGGGCTCTAGCACCCCTTCTAGGAAATGCCTCCAAGTCAATAAAGCCCATCGTACAGTGAATGCTTCTTTGTCCCAGACCGCCCATCTTCTCTCTGTGTCCATCAGCTTTTTGGACACATAAGCTCATGGCATCAATCGGTTTTGAGAGTCTTTTTGCAGCAGAATGGCTGCCACCGCTACATCATTTATACAGATACAGCCAGCTTACTCCATCGCTGGCCATGGGAGGAGAAATTTTGACCCCCACGGAGAGAGCGTGCAATCTGGGTATCATCCTGGATGTACGGCTGTCGTTAGAAGACCATATAGCAGCCGTCGCCAGGGGGGCTTTTTGTCAGGTCTGTCAGATCTACCCGTTGCGGCCCTTTCTGGATCGGGGTGCATTGCGCACAGTCACTTCTGCACTTGTCATCTCCCGTCTAGACTATTGCAATGCTCTCTACATGGGGCTCCCCTTGAAGAGCATCCGGAGGCTTCAGCTGGTGCAGAATGCGGTCGTGCGGGTGATCTTGGGGGCTTCTCGGAGCTCCCATGTTACACCGCTTCTGCACGAGCTGCATTGGCTTCTGGTGGCCTTCCAGGTGTGATTCAAAGTGTTGGTGATCACTTTTAAAGCGCTCCATGGCTTGGGACCTGGGTACTTATGGGACTGCCTACTGCCAAGATCGGCCTCCCACCGGCCAGTGCCCTCCCACAGGATGGGCCTCCTCGGGGTGTCGCTGGCTGGGTGATGCCGGCTAGTGGCTCTCAGGATGCGGGCCTTCTCTGCGGGGGCATCCTCCCTCTGGAATGAGCTTTCTATGGAGATACAAGCCATCACTGACCTATGGGCTTTCCGGCGCACACTGAAGACCCGCCTTTTTCAGCAGGCCAGTCTGGTCTAGTCCCATTAGTAGGTTCAATTTTAAAATCTTCATTTTTACTGAGGTTTTATTGGTTTTTACCTTTAATTCAGCCATTCATTTAATTCATTTTAAAAATTTTATTGTATTTTTATTATGGCTGTTTACCACCCCAAGTCCCTATTTGGGAGAGGGGGCAGTATAAAAGTTTTAATAATAATAATAATAATCATCATCATCATCATCATCATCACTTGCATCAGTTTGGACAATAAAAGGCTTGGTCGCGTCTGGGTATTGGAGGATGGGCTCAGCTGCGAAGAGGCGTTTTAAGGTCTCGAAAGCTTTCTGACAGTCCATAGTCCAAGCCAGGGGTTGATTTGGCTTCGGTTTGGTGGGTGATGGGCCCGTTTTTAATAGCTCCATTAATGGGAGGGCAACTTCAGCAAAGGACAGAATGAATTGTCTATAGAAGTTGGCAAACTTCAAGAAACTTTCGGGTTCTGGGGGATTGCCAGTCCCGCACTGCTTTCACCTTTCCAGAGTTCATTTCAATCCCCAGGTTGGATATTCGGTAGGCTAAATATATCCAGCGACTCTTTGTGAAGTTCGTATTTTGAGAGTTTCACATATAATTTGGCAGCTAGAAGTTTTTCTATGACTTGTTGGATCAATTGAATATGTTCTTCCATGGTTTCACTGAAGAAAAGGATGTCACCAGGTATATGAGGACCCCTGATAAAGGTGCGGGTGTAGCACCTCATTGATGAGTTGCATAAACACTGAGGGAGCCCCCTGAAGTCCGAAAGGCATGATTTTGAATTGGAAGCTACCCAAAGGGCAGTTAAAAGCTGTTTTCCACTTGTCTCACTCTTTGATGAGGACCTGGTAGTAAGCTTCCCTGAGATCTAGCTTGGTGAATACCTTGCCTTTCGATAGGTGGTTCAATAAGTCCTTCATGTGGGGGAGAGGATACATGTTTTTGATGCACACAGCGTTTATGTCCCTAAAGTCCACACATAATATCACCCCGCCATCTTTCTTCTCTTTGAACAACACAGGGGCAGCTAATCTTGATTTGGCAGGTTCAATAAAATCTCAATCCAAATTGTAGTCAATGTATTTTCTTAATTCAGTCATTTCAGCAGGTATCATGGAATACATCTTTGGTTTTGGTAGTTTCATCCCAGGTTCTAATTCTATGGCACAATCAGTGGCTCGATCGGGAGGTAAAACATTACATTGTTCTTCACTGAATGCTTCAGCCAAGTCTTTGTATTGGTCGGGTACCTGGGGGTTATCTGGTAGAAGGTGGGATGCTGTGGATGCCAGCTCAGGGGTTGGGTTCGAGTCAACTAGTGGTTTTGTTGTGGGAGGAAGAGGGGGCAATGGGGCCGGTCCAATGAGGATTTTCCTGAATCCATCCTCTCATTTGATTGTAGGGGCCCATTTGTCTAGCCAAGCAAGACCCAATATGATTGATTCTGACATCCTGGGGGTCACTATGAAGCGTATGAGTTCGTGATGAGGGTCTAATTCCATCTTGATCAATTCTGTCATTTGGGTGGCTGGGGTGCCCCCAATTAATGTCCCATCCACTTGCTCAAATCTGATTGGATGTCTTAGTGGGTTAGTCTTTATGCCCAATTGTTCAACAATAGGGAGTCCGATAAGGCATCTAGTGCACCCCATATGAATGACAGCTTCTATCTCCCCAGCCTCCCCCATGTTCGGTACCACTAACTTGACCTTGACTGTAAAAGGTATGATGGGATCATTCACCATTGGGCCATCTTTGCTGGTTGAGTTCTCGGGGACGTGGTGTCGGTCTGGTGGTCCATTGCTCCTATCTGCATAGAGGGGACTTTCCCAGGTGTGTCTAGCAAACCAGCTAATGTCCAGAGGTCTTCCTTGACTTTTCCAACCTCTACCAGCCATACTAGACTTCAACTGCAGTGCTTGTGGTACAGGAGCAGGAGCCAGACAGTCAGCTGCTCAATAGCCGTCATGGCCACATTGGTAACATTTCAGCATCCTATTGGGTCAGGTACAAGCAGCTTCAGCTGGTCTGGTCAGCGATCTCTTAGCTACTATTTTCTTAGGTGGGGCCACCGGAAGGGATTTTCTGTGTGGGTTGATGCTGCGATCTAAGCTGAGGGAGGCGGCACACCATGATTGTAAGGTTTCTGGGATTCCCCTAATTTCACAGGCCTTCTTTATTTCTGGATCAATGCATTTTAAAGTAGTTTAAAAGTCATTCTTTCAGGCCAATCCATGAGGTGGCTTGCGACCCTTCTAAAGTTCCAAATAAAGTCTGATAAAGGTCGCTTGCTTTGTTTCATTGCCATTAACTTCTCTTCATTCTCTGCCACCCTGTCTGGACTTTCAAATCTGACTCTTAATAATTGAATAAATCCATTGACATCGTGTAATTCAGGGGATTGTTCGTTGTGTAGTTGGGCCACCCAGTCAGAAGCATCCCCTTTATTTATCCCATCTGTTATGGCCATAACCAAATCACGCTCTGTGGCATATTGATCCCCAAATTGTTCTATATGGAATCAGATGCGACTGAGGAAGTAATTGAAATGTTCATGGAGGCCATCGAATATGGCCTTAAATGATATTTGGTCTGGCCTGGGACATGGTTGGGGAGGTGGTACAGGCCAGGCACCTGCAGTTGAACTGGAATGAAAGGACCTAGGCGGGCAGTGTAACTAGTCTGGGCAGGGCCCCTGAAACCTGGCTGGGTGGTTCCTCTCTGGAATAGGGGTTCCTGTGGACTTGCTCCAGGTTGGGGGTTGCAATTGTGGTTGCCATGAGGAAGATGGGTGTGGCCTGGTTCCCTGCCCTGGTGGAGAGGAAGTGACTGCTGTCTGTTGTCTGAGCAACACCCCTTCAGACCAGGACTTTGTTGGTGCTGGCTGCCATTGGGACTGAATCCACCCCTGCCCTGGATAAAATCCCTACCCTGGAGGAATATTTTCTGCATTTCCTTCTGGGAAATGAAGGGATTGCTTCAGAGGCTGCAACATACCTCTATCAGTCAATATCTCTTATTGGGCCTCTCCAACTGGCATCTGTGCAATCTCCTCGTCCCTCACTATACTTGGATAAGTGAACATGGGTTGTCTCAGGCTCCTACTCATCCAAATAGGCTGTGAGACCAAACCTGTCACCTTTAAATTCTGGAACTGTTGTGGTAAATCCGCCATCAATGGACCCCCAGAATAAACCTTGGGGATGTCATCGTGAGAGAATTCTGACTCAAATTGTACGTCTTCCCTCCAATCCGGTTCAATAGCCATATGCATGGGGCTGGAGAAAGACTTTTCTTCAAACAGTTCGGTTAAATCTGGATTGTAACATTTCTTCGAGCTGAAAATCTTCAGTCTGGCTCCCAGATCTCTTTACTGCCATTCTGAAAGCATCCATCATCTCCTCCAAACAGAGGCTGACAGATCCAGATAGTGCTCCGGAGGGGGGCCCCCCATAAGCCCCATCCTGCTCATCTTCAGTGTCAGCTAATTGTTGATTTTTCTCCATCTCTGGGAAAAAATCTCCGGGGTATCAGTTCAAACCTCTTTAGAAAAGAAAAATTGAGTTTTGGAAATAAATGTTAGGCATCCAGAAATTATCCATGGTAATCAATCACTCTGAGACAAGCATAATCTCCAGTTGATTTATTAGGAACAGCTTTGGTACGTCTATGGAAATTTCCAAAACTGAAACTCATTCCCAGCTTTACTACACTTCATTAATCACAAGAACCAATTAACTGCAGCTGGAATTTTTTAATGCAACATACTAAATAACTTTTAATTATTCAACTCCCTCACTTCCCTTCATCTCTTCACATAACATTCTTGTGGCAGCTGAATCTAAGAGCTGACACCTGCCCACCCATGACCCAGACCAGACCACATACAGTTAAAGGCCATTTTTGACAGGCGTTGTGAACATTTTTCTTATTTCCTCACTTGAATCTGGTCCCACATAAATCAATTTGAAGATCAATGCGCGACACAATGCGATTTGGTTACTGCAATAACAGATGGGATGAATGAAGGGGATGCTTCTGATTGGGTGGCCCAGCTACATAACGAACAAGCCCCAGAATTACAAAATGTCAATGGATTTATTCGATTATTGAGACTCAGATTTGAAAATCCAGACAGGGTGGCAGAAAATGAATGGAAATGAAACAGGGCAAGCGACCCTTATCAGACTTTATTTGGGACTTTAGAAGAGTCGCGAGCCATCTCATAGATTGGCCAGAAAGAATGACCCTACACTATTTTAAGAATGCCATTGACTCAGAAGTAAAGAAGGCCTGTAACATTAGGGGAATACCAGAAACTCTACAAGAGTAGTATGCCACCGCCCTCAAATTACACCGCGACATCAACCCACATAAAAAAAACCTTCCTGAAGTCCTCTTGAAGAGAACTGTGACCCGATGACCGCTGACCAAACCTGTGGAAGCTACCCGCATCCGACCCAACAGGATGATAAGATGTTACCATTGTGGCCAGGATGGCCATAGAGCAGCTGACTGTCCGGCTCCCGCACCTGTTCCACAAGCATCACAATCAAAGTCTAGCACGGCTGTCAGAGATCAAAAAAATCAAGGAAAACCTCCTGACACTAGCTGGTTTGCTAAACATATCCTGGAAGGTCCTATCTACACAGGAGGGAGCAACAAACTTGCAGACCAACACCACCTCTCCAAAAACATGACTGACAAAGATGACCCAATGGTGAGTGCTCCCATCATACCTTTTACTGTCAAAATCAAGCTAGTAGTACCTAACACAGGGGAGGCAGGGGAGTTAGAAGTGGTCATTGATACTGGATGTTCTAGGTGCCTTTTTGGGCTTCCTATCATTGAGCAATTGGGCATAAAGACTAACCCACTAAGACACCCAAACAGATTTGAGCAAGTGGATGGGACATTAACTGGGGGGACTCCAGCAACCCAAATGACAGAGTTGATCAAATTGGAAATGGGTCCTCACCACGAACTCATATGCTTTATAGTGGCTCCAAGAATGTCAGAAATGGTCATATTGGGACTTGCTTGGCTAGATAAATTGGCCCCTACCATCAAGTGGGAGGATGGATTCAGGAAAATCATTATTGGGGTGGGCCCACTGCCTCCCCTTCCACTAAGAAAACACCACCCAACTTGAATCCAAAACCTGAAACAGCAGCCACAGCCTCAAACCTTCTCCCAGGTATTCCCCAAATAACCAAACAATATAAATGTAAGGCATCCAGAAAGTATCCATGATATCAATCACTCCAAGACATATTCTCTCCAATTGATTTATTTAGGAACAGATCTGGTACGTTTAAGACAATTTCCCAAAGTGGAAGTATTTTTGGGCATTACACAGAATCCACATTCTCTCCTCCCACTTCTACACTTCATAAATCATGAGAACCAATTAACTACAACTGGAATTTCTTAGTACGACATACAGAATAATCTTGAACTTTTCAACTCCTCCACCCCCTTCCATTATGTGGCAGCTGAATTTCAAAACTGACAATTCCTCCTCCTAAAAGAAAAAAACAAAAACAAAACAGATTCATTGGCCTTAACCTCCTCTCCCCCCTCCATGAGGACCCTTCAGTTTGTGGGGAAAATCTTTATGGAATTGGTTAACCAATTGATAAGCATGAATATCCCAACTCTTTACCCAACTAGCATCTGAGAGGGGGTATCCTTCCCATAATACCAAATATTGCAATCGGCCATGGTATAATCTATAATCAAGAATTTTTTGAATTTCATAATGTGTTTCCCCTGTATCATTAACGGTTTAGGGGGAGCGATTGGTGGCGATCTTATCATTGATGTAGTAGCTGGTTTTACTAAACTACAATGGAACATTCACTGGATGAATATTCCCCAATAGTTGAGGAAGACTTAATTGGACAGTGACCAGATTGATTATCTTTGAAATTGGGAACGGACCCAAGAATTGTGGACCCAGCTTCTTAAAAGGCAGTATCAACCTAAGATACTTGGTTGACAAATATACTTTGTCTCCTACTTTAAAAGGCGGTTGAAGGGATCTATGCTTATCCGCCTGTTTTTTATAATTTTTTGCAGCTTCGGTCACCCTTTCTGTAATGAGTTAATCCATTCTGTTAGAGACAGAATGTGGGAGGTTGTCTAGGTAACTCTGGCATAGGGACGAAGTTCATTCCAGTGTTGATTTGGAATGGAGTCAATCCCGTGCTGCTATGTACTGCATTATTGTAAGCAACCTCTGCAAAAGGTAATAACTCAGCCCAGTTTTCTTGTTGATAATTTACGTAGCATCTAATATATTGTTCAATCAGGGCATTAGTCCTCTCCGCTGTTCCGTTACAGGCCGGATGGAAAGCTGAGGATAATCCTTGGGAGGACCCAATGGACTTCAAAAATTCCCTCCAAAATTTTGCAGTAAATTGTACCCCTCTGCCTGATATTATTCTACGAGGTACTCCATGTAGTCTATAGATATGTTTCACAAACAACTTTGCAAGTTTTTTCACAGATGGAAATCCTTTACAGGCTATAAAATGGGCCTGTTTAGAGAATAAGTCAATTATAGTCCAAATGATCGTATTCCCTTCACTCTTAGGTAATTCAACAATAAAGTCCATTGCGATCTCTTTGCAAGGTTGGGTTGGTTCAGCAACTTGTTGCAGGAAGCCAGGGGTTTTTCCAGTTCTGGGTTTCATTGTGGCACAAATTGAGCAACTTTTTACATAGTCATCAACATCAGGTTTCATTTTTGGCCATCAGAACTGTCTTCTCAATAAATGTAAGATTTTTAGGAATCCGAAGTGGCCTCCCAGCCATGGGTCATGGCTACGCTTTAATACCAGAAGTCTTAGGGTTGTGGGTACATAAAGCTTAGTCCCTTTCCAAGCTAGTCCATCATTCATTGTCAACTCCGTTTGATGGTCCAGGAACCAAGGATTGGTCAATAGGGCCGTTTTCAATTCTGCAGTCAGCTCATCTTCCAAGCATTAGGAGTTGGCTTGGGCTCAAGTGGTCACTTGGCCTGCTGATTGAGCTTCTAAAATTAAAGCTTGTACTATTTCCTCTCAGTGGCTGTCAAACTGAGGTTTTCTGGACAGAGCATCTGCCAGTAAATTTTTCCCTCCCGGGATATACTTAATGTTGAAGGTGAATCGCTTGAAATATTGGGCCCAGTGGACTTGTTTGGGTGATAATTTCCTAGGGGTCTTTAGAGCCTCGAGGTTCTTATGATCAGTCCATGCCTCAAAGGCCTCTGGCGCTCCTTCTAGAAAATGCATCCAAGTCAATAAAGCCCATCATACGACGAATGCTTCTTTCTCCCAGACCATCCACCTTCGCTTTGTGTCTGTCAGCTTTTTGGACACATAAGCGCAAGGCATTGAGAGTCTTTTTGCAGCAAAATGGCTACCACCGCTACATCACTTGCATCCGTTTGGACAATAAAAGCCTTGGTCGCATCTGGGTGTTGGAGGATGGGCTCAGCTGCGAAGAGGAGTTTTAAGGTCTCGAAAGCTTTCTTACAGTCCATAGTCCAAACCAGGGGTTGATTTGGCTTCAGTTTGGTGGGTGACGGGCCCGTTTTTAATAGCTCCATTAATGGGAGTGCAACTTTAGCAAACGACAGAATGAATTGTCTATGGAAGTTGGCAAACCCAAGAAAGTTTCAAGTTGCTTTCAGGTTCTGGGGGGTTGCCAGTCCATCACAGCTTTCACCTTTCCGGGGTCCATTTCAATCCCGAGGTTGGATATTCGGTAGCCTAAATGGTCCACCGATTCTTTATGGAATTCGCATTTTGAGAGTTTCACATATAATTTGGCAGCTAGAACTTTTTCTAGGACTTGTCGGACCAATTAAAAATGTTCTTCCATGGTTTCGCTGAAGATAATGATGTCAACCAGGTATACAAGGACCCCCCCGGTAAAGGTGCGGGTGTAGCACCTCATTGATGAGCTGCATAAACACTGCAGCAGCTCCCTGAAGTCCGAAAGACATGACTTTGAATTGGAAGCTACCCAGAGAGCAGTTAAAAGCTGTTTTCCACTCATCTCCCTCTTTGATGTGGACCCGGTAGTAAGCTTCCCTGAGATCTAGCTTGGTGAATACCTTGCCCTTCGACAGGTGATTCAATAAGTTCTTCATAAGGGGAAGAGGATACATGTTTTTGACCCATATAGCATTCATGCCTCTAAAGTCAACACACAATCTCAACCCGCCATCTTCTCCTTGAACAACATGGGGGCAGCTAATCTTGATTTGGCAGGCTCAATAAACCCTCATTCCAAATTGCTGTTGATGTATTTCCTTAATTCAGTCATTTCGGCAGGTGTCATGGAATACATCTTTGGTTTTGGTAATTTTGCCCCGGGCTCTAATTCTATGGCGCAATCAGTGGCTCGATGGGGGGTAAAACATTACACTCTTCTTCACTGAATGCTTCAGCCAAGGCTTTGTATTGGTCGGGTACCTGGGGGTTATCTGGGAGATGGTGGGATGCTATGGACGCTGGCTCAGGCTCTGGGTTCAAGCTGACTGGTGACTTTGTAGTGGGCGGAAGAGGGGGAAATGGGTCCGGTCCAATGAGGATTTTTCTGAATCCATCCTCCCATTTGATCATCGGGGCCCATTTGTCTAGCCAAGCAAGTCCCAGTATGATTGATTCTGGCATCTTGGGAGCCACTGTGAAGCCTATGAGTTTGCGATGGGGCCTTAATTCCATCTTGATCAATTCTGTCATTTGGGTGGCTGGGGTCTCCCCAGTTAAGGTTCTATCCACTTGCTCAAATCTGATTGGGCATTTTAGCAAGTTAGTTTTTATGCCCAATTATTCAACAATAGGGAGTCCGATAAGACATCTAGAACACCCAGTATCAATGACAGCTTCTAAAACCCCGGCCTCCCCCATGTTTGGTACCACTAACTTGACCTTGACTGTAAAAGGTACGATGGGATCACTCACCATTGGATCATCTTCGCCAGTTGGGTTCTCGGAGACATGGTGTCGGTCTGGTGGTCCGTTGCTCCCATTTGCGCAGAGGGGACTTTCCCACTTGTGTTTGGCGAACCCACCAATGCCCAGAGGTCTTCCTTGATTCTTCCAACCTCTAATAGCTGGATTAGACTTTGACTGCAGTGTCTGTGGTACAGGAGCAGGGGCCAGACAGTCTGCTGGTCTATGGTTGGCAGCATCCTATTTGGGTCAGGTATGAGCAGTTTCGGCTGGTCCGGTCGGCGGTCTCCTAGCCGCAATTCTCTTAGGCGGGGCCACTGGAAGGGGTTTCCTGTATGGGTTGATGTTGCGATCTAAGGTGATCAGTAACAGTCAATACAGGAACCAAAAACAGCGAACATCGACCAACTAGCAACTAGCAACACTCTTCTTCTTCTTCCTCTTCTTCTTCCTGGGAAACCAGGTTTCTGGCTCCATCTTATGGCCGTTTGAGGAACCACATCCAATTACAATTTTAGCATTCCCTTAAAGAGACGGTATTAAAATGTCTATCCTGGTTTACATATTTCCAACCCAATTGTTAGGTGATTTACATTCCTAACAGTTGGGGTTGCATTTGTGATTGTCAGGAGGAAGATGAGTGTGGCCTGGTTCTCTGGTCAGGTGGAGGGGAAGTGTCTGCTATCTGTTGTCTGGGCAACCCCCCTTCAGACCAGGGCTGGCTACCATTGCAAACTGAATCCACCCCTGGCCTGGATAAAATCCTCACCCTGGAGGGATACTCTCTGCAAGGGGAAAAATTCCTTCTGGGAAATGAGGAGATTGCCTTGGAGGCTGCAACATACCTCTGTCAGTTGATGCTTTTTTCTGGCCTCCTCCAACTGGCATCTGTATAGTTTCCTCATTCCTCATGGTACTTGGGTAAGTGAACATGGGTGGTCTCAAGCTTCCACCCATCCAAATAGACTGTGGGACCAAGCCTGTCACATTTAGATTCTGGAACTGTTGATGTAAATCTGCCTTCGATGGACTCTCAGGATAAATCTTGGGGTTGTCTTCTTGGGAGAATTCCGACCCCAATTGTCTCTCTTCCCTTCCAATCTGACAGAATAACAATATGCCTGGGGCTAGAGAAAAATTTCTCTTCACACAGCTGGGTTATATCTGGGTTATAACAACTTCTTGAGTTGAAATGCTTCAGTATAACTCCCAAATCTCTTTCCTCTATTGCCATTCTTAAAGCATCCATCATCTCTTCCAAACAAGGACTGGCAATTCCAGTTAATGCTCCGGAGGGAGGGCCCCCACATGTTCCCTCCTGCACATCTCCAACTTCGGCTGATTGTTGACCTTTTTCTATGTCTGAGAAAAGACCTCCGGGGTATCAGCCAAGCCCCTTCTAAAAATAAAAGTAGACTTTGGGAAATAAATGTAAGGCATCCAGAAAGTATCCATGATATCAATCACTTCAAGACATATTCTCTCCAATTGATTTATTTAGGAACAGATCTGGTACGTTTAAGACAATTTCCCAAAGTGAAAGTATTTTCGTGCATTACACAGAATCCACATTCTCTCCTCCCACTTCTACACTTCATAAATCATGAGAACCAATTAACTACAACTGGAATTTCTTAGTACGACATACAGAATAACCTTGAACTTTTCAGCTCCTCCACCCCCCTTCCATTATGTAGCAGCTGAATTTCAAAGCTGACAACAAAGACTTGGCTGAAATATTCAGTGAAGAGGAATGTAATGTTTTACCTCCACAACGAGCCACTGATTGTGCCATGAATTAAAACCCAGGGCAAAACTACCAAAACCAAAGATATATTCCATGACACTGGAAATAACCGAATTGAGGAAATACATCAATAACAATTTGGACAGATGTTTTATTAGACCTGCCAAATCAAGGTTAGCTGCTCCCATGCTGTTCAAGGAAAAGAAAGATGGTGGTGACTTTAGGGGCGTAAATGCTGTGTGTGTCAAAAACATGTACCCTCTCCCCCTCATGAAAGACTTATTAAACCACCTGTCAAAACGCAAGATCTTCACCAAGCTAGATCTGAGAGAAGCTTACTACAGAGTCCGTATAAAAGAAGGAGACAAATGAAAAACAGCCTTCAACTGCCCTTTGGGTAGTTTCCAATTCTGAGTCATGCCTTTCGGACTCCAAGGGGCCCCCGCAGTATTTATGCAACTCATCAATGATGTACTACATCTGCATTTGTACAAGGGGGTCATAATCTACCTGAATGACATCCTTATATTCAGCGAAACCATCAAAGAATATGTTAAATTGGTCAGACAAGTGCTGAAAAAACTTTTAACTGCCAAGTTATACATAAAACTATCAAAATGTGAATTCCACAAGGAGTCGTTGGATTACCTGGGTTACCGAATATCCAATCAGGGAATTGAAATGGATCCAGAAAAAGTGAAAGCCGTGCTAGATTGGCAACCTCCCAAAACACGCAAGCAACTTCAAAGTTTTTTGGGTTTTGCCAATTTTTATAGACAATTGATTCCTTTTTTTGCCAAGGTCACTCTCCCTTTAACAGATTTGTTAAAACAGGGCTTTCCACCCTCAAACCAAAGCCCAGCCAACCCCTTGCTCGGACAATGGACTGTCAGGAAGCTTTTGAAACTTTAAAATGCCTTTTTGCAGCTGAACCCATTCTTCAACACCCAGACCCAACCAAACCTTTTATAGTCCAAGCTGATGCTAGTGATGTGGCAGTAGCAGCCGTTCTGCTACGAAAGGACTCTCAGAACTGACTGATGCCTTGTGCTTATGTGTCCAAAAAGCTAACAGACACAGAGCGAAGATGGGTGGTCTGGGACAAAGAAGCATTTGCAGTACAATAGGCTTTGTTGACTTGGAGACATTTCCTAGAAGGGGTGAAGGAGCCGTTTGAGGTGTGGACTGATCACAAAAACTTTGAAGCTCTAAAGACACCTCAGAAACTATCACCTAAACAAGTCCGCTGGGCTCAATACTTCAAGCGGTTCAACTTTAACATGAAATATATCCCTGGAGGGAAAAACATATTGGCAGATGCCCTGTCCAGGAAACCCCAGTTTGACAGTCACCAAGAGCAAATAGTACAGGCTTTGATATCAGAAGCTCAACTGGCAGACCAAGTAACCACTCGAGGCCAAGCCAACCACAACCCCAAACACCTAGAAGACAAACTGACCACAGAGTGGAAAACAGCCCTATTGACCGATTCCTGGTTTGTGGAACATCAAACCGAATTAACAATCAATGAAGGACTGGCTTGGAAAAGGACTAAACTTTATGTACCTGCAACCCTAAGATTAATGGTACTAAAGCGTAACCACGACTCGTGGCTGGGGGGACACTTAGGGTTCTTAAAAACCCTACATTTAGTCAGAAGGCAGTTCTCGTGGCCAAAAATAAAACCTGACATTGAGGACTATGTAAAAAGGTGCTCAATTTGTGCCATGATGAAACACAGAACTGGAAAAACCTCTGGTCTCCTCCAACAAGTAGCTGAACCAACACAGCCATGGGAAGAAATTGCAATGGACTTTATCGTAGAATTATCTGAGAGTGGAGGGAATACAATCATTTGGACTGTTATTGACTGGACTGTTATTCTCTAAGCAGGCCCACTTTACAGCCAGTAAAGCACTTCCATCTGCAAAAAAGCTTGCAAAGCTGTTCGTGAAGCATACCTATAGACTACACGGAGTACCTTGTAGAATAATATCAGATAGAGGGGTACAATTTACTGCTAAATTTTGGAAGGAATTTTTAAAGTCTATTTATTGGGTTTTCCCAAGGGTATCCTCAGCTTTCCATCCGGCTTGCAATGGAGCAACAGAAAGAACGAACGCCATGGTGGAACAATACATTAGATGCTATGCAAATTATCAACAGGAAAACTGGGCTGAATTATTACAATTTGCCGAGGTTGCATATAATAATGCAGCACATAGCAACACAGGGTTGACTCCATTCCAAATCAACACTGGCATGGAATTTGTCCCTATGCCAGAATTACCTAGAGAACCTCCTACATCCATGTCTGTAACAGAATGGATGAACTCATTAAAAAAAGGTTGGGAGAATACGAAAAAAGCTTTGACTGAAGCTGCGAAGGATTACAAAAAGCATGCGTACAAACATAGATCCCTCCAACCACCATTTAAAGTAGGAGACAAAGTATATTTGTCAACCAAATATCTTAGATTAAAACTTCCTAGTAAGAAGTTGGGACCTAAATTCTTAGATCCATTCCTGATTTCGAAAATAATCAATCTGGTCATGTCCAACTAACTCTTCCCCGGCTGTTGGGAAAAATTCACCCAGTGTTCCATAGTAGTTTGTTAAAACCAGCTAGTACATCAATGGTAAGACCAATGCCAATCGCTCCCCCAAGCCGTTTAATCGTACAGGATGAGACACATTATGAAATCAAAAATATCCTTGATTCTAGATTACACCAAGGACAGTTGCAATATTTAGTCTTATGGAAAGGTTACCCTATATCAGATGCTACTTGGGTAAAAAGTTGGGATGTATATGCAGATAGATTGATTAACCAATTTCATGAGGAATTTCCCAACAATCTGAAAGGTCCTCTTGGAAGGGGGAGAGGGTGTTAAGATGTAACATTAACCCCTGTTTGTATTTGTTTCTTATATGTTTTTTTTAGAAGGTGAATTTTTCAAGGGGGAATACCTGTCAGCTTTGGAATCATTATTAAAAGTTGCCACAAAGCTGCGGAGGATGGAAGGGGGCTGTTGTTGTTTGAGTAGTTTTCAGTAGACAAAATAGATAGATAAAACCTTTAAGGTCATTATCTATGGAGCAGCAAGAATTGTAGCTGAAGGGTGATTGGTTCATGTGATTTATGATGTGAAAGAAAAGGGGTGGGTGTAGGTTGAGTCTTATGGGAAGTCTGGGAGGAAACTTTAGTTTCAGAATTCCACAGACGTGCCAAGTTTCTGTTTTAATAAAGTACTTTGAGATTATGGTTGTCTCGGAGTTACTGATTGGAATGGATAATTTCTGGAACCCTGACACCGCCTTCCTTCCTTACTCCCTTTCACATGGCACACAGCCTCTCATGCTTCCCTGCCTTCCTCCCATGGCCGCTTCCCAGAGGTTCCATACTTCCTGCTGCTTCCCGCACTGTCTGAGAGGCAGGCCGCTCAACCCAGCCACTTCCTGCGCTTCCTGGAGCCTCCTGCACTGTCTGGCAGGTAGGCATCTCATCCCGGCCACTTCCCACCCTCATCAGAGTTTCCCACACTGTCCGGGAGGTGGGCCCCTCATCCTGGCTACTTCCTGTGCTTCCCAGAGCTTCCTGCAGTGCCTGAATGTCAGTGTCAATTCATAAAAACCTCTTCATCATTCAAGCAGATGCCAGCGATGTGGCAGTGGGAGCAGTGTTACTTAAAAAAAACGACCAAGGAAACCTACAGCCCTGGGCCTACACCTCCCGCAAGCTCACAGACACAGAAAGGCAATGGGCTGCATAGGAAAAAGAGACTTTTGTGATAAAGTGGGTACTGCAAACCTGGCGCCACCTGCTGGAAGGGGGCCAGAGACCATTTGAAGTTTGGACTGACCATAAAAATCTAGAAGGCCTTAGGACCCTGTGAAAACTATCACCCAAACAAGTCTGCTGGGCCTAATACTTCAACCAATTCAACTTCATGCTAAAACACATCCTGAAGGGGGAAGAACTTTCTGGCTGATGCCCTCTCTCGCATGCCCCAGTATAAATGCAAAAGGGAGAAGGTCATAAATACCATCATCCCCCCTACCCAAATAGCTGTCCAAGTAACCACCAGACGACAACACCATGATCAACAAGACCAACCCGCAGATAACTTAACCACAAAATTAAAAACCGAACTGCTAGCAGACCATTGGTTCTGGGACAATCAACACATCTTAATAAAAAGAGATGACCTAGCATGGAAAGGGACAAAACTCTATGTCCCAGAATCCCTACACACTCTATTCCTTCAGAGGAGCCATGACTCCAAACCGGCAGGCCACTTTGAGTTCTTAAAGATTTTACACTTAGCTTGGAGGCAATTCTGGTGGCCCGGCATAACGAAAGATGTGGACAGTTATGTGAAGAGTTGCACCATCTGTGCCACAATGAAAAAATGACCAGGAAAATCCCCCAGACTGCTACAGTCGGTAGCGGAAGCCATGGGAGGAGATTGCAATGGATTTCATAGTAAAGTTGCTGAAAAGTGGAGGAAACACAGTGATCTGGATGTAATACTTATTTTCCAAATAGGCTCATTTCATACCATGCAGCAGACTACCCTCAGCCCACCAGTTAGCCAAGCTGTTTTTGAAACACATCTACTGCCTGCATGGAGTACCAGAGAGAATTATCTCAGACAGAGGAGTCCAGTTCACAGACAAATTTTGGAGGGAGTTCCTGCAGACTATTGGATCATCCCAGGGCCTTAAGCTCGACTTTTCATCCAAGTATCAATGAGGGGGCAGAGAGATTGAACGCCATAGTAGTACCTGAGGTGCTATGTGAATTATCAGCAATCCAATTGGGTGGCCTTTCGTGGAGATTATGTACAATAATGCTGTTCACAGTAACATGGGACTATCCCCCTTCAAAGTAGTGAGTGGTATGGACTTCGTCCCAATGCCTGAGTATCCAAGGGATCCCACCTCCTCAGTCAGCCTGATTGGATGTCAACAGTAAAAGCAACTTGGGAGAATGTCAAAAAAGCACTGGCAAAAGTAGCACAGAGATATAAGAGACAGGCAAACACCGAGCACCACAACGGCCATTCCAGGTGGGGAAGAAAGTCTACCTCTCCATCAAATACCTGAGGTTAAGACTCCCTAGCAAGAAATTGGGGCCAAAGTTCATGGGATCATTCCCCATAGTAAAGGTCATCAACCCAGTCATGGTGAAACTGAAGTTGCCCCAATTGTTAGGGAAAATACACCCGGTATTCCATAGTAGCCTCTCAGGAGGCCCCTACCTCGTGAGATCCTAGACCCTGTGGTCATAGAAGGCCAAAACCATTACGAGGTACAGTGAATACTTGATTCGAGGTGGCACAGAAGACAACTCCAATATTTAATCATGTGAAAAGGCTACCCCTTATTAGAGGCATCTTGGGTAAAGAGTAGGAACATCCAAGCTGATCGCCTTGTGACAAAGTTCCATGCAGAAAACCAAGCCGGGGGGGGGGGGGGGGTGTTTCACAAACCTAAGCCCTATACCTGCAATACATTTGTTTTCTTTTTGTGTTGTACAGGTCACCTTCAAGAAGTGAGGGGAGCTGAATATCAACTCATAAAATATTTCTATGGTCTTTTTAGAGTTGTCACCAGAAAGGAAGGGGGTTCTCCAGCAGCTTGGAAACCAAAAGTGCATTCCATAGATATCAAAGATAGTAACTAGGTGACTGAAGTTTCTGCTGCGTAAAATTCTAACTGGAGAACATGATTGAGGATTCTTGGCTATGGATGTGTCCCGTTGGAAAATATGAATTATGATACACCCAGGGGGTGGGGGAAAACCAGGCTTAAGGATGAAAATGAATTATGTGTCTCAGAGTTGGCTACACCAAGGCAATACCAGACATTTTAACTCCCAATAAATCCTTTTCAAGTTCTGGAAGTTTGGCTCAAGACTCACGATTTATTTTGGGTAGCTGCCAGAATCCTGACAGC
This sequence comes from Bungarus multicinctus, assembly GCA_023653725.1. Classification (NCBI taxonomy): domain Eukaryota; kingdom Metazoa; phylum Chordata; class Lepidosauria; order Squamata; family Elapidae; genus Bungarus; species Bungarus multicinctus. The sequence continues at coordinate 167,115,175 of CM042834.1, read as the reverse complement.
TGGATTAATGGAGAAACCTCTTGCCGATGGCTTCCTGGGTGGCACTTCTTTTCTTCTCCTTGTAGCACTGAGCTGCTTGGCTTTTGAACTGGTGACTTCTCTGGCTGCTGAACCCAAGCACTCTTGAAATCCAAGAGTGCTGGATTTCAAAAGCCAAGGAGTTCAGTGCTTACAAGGAGAAGCCTGACAGCAGAATTGAACAGCTGGGCTGTTGCCTTCCCAGACTCCAGGGACTGAAGCTTCTATATTTCGGTACATATTGCAGAAAGGTAGAATTGTGAGTTTGTGAGCAACTTTTAAAATTATTATTATTTTAAATTGTAACAAACAACTCATTGTGTGAACAGTATGATCCTAGAGTATTTTACATTTTAAAACAATAATTTCACATTGATATTGTTGACTTCCTCATATAATTTTATATTAATATGTCTTGTCAATCTTAATTTTAATTATTCAATATTTCCATGTATTATTTTGTGTCAATCTCTACATTCTTAACATCCCTTCTTTTCTTATAAATTCTGTATTACTCATCATATCTGCAATATTTAACAATAGAATAGTATAGAATTGTTTATTGACACAAAGAATTTGTCTTGGTGCAAATGCTCTCGGTGTACATAAAAGAAAAGATACATTTGTCAAGAGTCAAGAATCATCAGGTACAACACTTAATAATAGTCATAGGGTACAATAAGCAATTTGTATAATTCACATGGTCATTCGTTAGTCCATGTTTAATTTACATTTTCAATTATTTATCCCTTTTAATTCTTAATTTTGCCACCATTGCACTTTGAGCGAAGTCCCTTCCTAGTCCCATTTATTACTAAAGCAAACAATATTCAAACATTTAACATATTGTTCAATTCTAGTAACACTATAATTTTTATCTATTACTATATTTCACTATCCTATATTTTTTTAATCTAATCTATTGGGTTCTACATGTCATTTCTTTTACTACCTTATTTTTCATATTGATTACAGTTAACAATTATATATCATTGATTATAATCTTGTTTTCAAATATTAATTTCATGTTTATTACAATTACCATATTAGTTTTCATATTTATTATAGTTGAGAGTTGTGTATCTTTAATGCCAGTTCTCTAGTAAAATACTAATTTCATACTTAACAATTAACAATTTTACATCTTAAGTAATAATACACCTATTCATCTTTATCTTTTCTATTTCAGCCATCGTCTCTTACTCTTAGTAAAACATTAATTGCTTCCTAGTTTGTCTCCCATTTTCTTTCATTTTTTTGACCTTTTCTTACTCCTTCCTTCTCTACGGGCTTGGTATGTGTTGCACATTGTTGCTTGTTGAGAGACAAATTCTTCCAGAAGTGTGAAGGGTACAAAGCGGTGTCGACCTTTGGCCATGAAGGTATCAGTCAACTGGAGCCACTTTTCAATTAGCACCTGTGGAAGTTTTCAAACAATTTTGTTCTGTGTGTCAATGTGATCGAGACAGGTGAGTGTCGGTAAGTTGGGATCCCGTTTTGCCGTTCTCAGCTGGACGAGTACTTTAGCGAGGTCTATGATTCGGCGAGGCTTGTCAATAGGAATTTTAGGAAAACTGCTGACGCTATCGAAGAATGTTGCTTCTACGTCCTCGGGAGTGCCATACAGTTTGTCAAGCCTTTGCCATGATAATCGTAGGACAACGCCTGGGTCAGTCATAGTGGGATATCATAAGTGCCCTTGGTATGTCAGAAGACTGTGGCCCTAGCCATGTTATCAAGTGTCCGATTATCTCATCGGGGTTCAGGTGTACCGCCTGAATGGGGCATAAGAAAAGTTTCTTCCAAACTAGATATTCGCCGCCTGGCTTGTCAGAGAATCTGCAAACTCCGTTGGCATGCAAATTTAGCTTTCCACTCTGTACAGGCATGTTTCTCCAGTAATCTTCAGCATTTGATGTGTTGGGGGGAGGTATTGATGTAGAGCGTTCTCCCCCTGGATTCTTGTAGGGTGGGTTCGGGTTGTAAGGCAACGACAGGGCATAGTCTTCTTCCCAGTATTTATGGAGAATGTCATCCTCCCATACTGGGGACGATGGTCGAGCATCACGCTGTTGTGTAGGCTGGGTCCGGATATCTTGTGGTGCCTGGGAGCCATATTGGTATTGAGATTGTGGCAGGAATGCTGCTGCCTGTGGATTGAGTGTGGCAGTTGTGGATGATGGCATGTTGACTCGTCGAAAAGTTAGTGTGAGCACTGGTGGACTAATTTGCTCACCTGGTAGGCCATGCAACGTTGGAGTAGGGTTGGTAATGTTGGGCAGAGAATCTCGGACCTTATTACATACAACATCAGTTGGGGAAGGTTTGCTGTTGGAGGGAAGTGAATCTCATACTTTAAGTCGTACATCAATAGCGTAACTAACATACAGAGTCTGTGGTTGAGATTCTTCCCTGTGCTTCCCTGGTTGTGGGAGACTGCTAGGCAACTGAGGCGATTGTATCTGCTTGTTGCAAAGTGAGCGCTGCTCATTCACGTAGGCCTTGACCCGTGTATCTGGGCTCTCTTCTCCAACTCTTCGAAGTCGGATTGGAGGGAGGTGTTGTTGGCCAGCTTCCGCCATGCTGCGGCATGTGCCATCTTTATTGTGGCTTCTCTTTGCCATTTGGCCAACTCCAATTTGGCCTGGGCTTTGGCCATTTCTGCCTGTTGCGTGGCCTGGGTTTTGGCCATTTCTGCCTGTTGAGCCACCATTTCAGCCTTCTGCCGTGTTACCTCCTCTGTGGTGCATAGCTCTGCGTCTGCTACTGCAGCTTCTACTTCAGCTTCTGCTGCCCGTTCGGCATAGCTTGCCACTTTGGAGGCCTGAGATACACTGCTATGATGGGAAGATGTTCTGGAAGGATGGTGGGAGCCAGCAGCAGAGAACTGGCGTGAGACACTAGAACCTGCCTGCAATCTAGCCAGTGTAGAATGGACGGAAGAAGACACATGTGATCGAGGAGCTATGTCGGATGTGGCCTGCTCCCATGATGCAGCTCCCCGCCATAGCACATCGTGAAGCGCTGCCTGGAGGGCTGTCTTGCTTTCCTGGACATTGTCTTTGCATTCCGTGTGAATTTCCTCGAAGTATTGGATGTGCGTTAGGAGTTTGGGGTCACCCAGTCTTGACTGGATGGACTTGAGATTGTTTTTGCTGTGTCTCCACCATGCGAAAAGGTCATCTAGATCATCTAGCAATGTACGGAGTTTCTCGGGGGGCAGCTCATATTTTTGGACATCACGGATCTTCTCAAGATTTGTCCATGAGTTTATGTAGCAGAGATATTGCTGCTGCCAATCGTTCTTCAAGGATTATTCATGGCTTCAGTAAGCTTCTTACTCTTTCTAAGGTTGTAGGCTCTTGGAAGTATCGGTATTCTCCATAGGATTGGATATCTAAAGGCGGTTGTTGGGAATCAGGCTCTACCTCTACATTAAGGGTGGGTGAAGGATTTGGGTCTTCTGGTACATCAGAGACATCTGTCATGGGTGAGGAAGTTGCCATGCTGCAAATTGGCAAAGAAAAAATTCTAGAAAATTTTATTGGTGTTTGTGCACTTCCTTTCGTAATAGGGTACGCTGCAAGCAGGTAGCAGAAATTAGAACTGCTGCTGAATTTAATACTTGAGCATGTAGGTGGCACTGCAGAATCTGGGCGATGCTAGCACAGCACATGGAATGACTGCTTCTAGGGCGCGGTGTGAGCTTGCGACAGAAGGGGCAGTAGAGATTGCATCGCAAAGTCTGAAGACTTGAGGGCAGAACGCAAAAATATGCCTATAAGGGTCGCTTGCTTCACAAGGTGGCAGCAGAGGGACTGGAAGACCCATGTTAGGTTGCAGTTAGACCTTTGAATTAAGTTGATTAAAAGATGCACAATAGTTTCATAATCACTCTTGTCAATTTTTGAGAAATTATGGGGAAAAAAATCACATAAGAAGCAATAGAAAAAAAATCTTTTTATTGACCACCAGATGAGGCAAGGGCTGAAGAAAAAGGAGGGGGGCTTCCTTGCCCTAATTTTCTGTTTGACCACTGGATGGGGCTAAGGCAGAAGAAAAAGGAAATAAATGATTTTACTTTAAATTTCTTCTTGACCACCAGGTGGAGTTGGTAGGTTGTAGGTAATCTTGAAACATTCGAAATAAATTGAGTAAATGTTCACAATAATTTCAAAGGAGTTATCATGCAAACACGTATTGCTGTGGGCTGCTTTAATGCTGTGGGGTGCTCTCACCCCTGCTGTTCAACATTTATGTCAAGCCGCTGGGTGAGATCATCTGTGGTTTTGGGGTAGAATTCCATCGGTATGCTGATGACACTCAGCTATACATCTCTACCCCAGGCCACCCCAACGAAGCCGTTGAAGTGATGACTCGGTGCCTGGAGGCCGTGCAGAGTTGGATGGATCTTAACAGACTTCGTCTCAACCTGACCAAAACCGAGTGGCTGTGGTTTCCTGCGCCCAGATACAGCCAGCTCATTCCATCGCTGGCTGTGGGGGGAGAGATCTTGATCCCCACGGAGAGGGCGCACAATCTGGGTGTCCTCCTGGATGTACGGCTGTCGTTAGAAGATCACATTGTGGCCATCGCCAGGGGGACCTTTTGTCAGGTCCGGCGGATCTACCAGTTGTGGCCCTTTCTGGATAGGGGCGCTCTTCACACAGTCACTTCTGCCCTCGTCATCTCCCGCCTAGACTACTGCAATGCTCTCTACATGAAGAGCATTCCCCCTTGAAGAGCATCCAGAGGCTTCAGATGGTGCAGAGTGCGGCCGCACTGGTGATTTTGGGGGCTCCTCGGAGCTCCCGTGTTACACCGCTCCTGCGCGAGTTTCACTGACTTCCTGTGGCCTTCCGGGTGCGATTCAAGGTGCTGGTAGTCACCTTTAAAGCGCTTCATGGCTTGGAACACAGGTATTTACAGGACCGCCTGCTGCCACCATCGGCTTCCCGCCGGCCAGTGCACTCCCACAGGGTGGGCCTCCTTGGGGTGCCGTCAGCTGGACGATGCCGGCTGGCAGACCCGAGGGTGAGGGCTGTCAGATCCGTGTATCTGTCATTTCTTCAGAGGAAGAAGAAAAAAAAAGGGGGGGGGGGAAACTGATAAAGAAATCCTTTCTTGATGTAACCTGAATATATTTAACCTTATATTGAATTTGCACACCCACACATGATACAATGGAAGGAGGGAAGCCAGATGGCCAGAACCTAACACCTCTGAGAGGCACAGCCAGGAGATGAGAAGACCATAAAACTCCACAGTGAAGTGCTCTGGGCAATCTCCAGAAAACAGTCCGTTCTGAAAATGGGGTGGGGGGAAATTAGGTACATCTTGGGAAATGTACGTGAGAAAAAACCTTCCAAAAGGGGAATTAACATATTGGCTTTTGTTTCCCTAAATAAACATTGACATAAGGGGAGGGGTTCTAAACTCCCTTATCTATCACTGCATGCCTGAGGGACCTCAGATGCTGCTTTGAACTCCTACATGAATTGTCTCATCTCAATAAAGGATTCCTTTTGATACGTTTGGTTCTCAGAAGTTCATTCTTATTGATTGAATGGGAAAAAGTTCTATAGTGGGCCTTCTCTGCGGGGCACCCTCCCTCTGAAATGAATTACCCCCAGAGATGAGAGCCATTACTGACCTGCAAACCTTCCGGCGCGCACTAAAGACCCACCTCTTCCAACAGGCTGGTCTGGCCTAGTATCAATTACTAGGGTTTTAAATTTTTAAATTTTTTGGTAATTTTAACTTTTTTACCTTGTTTTATTGTGTTTTTTTTTCAGCCACTAATTTAATTCTTTTAAATCTATTTTAAATTCTATTTATTATGTGGTTTTATCTTGGCTGTACACCGCCCCGAGTCCCATTGCGGGAGAGGGGGCGGTATAAAAATTTCATAAAATAAATAAATAAGGAAAAAAGGAAGAAGGGGATAGCAGATCGCCTTCAGTTGCTAAAAACTGTAGATTCAGCTGTAGTAGTAGGGGAGAAGCAAGGCAGATGGGTAACTCTGACTCCTCCCTTTGTTTTACAAATTGAGTCTTCCCAGTTAAGAGTTGAAATTGGAGAGAAATCACTTCTCTTGCTGAAGGGAAAAAAAAGTGGGGGTTTCCTGTGATTCAAACTGGTTTTGCAGCTTTGTTTGAGGTAAAGGGGTCTGATGAGGTAGTTTAATGACTGACTTCCTGTGGAAGAGGGATTAGCCCCTTCCTGGAGCTCAGATGTATCTTTATCAGTTTTAAATTGGCTGGAAAGAGTCTGTTTAAAGCTTCTCTCCTGCAAGATGAGCATGGCAAATCAGCTTCTGGTTTCTGTTTAAAAATATAAGCAAGATTCCTCCAAGGTTCAAACTGAGGTTTGATGAATTTTTGAGAACTGGGTAATTACTTTCCTTGTTATGCAAATAGGGTCTCTGAGATAGCCAAAACCAAATTGAATAGAGGAGGGGGTGGGTGGGTGGGGGTAGAAACTTCTCTTTGTTTGTAGCTTGTGGGGGAATCCGACCCCTCCCATGCAAACAGCTTGCAAAGATACTTGCAGAGGGAGAGATGATGAGACATGCAGTTTCAAATCAACATTGCACATTCATTCCTGGGTTCAATATTACTTGTTTATCATAAATCCATTAACAATTTTAATTTTCTGACGAGTTAGGATTCATTTTCCACTGTTCTGTCTCTAGCACAAAGGTACGCAGATACAGATTGATAACTCAACAAAGCTTCCATAACAAAATTCATTTATTGTTACATCAGGTATCCTCATAACTCACATTTGTGACAAAGTTCCTCTTTCAATGACCAATCCTTTGTATATCTGTCTTGTACATGGAAAATGGTTATCTCCTAACCCATCTCATAGCAATAGAAGGAAACAATGTTATCAGTACATGAGTGCAGGTAAGAATGGAGGGCAACCTCCTTCAACCCCTCGAGGGTCAATTTAGTGGTCAATCAGGATTACAGATGTGGCCACATGACATGAACTACATTTCCCATGATACCTTCCCTTAAAGGGACAGCTAACAATTTCTAAGTAACTAACCATAGACTGGCTGGGACAGCACAGTAATGATCTAAAGATCAAAGATTCTCCAGGTAAGAACTTGTTTTCTTCTTTTGAATGCAAGACATTTTTTTATTGAGATGTGTTTTCAGCACATTGGCTCCATGGGTCACAGGAAATAGTACCAGCGACCCCTCCTTTGGTTCTACTCCTTCCCCCTTTAAACATCCCTTTCCTTTTCTTTGTCTTCTCTCTTAAAAATAAATCTTGACCAACAAGATAATCCTCAGCATAAGATAATCCTAGAAAAATAACACCAAACAAATATATGTGGGGAGAGATTAATGAATATAATCATAGAAAATATATGAAAGTTCACATCCCTCCTAATCCATGGAAAAGGACTGAAAAGAATACAAGTACTCCTCAACTTACAACAGTGGGGAGGAGGAGCCGACAAGATGGTTCCATCCCAGGAACCTGATGGACCCGGATAGGTTCCTGATGGAGCTTGGGCCGTTTCCCAGTGTTCAAACACACGACTCGGTCGAGGACCTGGTGGCCGCCTGGGATAGGGCGGCGACTGGGGCCCTTGACCGGGTCATGCCCTTGCGGCCTCTGACCTGATGCCGATCCCACTCAACTCCATGGTTTTCTGAGGAGCTAGGGGAGATGAAGCGTCGGAAAAGACGCCTAGAGAGAGGTTGGAGGGCAACCCGCTCCGGATCTGACCGAACACTATTGCGGTCCTATATTAGGACCTATTTAGTGGCGATAAGGATGGCAAAGCATTCTCACTTTTCCGCCCTTATCGCGTACGCAGGAAATTGCTCAGCCGCCCTTTTTAGGGTGACCCACTCCCTCCTAGAAGTGGGAGCACGGGAGGATCCTTTGCAGAGGCGGGCTGAGGATTTTTCAAATTTTCTGATGGACAAAATCACTCAGATCTGGGATGGGTTGGACTCTGACTGGGCGACTCTGGACGGGGGATCGGGGGCGGAATTCGGGGAGGTCATTTGGGGGGAGTTTGATCCTGTTTCCCCCGAGGAAGTGGACAGGATGCTGGGTGGGCTTAATGCTACCACATGTTTACTGAATCCATGCCCCTCCTGGCTGGTATTGGCCACTTGGGAGGTGACACGAGGTTGGTTCTAGGGTATTATTAACGCTTCCTTGAGCGAGGGGTTTCTACCTGCCACCTTGAAAGAGGCGGTAGTGAGACCCCTCCTCAAGAAACCGTCCCTGGACCCAACTCTGTTATCTAACTATCGTCCGGTCTCCAACCTTCGCTTTGTGGCGAAGGCTGTTGAGAGTGTGGTGGCACAACAGCTTCCCCGGCACCTGGATGAAGCTGTCTATTTAGATCCACGCCAATCAGGCTTCAGGCCCGGGTACAGCACGGAGACGGCTTTGGTCGCGTTGGTGGATGATCTCTGGAGGGCCCATGATAGAGGTTATTCCTCTGTCCTGGTCCTATTAGATCTCTGGCGGCTTTTGATACTGTCGACCACAGTATCCTATTGCAGCGGTTTGGGGGATTGGGGGTGGGAGGCACTGTTTTGTGGTGGTTCTCCTCCTTCCTCTCCGACTGTTTGCAATTTGTGTTGGCAGGGGGGCAGAGATCGACCCCGAGGCCCCTGATTTGTGGGGTTCCTCAGGGGTTGGTGCTCTCGCCTCTACTGTTCAACATTTATATGAAGCCACTGGGTGAGATCATCCGTGGCTTTGGGGTAGAGTTTCATCAGTACGCTGATGATACTCAGCTGTACATTTCTACCCCAGGCCACCCCAGCGAAGCTGTGGAAGTGAGGACCCGGTGCCTGGAGGCTGTGCGGTCTTGGATGGGGCAAAACAGGCTTCAGCTCAACCCAGCCAAAACAGAGTGGCTGTGCTTTCCGGCACCCCGATACAGCCAGTTAGTTCCATCACTGGCTGTGGGAGGGGAAATTCTTGCCCCCACAGAGAGGGTGCACAATCTGGGTGTCCTCCTGGACGTACGGCTGTCGTTAGAAGATCATATAGCAGCCGTCGCTAGGGGGACTTTTTGTCAGGTCCGTAGGATCTACCAATTGCGGCCCTTTCTGGATTGGGATGCATTTTGCACAGTCACATCTGCCCTCATTATCTCCCACCTAGACTATGCCAATACTCTCTACATGGGGCTCCCCTTGAAGAGCACCCGGAGGCTCCAGTTGGTGCAAAATGCAGCCGCATGGGTGGTTTTCGGGGCTCCTCAGAGCTCCCATGTTACGCCACTCTTGTGCGAGCTGCATTGGCTCCCGGTAGCCTTCCGGGTGCAATTCAAGGTATTAGTGACCATCTTTAAAGCGCTCCATGGCTTGGAACCTGGGTACTTACGGGACCGCCTACTGCCGTCATCGATCTCCCGTCGCCCAGTGCGCTACCATAGGGTGGGCCTCCTCGGGGTGCCGCCAGCTGGACGGCTGGTGACTCCGAGGGTGCAGGCCTTCTCCTTGGGGACACCCTCCCTCTGGAACGAATTGCCCCCGGAGATGAGGACCATCCCTGACCTTTTGGCCTTCCAATGCGCGTTGAAAACATACTTATTTTATCAAGCCGGTCTGGCCTAGGGTTTTATAGGATTTTAAATTGGTTTAAATTGGTTTTTAGTCTTTTATACTCTCGATTGAGTTTTTATCTTTTAGCCACCTTATTTAATTTTTCTTAAATTGTTTTTTAAAGACTGTATTTGCACTGTGTTTTAACTCCGGCTGTACACCACCCCGAGTCCCTGCAGGGAGAGGGGCGGTATAGAAAACTAATAAATAAATAAATAAAGTTTGTTTAGTGACTGTTCAAAGTTACAACAGAACTGAAAAAAGTGACCTATGACCATTTTTCACACTTATGACCATTGCAGCCTCCCCATGGTCATGTGATCAAAATTCAACATGGCAACTAACTCATATTTATAATAGTTGCAGTATTCTAGGGTTACTTTTTGCAACCTTCTGACAAGCAAAGGCAATCCCATAACAACTGATTTGGAAATTCTGGCTCTATACAGTATAGTGACAATACTGATGAAATATCAGCCACAAAATTGGTCAATGTCAACTTTGAATGCCATAACAACATAAAGATTTCATCAAAATGATGAATGCAGTAGAACATCATGAGATAAAGTTTGTCCCCCATGCATTGCAAGCACAAAAAGGGTCTGTGTTGAGAGTCACATCGCATGCAAATGACCCTTATTCTTTTCTGTCCTCTTCCATTCCAATGATTCTGAGCAAGGTCATTAAGAGAAATGGATAATAATATTTCTTCCTTCCACCAGAGACCTGCTTACAACTGCTTGTTTTCTGCTAAAATTAGAAATATCCAATAATAAGGTCACTTTTCACAGCAAAGTTGCCATGCTCAAGGTGAAAACCATTCTGCTGGTTAAAAGCGGAACTAATCTAGCGTTCATCCTGCAGAATCAGTCAAGTCAGATACTATGACAGTATCAAAAGCTAGTGAGATTTTATTATGGTAATAATCAATCACCAGCTACATTTGCAAAAGTTGGACATGTGGTGCAACACCTGGAAAAATACGGCATACTTCATTTAATTCTCCAGGGAAAGTTTGAAGGCAAATGGGGTCCAGGCAGAAGAATATCATGGCTTCACTATCTAAGGGACTGGTTTAGACAAAACTCAGCAGCACTTTTTTGTGTGTCTGTTGATAAAAATAGGATCGCCAACATGATTGTCAAGTTCCAATGTTGGATACGGCACAAGTAGCCTGAGTCTAACTGGCATCTTACAATGCCACTCAATGGTTCCTCTGTCAGTAAGGAGGAATTCCTCTTTAATTCTTTATTGTATTTAAACGACAAGATCAGGTGGGGAATTTGTGTTATCTTAAGGGTGCATTAAGTGGCTGTATGCAGCCTTCAACTGGCTGTCAAAGGTTACAGGAAAGAGGGATTTTCTACAGTATATTCTGGGATACAAATCCCGATTCCCCTCTCCCACGCAGCCCATGCAGAGCTCCCTATTTGCAGTCAAGTTTCATCGAGCTGGATGCTGAGCTGGCAAAGAGCGAACGCTCCCTTTTCAACGAAGCTAGCTCACGAGATAGATGCAATTCACACCATCGGGCGTGGGCGAATATCATGATATTCCCACAGAAGCCTGCAAAGCGGGCGGGGTGGAATCGATTGGGAAACGGCCACAAATTCTTAAGAGAATAAGCCCAGTGAAAACTGGCAGCAGAGAAGAAAAGGAAAAGGACAACTTGGCTGCCACACTAGTTCAACTCCCCTTGTGCCTCACGTACGCGCGTTCCCCTCCTCCCTTTAACCACTACAACTGCTTCTGAAGAGACGACACCCAACAGAGGCGGGGGAGGGGAAAGATCTCTGCACTTTATAGCTCCCTGCGCGGGATTGGTTGGAGGAAGGGGAGGGGGCTTTCACCTAACGGGCGCGCGCGAAATAGGGCGTTCTCGAATACGTTGCGTGTGTCGACCGCGCCTCCTTTCTTTGCCGTGCGCGCGCTAGCGGCGTCTTCCGATCCCTCCTTCCGACCCTAGCAGGCTAGGCAAGAAGACTGGGCAGCCGAGATCGGAGGTGGCGGTTTCTCGGGGACTGCGAGCGTGATCCAGGCGACCGCGGAAGCTCTACGGGTGGGCGGAGGCGCTGCCTTTCTCCCCTTATTCGTAGGGAGGCGTTAATTTCGCTGGTATCTATAATACCAAGGTTGGGCACGACAGCTCCCCCTTCCATCATCAGCCTCTTGTTGACGATCTTAGTGGGGGAGAGCGCGCGGGGCTGGAGAGGCCGATTTCGGCACCTCCCCACTTTTTTCGTTTTTCCAATTTTGATCATTATCACATCGTCGGGAAATAATTCTGATGCTACCGACCGAGATTTGAATAGTACCACATTTGCGGGATCCACCGAGTCTTTAGTCTTTCTTGAAGCATTTCTTTCCCAGCCCTTTTATGTATCCCCACACTTATTTTATTGACACCCTTTGATAATTTTCGAGGGGAGACGTTGGATTCCCCGCCTAATCTTCCTAAAATACAGAGACCTGTTCAGGAGGAGGAGACGACGGAAAAAGCAACCAGGTTAGTGATGACTTGTCGAAAGCCTTTCGACTACGAATTGCCTCGTCTTCTGTGTTCAGGAAGGGAAATGTGCATACGTATGTTATTTTAGAATTCTTTGTCTGAGTACTGATGCTTAAGTGTTAATGGTGACATGCAATCGCAGCTGTGTGAAAAATATTTCTTGCTAGTTTTACATTACAACAAAGCCTCTTCTGTTGTACTTATCTTTGGATGAAAGAAGATAGTCTGCTGCATAGAAAACACTTTCTTGAACTGTGCTGCTTTAAAATATGTTTGTAATGAAATAAGTATTCTGTTAAACCATGACTCTCCCCTTCAGGCTTGCAGTTTTGCTCAGGGTCAATTTGCATTTTCTTTTTTTGAATTTAATTTTTTATTATGATAAAGAGAGTTTTGAAGTATGTTTTTGTTTAAACAATTCAAAAGATTTTTATCTCAGTAGAGTCATACCACATATTTATGAGTAGTAAGTTTCATTTTGTCCAGTTTGAATGCTTCCTTAATCAAATAAAATTTTAGATTATACACTTAAAATCTTTTTTCCCCTTCAATAAGGCCTTAAATGTATAAAGCTAACCTGAATTCTCTCATTTTTTCTTGTTTTCCAGATACTGGTGATGCCAGGTACAGTCTTTGTAAGGGTCCTGTTCTGAGGAAGATCCGAACAAGGCATTTGTATGCTTTGAATGCTTAGTCTTCTGAGCTTAATATTCTTTTTTCCTTTGTTTATTATCCTTTCCATGGAAGTAATTTGAGGATTAAACCTCCCAACCAAATTACTTTAGTCTTCAGAACAACGGTTAGGTGTGGACCATCAGGGTACCAGGCAAAAACAATTCCCATGATATCTTTCTTTTTTTGGAGGTTCAATGACCAAATCGTTCTTGAAGAGTCAAAAGGCATTGAGAGGACTTGATTATCCTCCAAGTAGGTGGTAAACAGCAGAGGGAGAAAAAAGAAAGTTCCAGAAATACCTCTTCTCAGAAAGGAGGGCAGAAGCAACAATTCATAAGCATTGCTGTTTTCCCACCTTTGTCTGGTAAGTTATACCTTGATTATTTTTTTCACCCTACTCATCTTAGGAAATAGTGCTAGATTAAGGAAGAGAAGGGAAGGAAAAGGGGAGGAGTTTTGAGCATGGTCTTACACTATAATTTGGCATTAGGTTGTGTACTATAGATGTAGCTTGTGTCCTGAATAGACATCTCAGCAAAAAGAAGAAACACTTATAGAATGCAGAGAAACTTCCTATAATCCTAAAGTAAAAATTGAGTTGTTCTTTTGGATATGTGGAATTATGGGAAATAATTTAGAGAGTAATTAGTTTCATAAGTAGGTAAAAGTAATTGGCTAGGTTTTCCCTTATCAAGTGAGAAGAAAAAGTTTAAAAAAAGATGTCACAGTTGGCTGAACAGTGTAGGAGAAATATTCCCGCTTCACCAGGATGTGGCGTCCTTTGCAAATAAAAGAAGTAGAGGTGTGTTAGCTAGATTAATGCAGTCAAAAAGCATGTTTGATCACCTGGTTTCTGTGATTATTTCTCTAAAAGGAGTGTAGCAGTTGATGACTGGCTAACGCTTACATTGCCTTTTTGTGAAGATGTTTAATTTAAAACTTACAACAGTGCATTACATGTAAAATGAGGCAGATTAATGCAAAATCAGAATTAATATTCTTAGTTCAACTTGATTTTCATTTTGTAAATTCTAAATATTTCTTTATATGGAATAGAGAACAACATTTTCAATAAATATATGTTTTATATAGTTTGCACCAAAACTGTATTGATTCTTTTCACCTATTGATTTTCAGTGACCTTTTTTTAAAAAGGTAGCCTTTTAAATAAGTGTTTATGAATAACAGATTATGATTTTAAACTACTATAGCATAGATAATATTTGGAATTCTCTACCACAGGAGGTGACCTTTGTTATTTTTTTCCACATGTTCTCTCAGATTAAATAAAATATGTTCATCCAGTCATATGATAAAGGGATGCATCTACCTGATTATCTCACTTTTTCCTAGGACATAAATATTTCTGTTGATTAAATTCTTCCCAGAGAAATATACTGCAAAGAAACAGTATTTAGATAGATACTGTGCTTGTTGTGGGAAAAATAGGAGGAGGAAGTATTAGATAGGTTGTTGCTTTGAGTTATTTATAAAAATAAGGGGAAAATAAAAATGAACAAATGCAATATAATTATATCTTAGAGATGTAATTTAAACATGTTGAAGGTTTCTTTAAATGGGTTAAATCATGTATTATATGATATTATGAAAAGGATTGGATTACAAAAAGTACCTGTCATCTGAATTTTGAAGAACTTCATATTTGGATCAATGTTCCAAATTATTATTGTACTATACACAGAATATATACTATATATGCTTGATCACATCCTTATAGTCTAAAATCTTGATTTGAGACCATTAGTCTGGATTTTAATTCCCACTTGACTACCATATACATAAGGAACACTGAAAAATATAGACAGCTTTCCATTCTGTCATGATGGGTCATAGAGGACTACCTGTATAGGAATTAGCAAAATATTAATATTTGAAAGTCATTGAGTGACAGGAGCCCATTCCTGCAGGATGGGAAACATGGCAAAAGTAAAATCTTTGATTTTATTATTATTTATATTTCATATTTTAAGACATAAAAAACTTTGTTTCATGGATTGCCAATCTTTAAAGGGGCCCCATCATATAATTTTGTGCAGCATCAACTGCACAGTACTCAAAAATAAAACATTAATTTTGCACTTTTAAAATTAAAAATCTGAAATCTTGTTCTCTTATACAAATAGGTTTTGTGAAATTTAGGTGCCCAGATTGTGACCGTCATTAATTTTTAATTTGACAGGTAACACTTTTTCTGCATTAGTTTTTCATATAATGCAGCAAGCATACTAGAGATGGTAACTCCAAACACACTTTGTATGTGACCCTGGACCTCTAATTTATATTCTCCCACACTGAAAAATATCTAAAGTCATAATGCCAGATTTTAAAAACAAATAAATGACTTTCCACCAACTTTTGATGAAAAATAAAATAACGTGGTATCCTTTTGGCAGGCTTAGCACATCTAGAAAAGCAAAACTGCCCAAAACAACTCAGAAGATATTTCCAATCAAATTCTTAATGGTGTTATTAATTTCCAAACTGCATCAGATTACTTAAAAATGTTTTTAATAAAAATTGTAGTCCCTATTCATTCAAAGATTATCCACAATAGTTGTACAGTTCTCCTTCCCCCAAAAAGATAGACTGAATCCCAGAATTTAGCCTGTTATCATAAACATCAAAATAAATAAATTGATTTTAACAAAACAGATTCAAAGAATCACAAGGAAGTAAAAATAATAGCCAGCAAAGTTGTGATATGGAGTATATAAGTAATTAGGTCTAGCAACTGAGATGGATCTGAAAGAACACATTGCTGAATCAGATATTTGTAAAACAGTTTAAGTGGCATAAATAGTTTCAGAACATATGGGAAAGTACTTTGTGTATGAGTAAACCAAGGAAAAAAAAGAAAGCTTTGTCACTTGTCTTCATTTTTCTATACTGCACGAGGATAAGCAGATTCTGTTACCAGTCTCCATAAATATATAGTTGATGAAAATGAGAGCTGAGTTAACTTTAGAAGTATACCAAACATTCAATATATGCAATCATCCACCACTTTATGTACACTCACACATACATATTATTTTTATTTAAAATACAGTAGAACCTCTGGTCACGAATGCTTCTGACCGTGACCAAATCAAAAATTCAAAATTTTTGAATCTGGTCACGAACACATATTTGGGTGGCGATCAAACTTGAACCCTGTGCCAGAAATTCCTCAAGATGAAACATTAGAAGACAAATTGCCAAAGTTATCGAACGAATTATGGTTGTGACCAGAGGTTGTATGTATTGATTATAGTAGTAAAAATTAATGCAAATTTAAATTTAAAGAGAAAGGAATAGGAAGGAAGAATGAAGTGTATAAAAGGCAAAGGGGAATATAATAAAGAAAAAGAGCACATGTATGTATACATACTATATATGATTTCCAATCTTCATCACAAGTATAAACAAATGTAGTGGCTTTCCACTTCTATCAAGGCTACCAACAAATATATCTTCATCCCATATCCTATCCCTTATCCATAAAATAACTTTTCAGTCAAGTCATCAGCCAAAAGTCTATAAAGTGTTGGACAATTTTCAAAAGTGATGTGAAAATGAGATTTGTGAAGTTAGTATCTTTAAAAACTCTTGCCAGTGTTGCAAACAAGAATGCTGATCCCTTCATTTCCCAGTACTCAGACCCACAGAAAACCATTGTCCTGCGGTTTCCTCGCATGAAGCAGCCATCTGGAACATAAGGGTGCTGTCTCATCCTAGTCCAGAGAAGTTCCAAGACTCACTAATTTCTTGGTCTTTTTTGTGGTCATTTCTGCTTTTGCAGAGCTGCCTTTGGTTTGCCATTATCTCCACTGGAAATCCTCTATTTCAAACATGGCTTGGGGCACTAATAAAAATATTCTTATATAATTTTATTTGTGGTCACAGACCAAAACGTAAGTACAACAAAAGAAGAACATGTGGAAATTAATCATGAACAATTGGTCACCAAAAACTTGACTAAAGGGAGTTACAGTGTTCTCTGATGGTTACAGCTCTAAAAAAATTTGGAAACCTGTGAAGTAGTGTATGAGGAGCCATCCCCTAGACAATATAAGAACAAATTGCTATCATTGGGTCTGGAAGGGTCTGTTCCAAGGAGAGACAGTAACTTAGATCTGCCTATGTTATACATAGGACAATATAAAAGGACATGCTCCACAGTTTCAACCTCAGCTCTGTCACAGGGGCATAGCCGCTCATTAATCGGGAGCCTCTTAAATTGCCCATCTAGTAATGCTGAGGGCAAGACATTAAAGCGAGCTAGGGAGAAAGCTCTTCTATACTTGGGAGTGGTTAGAGTGTAAAAATAGGAAGCCATCCTCAATCCGTAATTATTAAATTGGCTGGGGAGCAAATTTTGTTAGCTCTGACTCGTAGATATTGCAAGTCATTGTCCACAAGCTGTTAGACTATCCTAAGTTGGGCATCCTTAAGGCCATAATCTCCCAGGGCATCACCCGTAAAACCTATCAGGTGTAATTTCTTTGTCAGCTGCCTCTCCCAACAAGAAATATGAGAGTCAGCAAACGCCAGAGAGAGGTAGCTACCAGGAACTGCCAGAAAGAGCACCCGAAACCATCACTAATAAATAAATAGATAAAATATAGCAAAACATTAAATAATAAAGATAGCCAAGATAAAACCACACAATCACAGCATAACCAAGATATGGGCTGAATCATGTACCCTAGGCACACAGATTTGTATTAACTTCTCTTCCTCCAAAAGGAATTCTTTTGGATGGGCAGAGAGGTCATTTTTGAATCTCAATAACAATTTTTCTGTAAGATTCAAGTACTTTTCTTGTTCCTTATTTCTTAAATTTTCTTCAATTGGTTATCCTGATTTCAATAAAACAGGACTGAAAAATTAAAAATACTTACATGGTTTCCATTATTTTAATTAAAACTATTAATTTTATTTTATTTATTAATTTTAATTAAAACTACTTTTTCTCAGTCCCTTCTTCTCACCTCCAGTTTGGGCAAGAAATAGTGGAGCATTAGCTTTTACCAAATTTAACAAAATGAATTGTCATTTGGAATGGTTTATATGTAAGTGTGAGCTAAGTTTCTTACTTATATTTTTTAGATATTCCTTTCAAAGGATACCTAAAATCTGCAGAACTACTTCAAGATGTGTAGCTCTGTTGTTCCCAGGCTCTGGTTTTTAACAGATCGACGTATTCGAGAAGATTATCCTCAGCAGGAAATTCTAAGGGCACTTAAAGCCAAATGCTGTGAAGAGGATCTAGACTTCCGAGCTTTGCTGATGGATGAAGTGGTCTTGACCATTGAGCAAGGAAATCTGGGTAAGAACATTATATAGAGGATATGAATTAATGACTATTAGAAGAGTATGGAGGAAGATATTTGTAGCTCAAGGTTGAAATAAGGGGTCCTTAGTGCTCTCTGAACTTGCTTTTTTTCTTGGCGATGTTTCATTATCCAAATTAGGGAACATCGTAAATGCTAGTCCGAGTATGGAAATCTCAGTGCAAGTATGGAAATCTCAGAAATGATTCTATTTGGTCAGCCTGGTATTGTCTCTTGTTTTGGAAAATGAAGCAGATTAATAATTAAAATGGTAGCCATCACATAGCAGAACCCAAGGGGGATTATAACAGCCCCCTACGGAGAGGATGTCAACTTACAGTGCTGTGTAATATAAATGTGTCACCAGTTCTGTCCTGGCACTGAACATTCCATATTACATGGCATATTTCTATTGTGCTATACCATCAGTATATTTCAACTCCAGTGAAAAGCTTCCTACTGCAGTCTTCCCTACTCTGAGCCCACCTGATTTTTGGACTATTTCCCATAATTCTCAGTATTGGTTAGATTGGCTGGGAGTAGCTCAATTAATTGAAATGATTATTTTTGAATTTCAGTTTTTTTTCCAAATGAAAGCTATGTCATCTTCAAAATGTTCAAGTTCTGAAAAAAGTGAATTTATTTCTGAATCAATGTCCCACAATAAATTTGCAGAGAGATAATCTATAAGTGTAGATATATTAATGCCCATCAAAAAGTTATTTATGATTTATTTCATTTATGCAATTTGTATCCATTATAATCAGTTGGTTGACATAATACAAATAAAACACTCATGTTAAGAATAAAATAGTTTAAAATTATTATAAAAATATAATATATGCCCACAATAAAATAAATTTCAGAAAATATTCAAGCAACAAAAGTAATAGAATAACATTAAAGGTGTATTCAGTTTTCATTAGAAATAATACATATAGTTTTTGTTTAATGGCCATTCTGCAACTGTCTGAAATTAAAACTCTGCTCAATGAATGAATTTACTGTATTTTCTGGCGTATAAGACTACTTTTGAAACGAAAAAAAGTCAACCAAAAATCGGGGGTCGTCTTATACGCCGAGTATAATTTTCCAACTCGATCCTGCACCAATCACTGCAAGGCTGCTCGGACCGCCTCTCTAACTCAGCCAATCCAAGCAGGCTTTTTAATTAAAAAAGAACTGGTGTTGCCTCGGAAGTGGGGGGGTAGTCTTATACAGCGAATATAGGCCTAAACCTATGTTTTAACTATAAAATTAGGGGGTCGTCTTATACGCCGGTCGTCTTATACGCCGGAAAATACGGTATGTCCTTGCCTGAAATTACAGCTGTTGTTGCACTGTCGTAGTCACATGATAAAAATTCAAGCACTTACGACTTGCAAGGATACTCCAATTCTCCACCTGCCTATCTTTTCCAGATCTAGGCTGTCCTGCACAGCAGCACTAGGCAGCCCTCTGTATCAGCCTTAGCCCTGCTACTGCCACTCAAATGCCACTTCACTGTATTCTCCAAGGTGTGTGTGCTCTGGTGAATGGCACAATTTCCCTCACTGCCCAGATCCTGAGGTTTTGCTTTGTTCTGCCCACCTTCATGTATTTGTTCTACCCACCTTCATTCCTGCTGTTGAGTGGCCTTAATGACCTATGAGGCAGCTCTCAAAGCCTCTTCACACATGACTTTGGAAAGCTCCAAAAGCCATATGTGATTTTGGAAACCTCCATAAAGCCCTGTATGAACAGGGCCCATTCTTTGGAAACTTCTAGAAGCCCCATTTGACTTTGGAAGCCCCACACAAATAGCCTCTTTTCTCGAGCTTTTGAAGGCTTATAAAGTCATACTTCCAGAGACTTCTGAAGAACAGCCTGTTCATGCAGGGCTTCCAGAGGCTTCTGACGTCATGGATCTTCTGAAGTCATGTGCAAACAGGTTTTGTTCTTCAGAAGCTTCAGGAATTCACTTCACTTCAGAACTCTCCAAAAGTCACACAGAGATTTGGAAGCTTCTGGAAGTCTCTCACAGCCAGGGGCTTCTGAAAGCTTCCAGTCATGCTGAGCTTCCAGAGGCTTCAAAAATTGCATGGAGCTTCTGAAGAACAGGTCCTATTTGTGCAGGGCTTCTAGAGGCTTCTGAAGTCATATAGAACTTTAGAAGCTTCCAAAGTGATACATGAAAAGGCTTAGAAAAGAAGGGTTTGATGTAAGGGGAGCTGTCTTGGATAGGCCATGTGACCTCAACAACACAGGAAAAATGCCCTAAGATAAGCAGAGTGTTTAGGAGTGCTGGGCAGTGGGGGCAATATTGCTGTTCACATGCCTTGGAGAATGCTGTGAGGTGGCATTTCTGAGTGGTGGTAACAGCTCTAGGGCTGATATAGAGGCTTGGAGTGGTGGCAGCTACCTGAGACTGCTAAAGGCCCAGGTCTCTGCTTCTGGCCACAGCGCTGCTACATAGCATTTCTCCAACTCACACATGGCCTATACCAGGCCTCTGAGAGCCTTCCCCTCACCCTCAAGATACCCCCGTGCCTTGCATAATAACCTGTATGATTGCTTAATGACCGCAACTGGGAGAACTAGGATTGTTGAGCAAAGCAATCATGTATTTTGCTTAACAATTGAAATTTTGGACTGGGTTGTGGTCATAAGTCAAGGACTGTCTGTGGTTTTAGAAAGTCAGTCACATTGAACAAGATTGATCTCTAAAAGGAAACTGTTCATAACAAAAGGATGACAATTGAAAACCATCTCTTACAAACTCCATTCAGTCCAATTACAGAAAGTGGGGAAACAATTGCAGTTGGTCCTAGGATATATTATATCAAATGGATCAATTCTGACTGGATAAGGCAAGTGTGAAAATGCCTTTATGCCAAGTGTAGATGGCTTTTTTGGACAAAGTCAGCACTTTGAGTTGTATCTGCCAGCCATACTATACCAGTATAATGTGCTGTTGTTGACAAGTGAAGTCAATTACCCAGGACTTTTGGGGGGATCAACAGAAAGCATCCAATGTAGAGCATCTTGTGCTAATCGAGCAGCATAATGGCATGAATAATTGTTAATGCATATAAGAGACCAATCAGTAAATCGTTCATATGAAAACACACAGGTTAATATTTCATTGTACCTCCCTGTTTGAGGAAACATTGGACAATAAGTCAACTCCCTCTTCTTTGTGAGAGCCTTTCAATTACTGAAAATCAGGTATCGTAATTCCTCCCAACTTGGTATAATCTGCAAATTTGATGAGTCCCCCTTTTATCTAGATCTTTTATGAATAAGTTGAAGGGGACTGGGCCAGGACAGAACTTTGAGGTATCTCATTGCATGCATCCCTCCATGTACATATAGTTCTGTTAAGGGCTACACACTGACTGCAATTAGCTAATTGTGAACCATCTGCTAATGGTACTGTCTGCCCCACGTTGTTCTGTCTTATGAAGAAGTAGGCTGTGGTCTATTTTATTAAATGTCTTAACTGAAGTCTAAATATACTATCTACAGGTAGTTCTCAACTTGCAATATTTAGTGACCATTCACATTACAACAGCACTGAAAAAAGTGACTCATGACCAATTTTCACGTTTATGACCATTGCATCATCCCCAATGATCATGTGATAAAAATTCAGGTGTTTGGCAACTATCTGCCCCTCTTTCAATTGTTGCCAAATGATTTTTTTTGCCAAGGTGTATGTTCCATAGATGGCACACTGCCATTAAAAATCAGCTGATTTCAAGTATGCAAAAATCAATATTGGAAGAGTAATTTGTTTTTATTTTTTATAATTTTATTCATAAACATTTTGAATACAGTATATTGTCAGAGTATACCAATTACAAGCAAAAACCCCATAAAGTATACCTTATTAAATAATAACACACCTAAAGATAACAATACTAATAATATAATAATAGTAATATCACCAAGTATTTTTAACTGAATTACTTTTTGTATTATCTTATTTACAATTTTTAGTAGTTATAATGATTATAATTATTAACCATCTCTATTTTTGATGCATATATTAGTCTTTCTACCTCTTGTCTCTAACCATTCATAGAATCTATTCTATATCAAATAGTATTCTGTGTCTTCTTTATCTTTTATTTTTAAGGTTAATCTATCCATTTCAGCAGTCTAAAATTTTCCTAATTACCTCCTCATTTGACAGGGTGTTCTCAATTTTCCAGTATTTTGCACACCTAATCCTTGCTGCTGTCAATATATGTAAAACTAAATATGTTGGTCCCTTTATCAAAACCCTCTGGTACTATGCCCAGCAAGTAAACTTCTGGTTTCAGGTCTATATTCTGTTTTAACTATCTTTTCCAGCCAGCTCCTTATTTTGTCCCAATATTTTCTTGCTTTGATAACAACCGGTTCTGTGGGCATGGCTTAGTTGGTGAGTGTGATTTGGTGGTCATCTGACCGCATGATCAATTTGACATCACTCACATTGAGGGGCGCTTCTCCTCGCCTGGTCTCTTGTGACTGTGGGGATGCTGCAACGGTCGTAAGTGTGAAAAACAGTCATAAGTCACTTTTTTCAGTGCCATTGAAACTTTGAATGGTCACTAAATGAATTGTTGTAAGTCAAGGATTATCTGTACAAAAATACAAAAAGCTTCTTTGCTTGTAAAAAGCTGCCCTAAATACCAATCATTTGATTAAAAATACCTGCAATCCAGAGTTACCTTGAGGAATTAAAATAGTTAAAATGCAATGATAACTATCAGCAGCCAACTCTTGCTCATAAAGTGAAACCCTTTAGCAGAGAGGGTTAAGCTCTCCAGAAAGAGCACACCCAGGAGAAGCAATCTTTAGATCCATTTGCACCATTTAAAGATACCAGCTGGTTTCACTCACCTCATGATATCCTAAAGAAATCATCCATATTTAAGGAAAGGTCACATGCTCCCCAGAAAGGCAGTAAAAAAATCAGTGTCAAGCTTGCATCCTGCCTCTTGGAAGTACACCCTAAAGGGACAGTGTCAGATACTACTAAAGCAGTGAAGGAAGACCCCCTTCCCAGATTAAAAAAACCATGAGGCAGGAAAAAAATTCAAACACAATAGAAATAATTAAATCACAACAGTAGCTTTTGCTTGTTAAACCAATTTTCAGAACAAATAGATACAGGAACTAGCCAGATTTCTCAATCCAGTTTCTTTTCAGGAACAGAGATTAACCTTTTTCCTTCCAAACAAAGCTGAATAGGGAAAATTATCTCATCAATAAACATAGGATTAAACGTCACCAAGCACAGAATTAAACTTCACCAAAAACCAGCTTTTAGACCAAAACTCAGAAAGGGTATGTAAACTCTTGTTTGGATGTCAATCTTTCTAGCTAGCCAAGAAGCCTTGCTGAATGTCACTCATCTTGGTTCCTTGTCATTAAAAAGCTTATTTCCGCAGCTCTGCTTCGTTATTCAATTATTTCTTCAAAGTGCTAACTCCCAACAGGGGAGTAGTTCCTCCTAACAGCAGTGTAAAAAGCTTAAAACAATTCTTTCCCCTTAAGAAAGTCAAGCTGTTAGGTTTCCAAGTGAAATGGTTACACAAATGTCAATTTCGGGCTCCACACAAGCAAAAGTACCAGCAAAGGATAAAAAAAAATCTCCAGAGAAGCTCCAGAGATAGGAAGTCTACTCTTGCCAAGAATGTAATAACGATTAATGGAGAGGCAGTTTTTGCAAGCAACAACACCAGAATGAAGGAATGCTTTCCTTACAGAATTGGGCCTGTAAAGTGGAAAAAAACAAAAGGAGATTTCTTCTAACAACCAGTTATATTCATTCATCTGTCCCCATTAGTATCTTATCTAGTGCTCTTGGTTCTTTATTTAGGCCCCATATTTTAATGTCTTTCTCATATCTTGCTTGTATCTGGAGATATGGCCACTAAGCGAAGTCTACCCCATGACTCTATAGTTATTGTCTAGTTTTTAGTTCGCCATTCTCATTCAAAATACCTTTATAGAATACCATTTTTTATAGATTAATGAGATTTGGATATATTAGTGCTTCCATAGTAGAGAGCCAGACTGGTATTTTCATGTAATGCTGTAATTTATTTTTTTCCCATATGTGAAGCAGCGCATTCCTCACATAATGCCTTTGAAAATATTTGTGCACCCTGCTCCTACCGTACCATAGGAAAGCATGCCAATCTAGCTGGAGATCGTCTCCCTCTAATAATAACAGCTTTCTGTGCTTCAAATTTATCCACTCTTTTATCCAGGTAAGAACTGACACCTGATAGTATAATTCCCAATCTGGGAGACCAAAAATTCCGTTACTTTTAGATTTCTGCAACGTTTTCAGTTTTATTCGCTGCTTTTTTGCTTTGCCGTAAGTATTTCAAAATTGTTCTATTTAATTCAGCAAAAAATTTCTTCTCTAATTTTATTGATATTGTTTGGAATAGGAAAAGTAATTTGGATAATGTATTCATTTTCATGACTGCTATTTTCCCTAACATAGATAATTGTAGGTTCTTCCACCCTTCCAAGTCCAATTTAATTTGTTGCATTAGTTTTAAATAGTTACCATGTTTAATCGTCACACACCTTGCTGTTAAATGAATACCTAAATATTTGACCTTCTATACTATCTGCAGATCTATTTTCTCTGTCAAATCTTTTTTTTGTCCATGAAATTTTTAACCATGACTTTAATTTTTTTCTTTGTTTATTTTCATCCCTGCCATCATATTTCTCAATTTTCTCTATCAGTTTTGGACCCGTTTCGAATAGTTCTTCTAATATGAAAACCAAGTTGTCATCAAATGCTTGTAGTTTATATTTTTCTTTTTTAATTTTCATTCCTTTTATTTCTGGGTCCTGTCTAATGTTTCTGGTTAAGACCTCTAAGGTTAAAATAAATAATAATGGAGATAGTGGACAGCCTTGTCTTGTTCCTTTTTTATATTGAAGCTTTCCATCACATCTCTATTCACCATCAACTTAGCTTTCTGTTATGTGTAAATTGCCTTCATCATATTTGTAAATTTTTCACCAAAATCCATACATTTTAGTTGTTAGAGCATAAATTGCCAATTAATATTATCAAACGCTTTCTGAGCGTCCAAGAAAATTAGTACGAATTGTTTTTCATTATGTATTTCATAGTACTCTAATGTGTCCAAGATTATTCTGATTTGTCTCTTGGGTAAAAACCCATTTTGATCAGAGTGTATAAACTCAGAAATCTTTTTAATCTTTCAGCAATTACTGAAGCAAAAATTTTGTAGTCTGCATTTAATAGTGAAATTAGTTTATAGTTCTTTATTTGTGTTAAGTCCGAATTTTCTTTTGGTATCAAAGTAATGTAGGCCTTCCTTTTTTGCCACCCCTCCAGGGCATAGTATGGCCCCAAGGAGCCTCCAGGCAGGCAGAAATCAACTGAACTTTGCTGAGTGCTGCAAGTCTCAGCTGTCACGCTTCGGCACCAGACCGGAAGCTCAAGTAATTTGTTTTTATTTCAGTCTCATTCATGTTTTAAAAACATGTACCGTTTTTTAATTAGAGAAAAAAGTGAATGTCTTTCAAAATTGGGACTTTTTTGAGGTGCCATTCTTCACTAGAAGAATGATCAGCCTTCTTAAAAGATATATTTGTGCATTGTAATAACCAATAGATATCTTGTCAGTGCATGAATCCCTATGACCAAGATATTTTTTTCAAGAATTATCACAGCTGTACAGAACATTCAGTATCATCATACAGAAGTCCAAAAGCAAGGATTATAGTATGAAGTCTTGAAAATACTCATTGTACCATATTTTTTCCTCCATAAGATGCACTTTTTAGTCTCCCAAAAGTGTCTGGAAATGCCTGCATCTTATGGAGCAAATACTGCCGAAGCCCCATTCGGCCCCCACCCTTCAGCCGTTTTCAGCCTCCGCACACTCCCTTTTTGGCCCATTCCAGGAGGCAAGGATCACCGATCGTTGCTGCCGATCGCCATTACTGCTGATTGCTGCTACCGCAGCCAAATAGCATCAGCAGTGATCGGCAGCGATAGGTGGTGGCGATCGGAAGGGGTTATGTCTGGAATAACTGATCAACAGTATTCCAGGAGGCTGATCCAACCGCCAATCAGCTGCTTGGTGCTATTTTGTTTTTGTTTAACTACACTTCACTAGGTAAATTAGAAATAACAGTCTTTTTAAGCTTAGTCCCTCATGTACATCATAGCATCACAGATTCTAAAAACAGAATTATTCTCTGTTCCCAACCTCAGGATGTTCCTGGGTGAATTGTACCAATTATTCTTAATGAGAATGGTGCTTTCATGTTAAAAACAAGATTCCTCATCCCTAGTTTTACTTGGGGGAAAAAAAAGAGTTTAAACAAACATAAAATTGGAGAAAACAAAAAGTGGAGATTGTGACAGTCTCCAATATAACATCCTGTAGAATTAATTAAAAATAACTATACCAGCTATTTAAGATAATACATGACATACTCCTATGTTTAACAACTATCCAAATTTAAAATTATACTAGCTCTTTAAAATATATAATGACGTTAAAGTCTAATTGAACTTTTACTATCCTAATGAATTTGTTGATATTTTAGAAAATGTATTGTTCGTATAAAGTATATCAACAATATATTAGCTATAATTTTTAAATATTCTGTAGATTAACTTAGATCATTTTTGGAAACCAATTGTTCATAGTAGTTCAGCTAGCATAATTTTTTTATTTATTAAAATACTTTATTGAACAAATTCATATAAATACAATAAACCAAACATTCCGCTTATCGCAACATAAGCGAAGTGTTCACTCAATCTGACATCTCTCAAATTATATAGAATAATCAGTCACACTTATTACATTAATATATAACACAAATTTCATCTAATTATGTATTACAAACATAGTTGCATGTAATGTTGCCAAAAAATCCCAGTTTCTGGGGGTCTCCATCGAATTTAACCCCAAGGGCGGGATCTTCCTCTGTAGTTGTATGTTTCTAGGTTGGCCAGGGTTAGTTCCCTGATCCGGGGCATTTAAGGGTCAGGTACCTGATGTGGCTGCTGGTTCTTGCTTGTCCCTCTTCCCGCTCAATCTCCGCTGGATCCGGGGTGGCGCCTCGGGTTCTCTCATTTTCTGGTTCCCTCGCTCTCCTGCGTTGTCGTCTTTGTGCATCCCCCACGTTGAGGTTCTCCAGGGCTTCCCTCACTAGGCGATTTATGTACTGTCTCATTCGGTCGTCGGCTGGTGGCTCCTTGTCCCATTCTTCCTGATTCGATAGGGTCTCTAGCTCCAATTTCCACCCGGGTTTACGATTTCCTCGGGTGAAGGTTACTCCCCTGGTTCTACCATCCCAGGCGTCTCTCTCTCCTACACCTATAGACCACTGAGGCTTGGTGGAGGTTTCGCAAGCAGCCTTGCTGTCTTCGATGGGACGCATCGAGTCAATATCTGACTGGGTAATTGTTGATGTTTCTCCCCAGCATTCGGATTCCCCTTGCTCCTTGCTGTATTCAGACATTTTTCTTCTCTTGCAGGGTTCCCTCGGTAGAGTGAAAGGTTTTCAACAGAAATTTCCTCTCCAGGTTGACCTCTAATTGCAGACGCTGCTTTATGTCAGGCTACAGAACTTTTTCCCATTCAATCAATAAGAATGAACTTCTGAGAATCAGACGTATCAAAAGGAATCCTTTATTGAGATGAGACAATTCATGTAGGAGTTCAAAGCAGCGTCTGAGGTCCCTCAGGCATACAGTGATAGATAAGGGAGTTTAGAACCCCTCCCCTTCTCTCAATGTTTATTTAGTGAAACAAAAGCCAATATGTTAATTCCCCCCCCAGCCCCTCTCTAGGAAAGGATCTTTCCCCCACCCCCTTTTCAGAAACGGACTGTTTTTTGGAGATTGCCCAGAGCACTTCACTGTGGAGTTTTTTATGGTCTTCTCATCTCCAGGCTGTGCCTCTCAGAGGTGTTAGGTTCTGGCCATCTGGCTTCCCTCCCTCCATTGTATCATGTGTGGGTGTACAAGTTCGATATAAGGTTAAATATATTCAGGTTACATCAAGAAAGGATTTCTTTATCAGTCCCCCCTCCCTTTTATTCTTCCACTGAAGAAATGACAGATACACGGATCTGACATCGTCATACCTTTTTATTTGACTTGTTTCATTCCTTTCATGTCTACCTTCCAACCAGCTGTACCAAGAATTCCAGATCTCATAGTACTCTGACTCCTCTTTGTTTTTAAGTTCCTTTAACAACCTGTCCATTTCTGCACATTCCAAAATTTTCTTTATAATCATGAAGTCGAGGGGAGTATTTTCACATTTCCAGTTTGGGGCAAAGGCAACCCTTGCTATTGTTAATATATGGAGTATAATATATAATACTTTTTTACTAATTTTTTGTTTTAAAATTTCTAATAAAAATAATCTATGGTTTCCATTCAATTTTAACTTTTGTAATTTCTTCTAGCCAATTTCTAATTTTCCGCCAATATTTTTTTGCTTTTGGGTAGGTCCTCCACATATGATAATTGGTTCCCTGCTCATAGCCACGTTTCCAACAACTTGCCAAATTATTGGGAAATATTTTTGCAAGTCTCGCCGGTGGTAAATGCCAGCGATAAAATATTTTATATAAGTTCTCCTTATAAGTTGCTGATAGAGTTAATTTATAATTTATTTTCCATAGGTTTTCCCAATCTTTCAAATTAATACTATATCCAAAGTTTTTGGCCCAGGTTATCATTGTTTCCTTCACAGTTTCTTCCAATTTATATCTTAACAAATATTTGTACATTTTGGTAATCATTTTTCTCTCTGGCCCCTGTAAAATTTTATCCAATTCTTGTTGATCCAAATATATTCTGTACTGTTCTGTTTTTCTTACATCTAAATTGTATCTATAAGTATGGTCACCAATCTACTTGTATTCCTTGTGACATAAACTCCTGCTTGGATTTTAATTTCCCTTGTATATCTAATAGCTCTTTATAGCTCACTGTCTTATTCAGGTCTAAAACATTTGGATATACTATATAGCTTCCATGGTTGACATCCAGATTGCGATCTTTGTATAATGATTTCATTTTAATTTTTCCCAAACCCCTAGTAATGTATCTCTAATTTGATGTCTTTGAAAATACGAATGAAATTTATTTTGCCCTTCCCACATGAATGCATGCCAGCCAATCTGCAGATCATGTCTTTCTAATATTAACACTCTTTTATCCTTTAGATTTACCCAATCTCTAATTCATGTTGTTATTGTGGCCTGATTAATAAAGTTCCCAATCTGGAAGTCCGAACCCTCCCTTGTCTTTACTATCCTGCAGGAGCTTTAATTTTATTCCCTTGCCAAATAAATTTTTTAATTGTTTTGTTTAATTCTTCAAAGAAGGTTTTACCTAATTTTATTGGAATTGTTTGGAAAAGGAGTAATACCTTAGGTATTATTAATTGTAGCAATTCTCCCTGTCAATGATACCTGAAGTTTCCCCCAATTTTCCAGATCTTTTTGTATTTGTTTTAGTAATTTCTGATCATTATCTGTTTTTAATCGATGAACATTTTTAGCTGTCATCCACACCCTGAGATATTTTAAATTTTTTGTTGTTTGACTCCCCAATTTTTTCTGCAATTCCTCCTTCTGTTTCACGATCATATTCTTTATTAATATCTTTGTTTTTTCTTTATTTATTTTTAGTCCTGCCACTCTGCCAAATTCTTCAATTTCCTGTAACAATATATGTCCTGCTTCCAGAGGGTCCTCTATGATGAATGCCATGTCATCGGCAAATGCTTGTGTTTTATATACCTCTGTTCTAATTCTCAGACCTTTTATTTCTTGGTTATTTCTGATCTGTGTTAATAGTACTTCTGCTGCAATGATAAGTTCGCCATTCAAAATTATCTTCGCCGTTTGAGTAGTATGTATGGATTTGATCATATCTAAAAAAAATTCTTTGAAGTTCATTAGATGTAGTTGTTTGATAAAAAATTTCCAGTTCAAATTATCAAAGGCTTTTTGTGCATCCATAAACATTAATGCCAATTGCTTGTCTGGGTGTGCCTCATAATACTCTTAATACATTCATTATCAGTCTGGCATTATTTCTTAAATGTCTGTGCGGTATGAATCCATTTTGGTCGAGATGGGTACAGTGGGGCAAAAAAGTATTTAGTCAGCCACCAATTGTGCAAGTTCTCCCACTTAAAAAGATGAGAGAGGCCTATAATTATCATCATAGGTATACCTCATCTATGAGAGACAAAATGTGAAAACAAATCCAGACAATCACATTGTCTGATTTGGAAAGAATTTAATTGCAAATTATGGTGGAAAATAAGTATTTGGTCAATATCAAAAGTTCATCTCAATACTTTGTTATATGTCCTTTGTTGGCAATGACAGAGGTCAAACATTTTCTGTAAGTCTTCACAAGATTGTCACACACTGTTGCTGGTATGTTGGCCCATTCCTCCATGCAGATCTCCTCTAGAGCAGTGATGTTTTGGGCTGTTGCTGGGCAACACGGACTTTCAACTCCCTCCAAAGGTTTTCTATGGGGCTGAGATCTAGAGACTGGCTAGGCTACTCCAGGACCTTGACATGCTTCTTACGAAGCCACTCCTTCATTGCCCGGGCAGTGTGTGGGATCATTGTCATGCTGAAAGACCCAGCCACGTTCCATCTTCAATGCCCTTGCTGAAGGAAGGAGGTTTGCACTCAAAATTTCACAATACATGGCCCCATTCATTCTTTCCTGTACACAGATCAGTCATCCTGTTCCCTTTGCAGAGAAACAGCCCCAAAGCATGATGTTGTCACCCCCATGCTTCACAATAGGTATGGTGTTCTTTGATTGCAACTCAGCATTCTCTCTCCTCCAAACACGACGAGTTGTGTTTCTACCAAACAGTTCTACTTTGGTTTCATCTGACCATATGATATTCTCCCAATCCTCTTCTGGATCATCCAAATGCTCTCTAGCAAACTTCAGACAGGCCCGGACATGTACTGGCTTAAGCAGGAGGACACATCTGGCACTGCAGGATCTGAGTCCCTGGCGGCGTAGTGTGTTACTGATGGTAGCCTTTGTTACGTTGGTCCCAGCTCTCTGCAGGTCATTCACTAGGTCCCCCTGTGTAGTTCTGGGATTTTTGCTCACCGTTCTTGTGATCATTTTGACCCCACGGGGTGAGATTTATTTATTTATTAATTATTCAAACTTCTATACCGCTCCCTCTCCCAAAAAGGGACTCGGGGCGGTGTACAGCCTACTAAAAACACATAGAATACACCTAGAATAAATACAATTTAAAAATATATTAAATAAGCGAGTCCGGCTGTATCCCATCCAATTAAGAAATTTAGACATTTAAAATCAGGGATTAATTAAAAATATAAAATTTAGCGATTAAAACCCAATTTAGATCTTGCAGGGAGCCCCAGATCAAGGGAGATTATCAGTGGTCTTGTATGTCTTCCATTTTCTAATTATTGCTCCCACAGTTGATTTCTTCACACCAAGCTGCTTGCCTATTGCAGCTTCAGTCTTCCCAGCCTGGTGCAGGTCTACAATTTTGTTTCTGGTGTCCTTCGACAGCTCTTTGGTCTTCACCATAGTGGAGTTTGGAGTGTGACTGTTTGAGGTTGTGGACAGGTGTCTTTTATACTGATAACAAGTTAATACAGGTAATGAGTGGAGGACAGAGGAGCCTCTTACAGGTCTATGAGAGCCAGCAATCTTGCTTGTTTGTATATTCATGCAAAATTGTCTTAACCCTCTCTGCAATTATTGTAACAAATATTTTATAATTCACATTAAGTAATGAAATCGGTCTGTAAAATTCACTCTGATTTCTGTTTGGGGCGTACATTCTCACTTAACATTGTCTTTTTATTTTGTATTGCCACCTCTACCATTACTATTCTTCCCTGTTCATCTTTATAAATTAATTCTGAGCTTATATTTTCTTTTATATATAATACTACCCCTCTTTTTTTCTCTTCCGCCAATGTTGAGTATATTTTCCCCAATTTGTTATTAATTAAATACCTTTTATCTCTCTCCTTTATATGAACCTCTTGTATACATATTATATCCGCTTTTTGTTTTTCTAACTTAAGAAACGTTCTTTTCCTCTTAGCTGGGTCGTTTAACCCATTGATATTTATGGATATCAGATTCACTCTTTTATCCATTCCCTTATTTCTATCCCTCAGTGTTTTTATTTGTCGTCTGACTTCTCGTCCTCACTCCTACTTCTTTTTCTGACACCTCCTCATTTCCTTCCCTCCCCTTTCTCCTGTCTCTTCCCTTATTTCTAATTTGTAACTCTTCTTGACTAGAACCTTCATGATCATCTCTACTGCTCAGTTCTTCTATTCCTCCTATTTGGTTGAAAAAATCTTGAAATTTAGATATGCTGTCTACTTTCACCCTTTTCTCTTTCCATATTTCTAATATTCCCTCTGGGATAATCCATCTAAAAGGTATGTTTTTTTTATTTAAATGATTTGTTAGAAATCGATAGTCTTTTCTTTGTTCATGAATTCTCCTCGGCACTTGTTTTAAAACAATCACTTCTTTGCCTTTGTGTTTTATTCCTTCATCTCTTGTAATTTTGTAAATTATGTCCTCACTCGTCTCCTTGCAAATCTTATGTGCACTTCACGGGAGAGTCCATGCCATTTCGCGTAACTCGTATATACTCTATATACATCATCCAACTCGTTCACCATTTCCTCTTTATCTCTGTTCAAAAGTTCCGCCAGCATTTCTGCCATCACCAATGGTAAGTTCTCTCCTCTCTCTTCTTCCACATTTTGAAATCTAAGATAGTAAGAGGCCTTGTCCATCTCAAGATGAGTCAGGGTTTCGTTAGTCTCTTTATTCTGTTCTTTGATTGTTTGTTCCATGCCTTCCAGTTTCTTTTCTCGCCTGTTTTCCAATCACTTTAATCTTCTCTTCATTTATTTTAATCAGTTCTTGAATCTGACCTATTTTTCCATCCAAATTTTTAACTTCACTTCTCATTTCCTCTAATTCATTTTTTAATTCCTCTTTCATTGTTTCTACTTTGCTTTCCGAGTGATTTTTCTACATTGATTCATGTAACGTCAGCATCATACTTTGGATAGATGTTAATGTAGATTGAACTGACTGCGTGCTGGATTGGGGTGTAGATTTTTCTGGTGCCAACATCCCGTCAATCGTTTTTTGAATCGATACTATTGTAGGAGTAACTGAAGTTACCGATGGTGTCGTCTTGTCTTCCTACTTTTGTAGTAGTAGTAGATGTACTAGTCATACTGTATCTTTAATAATTTTTTTTTTGTTTCTCCACTATCCTAACTATATTCCCCCAAGTCGTACCTCCTATTACCACCAGTCTTGTTTATCTTTTATAATTCTATTTTCTCAATTCTGTAACCCCTCTTTTCCTTTTTGATCTTATTTTGACACCAATACTTAAAGCAATTGTTTTCAGTTATATCTAAACAGATTCTAAAAGGAATTCCTAACAAATACTAAAAAAAGATCAATTCTTAAATTTTCTAATAGGTCAAAAACTTATTCAGTTTTCTTTAAATATTTAAGATTTTATATAATCCTTATATATTTCTTTAAATTAATTACTATATTAACTATATTTCCAACATTATTTCTTCAAATATATTATAATATGTAAATAAATAATAAGAGTTAATATAATTTCTAATATAGGAAGATCATGAAGGGGGAGAAGGAACACTCAATTATCTTAATTATTGTCTTAGTATTTTAAATTCATAATCTATAATCCATCCACAATCAAATATATATGAGAAAAGGAACAAAGCAATATATGAGCTAAAATTCTAAAAAGTTAAATATTAGTTACACAAATTAATCCTATTTCAACCTCACCAATTTTGTTTTCTTATTGAATATATACTATAAATGAGAGAGGGGAAAAAAAGAGAATGTCTATACTGTTCAAGTCAATGTTAGGGGAAATAGGGGAATGGAACAAACACAGACCAACCGATGATTTGTACTCTCCTTTTTTCTTGAAATTTCCTTAGTAATCCAGTCGTTTTCAATATTAAGTTCAAGTCTCAGGTCTCAATTCCACCACTCTTCAGTTCAATTTGTTACTTCCGTTACTTTCCTCCACTTTCTCAATCACAATGTCTGCCTCCACAAATTGCACTGTCACTCTCCTACTCGTTTTTAGCGTTTACACCGTCCCACTATTCTTCTTTAAATTAATGTTTCCCACAGATTATTCAAATAGCTGGAAATACAACTCTTTTGCCACCAATAAATCCTCTCCCTTCTTTTCTACTTTCCTCGTTTTTAGCGTTTACACCGTCCCACTATTCTTCTTTAAATTAATGTTTCCCACAGATTATTCAAATAGCTGGAAATACAACTCTTTTGCCACCAATAAATCCTCTCCCTTCTTTTCCACTTTCCTTTTTAGTAACAAAATTCTGCTTTGTCCGGAGCTATGGGTGAACTGTGCAGTCTTGCCGCTATTTACCGCTTTCCCTTTTCCTCTCCGGAAATTCAATCGCATATTTATTTACCTTTCAAAATTTTCCTTTAATTGTAATCCAACACCGATTTTCCTTTCACTCCTTTCCCGGACTCCAAGTTCAACAACATCTCTCCGCTTCTTTCTCACAGCTGTTTTGTTGTGTCTTCAGGCCAGCTAAGACAGCTGGCTTCTTTGCCCTATGTTTCCCTTCCCTTCTTTGCCGCCTGGCTTGCAACACCAGCCTGGCTCCAGGAGTTTCTCCTCGTATAGATGATCCCACCGGGATCGAACTCCGCCTTGAATGGCTGCAATCTGGGCAAAAATCCTGCTGTAGGAGAACTAGACAGAAATCTTATTATCTCACCATGATGAATTTTTTAAAGAATTAGACAAGATTGTGATGAAATTTATTTGGGCAAAGAAAAAAACAAGGATAAAAAAACATACTTACAAGATAACAAAAGCAGAGATGGATTTGGTCTACCTGCCTGGGAGATATATTATAGAGCAGCGGCATTAGTATGGATAAAAGACTGGATTGACTTGAGGAATAATAGGATTTTACAATTAGAGGGACATGATTTGCTGCTCAGTTGGCATGCTTTCTTATGGAATCCAAACACTAAAAACAATGCATATTTCACCAGACATGTATTTCGAAAATCCTTAATTAAAATTTGGAATGATATAAGGAGGAACCATTAGACCAAAATCCCGAGATGGTTCTCAACGATGGAGGCGATGTTCCATCCAAATACGATGGATATTAGTAAAAAATTAAAATACTATCAAATAGTAGACAACAAGGGAAGAATTAAAACAAAACAGGAATTAGAAACACAAGGAATAACTATTGATAATTGGTCATATTTTCAAATTAAAATGAGATATTAAAATAAAGATGTAAAGGAATATGGAATTGAAGTTAAAAACACTTATTTAGATAAAATATTTTTAAACCCGGAGAAAAGTTCGATTTCCAAATTATAT
The DNA here is from genome assembly GCA_023653725.1 of Bungarus multicinctus. Lineage (NCBI taxonomy): Eukaryota > Metazoa > Chordata > Lepidosauria > Squamata > Elapidae > Bungarus > Bungarus multicinctus. Next base: position 167,079,525 of record CM042834.1, on the reverse strand, counting down.
AATTATTTACTGGAATGTGAAATGGCTGAGAAAATTGTCAAAGGTCCAATGCTAGCCTGGGAAAAAAACTTTGGCCATAATATCGATCTGGATGTCTGGAAGGAAATCTGGAAGAAAAATTTGACATTAACCAAAAATTTGACATTAACCAAAAATTTGACATTAACCACATAAAGAAAACATACAAAATGATATACAGATGGCATCTGGCACCCTCAAGACTGGCTAAAATATTTCCAACAGCTAATCCTTGTTGGAAATATAAAGAAAAATTAGGTACATTCTTTCACCTGTGGTGGACGTGTCCCGAAGTAAAGAAATATTGGTTAAAAATAAAACTCTGGATAGAAGAAGTTATAGACTGTAGGCTGGAGTGGAAACTGGAACTGTTTTTGTTGGGAGTAATTAAAGGGGATTACCCCTCCAAAGTAAAATATTTGACCATTTATTAACCGCGGCGCATATTGGAAAAACCCAAATACATCACCGATACATATTATTATTCAAAAAGCCTATGAATGTGTTCAAATGGAGAGACATACACTTAAGATTAATGGAAAGGAAGACACAGAGTATTATCGAGTATGGGATAAATGGTATAAGTGGGCAGAAAATAAAAAGGAAAACAAGTAAATGAACTCAAGAAACAATTTATATTTAGCGATTTATACCAATGTATAATTTATCTATGGTAAATCCTTTCTGTCTTTCACTATTATTATTATTAGTATTATCTATCATATTCCTTTATTTAATAGTCAAATAATATGAAAATATTATAATACATAAAATGAATATATTCATAAATAGAAAAGTAGTGTTAAACCAATGTATAAAGAAGAACTAGGACTTACCAAGTTCGGTAACAAATGTAAAGAAATATGGTTTATTTACATACCAATGTTCTTATGTTTGTACATTTGTATGTTTTAAATTTTTTGAATAAAATTGTTTTTAAAATTAAAAAAAAAAGAAAGAAATTGGTCTGTAGTTTTGTATCTATTGGTCATTGCTGTTCTCTTTTAAAATAAGGCTTCAGTCCATGAATTTGTGAGTTTTGCTTGTTCTAATGTTTCATTGTACAGATCCAACATTAGCTGTTCCAATGGTGTTTGAATTTCCTTATATAATTCTGCAGGGATTCCATCTGGTCCCGGTGATTTATTACATTTTTGTTTACTAATTGCCTCTTTCATTTCAGTCATTGTGATTTCAGCATTTAACATTTCCTTTGTGAGATCTGGGATTATAGGTAAATTTTTCTCGTTCAAATATTGTTTGATCCTCTCTTCTGGTATCTCATCCTGAGTGCTGCAAGATATTTCTGGGCAATAGATTGTTTTTCTTCTACCAGATGGTGTGGAATTTCATTTTCATCCTGTAGACTTTGTATTGTTTTCCTCTTCTCTTTTTCAATTTATGGGCCAACCATCTCCCCGGTTTGTTAGCATACTCAAAGTAGTTTTGCTTTACCATCTTGAGGTTTTGTGACATTTCATCCTGTAAGATTAAATTTATTTTATGTTTAATCACCATCTTTTCTAATTTCTTCATTCTGTGGTTCTTTTTGCATATTGTGTTCCAATTCCTCAAGCTTCTCTTGTCTGTTGTTTTTTCTTATCTTTGTTCTTTTTTGCTCCATATGCAATTGTTGGACCTCGGATGTATACTTTGGTTGTGTCCCATAGATTTTGTAAAGTTGTTTGGTCATTTGCATTGTCCTTAAGGGATAGTTTTAATTCTTTTTCTAACATTTGTGTATAGTTTTTATCCCTAAGGGGTTTCTGATTAAAAGTCCATCCTCCTCTCTTTCGTCTCCCTTTTCATTTCACTATCAGTGGGTTGTGGTCTGCCCATATGTTCGGTAGTATCTCTATTTTCTCTGTATGTTTTGCTACTTCTGTATCCATCTACACCCTATCAATCCTAGACCGGGAACTATGTGGGTTTGAAAAAATGATATATTGTCTTTCTTGTCTGTTAAGTTCTCTCCACATATCTTTAAGATTTAATTCTTGTATTAATTTATGAAATGTCCTTGGCAGTGTTTTCCTCTTTTTCCTGTTTTTTTTTTCTTTGTTATGTAATCTTTTTCTATATCTACTACTTGCATTGAAATCCCCTATAATGCATAGCTAGCATAATTTTAAAATATCTTTAAAAGCATTTCAGTCACAATTCTAGAAGTAAAATGCTGAAGAGGAGAGCCTCTTCCAATTCTCATAGTAGAAAATTAATTTTTTTAGGGGAAAATATAGGCTGTGGTGCAAAATCTTCCTTTTTACCCTCACAAGGCCCTTATATACGTAACTGCCATACTTGCAATGTTGGGATTTACATTTGTGCATATAGTGGATAACTAACCACATTGACAGTATGCAAATTATCTGCATGCCAAATTAGAACCATCCTTTAATATGTATAGGACAATAGCCTTCTAATTTAGCTATAAAGATTCTTGTTTGGTTTGGTGTGGCTTTATTAAGTTAAACTTTCCTTGAAATTAGTGCAACTCTGCAATAAACACCTAAGCACAACTCAACAATGCAGTAATGCTTGCTTTGCAGCTAATGAAGCACCTTGTAGCGAATTCTGTCCTTTACAGTAATGTTCTTTCTGTAACATTTTGAAAAATCAGGATTTTTTTTTGTTTTTTTAAGCATTGATAACGGAAAAATGTCTAGATAGGCAGAGCAGAAAGCATTATAAGCTGTGTATAATTATAGCCTTTTATCTTTACTATAGAGTGAACTTTGAAATGTATGTTGGATATGTTGAGAACTGGAGAAACTAAGAATTATGCTTCAGGCTAAGTATTTGAAGAAATTGTCAAATCTCATTACCTCCTTTGTTAAGACATGTTCAGTTGTTAGGATACCAAGAAAAGGGGCTTCCCAGAATTGCCACAGGACTGCTGCAATATATTGACTATCTCGCAAAATATATTTTTAAAAGATATTTTTTTTAATATTCTGCTTTTATTTTTCAAAGGAACTTGAATCTTTATTTTTACAGAAACAGGAGAAAAATGCCTAATCTAATTTCTTCAAATTTATAAAACTCACCAAAGTGACACTAGTCAGAAAACTGAAATTTTAAAACAGCAGTATAAATAATAAATAACAAAATTTAGAAAAATGTGGGGTAAACAGCATCACCATCAGATGGATTCACATCTGGCTAACCATCTGCATTCAATGGGGCCACATCTACATGGAGAGAAGCATACCTCAAGGTTCTGATTTGACCCAGTATTCTTCAAATCTTCATAAATGATCTAGATAAGGAGATAGAAGAGGAACTTACCAAATTTGCAGATGACATCAAGCTGGGGGGAATAATCAACTCTTTAGAAGATAGATGTAAACTTCTGAAGAATCTTGACAGACTTGAGCACTGAGTCCTATTCAGCAAAATGTAATTCAGTAGTGAGAAAAGTAATGCTTAGGCAGGAAAAAAAAACATGCACAGATATAGATTAGGTGGTATCCAGTTCAACAGTAGTCACTGACTACTATTTCGTGTCTAGTGGACTACAACTTAAATAGTGTACTGCACTGTACTGCAGCTGCCAAAAGGTCAGTACAGCCTTAGAGTGCATCAATATAGAGAAAGTATTAAGATCATGTGAAGTGAGAATACCACTTTATAGTGCACTTGTATACTTGGAATACTGTGTCCAGTTCTAGTCACCACAATGTATAAAAAAGTGCTGAAACTCTAGAAAGAGTGCAGAGAAGAGCAACAAAGATGATATGGCGTCTGAAGGCTAAACCATGTAATAAATGGTTGCAGGAACTAGGCATGTTTAGTCTAACGAAGAGAACGACTAGGAATGACATGGTAGCAGTCTTCCAATATTTGAGAAGCAGTCACAGAGAAGGGGGGAGGGCGGTCAGCCTATCCTTCAAAGTACCTGAGGGGAGGGGGACAAGAAATAAGATTATCAAAGAAAGATCAAACTAGAATTAAAGATAAATTTCCTAACAGAAGAATTAATCCAAGAGTTGTGAGTGTTCCTTCCTCCTTTTCAAGAAGAGATTGGACAGCCATTTGTCCAGAATGGTATAGGGTTTCCTGCTTGAACAGGGGTTGTACTAGAAGACCACCAAGGTCCCCTCCAATCCTATGTTTTATGTTCATCATCATCATCATTTTAATCATTATCTATCCTGGATGAAGGCTTCTTCCGCATGTTTCCAACCAATATGGTCCTCAGCTTTCTTTTGCCGATTGTGCCGCAATACTTGCTGATGTGATCGCTCCAACTAAAAGTATCCTTTTAGTTGGATACTTTTTATCAAGTAGGATCCATTCTGTGACTTCTTAGTCCACCTGCCATCTGTTCTTGCTATGTGATCCTTTTCCATTTCAATTTTTTTACTCTTGATGATACTGTATATTTTTGTTTATTCTGTCATCCACATGCAGGTCTTTTGTCTTGTAATGCTGAGCATGTATCTTTCCATGGCTCTTTGCACCACTCTTAGCTTTTGTCTAAATTGTGAGGTTAGTGTCCATGTTTCACTGGCATATATTAGAGTAGGTAGCACACACTGATCGAAAACTTTTCAGGCATAGGGGGAGATAGTTCTTGAAAATTATGCTTAGCTTGCCGATCATATGTAATCCATTGTGCTGTAGCCACTTCTGAACCCTACCTGTTCCTTTGTCTTTGATGTTCTATCATCTAATGTTCTCAATATTTTTTTTTCTATTATCTTGATGAAAACCTTGTAGTTGACTGAAAGAAGGCTTATTGGCTAATATTGGCTAATAATCTTGGCCCCTTGTGTATAAAAATTGCTTTACTATATTTCCATGCATTGGATATTTTTTGTTCTCTGAGGCACCTCGAGTATAATTTTGTTAGTATCTTGTGTAAATTGATCATCAGCTTTCAGCAGTTCAACTGTAACAGTCATTTCCTGAAGCTTTGCCATTTTCTATTGATTTTATGATACTTGATACTTCCTCCCCTAAGATACATGGCATCTTCTCTTTCATTGGTGTTGTTATTTTTGAGTGATCTTGTTCTTTGTATAACTCTGAATAGAATTTGCAAATTATTTCTAACATTACCTGTCTTGTTCTACACAGAGAGCCATCTTCACGTTTTAATGCAAAAACCTTGTATTTTGCTCTATTAATTCCTTTGTTTTCTTCAATTGCCTTTTTCATAAGCTTCACATTAAACTGACGCCTTTCTTCTTGGATATTTTTTATGTTAAAGTTAATGTACTCTACTGTAGTTTATTAGTGAAACTTCCAGTATTCTTCATTGTCCTTCATTTTTCAATTAAATCAATAGTAAGAGATGTTTTTACTGTACATAGTGTTTTTCTGGTGGTGGTATAGATGTAGCAGATTCAAGAATGTTTTTGACTATTTGTTGATTTTGTTCCATAATGTTCATCTCTTCCAAATTTTGCAATAGAGCAAAGCAATTTGATTAATCTCAAAATTGCTATTCTCCTCTAACAGCTTATTACTCTTTATTTTTGTTTTTTGTGATATCTTTATCATTTTCATATGCTTTTTTTCCACAGTCTATTTTTACTTTAGCTCATACCATTCTATGGTCACTTCCAACATTAAAGTGATTGATGACAGTACAATTGCAGAATATGGTTTCATCATTTGACATGATATAGTCAATTTCGCTCGTGTATCCAGATGGACTCTTTCATGTCCATTTTCTGCTAGCTTTTTTCTTGTAAAATGAGTTCATGATACAGAGTTCATGTATTTCAGTAAAATCTAGTAGTCTGTCGTCTCTATTATCTCATTCACCATTTCCATAAGAGGCCAGTTGCTTTTTCTGTAGGTATTCTTCTTTCTATTCTTGTATTAAAGCGGTATACCTAGACCCCCTCCAATCGGGTTTCAGGCCTGGGCACAGCACGGAGAAGGCGTTGGTCGCGTTGGTGGATGATCTCTGAAGGGCCCGGGACGGGTTGTTCCTCTGTCTTGGTCCTGTTAGACCTCTCAGCGGCTTTTGATACTGTCGACCACAGTATCTTGTTGCGGCGGTTGGGGGGGTTGGGAGCGGGTGGCACCGTTTTACGGTGGTTCTCCTCCTTCCTCTCTGACCGCTCGCAATTTGTGTTGACGGGGGGGTAGAGGTCGACCCCAAGGCCCCTACTGTGTGGGATGCCTCAGGGGTCGGTGCGCTCGCCCCTGATGTTCAACATTTTTGTGAAGCCGCTGGGTGAGATCATCCGTGGTTTCGGGGTAGAGTTCCATCAGTACGCTGATGACACTCAGCTGTACATCTCTACCCCGGGCCACCCCAACGAAGCCGTTGAAGTGATGACCCGGTGCCTGGAAGCCGTGCGGAGTTGGATGGGTCTTAACAGGCTTCGTCTCAACCCGACCAAAACCGAGTGGTTGTGGTTTCCTGCGCCCAGATACAGCCAGCTTGTTCCTTCGCTGGCCGTGGGGGGAGAAATTTTGACCCCCGTGGAAAGGGCTCGCAATCTGGGTGTCCTCCTGGACGTACGGCTGTCTTTAGAAGACCATATCACAGCTGTCGCCAGGGGGGGCTTTTGTCAGATTCGTCTAATTTACCAGTTGCGGCCCTTTCTGGATCTGGACGCACTTCGCACAGTCACCTCCGCCCTCGTCATCTGCTTGGACTACTGCAACGCTCTCTACATGGGGTTCCCCTTGAAGAGTGTTCGGAGGCTGCAGTTGGTTCAGAATGCGGCCGTGCGGGTGGTTTTCGGGGCTCCTCAGAGCTCCCGTGTAACACCACTTCTCCGCAGGCTGCACTGGCTTCCTGTGGCCTTCCGGATCCGATTCAAGGTGGTACTGATTGTATTTAAAGCGCTCCATGGCTTGGGGCCTGGGTACTTACGGGACCGCCTGCTGCCATCAACAGCCTCCCGCCGCCCAGTACGCTCCCACAGGGTTGCCCTCCTCGGGGTTCCGCCGCCTGATCGTTGCCGGCTGGCGACCCCGAGGGTGCGGGCTTTCTCTGTGGGGGCCCCCTCCCTGTGGAATGATCTGCCCCTGGAGATACGGGCCATTACCGACATCCAGACCTTCTGGCGCGCAGTAAAGACCCTGTTTTTCCAACAGGCCAGCCTGGCCCAGTAAACGGTTCTTGGGGTTTTAAATTAATTCGGTTTTAAATTTTTAAATTTTTAATTATAATCCTTGAATTTTAAATTTTGGTACTTTTATATTTGATGGGATTTCGGCCGGATCAATTTTATTTAATTTGTTTTTAATTGTACATACTGTTCGTTTTTTAGTAGGCTGAACACCGCCCCGAGTCCCTTTTTGGGAGAGGGGGCGGTATAGAAATTTAAATAAATAAATAAAGTCACTCATTCGTATTTTGTATTGGCATTTTTCTTTGTCTTGAAAGTGGGTCACATCGTCATAGAAATCTTCAACCTCATCATCACTATAGCTTATTGTTGGCACATAAATTTGGATGATTTGAAGCTTGTATTGTTTGTTCAATTGAATGATACATTGGGTTATTCTCTCTGATATACTTTCAAATTTTACTACAGAGTTTTTTAGTTTTTGGTTGATGAGAAAATCAATTCAGCCACATTGTCTATCTTTGGTACCTCTAGTGTAGAGTAAATGCCCAGTCCTATCAAGTTCAACTAAATTTTCTCCTTTTCATCATGTTTCATGTAGTCCAATGATATCCCAATGCATATTGTTGACCTCAAGCAGTTCTTCTAGTAGAGTATCCATTTTCATTGTTTGAATGTTGACTGTTCTAATGTCCAAAGTCAACCTGATTTAACCTGGTGATCTTTAGCATCCTCTGCCTTTGGGCAGGTCTTCCTGCTGCCATGTATAGTTGCCCTAGGGCCTCCAGGGAATCAGGGCCATTTGGTATTGGCATGTGGAAGGAATAGATCATAATCTTCCACTCTGGTCCAGTGCTGGTTGGCAGATGTGATCGGTTTTAGTCTGGGGTATCTATCATGATCTGTGCCTTGGGAGACCCTTCTGGACATATACATGTCTGACAATATAGCCCACAGTTTCATTTACCCACACAAGCCCCTTTGCCTTATCAAGACCCCCATCATAGAAGGTGATGTTCTTGTTTGTTACTTTGGGTGACGGATTACCCTTGTCTGCCAAATTTTGTTTTTATTTTGTGCAGAAATAACATAGAATAACATGTTCTATGGTAATCCATTATCAACGGTAACAAACTATGCAGGCTTCACTAATTTCTTGTACCACTGTCTGGATTATAACCAAGACTTTGGCAAGGTCAGAGCCAATATAAACTTGAGTGGTGTGATGTTCCAAAAGGAAGAGAGAATGTCAAAACATGTTTCTTGTGTCCCATTACATAATATTCTATAATCAATGAAAACCTAGATCATGTCCTCCTATGAGATCTAATGGAGCAATGTTCTCTATTCTTCAGAATAGACTAAATCAGTAGTTCTCAATCTTTTCTTCACTGCCTCCCCTCCTTTAAATGCCTTTTGTGACAATGGAGCATGGCCAGGGACTCCCAAAACTTACCTCAAGATTTAAACCATAACATTTCTTCAAGCCTTTGCAGATTCCCTTTGAAGATATCACAGCCACTCAGGCATCCGCAGACCACAGATTGAGAACTACTGAACTAGATAATTCTTTAGGAAGGGCAAACAGTTTTCTTCTTTTTCAATTCTTGAAGCATCTTTCACACATTCCCTTGGAAATGGTATTCCTAGGACTCAGTTCATGAACATGTAGAACACGTTTATTCATGAACTCAGTTCATGAACATGTAGAACACGTTTATTTTTCCTCTAGGTCAGGGGAAGATCCAATGTCAGTTCAGGAGGGAACCATTTGCTTATACTAACTAAACCGAAGCAGCATGGCTCTCCTTTAACATCAGTGGCTTTAAAATGATCCAGCAAGTACCTAGAGCCTATGGGTACTGTCTTAATGGAAAGCAATTACATAGAGGTAATTGTCAAGTTGCTAAGCAGAAATAACTCAAATTTGAAGATTTCATATTTACCTTGTGTTTTTTTTAAAAAAATTGCACCACTGCCAGTAGTAGGATTTCCTACTTTATTTCACATACCCTAAACACATTAGTCCATGGAAGTTCAGGAAAGAAGAATGAAAGCTGTAATTTCCCCTTCACCCTTTCGTTTTTATAGGAAGATTAGCGAATAGGAAGTTTTAAATTAAATTTCGTGCAAGACAAAGAAATGTTCTTTCTTAACTCACATAGAGTATTGTAAAAACAAAAATAAGCAGTGAAATTGGAAAGACTATTGGCACATAATCTTCAGAGATTTAATTGTCTATATATTAAGGGGAATGTATAAAAATATTAAGCTAATAGTCAAACTTTAAAAAAGACAAAAAAAAGGCCTGGTGGGTGTGATCTCCCTAACCATAATACAGGAATTGAAGGATACAATAAAATTCAGTTGCGTACTGAAGATGTTACGTGGTTGGGTAATGAAAACAAACAGTAAAGTTCAGAGAGTGCCAAGAACTGCACAATACAATTCAACAAAATACAACTTCTTAAAAAAGAAAAGTAACTAAAAGTCAGGAGCTCATGGAGCTAGGTATTTACTTTTCAGCAACAGAAAATTTCCCAAATATCAGTATGAAGATAGTTCCAAATTCAAAATGTTCCAAATTGAAAATTGCCATTTCAAAGATAACACACTGTACCTGAAAGTGTTGTCCTGAGCTTGGAAGAAAACAGAGTGTCAGGTTTCTAAATAATGAAATCCATTTAAAAAGAAAAGTACAAAGTGCATCTTTCCAAAAAGATTTCTTTTATTTAGGAAAGCATCAAATTGGCAAAGTCCATGGCAATTCCAGATCTGACACAACCCGGAATTACCCCACAATATTACAAGTTAGAAACAATCCCCAAAAGTCACATTCTCCAGTAGAAGTGATTCAATGTTGCTTGATGTCATTAATTTCCACCTCAAGGGGCCCCAGCAAGGATAGCTTGTTTCCCATGGGAAGAAAGATCACCTAGCCAAAACAACTCTCTTTATCTCCACTCCTACACCCTTAGGAATGTGTCAACCCGAAACCCTTCCCCCCATGACTACCACAGAGAATGTAAAAAAAGTATATATACTAAGACTAACTAAAATGGCTACACTTATGTCAATTTCGGGCTTGACACAGAGCTGTTCTAAGTTACTTTTTTTCAAGAGTTCTAGTGTCCTGTAACTGGCTTGTTAGTGTTTTAATTCATTCAAGACACACACACAGAGGATATAGTATATATACTATAAGTGCAATAAATACTGTGGGGTCCCCAACCCCTGGTACCAGTATTGGTCCATGGCATGTTAGGAACTGGGCCGTGAAGCTTCAACTGTGTATGCATGGGATCTAGGTTGCATGCAAAACCTCCCCCCCCCCCCCCACTGTGAAAGACAATGTTTCTTCTGAAATCAGTCCTGGTGCCAAAAGAATTGAGGCCACTGATCTATACTGTAGTATACATAGTATATAATTTATAGTATTTTTATTTATGCAGAACACCAGTATTTTTGTGAAAATCTAAAACCTAATCCAACGGGCATGGCATAATATAACAGCTATGTGTCATTTTCCAAAAGCTTAAGGGACTAGATATACCATTCTGGTAGTTTAAATGTAGTGCTTTTTCTTTATTAATTGATATTAATCAAATTGACCTCTTTTTGTTATTCTTTCCTGTAGGTCTTCGGGTCAATGGGGAACTCATCACTGCTTACCCACAAGTAGTGGTGGTTCGTGTACCAACACCGTGGGTGCAGAGTGATAGTGATATTACAGTTCTTCGCCATCTGGAGAAGATGGGCTGCCGGCTAATGAACCGTCCACAAGCCATACTTAATTGTGTCAACAAGTTCTGGACATTCCAAGAATTGGCTGGTCATGGCGTGCCTCTTCCAGACACTTTTTCTTATGGTAAGAAAAATTGCACAATTATTATGCATCTATGAAATATTAACTGAAACTAATATTATATGTATCGTAAGAATTTTTTTAAAGAACAAGTTTTATTCAGTTTTCCACATTTTAACATCTCTTTTTAGTGAACTGTATGATTATAGGTTTCAAATATACATACAAATATGACCATAATTACATATTCAATTTTTGTATTCAATTTTTTATCTTAACAATGCTTTTATACATTTTCTATTTTATTATATTATTTCGAATGCTTATCTCATTATTTAATTCACATATATTAACTTCATAATTATTATTCTTTAGTACTTTTAACTGTCACATTTGTATATTCCTCTTAAACTCTGATTAATAACACTCCTTCTATAAATTGGTTTCCCCTCTAAAATATCAGTTTAAGTGCGCCACCTCTAAGTTACATATTCATTAATTATCTCCCCTTTTAAAATCCCATTAAATGTTTAACATTTTATTACCTAAAACATTAAAATTAATAATCCCATTTAAAACTACATAATATATAAAAATCAGATTCTGCATTGTTTCCCCTTTTTAATTTCATAAGGTTTATCTACAATTTCAGAAAAAAAGGACATATTAATCTACTCATTTAATCCTAAATCCTAATGTTAATTCCATTTCAGCTCTCCTATATCATTTCATTTATTTCAGTATATTTAAAATATTTCAATATATTTAATAAACATATACCATTATTTGTTACAATTATCTCTATGCATAAAGGAAAAGAGCATTGAATTTCATTATAAAAAAATAGCAGTTCCATTTTCCATCTTATCAAACTATATGTCCCCATTTCAGAACTACAAATTTATTTATGTTACCTCCCCCAGCCCCTTGCAGAATTCCCTCTCCAAATATCAATCAGCCATTATCTCTATGTCTAGTTAAACAATTTTCCCATTTTTTTAGAATTCCCATATTTCTTTGTTCCCAAGTCCTGTTTCTTATCCCTTCATTCCCCTTGTATTCCCCTTTACTCTTTTACTTCAGTTTTTATCTCCCTCTCTATTTATAACTCCCTTCCACACTTTGAATTTCTGCTGATACTTTTTACCTTTTTTAATTTTCCGGATATTCAATTTCCCAAATCTCCAATATTTATTTCCAACTCTTTTCCTCTTTCTTTCCAGAGTTCTTTGATCTTGATGGTAATTCTATGATTTGCTCCATCTCCTTTTCTGTTCTTTGTCTGTGTTGTTCATACTCTGCAATTGCATTTTCAATGAATTTTGAAGCAAAGCGCAGCGTTTCACCTCATTCTTGTAATATTTCTTTCATGTTTCTAAGTTCCATTTTTAATGCCAGGAGAGATATCACCATTTTACACCTTTCTAATTAGCAATTTAGTTCGTGTATCATAAGAATTTTGTGTTGACAGGAAATGATCCAACATATAGTTCAACAGGTCCCTTCTTGTAATTTAGTTTTAGCACATGCAGCTTCCTGCAATTGAGAGTTTGTTTCGTGTGTATGTGTGTGTATACATACATCCCCTCTCCATTTAAATCCTAGGAATAGTATTAAATATGCAGAAGGTTGGACTAGAAGATCTACAAGGTCCCTTCTAAGTTTGTTATCCTATGCTCTGTGTTCATTTATATTAGCCAGCAATCTCTCATGGGCTGGTAAGATGTAGTTTTCTCTAGCCTCATGATAACCATTTCATGATGAAGATGAAAAGACTTTAGCAGCCAATCCTGCCTATTGTCAGATCCATGTATCTGTCATTTCTTCAGTGGAAGAAGAAAAGGGGGGAGGGGAACTGATAAAGAAATCCTTTCTTGATGTAACCTGAATATATTTAATCTTATATCGAATTTGTACATCCACACATGATACAATGGAGGGGGAAAAGCCAGATGGCCAGAACCTAACACCTCTGAGAGGCATAGCCAGGAGATGAGAAGACCATAAAAAACTCCACAGTGAAGTGCTCTGGGCAATCTCCAAAAAACAGCCCGTTCTAAAAAGGGGGTGGGGGGAAATTAGGTATGTCCTGGGAAATCGTGAGAAATCCTTCCTACAGAGGGGCTGGGAGGGGAATTAACATATTGGCTTTTGTTTCCCTAAATAAACATTGAGATAAGGGGAGGGGTTCTAAACTCCCTTATCTATCACTGTATGCCTGAGGGACCTCAGACACTGCTTTGAACTCCTACATGAATTGTCTCATCTCAATAAAGGATTCCTTTTGATACGTTTGGTTCTCAGAATTTCATTCTTATTGATTGAATGGGAAAAAGTTCTGTAGCCTAACATAAAGCAGCATCTGCAATAGAGGTCAACTTGGAGAGGATTTCTTTTTTTTTTTTTGAAAACCTGTCACTACCGAGGGCACCCTGCAAAAGAAAAAAAATGTCTGAATACAGCAAGGAGCAAGGCGGAGCCGAATGCTGGGGAGAAACGTCAACAATTACCCAATCAGATACTGACTCGATGCATCCCATCGAAGACAGCAAGGCTGCCTGCGAAACCTCTACCAAGCCCCGGTGGTCTATAGGTATAGGAAAGAGAGACACCTGGGATGGAAGAACGAGGGGAGTAACCCTCACCCGAGGAAATCGTAAACCCGGGTGGAAAATGGAGCTAGAGGACCTATCGAATCAGGAAGAATGGGACGAGGAGCCACCGGCCGACGACTGAATGAGACGGTACATAAATTGCCTAGTGAGGGAAGCCCTGGAGAACCTCGACGTGGGGGATACACAAAGACGACAGAGAGCGACGGAACCAGAAAATGAGAGAACCTGAGCCGCCACCCCAGATCCAGCGGAGATTGAACGGGAAGAGGGACAAGCTGAAGAACCAGCAGCCATACCAGGTACCCAACTTTTAAATGCCCTGGATCAGGGAACTAACCCTGGCCAACCTAGAAACATACAACTACAGAGGAAGATCCCGCCCTTGGGGATAAAATTTGATGGAGACCCCCAAAAGCTGGGATTTTTCCTGGCGCAAGTGCTCACCTACATGCAAGAATATGGGCTGGATTTCCCAATCCAAGGGTGCCGAGTACAAGTTATTACTCTGACTCTTGAAGGGGCAGCAGCCAGATGGATGGTGATGCTCCACAATGTCAACGCCCCAGAATTAAGAAATCTAGATCGCTTTATGACGGCCCTTTGCCACCGCTTCGAGGACCCGCTGGCCGATAGAAAAACCCTCAACCTCATTAGAGTCGTGAAACAAGGCCGTCGCCCAGTAGCAGAATACACTGAGGAATTTTGTGACCTGGCCGGCCGGGTAGATTGGCCAGAGGATATCCTAGTCTCTTGGTTCAAAGATGGACTAATTGGTGATCTATATGCTGCCTGCCTGACCCGTGGGGGCCCCAAACCTCTTGCATGAATGGTACATGACGGCAGAGGAAGCAGAGATAGACATGACTCAAAACTGGTACCACACCGGTAAGTTTTGGAAAAGATCCCCACCCCTGGGGAAACGGGAAGTTTTCAAACCCCAATCCACCATGACTTCAAGAACGTCTGGTTGCTTTAAGTGTGGAAAGGAGGGACACCGCGCAGCAGAATGCCATTCGAAGACCCCTGCCAGAAAGCTAGACCACCCATCAGGGAGGAAACCCGCAACATCCAGCCCTCGAGGGAAGGAGACTGGCCTGAGAGGCCGAGTAGATGTGGGATTCCGATCCCCCCCAATCCTGAGGAAGAGTCCCAAACGCTCCGAGGGGACCTGAGCCAGTGCGAAAGCGATCCAGAAGATGACCAGCTGGTAAGCAATCCAATTAAATCAACCACCCTACCCCTGAGACTGTTTATCCCCAGCCAAGGGAAGGGGGAGAAAGTTGCAGCGTTGCTGGACTCGGGATGCACCCGATGCCTAATCAAACCCTCCCTTGCAGATAAATTGGGAATCCAACTGAAAGAAATGGAAAATCCCATCGCTTTCTGCCAATTAGATGGAACTATAGCGGGGGGAGGGGGGGCAGCTAGGTTTACCACAGAACCATTGAAAATAAGACTAGGAAACCACAGGGAGATGCTCACATTCATTGTAGCCCCAGGAATGGAAGAGCCACTAGTCCTAGGTCTCACATGGCTACGGAAATGGAATCCAAAAATTAATTGGAGGAAAGGAACCGTACAATTCCAGAGAGATGTAATATTTGCAAAAAGCTCAGAGGAAAGGATAAAGAAAGGGAAAGAGAACAGAGAATCAGCCATGAACGGACAGTCAGCTGAACCCATTAACATTCCCAATGAGTACCAGGATCTGGCCCAAGTATTTAGTGAGGAAGTTTGTGATGAACTCCCACCCCATTGAGCCACAGACTGCGCTATCAAAATCCTACCAGGGGCTAAACTCCCAAAACCACAAATGTACTGCATGTCTCCCAGAGAACTGAAAGAACTCAGAGCATTTATCCATAAAAACTTAAAAAGGGGTTTCATCGAACCCGCCCGACCAAAAATATCTGCCTCAATGTTATTCTGTGAAAAGAAAGATGGCTCCATGCGTCTGTGTGTTAATTATAAAAAATTGAACTCCATTTGCATAGAGAATATCTATCCACTCCCCCTCATGAAGGACATGTTAGCCCACCTCTCGAAAGGAAAAAATATTTCAAAGTTAGACCTACGGGAGGCATATTACCGCATCAGAATAAAGGAAGAGGATGAGTGGAAGACAGCTTTTAACACACCATTGGGATGCTACCAATTTAAAGTGCTCCCTTTTGGACTGCAAGGAGCGCTTGCAGTGTTTATGCAATTGATCAATGAAACCCTTCATGAATTTTTATATAAAGGGGTTTTAGTATATCTTGATGATATTTTAACCTACACGGAAACGATGGAAGAACACATCAAGCTACTCCGTGCAGTCCTCACAAAAACTCTTAGATGCTAAACTATATGCAAAACTCTCCAAATGTGAGTTCCACCAAGAGAAAATTGACTATTTGGGGTATAGAATAACCCATGAGGGAATAGAGATGGACCCACAGAAAGTAAAGGCTTTATTGGACTGGGATCCACTGCACACACGCAAACAATTGCAAAGCTTCTTGGTGTTTGCAAACTTTTATCTCCAATTCATTCCAGCTTTTGCAAACATCGCCCTCCCTATCACGAACTTGCTAAAAACGAAGGGGGAGGGGGAAACCCAAACCTAAGCAACCCCTTATCTGGACAATGGAATGCCAAGCAGCATTCGAGAAACTCAAACGTCTGTTCGTAGCAGAACCGGTCCTTAAGCACCCAGATCCCGAACAACCTTTGTCATCCAAGCAGATGCCAGTGATGTTGCAGTTGGGGCAGTCATCCTCCAAAAGAATGAAAGCGGACATTTACAACCATGCGCTTATACATCCAAGAAACTGACGGAAACTGAGCAAAGATGGGCCATATGGGAGCAAGAGGCATATGCTGTGCGGTGGGCAATGCTTACATGGAGACATTTCCTGGAAGGAAACCAAATCTCTTTGAAGTATGGACTGATCACAAAAATCTGGAAACCATGAGAAATCCACAGAAACTCTCTGAAAAACAAGCAAGTGGGGCTCAATATTTTGAAAGTTTTAATTTCATTCTCAAATATTTTCTTGGGAGAAAGAATTTCTTAGCAGATGCACTGTCCAGAAAACCCCAATACAGCAGAAAAAAGATGGAGGTTATAAAACTGATGATCCAACCGACCCAACCAGCAGCCAAGGTAATCACCCGGGCACAAGAGGAAAAAAAATCATCCCTGACTGAAGACAACGATGTCAATATTTAAGGAAGCACTACTTAAGGATGACTGGTTCCAGGCTGACAGAAACACTTGCTTACTCAAAGATGGACTGGCTTGGGTAGAAAACAAGCTTTATGTCCCTGCAAGCCAGAGGATGGAACTCATGAAACGCTGCCACGACTCCAAAATAGCAGGACACTTTGGTTTTGTAAAAACCCTGCACCTCATCAAAAGACAATTTTGGTGGCCGTCCCTCAAAAAGGACATTGAAAACTATGTTGCGAGGTGCCCCACCTGTGCTGCTGCAAAGAGAAGACAAGGAAAAATATCCTGGACTTTTACAAACAGTAGCAGATCCTTCTGCTCCCTGGAAAGAGATCTCTATGGACTTTATAGTGGAACTTCCCGAAAGTGCTGGGAATACTGTCATTTGGGTTGTAACTGATCTTTTTTCCAAACAGGTTCACTTTATTCCATGCCAAAAGATCCCAACTGCCAAGGCATTGGCAAAGATGTTCCTAATACACATTTATCGCCTTCATGGTGCCCCCCCAACGGATTATCTCAGATAGGGGTGTTCAGTTCACATCCAAATTTTGGCAGGCGTTTTTAAACCTATTAGGCTCCACCCAGGGTTTATCGTCATCAAGTCATCCCCAAACTGATGGATCGTCAGAGAGAGTGAACAGCGTATTACAACAATATTTAAGATGCCTTATTAATTACCAACAGGACACTTGGACTGACCTTCTTCCTTTTGCAAAGGTAGCATACAATAACTCAGTCCATAGTAGCATGGGGTTCACCCCATTCCAGGTAGCCACGGGCCAAGAATTCAACCCTATGCCGGAACCACCCACCAAAGAATCTGAAATCTCCTCCCTTAAGGAGTGGATGGATAATTTACAAGCCATGTGGCCAGTGGTACAATTATCTCTACAGGAAGCTAGAGCAGTTTACAAAACTCAAGCAGACAAAAAACGCTCTGAACCTAAACCTTTCAAGATTGGAGACCGTGTATATTTGTCCACAAAATTCTTAAAATCATTACAACCTTCTAAGAAATTAGGACCAAAATTCATTGGCCCATTCCCCATCTCCAGAATTATCAACCCCGTGACGGTAGAGCTTTGACTTCCAAAAACATTTAGGCAGATTCATCCAGTATTTCACTGTATCTTGCTCAAACTGGAGATCGCTTCAAACCTCAGACCCCCCCTTCCCAAACCCCCAATCCCCATCATGATACATGGGGAACAACATTTTGAAATTAAAGATATCCTTGATTCACGCACTCACAGTGGATTCACACAATGTTTAGTAGCTTGGAAACACCTTCCTTCCTCAGAAAATGAGTGGGTAGCCAAACAACATGTAAAAGCACCCACCTTACTACGAAAGTTCCACCTAAAATACCCTGATAAACCATCCTGAATTGCACATGTAATGCATGATTCTTGTTTTTTTCCAGGTAGACCTATCTGTTCTTTAAAGGAAGACAGGATGTCAGGTCCATGTATCTGTCATTTCTTCAGTGGAAGAAGAAAAGGGGGGAGGGGAACTGATAAAGAAATACTTTCTTGATGTAACCTGAATATATTTGTTGTACACCCACACATGATACAATGGAGGGAGAGAAGCCAGATGGCCAGAACCTAACACCTCTGAGAGGCACAGCCAGGAGATGAGAAGACCATAAAAAACTCCACAATGAAGTGCTCTGGGCAATCTCCAAAAAACAGCCCATTCTGAAAAGGGGGTGGGGGGAAATTAGGTACATCCTGGGAAATTGTGAGAAAGATCCTTCCTACAGAGTGGCTGGGAGAGGAATTAACATACTGGCTTTTGTTTCACTAAATACACATCGAGATAAGAGGAGGAGTTGTAAACTCCCTTATCTATCACTGTATGCCTGAGGGACCTCAGACGCTGCTTTGAACTCCTACATGAATTGTCTCATCTCAGTAAAGGATTCCTTTTGATACATTTGGTTCTCAGAAGTTCATTCTTATTGATTGAATGGAAAAAAGTTCTGTAGCCAGACACCTATAATCGATCTTGGTTCTCCAGTTATCACCTTCTTTTCTAGAATTCTCATCTTTGCCTTTTTATTGGTTTATAATATAAAATACAAAAGTACAAAAGCAAATAATAGGATAAGTAGTGGAGGAAAAAAGAAGAGAAAAGTGTAGAGAAGAAGGATAAAAGAAAGAAAAAGCATTGATTTCCGATTCTCTTTGGTGCAATAGAATAAGAAGCAACATCGAACCTCAACTTTTTACTTTTACTAATACTAGCCATTTCTATAACAACAGATCTATCTAATCAGTAAAACCCCAAATCAAAGTTTCATTTTTTCTACCTCAAGCACAAAGTCCAGAGGCAGTTTACAAATAGAAACAAAAATACTTGTGTTTTTTTCTTTTATCAAAGCAGTCAATTTAGCTATCAGTTTTTGCAACCATTCATCCATTGTAGGGATTAAATAATCCTTTCATTTTAAAGTTCAATTTTTTTAAGTCTTTTTCTATTAAACGCAAGAGAAAAGTTTCTAATTTTATCTTTCTATTCACTTTGAGAATCTTTCGTATTAGAATATGAATCCTACTCCAATATTTCTCCAATATTTTGCTTTTCATATGTCCTACATATCACCAAAGTTAAAATTTTACCATAAGTCCACGAGTCTGCTTTCTCCACCATTTCTTTTCTTAAAAGAGCTTCCAGGGGGTGGGGAGATTGGGACACCCAAAGAGGCATCATCGTAGAAACCCTTATTTTATATTTATTCCAAACTCTTAGAATGAAATATCTGACAAAAGTGATAGTTAAAATCAACGTTTACTTTAACCATATCATGTCATATAAATAACCATACCATCCGAATCTTAATTCATGATCTTCTAAATCAGGTAGCCCCCCCCCCACACACACACACATCTACCTCTCTTTCTCCTTCTCTCTTCCTTTCTCTTTGTCTCATCTCTCATCTCCCATTTTCTCCCTCTCCCTCCCTCATCTCTTTCTCCCCCTGTCCCTCTCTCTCTCTCTCTCCTCCCTCTCTTTCTTCCTCTCTCATCTCTCTTTCTGTCTCCCTCTCCCCCTTTGTTTCATCTCTCTCTCTCTCTCGTGTGTGTATATGTGTGTGTCTGTGTGTAAAAACCATTTCCAAAAACAGGCGAGGGCTAGGGGGGTTTTTGTTTTTGTTTTGCTGGTGTTCTTTCTTATTCTTTGGGTGCTTTTTATCATATGAAATCAAGAGTCATTTCACGTTACCAGATAAATTTAAGCTCTTTCGTCCCCTTGCTGTGGCTTCCTGTCGGCTAAACCAGCTGGCCCTGCCCCACCCCTCCCATTCACTCCTTTCCTGAGAAGGGAATGGCAATGGCAGCAGATGGAGACTTGCCCCATATTCCAGAGTGGGAGCAAAGTGCCCCTCTTTTTCCGGTCCTTGTTGGTGCTGTGTGCACTTCGGCCGCTGGGGGAGACATGCAACTTTTCTCTACCCCGAAACATTGGCTGGCCTGGCTGCAGCTGATGCTACACGTCATAATGGGCTCCATTAGGAGGAAGAGATACCATCTCCCCCATTGTGAAACATACTAAATTTAAGTGTGCTGCGCAAGACGCTGCAAGAGCAGCAAGCAGGCCATGGAGGCGGCGAGAAGAATATGAAGAGACTCAACGACGTTCTCTCTGCCTCGAGACAACTGGCTGGCTCGGTTGTGACTGACACTGCTGCTCTCGCCGCCTCCATGGCCTGCTCGCTGCTCTTGCAGTGCACTTGCAATGAATGGTTCCGCAACCACGGTGATGTCTGCTCCATTCAGAATTGACTGGCTTGGGTGGGAGCAAAACTGTATGTGCCAACTAGCCAAAGGCTCCTGATTATGAAGACATGCCATGATTTGAAGGCGGCAGGGCATTTCAGATTTTTAAAGACATTGCATCTAATAAAACAACAATTCTGGTGGCCCTCCCTTAAAAAAGACATTGAAAGCTATGTGTCTAGTTGCCTTGTGTATGCATCTGCTAAGTGGAGAAAAGGTAAAAAATCAGGACTCCTTCAGATTGTGACCGAGCCATCAGCATCGTGGAGAGAGATCTCTATGGACTTTATCCTAGAATGCCCAAAAGCACAGGGAATACAATAATCTGGATGGTGACAGACCTATTTTCAAAACAAATGCACTTTGTCCCATACCAAAGAATACCCATAGTGCGGGGACTAACTAAGCTGTTTTTACATCACATCTACCAGCTATGTGGAGCGCTCCAATGTATGATATCAGATAAAGGGGTTCAATTCATCTCTAAGCTCTGGAGGGCTTTCGATTGATTAGGTACTAACCAGGGACTTAGTTCTAGTCACTATCCGCAACAAATGGGGGATGTGAAAGAGCAAACTCAGTTTGGAATAGTATCTTAGGTGCTTCATCAACTATCAAAAAGACAACTAGACAGACCTTTTATCATTTGCAGAAGTGGCTTACAACAATTCTGTTCATAGCAGTATTAGTTTCACCTTTCCAAGTTGCAACCGGTCAGGACTTCAAGCGTATGCCCGTGTTACCTACCAAGGATCCAGTGATCTCCTCACTGAAAGACTGGATATGGATAAACCAGTTACAAAACACTTGGCTGGTTGTACGTAAGCACTTACTAATGCTAGAGAGGCAGGCACAGAAGAAAATGTCAAATGTCAAGCAGAGAAGAAAATAATTGAGCCAAATAAGTTTAAGGTGGAGGATCAGATGTTCCTTTCCACATGCTATCTACAGTCATTGCAACCTTCTAAAAAGTTGGGACTCAACTTTTAACCTTTCCCGATTAAACACATCACTAAACCTGTTACAGTAGACCTGCCCAAGCCACTTCATAAGGTCCACCCTGTCTTTCATAGTAGTCTGTTGAAACCTGAGGTGTCCTCTCCTCTGAGGCCAGCTCTTCCCCCTGTTCCTGAACCATTTATGGTGGAGGTGAACAACATTTTGAAGTTAAGGAAATCTTGGACTCCCATACATATCAAGGGACCCTCCAATACCTGGTAGCATGGAAAGATTTTCTTGCCAATAAGTTAATCACCACCATGTTAGAGCCCCTAAATTAATAAAATGGTTTCACAACTAATATCCTGATAAACCTAAATGAGACTAAATGTTTCCTTTTTCTTTCCTGTTTATTATGTTATGTGCTGCAGGTATAAACCATCCTTCTTTTGGGAGGGCAGCATGTCAGGTCCCCTGGTGGGACGCTGCCATTCCGATGAAGGAGAGAGGAGAAGGCTAATGGGGTTGCATTCTCTGCACGCTTTCACTTTTTTTTTGTAACTGCGTGGGATTTGGGGGGGGGGGGTTTCCCGAAGACAGATGGGCTTCCTCCCAGCTGGCTCTAGCCTGACACCAAGGTCACTGTGTGCATCCTGGGGATCAAGCTAATGCCTCAGAGTTCTCAAAAAAGCCATGTGGCATTGTATTGGCTGCTGGTGGACTGGTGAAAGTGGGGGTGTTGAATTGGGAAGAATAGCTTAACGCTTTGTTAACTTCAGATTCCTCCTGACTTCTCTGCAATCATTTTCTCTCAGTAAAAGTTCCTTTCAATAACTAATTGTTTCAAGAGTCCTGAGGGAACAGCTGAGGAAGGTCATTATAGTTGTTGCTCCATTGCTGAAGATTTTCAAGAAAAGATTGGATATCCGTTTATAATAATGTCTCCTGCATTGGGCAGGAAAAGTTCTCCAAAGTTCCTTGCAGTATTATGATTCAGTGATTCTATTTGGTTTAATTTGTTCTGGCTATATTTTGAGATCGGTTTTTAGTTTGTGAATGACAGAGGCCCACCTGTTTTCCTTTTCCCTGTAGTATATGGATTGCATCCCTCCTACCAGATGTCTTATTTTAGTGTTTAGCACTGCTACCAGATTATTTTGTGTGTTCTATTGTTTCCCATTTTCCTGACACATTTCATAATACTAGATACAATAACCAGAAAGCCAGATTCCTTCCCTCTGACTTCCCACTTCTCTTTGACTTCCCACCCATACATACAGAATACAGTAAAAGTGGCATTCGTTTAACCCAAATGTCTCTATAAAGATAACCCAAACCCACGAAAATGAATTGCACAGCTTGAGAAAGAATTGATTAAATCAAAACAAAAATTCAAAAAGTACCAGAAAACTTAACACTTTTTGGGTGGGAAATACTAAATTGATTATGGCTTGCTGATGTTAGTTGTGTATACTCTGTGCATGATCTTTTCTTCTATTGATTATGGAACTTTTTGAATGTATAGGAATCTGTACAAAAAACTTCAATATCTTATAATAATATAATTTTATTTGCGGTCACAGACCAAAACACAAGTACAACAAAAGAAGAACATGGGAAAATTAATCATGAACAATTGGTCACCAAAAACTTGACTAAGGGGAGTTACAGCGTTCTCCTCTGATGGTTACAGCTCTTTAAAAAAAATTGGAAATCTGAGAAGTAATGTATGAGGAGCCATCTCCTAGACAATATAAGAACAAATTGCTATCATTGGGTCTAGAAGGGTCTGTTCCAAGGAGAGACAGTAACTTAGATCTGCCTGCGTTATACATAGGACAATATAAAAGGACATGCTCCACAGTTTCAACCTCAACTCTGTCACAGGGGCATAGCCGCTCGTTAATCGGGAGCCTCTTAAATCGCCCATCTAGTAGTGCTGAGGGCAAGACATTAAAGCGAACTAGGGAGAAAGCTCTTCTATACTTGGGAATGGTTAGAGTGTAAAAATAAGAAGCCATCCTCAGTCCGTAATTATTAAATTGGCTGAAGATCAGAGGGGAGCAAGTTTTGTTAGCTCTGGCTCATAGATATTGCAAGTTAATGTCCACAAGCCGTTGGACTACCCTAAATTGGGCATCCTTAAGGCCATAATCTCCCAGGACATCCACCATAAAGTTAGCAGGTGTAATTTCTTTGTCAGCTGCCTCTCCCAATGAGAAATATGAGATTCAGCAAACGCCAGGAAGAGGTAACTACCAGGAACTGCCAGAAAGAGCACCCGAAACCACCATTTAAAGGTGTTAATCCACGCCATACTTTCAACTGATTGAGTGCCCAGTTCCAGATACATCGGAGCAAAACCAACACAAGGAGGAAAACCCAGAAGTTTTCAAAGAAAGACAGTCTGGGTTCTTTCAGTACAATCCTTGAAGCCCCATATCCATATGGGAATTCTGTAAAGAGTTTGAGCCAGAGTTTTGGCTTTGTAAATATGCAGAGCAGAAGGAATAAACTGGCCTCCTTGGGTATAAAAAAATCTTAAAATCTGCTGGTGACTACAGGAGGCCGAATTCAGCACCTGGGTTCGATGTCTAGTCCAAGCACTGGTGTTCTGAAATTGAATACCTAAGTACTTGAAATGGAAAACCTGCTTAACAGCATTACCATTGATAGCCCTGTTATACATTTTCCGGGCTCTAGAGAACACCAATACTTTGGATTTGTCATAATTAATGGACAAGTGGTTCTCAGCACAGTAAGACCCAAATGCAGAAAATAATCTTTTTAGGCCTGGCCTTGACAATGAAAGGAGGGCCGCATCGTCAGCATAAAGGAGAAGTGGGATCTTCGTAGTTGACAACTTTGGGGCGTGGGACTCAATACGTCCAATGTGAAAGACCAAGTCAAATAATAACAAATTAAATAAAAGAAGATCCAGAACACAACCCTGCCTTACTCCGTTCTTAATCGGGATAGGATTTGAAAGTTCTCCCTGCAAACCACACCTGACCTGACTAGAGGTCTGGTTGTACAAGGATCTAATTAGGAACAGAAGACATCTATTGATAGACCTTTTGATTAGTTTTGACCATAACAGTCCCCTAGGGACTGAGTCAAATGCTGACTTTAGGTCGATAAAAGCAGTAAAAAGTTTGCCACCTGGTATGGTAGTGTATTTATCGACCAGGTGCGCTAAGACAAAGCAGTGGTCCAGTGTGGCACAGCCCGCTTTAAACCCGATCTGTTCAGCACCAATAATATTGGACTCCTCAACCCAAGTGAGGAGTCTACATTGGAGATATTTAGCATACAGTTTTCCAATGATAGAGAGCAGACTTATGGGGCGATAGTCGGCTGGGTTGTTTTTATTTCCTCGTTTAAAAACTGGAGCAATAATTGCTAAGCTCCAGGAGGTAGGGATCCTGCCAGAGGTATTGATATGCGTGAAAAGTCTTGCTAAGAAAGGAATCCACCACTTGGGATTGGATTTTAGCAGATCAGGGGGTATAGCATCAGGGCCAGGGGCTTTGCTTGACTTGAGTTTGGAGATAAGCTCGGTAATCTCAGCATATGAGTCACAGGTTGCCAGTCAGGAACTGCAAGAGGCAGCTGTGGCCCAAGCACGGTCGAACTTGTTGACTCCTGGAAAATTGCCAAGAAATGGTTTTCCCAATCTCTGTTGGAAATACAGCAGAGAGGGAGTTCTTGATGACCAGGCAAAGAGCTGGCAACAATTTGCCAAAATAATCGAGTATTCTTCTGCTGGATGGAGAGGAGAAGTAGATCCCACTTCTCTCTCTCTTTAGCTTTCTTTTTCTTAGCAATTAGCCCTTTATACTCCCGCTTCAAGCGATAGTAGTCCTCTGGTGGGCATTTATCCCCTCCATTATGATAGAACAAGTAAACCCGATTAATCTGGTTCCTGAGCATCAGACACTCTTTGTCAAACTAAGAATTACTTCTTGAATGATATGGACCACTCGGCCTATGGATGGTTTCTAGCTCCCTTTGAACACTATTAATTAGTGATTCAAAGGCCGAGATTGTCCCTGGGCCACTACTTGTTAGGGCCTGATTGTATAGGCTAAGACACTCCGGAGATGATAAAAAGGAGTGGAACTTTCTTTCAGTATTAGAAGACCATTTGATCCTCCTTGTATACAAGGCCACATAGGGATCTAATATCTGGGGACCCCTAGGGAGATGTATATTTTGAGGAAAGCCCAATGATTGTAACCAGGGGGTAGTGGTCACTCTCCGTAAGGCAGTCCACATCAAAAGCACGGACTGCCTTTCTAAGAAGCTGGGATACCAGCACAAAATCAATAACACTACTCCCATGTGAGGAACTAAAAGTAAACTCACAGCTAGATCACCTAGGGTTCAATATCTTATTTATAAAGGAGAATATTTGTAGCTCAGGGTTGAAATGAGGGTGCTGTCTGGGCTTGCTTGTTTTCTTGCAAATGTTTCATTACCCTAATTAGCTAGCACTGATGATGTTACCTAGTTAGGGTAATGAAACATCTACAAGAAAACAAGCTCGGGGAGACCAAGGACCCCTCAGTAGCTTATCTTTCAGGCAATTAGCTTGCTGAATGGAGAACAACAGGAGAACTTTTTCTTCTTCCTGGGGTTTGTACTCTGTCAATGCATCATGCATGTGACCTCAGAGTCACATATATGTTTAACTCAGCTGAGTCAAGATAGGGCCCATAAAACTTTATTGATGTTGGTAAGTCATGCAAAAGAGGATAGGTGAATCACCCTGTAATTCTTAGAGTGAGACTTAAATGGAGTCACTTCCAAATTGAGTCTCTCTCAGCAGTTTTACTCATTAAGCAAGTGACTTATTCAGGATATGATCCAGGTAAATTGATGTTTGTGATACAGACATTCTTAGCTGTATGAGACCAGTGAACAGGCTACTGTTAGTCCCTTCTATTACAAGGGCAGAAAAATCTAGCAAGGGGAGATTGTTTTAAAAGAAAACAAGGTACTCCAGCAAATAAGCCTCCAGGTAAGAGTAATGTAGTAATATCTCATTACCTGCCTTGAAGAGAACATTTTGTTCCTAATGATGGATGGTGAAGAAGAGATGTACTGCTAGGCAAGTTTGGTTTTTCATACTGGAGAGGTACCGTTTCTTCACCTTTCTCTGGCTCAGTCAAAGAGCACACAACATTGCACAAGAGAATTCAAATAGTAAAACCCAGTTTGCAAGAGACAAACACCAATCACAGTAATCAAAACAGAACAATTGAAACACTTTTTCTGCCTGGAATAACTGAATTTCAGATGATAGACAAAACATCCAAAATACAAGTTGGCTTGCATCCATACTTTTTACAGATTTGTCTGTTCGGTCTTAATTCTTGTTTTTGTGGAAATGAATTGGCCGTAGTGAATCAGTGATTTTTCCATACAGTTATGCAGTTAATCCAGTTAATGTGGGTTGTGGTTAGTAGGTTGCCTGAAAGCTACAAGTAGTTCTGGATGCAGTGGTCACATCGTAAATTTGGACAGAATGGAATTACTGTCAGCCTTCAAGATTTTCTTCCTTTGCTTTGCATCTTTCGGCTGTCATAAATAACGGGGTGAGGAGGGGGGACATGGTTATGGGAAGTGAGCTGGAGGTGTTACAAAACAGAACTATATAAGTTGGGGAGATTCTTGCTTAGACTTCTATGCTTTGCACAGCCGCAACTGTGCAAATATGTCAAGGGCAATGGACAGAGGCCTCATCACCACCTAGAGATGCCCACATGATGCTATACACAACTTTTAATTGGAGGAGCGAATTGAGTTATTGGGGGTGGGAACATTGCCATCACTTTGTATATGTAATTTATGCGCTTATTTTCTCAGATGCAGAATTCTTTTGTTGCTACCACTTGATTTCCAGTAAATGATATCTTTTCTCTAACTAATGGAGTCTAAGTATTTCTTTCTTGGATTTTGAATGGAGCACCATCTGACATTATTCTGAATCTCAGTTTACCAGCCCACCCAGAGAATTAACAAACTTTCTTCTGAGGGGGTTTGAAAACAATGTCCAATCCAGCCAATGACCAAGAAGACCTGGGAGCGATTGGAGGACCAGATTCCCTGTTTTAGAGGCAGCAGGGGAAGCTGACTTATTAGCAGAATTAAGTATTGGCGAAAAACCAGCTGTAAAGCCCAAATGGTCCCTGGGAGTTGGCTGGAAAGATCCTGAGGAAAAGCCTCCTCCAGGAGTGATCACTACCTGTCGGCGTGGAAGTGAAGAGCCATGGCAAGGGAAGGAAAGAAGGAATTTGTTACTAACTCAAGCCCTGCATCTTCTAAATGAAGCTGTCGGAGAGACTCAGACTGATTTATGAGGGGGAAGGAGCCCCAGCCAGAAGAACCAGAGCAGCCACCCCAATAAATCAACCTGGATCGGTGCAACAGGCAGCAGCATCCTAGGGGCCCCCGGCGTGGGGAGTAATTGCCAGAAGGCCTAGAACTCCAAAGGTGCCTCTGTTGGATGTAAAATATGGAGGAGATCCCAAGGAGTTAGGATTCTTCCTGGCACAAGTCTGGAACCATATGGAGGAATATGGGCAGGATTTTTCCTCGGAAGCAGCCAAAGTTAGATGTGTGACCAGGGCTCTGGAGGGAAATGCTGCAAAGTGGATGGTGACTTTGCATAATGATAATGCCCCCCCAACTGTTGAATTCTGACCTGTTCATGACAGCGCTGCGTGCCAGATTTGATGATCCACTAGCTGAACGCAAGGCTAGAATTAGGATGAAAACCATAAATCGGGCGGAGATCAGTGGCCGATTACATCCAGGAATTTAGTGGTGTGCCATATTCGAGGCCGGTCCTAGGGAGCCCTGATAGAAGCTTTTAAAGATGGCTTGAATGAAGATGTTTATCAAAGCTGTATTGCCAGAAGTGAGTTGCAGCTGTGGTACGTGCTGGCAGCAGAGGTGGAAATTGATCTGACCTGAAACAGACACCGGGAGGGCCTTGGTTGGAGCAAGACCTCTCCCACCAGCCCTCGAGAAGCCTTAAAACCTCAAAAGGAAGGGATGGCGGCAGAACCCAAGACCATTGCATGCTTCTGATGTGGGAAGGAAGGTCACTGGGCTTCAGACTGCCGTGCCAAGCTGGAGCCAAAGGGGGCGCCAGGAGAAGGAAGAAAACCTGAAAAACCTCCAGCAAAGCCTCACGAAACAGCGCTTAAAGCGGAGAAGGTTGTAGAGATCGCCCCTCCGAAAGGAGAGGAGCTGGGAACTCCAACCTCTTTTGAAGAGAGTGAATCCGAATCGGAAGGCGACTCACTGGTAAGTCCAAACAAGGGCCCTATGACCATTCCAGTGAGATTAAGGGTACCCACATCGGGAGCCAAAGGGGAAATGTTGGCTTTGTTAGACTCTGGGTATACAAGGTGTGTAATCAGCTTGGAGGCAGTAGAGAAAATGGGCTTAAGGCTAAAGACTTTAAAAACGCTCATAGCCTTTTGCCAACTGGATGGATCGGTAGCTGGGGGCGGCCCTGCACATTTCATAACGGAACCAATAGAAATGGCGATGGGGAAACACAGAGAGACTTTGTGTTTTATTGTGGGTCCTGGGATGGAGCACCCCCTAATACTGGGTTTGCCCTAACTCCAGAAATGGAAGCCCCATGTCGACTGGAGGAGGGGATCATTGCGCATACGTACTGACCAACCCCCAGAAGGGGAGGGGCAGTCTCAACCGAAACCCAAGAATCCCACAGAGCTGGCCTCCACTGGCACCGAGAATCTGAGGAGAGAGGAGAAAATTCCAGAGGAATATTGGGACTTAAAGGAGGTATTCAGTGAGAAGGCCTCGGACGAGCTCCACCCCCCCCCCACTGCTCAACAGATTGCAGTATTGAAATTTTGCCAGGAGTGAAACTCCCAAAACCGAAACTGTACTCGATGATACTGCAGGAGCTAGAAGAGCTGCGGTCATTTATTGATAAAAATTTGGAACGTGGTTTCATCCAACCTACTAGGCCCCTAGTAGTGGCCCCAGTATTGTTCCGTGAGAAGAAAGATGGCTCTCTGCGCTTATGTGTTGACTATAGGAACCTCAAAGCCATTTCAGTGGAGAACGGGTACCCCCTCCCCTTGATGAAGGATATGTTGGCCCACTTGGCTAAAGGGAAAAATTTTACGAAACTCGACCTGAGAGAACCATACTACCAAGTTTGAATTAAGGAAGGGGATGAATGGAAAACTGCTTTTAACTGCCCGATGGGCTGTTTCCAATTCAACGTACTTCCGTTTGACCTACAGGGGACCCCTGCAGTATTCATGCAAATGATAAATCAGGTGTTGCATGAATATTTATACAAAGGGCTGTTAGTTTATCTTGATGATATTCTTATCTACATGGAGACTCGTGATGGACATGTGAAACTAGTGCGGTCAGTTCTGAAAAAAATTGAGTTGCTGAACTGTACGCAAACCTATCCAAGTGTGAATTCCACCAGGAAAAATTGACTACTTAGGCTATCGCATATCACATGACGGCATAGAAATGGATCCGGGGAAAGTTTGTGCCGTTTTGGAATGGGCCCCTCCCCACTCCAGGAAACAACTTCAAAGTTTCTTGGGGTTTGCTAATTTTTACCGTCAATTTATCCCTGCTTTTGTGAAGATTGCAATGCCTATCACAAATCTCCTAAAAACCAAAGGGGAAGTGAAACCGAAGCCTAGTAAACCACTGGAGTGGTCCATGGAGTGCCAAGCTGCTTTTGAGAAGCTGAAACAACTATTTGCTACTGAACCAGTACTCAAGCACCCAGACATGGATGCTCCTTCTGTAATTCAAGCCGATGTGAGTGACATAACAGTTGGGGCGGTGTTACTACAAGCAAACGAGATGGGGACTCTGCAACCGTGTGCATATACTTCCCGTAAACTAACTGAAACCGAAAGAAGATGGGCCATCTGGGAAAAAGAAGCTTTTGCAGTTCGCTGGGCTCTGTTAACCTAGAGGCATTTCCTAGAAGGGACAAAACCATTTGAGGTGTGGACGAATCATAAAAATTTGGAGGCTTTGAAAACGCCTCGGAAACTGTCTCCCAAGCAAGTTCGCTGGGTGCAGTACTTTAAACATTTTAATTTTTCATTGAAGTACATTCCAAGGGGGAAGAATTTCATGGCAGATGCTTTATCTAGATTACCTCAATATAATAGTGCTCGCCAACAAGTGGTATGGCCTATTGTCCCAACCAAACAGTTGGTGGCTCCAGTGGTTACCAGAGCCCAGAAAAAGAAAGAAGTTGGTTTATTAAATGATTTATCTGCACAATTAAAAGAGGCTCTAAAACTTGATGATTGGTTCCTTGTTCCCTCAAATAACTGTACGGTTAGAGATGGATTGGCATGAGTGGGGGCCAAATTATATGTGCCAGCAAAGCTGAGAAACCAAATATTGCAGCAAGCTCATGACTCTAAAGCTGCTGGACATTTTGGAAGACCTTACACTTGGTTAAAAGGCAATTTTGGTGGCCTACCTTGAAAAAGGACATTGAAACGTAGTGGCTAGATGTCCTATCTGTGTCTCAGCCAAACGGCCTCCTGGTAAACCAGCAAGCTTATTACAAAATGTGGCTAGACCAACTGTTCCATGGAAGGAAATCTCTATGGATTTTGTAGTAGAATTTTGTAGTGGGGGAAATACAGTTGTTTGGATTGTAACAGATTTGTTTTCCAAACAGGTATATTTCATACCTTGTGCGAAAATCCCATCTGCGAAAACATTGGCTAAACTGTTTATTTTACACATTTACAGGTTACATGGGGTTCTGAATGCATAATCTCAGACAGGGGTGTCCAGTTTACCTCAAACTTTTGGAAGGAGTTCCTGAAGTTATTGGGCTCCACCCAAGGCTTTAGCTCTGCCCACCACCCACAAACTAATGGGGCTTGTGAGAGGCCTAACTCGGTATTGGAACAGTATCTTAGATGCTGTATAAATTATCAGCAAGATGATAGGGCTGACCTACTGCCATTTGCTGAGGTGGCATATAACAATTCGGTACATAGTAGTACTGGGTTTACTCCATTTAAAGTGGCTTCAGGACAAGACTTTGTACCCATACCCGAGCTTCCACAGGAGAAACCTAACATTCACTCATTAGATGAATGGATAACACAGTTCCAGCTTACCTGGCCGGTTACCCATAAAGCATTAGATGATGCTCATCAAGCCCATAAAAAAATTGCAGATAAAAAGAGAACTCCACAAAAACCATATTAATCTTGTTTGGCCAGGATTACTGATTTTAATATGTGGATTTTGTTATTGTCCTTTCTTGGTGTTAGAAAGATTATCTACAAAATGAAGGGCGGGTTTTAACATGTCCCAATAAATAAACAGTATAGCACTTGCACTGTGTATTTACTCAGCTTTCTATGAGATCTTTGAAGTACTGCTTTTCCTGTTTTAGAAAGATTACAGTTAATTAACTAACTTTATTGTAGTCATTAACAAGCACAAAAGAACTGGTATTCAAATTATCTAAAACTAAATTGACAATCTCATGATAGTTTAGAAAAGTACATATAGATTTAAAAAAATGACTAAAAACAATATTAAATCAAAATATGCTAAAAGTCCAGCTCAGGCTACACATATATACAAGAAATTGAAATTAGCAATCTGTATAATGTAAGTTGGGAATAGCAGTATAAAATACATATATTACACCCACATACTTATACATATATATTTGTAAATAAAACAGTAAAATTGTCCAAAAGGTTTAAAAATTATAAACTTCTCATCCCAATCCTTACAATCTTGTCAAATTTGAGAAAAATGTAGTACAATAACTGATATAGCTTATCCACTAAAAAGAAAAGTTATAGATAGCATGCCATTGTTAACTGACAAGACAATGCAAGTAGAGGCTATCACTGGGCCTTAAGCAAATTGTTGTACTGTATAAGCCTATGACTATAAATCAAACCTTTTAGCATAATGCAATGCCTATGCAGAAAAGATCTAACTATCCTGAACCTGTTTTAGTTCTGTTCTTAGGTAGAGCTAAATTGCAAAAGGAAAAGCTATAACTTGCACCAATATAACATAAGATAATTTTATATTTATAGGAAATTATTTTTATCCAGGACCCAATTAGAAGTATGCCATAACTCTGATATATATAGATTTCAAACTCTCTTTACCCCTTGATATAAACTTTTGAAAGTATTAGAAATTAACCTGAGAATACTCAAGGGTAATATACCTTTTTCTGTCTAGAACGTGGGTATCAAACTCACCGCGTCACGTTGCCATCATGTGATGTATCGTGATGTTTTTTCCCTTTGCGGAGCTGGGGTGGGCGTGGCCTGCACGTGATGCATCTGGCCCATGGACTGCCAGTTTGACACCCCAGGTCTAGAATAACAATTTTATATTGTAACCACAAGGAGACATCCAAAACTCACATTTTGTGCATCCCTTTTTACAGCTTTGGCTATTTTTTTTTTTAGGGGGTCATGAAAACTTTGCCAAAATGATTGATGAAGCAGAAGTGTTAGAGTTCCCCATGGTCGTGAAAAACACACGAGGTCATAGAGGTGGGTGTAAGAGTCTGTATATAATTGTTACAGTGTTAAATGAGAGTTGTTTTGTCGAAAGTGTTTAGCTGCAAAATAGTACACCGTGGTCAGAATACCTTAATCATAAATCCAATGGTTGTTAAAATGACATATTATTAACAACCTGCTTTCAGAATACATTGAATATATCTACATTTCCTAACTTATTTGTATTCATTTATTAACATTAGATACATTTTATCTAATTATAGAAGTCATATAGCTATATTACTACTGTATATTGCATTTTTAATGATTGTAATAATAAAAACGTACATTTTTTTTTTCAACTACCACAAAACATAATTAATTGATAAACTTGGCCGCAGTTCAATTTAAATATAAGTTTTTTATTTAAATTATCAAGTTTGAGCAACTTTTGATTGTGCCTGTTCGATTCTGCATATAAATTAGTGAAGCATTCTTCATGAAAATGCTCATGAGTTGAACATAACTTTTGATAACTTCATGGATGTATTCATATAGGTTTTTTTTGTGGAAAGGTATAGAGATGGTTTATAATTGCCTTCTATTTTTCAACTCACTCTATCCTAATGTATTAGTAATATATTTTTAAATGTCATTTTATAAAATTAGTTGGAAAAGATGGCTCTTCTCCAAAATAAAATAGAACTTATTAACTTATCAAACAAGCTATATTATGGTATGATATATTTATTAACAAATGGGAATCAAACAAGCTATATTAGGGTATGATATAAACCATAACCTTAGAAAATACAAAAATAACACATTAAAATCTAAAAAGTCTTAAAAGAAAAAGCAATAAATAAGCATTAAAATCTAAACTGAATGTATTACAAAACACTATAATGATTATCTAGATCAGGGGTAGTCAACCTTTTTATACCTACCGCCCACTTTTGTATCTCTGTTAGTAGTAAAGTTTTCTCTAACCGCCCACTGGTTCCACAGTAATGGTGATTTATAAAGTAGGGGACAAAACCCCTACCGCCCACCATGAAAGCTGGAACACCCACTAGTGGGTGGTAGGGACCAGGTTGACTACTACTGATCTAGTTGTTCATTAAAACTGATTTGTGGCACAGGTCATCTTCTGAAGTGCTGCTGTGAAAAAACGTGCAAAAACTTGCAATATTATATGTTGTAGCAGGGATGATATCTGAAAGCAGCAAGGAAGTATAAAATTGTCTTGTGCGCCCTTGAGTATTCATACATTAATTCTGAGCTGAGACTAGTACAAATGTGTCTATAGTGCAGGAACTGTAGAAGTACGTGTTCCATTGTTTCTATTTGCCTAGAGTCACAAGGGCATTGTTTCTTTGGGTAAAGGGTCTTCCTTCAAGATAGCTGAGGGGAGGGTATAACATTGTGTCAAAGTAAAGGCCCTTCAATGATCAGGTATATCAAGATTTGTTAAGTATGCTCTAAGGGAAGCAGAGAACCTATTGGGTTCACTGGTGAAAAAAGTTAAGAACCTTGGCTAGGTCAAGTTGGTGTTCTGTGTCTGTTACATAGTTGAATGAGAACTTCAGCCTGATCATATCCCATGCTGGAGAAGATCCCAAGGATGAGATTTTAGTTGTCACTAAATTTTAGATTTTAATTCCATGTAGACTGAAAATCATTCATGTCATTAGTGAGGCAAAGCCAAAAAGGAAAAAGAATAATCTAAGCAGTAGTTGATTAATTCTGAGCTGAGACTAGTACAAATGTGTCTATAGTGCAGGAACACTGTAGACAACTATGGTTGTCTACATTCTAGCCTCCACTTTCACGAGGCCTGTCTCTAGACTCAAGGTGATATGAGAGAGACATTTTGGGACTTGAAAGGCCAATCTTAGGAATCTGTTCTGAACAAGTTCTAGTGGTGCAAAGTTGGAAAGGGGCCTTGCCTGGCACTATAGAAGAGTTGTGCTATTGGGTTCAGATATTTTGAATGCTGCAGCACTGTATGGAATCCCCTGTCACATTTCTTTTAGTAGAATAAATTTCTGCTGATAACAGCTGGGCACAATTCTACCTCAGTTCTACATTATTATCATCATGTCACCACCATCATCAAACAGTACCTTTAACATCATCAAACAATAACATCTGCCAATCCCAGATCCTTGGGAAGGACTAGTTAGATGGATAAAAATGTCAAATCCAGTCTGAACATCTAGCTGACTATTCAACCAACCATAGTAAATAGCTACTGTGAATGTCTCCAATGACATGGTAATATCATAGGGTAAAAACCTTTCTTTTTAAATTTTGAGGGTCATGAGGATTTAAAATCCATCCTACCTTAATTAAACTTTGTTGAGAATTAATGATTTGCATTTGTTTAGATAAATGCAGCAAAATATTATAATGCCTATATTCCTTGTAGGAAAATAATTATTTAATATACAGTACTTCCACTTTCTCTGAGAGTTTTTGAAAAAAATTATACTACTGGTGGCCCGGCTTGGGGGGTGGGGGCGAGAGGACAACTGAACCATGCAAGTGGCTGGCTAGTACGCACACGCATGCACGCGCAACTTAGCAAATCGAGGCCAGTGCATGCACATGTGCACATGCATGTAGGCCGGCCCACTGCTTATGTGAGTTGAGCTGTGCATGTATGCACACTGGCCTGCTGCGCACACAAGTTAAGCTCTGCCTATAGGCATGCATTGCTTACGCAGCCCTGTTTTGAATAGGCTATAGCCCAGTACTGGGCTGCGGCCCAGGGGTTAGGGACTTCTGCCTTACAGTCTTAGTGGTATTTTTTGTCTCCATACAGTTTGTTGATACAGTTTATTCAGTCCAATCTTGTGAAATTGCAATTACTTCAAGTTAATTTGAAATTATATCTGATTTCCCCCCACACACACAACAAATGTGAAGATTCTTTTTAAATCCACAAAAAATAGAATAGTTGAAGAGAATAGCATAAGTAAAGTGAGAACTCTTGGAAGAGCAATGTAAGATGATTATATTGCAGGTATTGCAGAAGTCTACAGAAGGAGGCTTCAATTTAACTGCTGTTCTTCAAGTGCCTGATGTTCTTCAGTACAGTTTCAGATATAATGTTGCTTTTGAGGATGACTTCAAAATGAAATTACTGCATTTGGGGAACCATTCTTTTTCATAAAAAAATAGGTAATATGAACATTTTGAAATTTAAGTTATAAATAATGCAATAGTAGCTAAATAAAAAATTAACATACAATTCTAAAATAATTGTATCACTCATGTGGACCTATTGTATGATTTTGTTCTCCTATCATGTCACTGAGTTGTATAAATAAGGTGGACTGCTCTGTCTCACCAAAAATCGACTCTAGCAGAAGCAAGAACACCACTGACCTCATCATGAATGAGTCAGATTTAATCTTTAACTGTTACATCCTTTACTTTAGGACTTTAGTGTATTTCAGCTTCACTCAAGTCTGTTAAAATCACCTTTTGAAAAGGAAAATTCAGGCACTAAAAGGAAAGGAAAGTATTATTGTATTACCTTCAAATCTTCCCAGATAAGTAGAATGTAGAATTATAGAAAACCTATAGATTTCCCTGCATGGGGAGACAAAATTTTGCAGAGAACAAGAAAAGAACATTCTAAATCAAGCAGTAATGAAATAAATTGCTACATTAGCTGCAGCAGTAGATCCAACCTATAGCAGTAATTGATGATGTCTCTGCAATATGGTCGCCCATAGCGAAATATAAAAATGTAACCAGTGCCCTGCCAGATCTAATCCAGCAGTTATCTCATAGCACCCAACCAATTGTACAAGAAAGCCTAATAGTCTCCAAGCAGCTAGCAGC
Source organism: Bungarus multicinctus (assembly GCA_023653725.1). Lineage (NCBI taxonomy): Eukaryota > Metazoa > Chordata > Lepidosauria > Squamata > Elapidae > Bungarus > Bungarus multicinctus. The sequence continues at coordinate 167,042,711 of CM042834.1, read as the reverse complement.
TTCAAAGGAGTGATAGCCAAATTTGGCTAGGTTTTGCCTGTTTACATTTCCCAGTAAGCAATCGAGGGGGTAGATCATTTAAAAGCAATTTATTAGGTACCCCAATAAAGTGGGGTCTCCCTATAAAAAGGGAGAACCTCGAGACTCATCTTGCATTCCTTTTTATAGTTAACAAAGAAAATGCAAGAGGAAAGTTGGACAGGATAAAAGTAACCTCCCCTTTGCATAGGAAATCAGTTATATGTAGTCAAACCTGTTACATATTTGCATCCCATAGTATCACACATATTCATTAAAATGAGGTCTGTTGTCACAAGGGGCATAAATTTTAAGGAAAAAGGTTGTTTGGAATTCTTTCAGTATTCAATTTCACTAAATAATCTCTGATTCTAGTATTTTGGGGAACGGAAAATAGCTTCTCCTTCTCCACCATGTGTAATTTTTACACCTCAATGCTATCCCTTCTCGTTCATTACTTTAGCCAAAAAAAAAATTCCATGGGTTGCAATCCTTCCTTGTAAGGAAGCTTTTCCAACTCCTTGATCATTTTAGTTGCCGTTTTCTGAACCTTCTGCAGCTGCACTATATCATTTTTATAAGTCTAGCAACCAGAACTGCACACAATATGCCAGATGTGGTTGCACCATTGATTTATACAAGGACATTATGAATCGGCATTAATTCATTCATGTTACTCTGAATTTCTTTTTAAAACTCCTTTATTAGAGAACAAAAGCAAAAGTGTATGCAGATAACCTACTTTTGTATATAATGTGTATTTGTTACTATTTTACTTAGAGCTTCATCCAAGTATTAGAACCTAGGCTTATTTGTAGATTTCAGTCTCTGGGTTTTGTTTTGTATTCTCTCATTGCTAGTAATTAGTTTAGTTGTTTATGTTAGAATATGCTTTGTAATTATGATAGGTTTATCACCCAAGATAAGTAGATTTGAATATACATGAGTAAATTAGATTCCTTAATGAAGAAATTTTAAATACAATCAACATCTTACATATTAGCTGCTGAAAAAAATGATTATTTATAAAATCTTCCTTAAGATAGCATGAAATATGTTTTATTTATTAGTGATATTATCCTAAATATGGTTGTATTCAACTAGAGGATATTATCAATAAATTTAACATTTGATTCAATGTACTTAGTGTGAATTTTGTTTTGGCAAGAATTTTAAATAGGTTTTATATTCCACTGATATACTAATTATTTTAATTGGCAACTGCAATTTAATTGGGACTGGTTTGCTTTGATTCATTAATTAATCATGAACAGCACCTTGGAATCTCTGCCATCTTTAGACTGTGATTGGTGCAGCCCTCTGTTTTATGTGTCTAGAGAATCCCAAACCTGTTGCAAAACACTCTTGCAACCTAGTTCTACTAGAATAGCACGGAATGGTACAGGCCAAGATTGAAGGATACTGAGGGAGTGAGAACTGGAATAAGCCCTGGAAATTGTGAGTGTACTTCAAGGTAATATTTTCCAAATTTTGCTGTTTTAGTAGCACTAAATTTATAAGTTCTTTGCCATTTTTATTTATATTCATTCACCACTGTTACCAGGATAATGTTTTCAGTACAGAAGTTGAGAATGTATAGAATGTATAAAATACAGGCAGGAAAATCATTGACTAGTTTTCATCTTTTGTTTGTGTGTGTGTTTTTTTTTTTGATCCAGGAAAAGCTGTGTTTCTAGCCAGAGACAAACACCATCTGGCAGACCTGAGCCATCTAATTCGTCATGAAGCCCCTTATCTATTCCAAAAATATGTCCAGGAGTCTCATGGCAAAGATGTGCGTGTCATCGTGGTGGGAGGCCGTGTCGTGGGCACTATGCTGCGTTGCTCAACAGATGGTAGAATGCAGAGTAATTGCTCACTTGGTAAGAATAAAAATGTCTTTGAATTTACTATATATGTTGAATTTTAAAATTCTAATGTAAGGCATACATTGTTCATAGACATCTTAAATGTAAAGATAATTTTAAAATAAAAAATACAATAAACTTTGATTTAATGGGCTAAAAGGGAAATCACTACCTAACCCTAAACTTGCATGTACACTAAATAGCAAATTTTTCAAATTCTAAAACATGCTTCTACATAGAAAAACTAATAACATCAAACACCTTCTGATGAAAACCATTGGTTATTATATGAACTGACTCACCAAATATCACATTTGTGTTTGTTATTTGGGGCAAAGGCCTGAAAGTTGATCAAAACTCAGATATAGCAACCATTTATCCATTAAATTTAAAGTCCACTAAATTAAATAATTTGTATAGATTGCATTTACATTATTTCTCAGTTTCCTTTTGGATCATTCTTCCCATTATTTACTACAGTTAAGAAGTAGCAAGAGTAGATAGGCCATTTTATGTGCTGAGCCAACATCATGCAATTTCACACAGTATAATCACCAGAACATTTTTTAATATCAACATCCCAAAATATTAAATATCAAGATCTTATAAAAATTTTAACTTTCTGGGCTTTTCCGGCTGACATCGTGGCAGAATTGGTCACGGAGAGCAGATCTCCATGCTCCTGTGCTGAGTTCTCCCCATTGGTGGGCTCTGAAAGGAGCCAAAGCCATCCTGTAAGGGCAGCGAAGCAAAGAGGGGGTGCCCTGTGAGATCGCTGAGAGCTGCTCCTGCCTGAGCTGGAGCTTTCTTTTCCCTCTCAGCCACACTGAGGAGAACAGGTACTGGAGCGGAGTTAGTGAACAGTGTCTGGAACTGAGTGAGAGGATTCCTTTTTACTCAAAACTTAACCCTAAAAGGAAAAATACAGGCGAATTATTTGCTCAGAACTACTTGTTAAAACAAGTGAACATTTCGAGAAAAATACTAGATTGGAAAGACAAGATCAAGGGAAGAAAAACAAAAAACTTTTAAAAGTACAGAAAATTGGATTTTTAAATTGGTTGGATTTTTAAATTTTAAAATGCTGGAAACTGAAACAGGTTGGTTTCATTATAACATTGAAATTTAAGCTGAGAACACCATTTGCTGATGAAAGGAAATATAACACATATTTACAAGCCTGGCAAGATTTCTGATACGGAATAAATAATACTGATCTGGAGCACAGTGAAGATATTTACTGAGTTATATGCATCTACCTCTATGACTACCGGAGATTTAAAGGTGACAAGGAAGATGTCTAATTAAAGTGATTCCTGAATGTCATGATACATGATTAAATTTATAAAGGGGATTTAAAGAAATTTTGAACAACTTCCTGGACTACTTAATGGAATCGCCCCGAGTCCCTTTTTTGGGAGAGGGGGTGGTATAAAAATCTAATAAATAAATAATAAATAACTAAAGGATTAACTATGGGAGATAAAGAATTATGATCAGTGTATTTTTTTAAAGAGCAATTTTAGGCTTGAATATATGGTTCCTGGACTACTGGATAAGACCTATTAAAACAAGATGAGATACCCTATCAGGGAAATGAGTGGAACTTTGGAACATCTAGCATTGATGTATCAAAGTATAAAGGACATTATAATAAGAAACCACAAGGAGATTAAGAAAATAAAGCATGACATAGGGGGAAAGCTGGAAAATATAATACAAGGGACAATGAGTAAAGATCAAGACACCCAGGAAAGGGAGGAGCCAACAGAAAGAATGGAGGAAAAAATAGAACAGACGAACCAGCAAACAAAAGATGATAAGAAGGAGACAACAATAAAATAACAATGATGATGAAATAAAACAAGGGGAAAATACTTCAAGAGATTTAAAAAGAGACCTGGAGATATTTTCAAAAGGGAGATGGGCATGGGTAGATACTTTGAAAGCTAGACAGCGGAAGAGGGTAGAGATGGGACAAATATTTGGATTGAATAGTCAGAATGTGGATGCAGACAGAAACAAAGATCTAAGACAGGAATAGGAGAAGCAGGTCAAAAAACGAATAAGAATTAAAATACTAATGCAGTGGTTAGAAAGGAAATGTCTTTTAATATAAGGGAGGCATGATTAAAAACTAGAATAGAGACAAATAGGAAAATGGGGAAATATTAGCATATACACTTTTATATAATAAAACAAAATTAATAAGTTGAGAATATTAGAGATTGAATGGTGTTATGTATGTTTAAATAATATTGGAATAATATTGAAACATTAAAATAAATAATGGAAAAGCATAACTTAACATAAATATGTATATTAATATGAGAACTACATTAGCTTGATGTATGTATGATTAATATTATTGTTTTCTTATTAAAATGAAAGCAAATAAGAATTAAAGTATTAATATGATAAGAGATGAGGAATAAAAAGGAAATATTTTTTAAATATAATGGTGGTATGATTAAAAATTAGAATGGAGAAATAAAAGGGGGGATTATTAATATACACATTTTTATATAATGAGATAAAAGCAATAATTAGAGGGGAAATTAGAAATTGAATAATGGAATTATCGTGTACATTTAAACAATATTGCAATTGGCATTAGAATAATATATTGAAACATTGAATAATTAAATAATGGAAGATTATAACTTAATACAAATATGCGTATTAACATTAGAATTATGTAATGTTACGTTTGATGAATGTAACAAATATTATTGTTATTATTCTTAATTGCACAAAAAATATATATAATACCCAGGTGCCACACTGTTCACGCATTGATGTGTACATGTAAAATAAAATAAAAAACTTGACCAAAAAAAAACAACTTTCTCTACCCTGATCATGAGATTTTGTGTAAGCATATTGAAACCTCATGAGACTTCTACTATTATTAATTTTAAAAACTTTTTTAAAATTGATTTATGTGGGTAGTGCAAGTGCCTTAGTTATCTGGGGATGCCACACTATCTTTGTACTAGAAATGGTTAGTCATTTCTTCCATCTGGAAATTAACACTCTGAAATGGCCCATATTCTGGATCAATTCTCCTCTTTGTGGGACTTGTTTCCAAGATTAAGTTTTCATAAATGTTTTGTATTCCTATTTTATTTCATTCAGTCCTTTATTTCATCTCACTAAGATGAGAGTGGGGAACAAATGCATGGTCAAACACAGCCTAACTGCAGTTGTGAATTAGTTAAATTAAATGGTATGATTGAAAATAAAAATAAATAAAGAAGATATTTCAACCTCTATTGCTCACCCATCAAAGTTTTTCCAGAACACTTTTAGTTTTAACACTAGCAATTAGATTCCTTTTTTATTTAAAATGGAAAATCCTCACAAAATTTCTTAAAAGCTACCCTCAATACCATAATAAACATTAAAATTTCACAGCATTCTCTGTGGCTCATGTAGATTTATTGATTGAGAATTTGAGTTGGAATACTATTGTATCCTGATTTAGCTTTCTTTCTGTTATTAGGTGGTATAGGTATGATGTGCTCACTCAGTGAACAAGGGAAACAACTGGCAATCCAAGTTTCTAACATCTTGGGGATGGATATCTGTGGCATCGACCTCCTAATGAAGGATGATGGCTCGTTCTGCGTCTGTGAGGCCAATGCAAATGTAGGTTTCATTGCCTTTGACAAGGCTTGCAATCTAGATGTAGCTGGTATCATAGCGGACTATGCCGCTTCACTGCTTCCTCCCGGTCGCTTGACACGACGCATGTCCTTGCTCTCTGTGGTATCCACGGCTAGCGAGGCTAGCGAGCCAGAGCTGGGACCTCCAGCTAGTGCCACTGTCGACAATATGAGTGCTAGCTCCAGCTCTGTCGACAGTGACCCTGAAACCACAGAGAGAGAGTTGCTCACCAAGCTCCCGGGGGGGATATTCAATATGAACCAGCTAATAGCCAATGAGATTAAGCTCCTAGTGGAATAATACCACATGTAAATAACTATGACCAACTTTCTTGTAAATTTTTTTTAAATACAGCCAACTTGTAGTGCTGTTTATTGGAAGCAGCTTATGGAGGTGAGGTGAGGGTTTTAACTTGGGGCTTAGAATCAAAACATGCATGTTCTGTGAATGCTGCTTTCTTTCCTATTAATCTTACAGAACATATGGTTAGTTGTTATTTTTAACAACTATTTTTCATTTGATAATACTTCGTTTAATACTCTGAAATGGGGGAAAAGAACTGGATAAGAACTGTTTTGATAGGATGTCATTATGATCTTTGAACTCATATGAAAATGTTTCATCTTCATTTTATGCTGTTTGTAATTTGAAAAATTAATGCTCCAAAAGCACCTGTGAACTAATACTTTGCCAACCATCCCCTCACCTCATTGGAGCTCATTCCTATTAGTTATTATATGCCTTTTCCTTTATGTCTTATAGGAGTGGACAGAAATTAGAACAGCCATTTTTTATGTCATTCAAAGGTTCTAAATTATCACCATTTCTATCTATTATCAGTAAGATCTGTAAAATTGTATCCCTGGCAAACAGTCCACAGTGGCCTCTGAAATTCCAGCCTTTAAGCAGTTTTACAGGGTGTAATATTGATTACTTCAGCATGAGCTTTTGAAATAAACGTGCAACTTCTGCCATTTCTGTATTGACAGATGTCCACATGCTTAGATTTAAAATCAAATTCACTTTCCTTGGGAGAAAAAAAATTACTATGTATCTGGATTTTAAAAATAATTTTAAAACCTAGCTTTTAGGTCAGGATGGGGAGAATGTGTGTACAATTCAGTTTGGGCCATTGATGGCAGAAGTGGCATGTTTTTTTTTTTTGCACAAGAACTGAGATAAACAGCACTGTTAACTTTTGGTGTACAAAATAATGTTTAATCCAATGTGAAAAAGAATAACACTAGTTTAAAACAAATGTGCATTGACTTGTATTTGTTAGTGTTTTAGTCCTTTTTTGCAAGATATATGCTGTGTTAATGTTTCATTTTTAATACATGCTCGTCCAACACTTCCTTCTCCATGCCTACATCTTTAACGGGTCCAGTTTAAAAAATACCTGTACTACTCAACATCACCGCTAATAGTTACAAACTTATACAGAAATATCTCATGCCTAGAAAATATGGGAGGGGTGTGGAGGAGGGTTGAAATGGTTGCAAATTTCAAAATTACATTTTGTAAATTTAATATGTCACTATTATTGATAGAAGGCATTAAAATATAAAGTGGCCTGATTTACAAAGGATAAATCCTGAAAGAAACAAGCAGGTTTTGGGAAATACTTTGCCAGTAAGGCCCAGCCAGAATGGGAATATGATTTAAGGCCGCCAGTGTGTGGATCTCAGGCCCCTTTGTATGTGTCTGTATTTTGCTTTGGTTTTGTCATTAATTTTTGTCTGTCCAGTTTGTCAGTCTTTTTTTCAGAATGCCTGATGATCTCCTCTCCCAGTCCATCCCTGATACTTCTGGCTGTGCATTTTCTTATTAAATTTGATAAAAGAACCAAAACAACAGCTTTGGGTCTCTTTTAATGGCCTCATCTTCCTCCTCCTCACCCATTTCTCACTCATTTATGGGTATATACCATATTGAAATTATAGAAAAATGTTAATAAAATCCTGTTACTTTAAAAACAGCCATCCACAACATGACACAGTAGAATATTTGTAACAGCAGGTTGGCTTCTGAAAGGGTTTTGGAGGGTGGGCAGCTTCTGGGTGCAGGGTTGTTTTGTCTCAATGCTTCAGAACAGCTATTTACCCTCCAGGGCTCTGAGCTTCATTCCACTGGCCAACTTTGCCACTCAGCTGTTTTAACTTTCACTTCGGTATTAAACACCACTTGTGAACACTTTACAGAGACACTAGGAATAAATCGAAAAGTATTAGCCTGCTTTCATGAAGGTTGATCATGTCTATTTGTACAGGTTTTTAAAATGCAATAATGACATTTTTGTAGAATTAAATGTTATTGTTAAAAGCAAAATAGAAGGATGATTGTTGGCATTAGCTGATGAAGCAGAAACAAAATTTTAGAGTGTGTAGATTGAAGAAAACAGAAAGGTTTCTATTTAAAAAAAACTCAGAAAAAAAACCCCAAAGTAGCTTACTTTCCTTCTGCTTTATGGCCCTTCATCCCTTTGTTAACTAGATGTGTGCCTTCTAAAATACAGGTTTCTTTAAAAAATTGCACATATTTTAGAAATGAGCAAAGAATTAATCTTTGTTAAATAGAAGAAAAATATTGCAACATTTAAAGGAAACTAATTTGATGCCAGAAGCAGCTTGACAACTCTTTGATACCGGTACTTCTGATTTGGGCTATTCGAGTTTCTCCACTGTTTGAGAAAAACAGTTAGTGACAAATGTTTTTCAAATGAATTTTTTTCAAACTGTATAGATCCAATTTACACAACTATAAATGCAATGGAATGACAGTACACTTTGTACTTATCATACACTATGAACACATTAAGGGATTTTTATACTTTGGTTTTATGTGTTTGCCATGTGATGACCATGTGTGTGTTGTGGTTGTATTGGAAAGATGGAAAAGAGACTGAATAACATTTGGGCAAAGAAAAGTCTTACACATTGTTGAAGTAGAAGCTGGCATTATTTGTTAAAATCACATAGGAAATTCTGTGCTTGAAAAAATTGGGTGGTACATTCCCTCCTTACATAATATAATTTAAAAAACATTGTAAAAAAGTTTTTAAAACATTACTATTGGTAAAGAAAAAGAATTTAGTTTCTAATAACTAGGGTTTAAGTTCTGTAGAGAGTAGTGCTACACATCACACTTCACTGGAAAAAATATTGTCAAGTGTATTAAAAGTACCAACATTACTTATCACAATTTGAAATGAACAACTATTAAAACAGAATTGAACAATTGGGAAAATAGGAGCTGTAGTGAATGTCAGCACAGTCAGTGATTACATATAGCATTCAAATGGAACCAAGTTTGGGGGTTGGATGATAATGATGGAGTTTGATTACTGTGTGTTTTATTTGTGCTTTTATTTTACAGGTGCTATGTTTATACTTTTTTTACTGTATAGAATTACAGGTTGTATTTGTATCTTCTCAGATTTTATATTGTTGATAAAACAACTCATTCTGGAACACTTTGGTAGAGCATTAATAACAGATGTTGGGAGGACAGCATATTTGTGGACTATTTTTGTTGTGTTCCACCAAATTTTCAACTTGTCGGATCAAACTACACTGACTTTGTTCAGCAATTTACCATAGAAGATATACCAAGAAGAATGTTTCAAACCTGTGAAATTTGGAGAAAAAAATAAAAGACAGTTTTAGAAGTGCTGCATTGGACATGTACCAGACTTGATGAATACTGTTTTAAACTTATCCTCCCATTTAATAAAAGCAGAGCTCAAGTTGGTTAAATGTATAAGGGTTTAAACTATGTAATATGTATCAACATGTACAATTTTTTCTCATGGCTCACTCTTTTTGAGAAGGTTTATGAGCTATTTGGCTGGTGTGAGACTCACGACCCACTCCTGTTCTCTCTATGGAATTGTAGGTGCTCAGACAGGTAACCTCTGCTGCTACTGTCTCTTTCATTTTTAATTTTTCACTATTCTAGGAATTTGTAAAGTACTATAGAATTTATGACAGAAGGTTTATCTTTTTGCTTTCTTTTTCTTTTCTTTCTTTTTAAATATATATTTGAGTGTCTTGATATTAGAGGGTGAATTTTGGGATGTTCTGATGATGGCTTGGACCATTGTTGGTAATTTCTGTATCCCTCGTGTTACAGTTTTCAGTTGAATGACTTTTATTTGTTTAATGCATTGTCAATAACGATGTTTTGGGGTGGGAATTTGCAACACTTAAGGAACCACTGTGTAGTGCATACTACTTTTTTCTGAATGTTCTAACAATTCACACTTTCTTACTGTTCTTTGCAAAACTTTTCAGGAGCCAAAAAAAGTCAAACAATCCAGAGAAAAACTTCCCTTCTCCCCTTTCTGGTGACAAGAGAGAGAGAGAGAGAGAGAGAGAGAGCTTGTGAAAATCCTTGAGAATGTTCCTCCCTAAACTTCCCCCCCCTGTGGTAAAACAATAAACGCAGCAGCCCGGTGGCATCCAATACCAACCCCTTGGCAGGTAACTTTCAGCTCTTGATCATCCCATATTATCTAACACTGCTTTCCTTTTTTCTTTTCCCCAGTCATAATATAGTTATTGCTATAAAATAATGAGTTTTAGGAAGCAAATTGTATTTCTTTTTTGTTCTTCATTTTTTATATATTTAGCATAATTAGACTTTAAAACTTATTGTGATCCGTGTGTTCAAGTAGGATCACAGCAAGAGAAAATTTAAGCAGTGTGCAATGACAGAAAGAAGGGATGGGATGGTATGTAACTTCATAGATTTTGCCATCTCGATCTTCCCATGTACCTACCTCTTTCTGCACCCTTCCCCCAATATACGTTCTTGGCTTAAGTTTTACAGGGCTTTGGTGCTTTCCAGGGGCACAGTCAGCACAAAACTAATCGGCATCAATTAACAGGTACGAAAAATAGGAGTAAAAAGTTTATATAATTTTCTATTTCTTATAGCAGGGCTTGGATGGAGGGCATTGTGTACTTGCAAAAATTCAGAGGGGGATTTTATTTCAGGAATTTTCCATATGGGTTGCTCAGTATGCTGCTGTTTATTGGTAATAATGAACAGTCTGAAAAACTTTTTAATATTTTACTTTTGGTTTAATATCCTTATAAATATATTTATATATTTAATAGCTGTATATACATATGACAGCAGTGACACAACCAGCAGTAGAAATAATGGCTAATATGAAAGAACAAAATCTTTAAATGAACACTCCCCCAAATGATTTTGCATGTGAGCATAACACATGTTGTATTACAAGAGAAATGTTTTCTTTGTCAGGTTTAATCTTAATAGATATATGCTTTAAAAGTTAAAAGTGCCAAGATATTTTGCTAAAATAGGTTAACATAGATTATAGATTATTTTTTAATGTGGAAGATTTAAGCAGATATTGTTATACTACTATTTCTATAACTTCTATTTTTCACAAGTACTTAATCTCTCCCAGACATAGCTAACTTTTTTTCAAATTTATTTGAGGAAAAATGGCTACTCTGCAAAACCCTTATAAAATTGTCTTCCCTGTTATTTTTGATACAGAGGCATTGCATAAAGGGAAAATACTAGATTAAAATTGGCTCTTGAACAGACTTTTTTCCTCTCTCGCTATTTTTTAGGGTTTTTGACACAATATGATTCCTGCAACTCTTGTGACTTGAAAAAGCTAAACAAGAGAAAGAATAGTACTGCAAATTGTTCCTTATAATTGTCAACACTCATGCAAATTAGCAGTTGCTGGAATTGGATGGAGAAGATGAAAAATGATATTAAAACAATAGGAGCCTATGTTCATCAAAATTAAATGTTCACTTTGTTTGCACTAAAAGGGCAATCCAATAAGGCAGACATTTGGCACTGCCCAGAGTTCCAGTTTTCAGGAAATGCTGTTTTACTTTTTAATGTTTTATGTGAATTAAGTTTATGAGAGTTTGTTTAGAAATATACTTGGAAAAAGAAATAAGGTACTATGAAAGAGGAAACTAATAACAAGGTATGCTTAATGCAACAAAATATTTTGTGTTAAAATGTGATGGTAACGTAACAGAAGCATCTGGTGGCATTTGTATTTTTAATCTGCCATGTAGCTCCATCTGTAAGGATACCTCCAAAGTTTATTATCTTGGTCTTCTGTCCAATATTTTTCTGAAGGAGATGGGAGTATGGAAGGAAAAGTTGTAGTGAGCTTCATGCCTTTAAAGGATCCCCATTGTGTGATTTTTCTGTGAGCTGAACAAGAACTTCTTCTATATGCCCTTGTGCTGCAACAGAATAATAAAACTGGTAGGTGGCAGCAGAAGAAGGAGATTATACAGATGGCACCCGAGAACAGAGAATGCTGCCATGTGGGGAGAGATGGATTCCAAAATATTAGCTGATGTAACGTGCAAAGATGAGAGACAGCTTCCTTGACTTGTTACTCTGCATGGTGAGTCTGACCCTTGATGAGTTCTTATTCACCATAATGGATATGTTAAATCCACATTTCTGTTTAATTTGGAATGCTGACTAAGGGAGCTGACAAATTTAAGTATTTCTCTTGATTTCATTATCACTTCCTTAAAAACAAGTGGAAGGCCATTATTCTCAACTTTTTTCCTTTAACAACCACATCCTTATGTTAACTATACAAAGTGATGTTGTAGTTGAATTACTACTTTCTTCTATCCTGCATTGATTATATCCATGCAGATAGAGATGAAGCTGTCACTAAGGATGGAAAATATGTTCACAGTCTGAATAGAATGGGAAATGAAGCAATTTCTTAGGAACGCTTATCTCCATAAGACTATTTGCCCAGAGGTAATATATGTGTAAACCAGAAAACCAGAAATAGAACTCATTAAGAAGAAAATTTCAGCATCTAAATAAATATCAAACAAAAATGTGTTCTCTAAAAAGATCAAAATTAATTTTCTTTGGCTCTAATACTTTATTTCTGGCCTTTTCAAAATCATACTTTGAACCTCCCAATTTTTGAAGCTTATTAGAAATTAGTTGTAGCACTGCAAAATTGTGAAACAGAAAATTTACTTTAGTTGTTAATAGCATAAGAGGAATATCCTGCTTAATCTTAGAATTATGTATTAAGCACAATGTAAATTAGGGGTATCAAACTCAAGGTCCGGGGGCCGGATTTGGCCCACAGGGTGCTTAATCTGGCCTGCGGGGCTGCCCTGGAAGCAGTGAAGGACTGGCCCGCAGTGCTTCTGCCAGCGAAAACAGAGCTCATGAGGGCTGCACATGACCCTCCCAAGCTCCATTTTTGCTGGCAGAGGGTTTCAGGAGGCCATCCCAGCTGAAAATGGAGCTCAAAAGGGCTGTGCATGCCCCCCCAGCTCCATTTTCACCAGCTGAGAGTGGCAAAAGACCATCACAGCCGAAAATTGAGCTCAGGAGCCTGTTTTCACTGGCAGAGTGCTTGGGCCACCACAGGTGCCCCCAACATGAGTGATGTCATGCTGGCCATGCACACACTGGTGCCCTGAGGTCAAATCACCAGAAGTATGCAATCCTAGCTTCATTAACAGAGGGATAGAATCAAGATTACGTGAAGTGTTATAGTACTGCTTTATAAGGCCATACTTGGAATATTGCATCCAGTTTTGGTTATCACAATATAAAAAGATGTTGAGGCTTTGGAAAGAATGCAGAGATGAGCAATGTTTGAGGCTAAAACATATGAAGAATGGGGTCTTTGACAACTTCCCATGGCCAACTTGCTATGGGACAATTTGCTGTAGAAGAATTAGACTAATAGCGAAGAAATAGTGGAATAGAATCATTAGAGAAAAGGATGCCAAAAGGAAGGACAAAATGAAATGTGAATGACAAAAATTAAAATAATTTTTAAGTTATTTTAAGTAATTGAATTGGTGAGTTGTTCAACAAATAATTGTCATGGCAAGTTGATAGTGGCAAGTTGGCTGTAGCGAGTTGTTCCATTCCGTGAAAAACGGTTACAGAAATTCGGTATTTCTGGTTTAGTGAAAAGAAGGGACATTATAGTAGTGTTCCAATATTTGAGATGCTGCTACAAAGAAGGGATTTTCCATAGCACTAGAAGGCAAGACAAGAAGCAATGGTTGGAAACTAACCAAGGAGAGAAGCAATCTAGAACTAAGGAGAAATTTCCTGACAGTGAAAACAATCAACCAGTGGTATGGCTTGCCTTCAGGTGTTGTGGGTGCTCCATTCCTGGAGACTTAAAAGGAGACTGGACAGCCATTTGTCTGAAATGATATAGAGTTTTCTGCTTGAACAGGGACTTGGACTAAAAATCCCCAGGTCCCTTCCAATTTTGTTATTCTGTTATTCTGTCAATGTTCTTCGCATATCTGATTTGTATGTGGCTGGAATTCCTGCTGTATCTCTGAAACGTTGATATGATTTATAATTCTAACACTAGTCTGCTTCATTTTAAGGAAAAAGTTATATAAAAATTGTAAATATTCTTATAAGAGATAAACTTCATGTGGTAATCATTTTACATTATTGCCCCTAGCCAAACCTGTTTAAAAAGCAAGGAAAGCCTGAATGTTATAGTTAAGTAGCAAATAAAGAATTGCAGTGGATAAGTATATAGCAGAAGATTAGCTAATTGAGATTCTATTTGTAATTCAATTCCTTGACTTTCTTAAGTTTGTATATTTAGATATACACAGAATTCTTTTCAGTTTGGGGCCCAAGTCTATCGTTGTTTGGGTAAAGGTAGAATTAGAATTATGTTTAAAGATAATTTTATGTTGAGCAAGTGTGGTATTTTCAAATATTTGTCATTCTCTTTTGCTCTGTGAAAAATGCCATTTTCTCTTTTCTACTTTTTATAAAATACATCCCAAAATATACAGTGTTTTGTTGAGAATAAAGGCAAATAGATGAGGCTAATTGGCTAATGATGAATAAAGCACTACAGCTTGTGATGGAATAGCAAAACAACTGTTAAAATCTAAGTGAAAGAAAATAATAGGATAGGTTCAATCAGACATAAATTAGAGCTACATCTTTTTGCCAGCATCAAGTCCATTCAGAACTTTTTCACAAATTGGGTGATTGTTTCAGCAGTCTCATTTCCCGCCTTTTCAGGTATCATTTTAAATATATAGTTAATCTTTATAAAAGCATTTTTAAATTACTGTAATTGCACCATGAGAGCAATTTCGTGGGAAAGAGTCATCTAATGAGGAAGCAAGGGTTGACCATCTTCCATGCTACAGTTTGCTCCTTGCAAATGCTCAAATGACAAAAGGATTTTGAAAATGTTTCATTGGTACTTTTCTTCCCTCAGACATATCAAAAATTAACAGGAAGAATGACAGCATGTGCCAGCTGTCTCCACTTCTTCTCCACTGATATGTAGCACTGGACAACACTACTATGAAGAAATGTGGCTCTGAAAAGAGATGATTTCCCAGTTACACTCTGATAGGTCTCAGGGTGATCATAATGAATCCATAATTGTCAATTGGAAGCAGGCCTTTTTGGTCACAATGCCAACCCTCAGGAATATTGTACCCACAAGATGAGATTCCAAAACACTGAAGATCTAGATGTGCTCCAGGAGATTAAATGGACCATGAGATGTTATTGTTGAATGTTTATTAGAATTATTTTAGAATTCATTGTAGGCTTTTGTTGATATTGTTTTTGTATTGTTTCTGGTATGTTGTTAATCATCCAGAGTCACATCTGCAAGATGGGCAGACATATAAATCAATATATATTAAATTAATTTTTAATATTCTAATATTAATATTAAAATAATATTTAATATTTCCCCCATGTCCTATATTAGAACTTGCATTCAAGTCAAATGTTTTTGACTTGAAGTGTTTGAATTCGTCAGGTGTCAATTCTCTATCCTGACCATGTTGATTGGGTGTCAGGAGAAATATTTCCTGCTATTTTAAGTGTTTAATTTTACCTCATCTAGTTAACATTTTATCAAAAAACAAGTTTCTTGATCTGGGAGAAATAAGTACCTCAGTAAGAGTTGAGGCATTTGCAGTTCTTTGAAGGCAGCAGATAGACCCTTGTCTATAGATCAAACATTTCTATTTGGGGAGAAAATAGCTGAGAAGACTGGCAGTGGAAGTGGCAATTTAGATTAAACTGAATTATGTAGATTCTAGTAATGCTACAGGTGAGGACAAAAGCTCAATTAAAATGAAGGGCTTTGGGGCAAATTTAAGCTAATCAGAAAGATAACATTCAGCGTGTGCAAATTTGGGTAGCACTTTAAAATAAATTAGATTAACTTAATGATTAAAACCAGGACATTTTTGATATGTCAAATAGTAACAAAATCTGTGATTCTGATTCAGTTTCTGAAATTCAGCTTACACTTCCTATAATTACAAGCATCTGCATCTTTTGTAGTAGTGGAAGTGTGCTTTCTAGCTTCAAACACATGGAAAGCTTAAATCACAGAACTGCAAGGAAAATAACAATGTTGGGCTGAGAATTGGATCTAAGATTGTGGTAGTAGTTGATTGTCCTGGAGTAGTTTGTTTCAGTTTGTTTTCTAATTCTATTGTGGTATCAAAAATTAACTTTTTACTGAGAATATTATTTTTATGGCATTAAAAATATTTACATGAGGGAATAGTTGGAATCTGTAAACAAGTAGCCCTCAATTTACAACAGTTCATTTAATGACTGTTCAAAGTTACAACAGCATTAAAAAATGACATGACTGTTTTTCACACTTCGTAGCATCCCCATGCTCATGTGATCAAAATTCAGATGCTTGGTAACTAGTTCATACTTATGACCGTTGCTGTGTCCCAAAGTCATGTGACCATCTTTTGCAGCCTTTTGATAAGCAAAATCAATGGGAAAGCCAGATTCACTTAACAACTGTATTACTAACTTATCAACTACAGTAATTCACTTAACAATTGTGGCAAGAAGGGTCGTAAAATGGAGCAAAGCTCACTTAACAAATGTCTCACTTAATTACAGAAAATTTGTCCTCAATTGTGGTCATAAGGCAAAAACTACCTGTATGTATTAGAAAGAATGACAGCATATCTTAGCCCCTTCGAAAAAGAAATAAAAATACTCTTCCTTTTTTTAAGGCTCCTGAACATAGCTCCTTCTTAGACAGTCTCAACAGAGGGCAGGACTGTCTGTATTTTTCATGCCAAACTATGCAAGCCTATATGCTTAGCTCTCTAGAATAGTCTAATCTGCCCACTAAGATCCAGTTGTGGAACAACAGACAGATATACTGAATTGGTGTATTATTATGATCTGATTTTGAGGATGGATTTGTCCAAAACTAAATCCAAAAATGCTCTTTCGGCTCTGTAATATGGCATTTGATGCAAACACTTGAAAGATTTATTTGAGCTTGTTTGCTATAGTGCATGATTTGCAACATAGTAAGCAGAAGAATGATCAGGAATCAAAAAGTGGGTGAATACAAAACATGTCATATTTGTACCACCAATTCTGCATTATGCAAGCAGGAATCTATTTTGAATTGCCAAATTCATTTTGGAATGAGCCTCATCAGGATCCAAGAAATATGTTTGGTTTTCATAAGCAGCTTAAAGGAAGATTTGTGGTAATTTATAATACAATTTGTTTATTTTTATATAGCCCTTTGGCCACAAAGGAACCAATGTATAATTACTTAAAACATAGTTGCTTTTGCAGCATTTTAAAAAATAAATTCTGAAATCCAGGTGTATCCTTTTTTCTGTCTAAAAGCAAAGAAGAAGCTTCATAATAAGCGTCCCAGGTGGAGTATGTGGTAGAAGATATGTAAAATGAACAGTTTTGATGTTTCCCAATATAGATTTTCCCCTGCAGGTCTGTAGAAAAGGAGGTGGGAGAAGATAAGCATCAGATCACCGCTGAAAACAACTTCCCGACCTTGCTATGCAGTTTTCGAGAAGGACACAGGTCTATCAAATTTATAGCTCTGTTGTAAAGTAATGTACTCACCTCTGGATTACTTTGCAAGCAAAAATAATGTGTGTCATTCGATATCTTTATTTTAAAGGGAAGAATGAATAAAGATACCCAAGAACATTCCACCTTTTGACTCATATTTATATTTGAAATTATTTAAAACAGGAATAGGAAATGGAATCGAATGGAATACTGTATTTGGCCAAGTGGTGATTTGACACACAAGGAATTTATCTCTGGTGCAGAAGCTCTCAGTATACATGTAAAGCAACAGAATAATAATAATCATGATACCAATAAGTGGGAGGTACTAGAGAAGATAAGAAGGATAATAATATTACAGCCATACAACATGGATGAATATACTTAGATGTATGACTACTATGAGGATTAGATGTTCAGAACAATGATGGTACAAGGGAAAAAATGTCCCTGTGTCTAGTGGTTTGGCATGTAATGCCCTATAGAGATTTCCCGAGGGAAGGAGTTGAAACAAGTTTATGTCCAGGATGTGAGAAATCTGTACTTATTTTCTCAGCCCTTCTGACCCTCACAATATATGTATGGAATATATCTGTGGAAGGCAGGCTGGTTGCAGTTGTTTTTTCTGCAGTCCTGACTATCCATTGGACTCTGTACCTATCCTGTTTATTTGCCATACCAAACCAGACAGTTAATAGAAGTGCAAGTGACAGACTCAATAATTCCTCTGTAGAAACAGCTCTTGGGACAATCTGAACTTTCTAAATTGACACAGGAAGAACATACTTTGCTGTGTCTTTTTAATGATGGTTTTAATGTTAGGAGTCCTGGAAGATTATAGAAAGCAGAAACGTGAAGGATTCTACTGTGTTGTCAAATATAGTAAGAGGTGGTAGAATAATAGGGTTCCTGCTAAAATCCATTCTCTAAATTTTTAAGCAAGTTCAGCTCCAAGTTATTCCTGCTGCATCCCAGGGCTAGTTGTTCAACCTTCTGTCTATATGCAGACTCATCACTGTCTCAAATGAGACCAATGACTGTTCTATCTCCACAGTACTTTGACAGAAGGATCCTTAGAGATGCAGTCATTGATGTGTGTGTGTGTGGGGAGAACAGCAGTGGAGAGAGAGCACACAACCCTGAGGGGCGCCTGTACAATTAGTACAGGTGCCCCTCCAAGTGCTCAGTGTGATTTTTCCTAGCTTCACCTGTTGCTTTCTATCTGTATATAAATATGTAAAGTGTGTGTCACAGATATGAATACTTGATGGTATTCTCGACATATATAATATAGGTAGATTTTTCTCATTGCTCTTCTGTTTGCTCTTTCCTATGGTATTCATGTTTTCTGTCCATCAAGATTCTTTTATTAGTTTTTTTAAAAAACCTACAGAGAATCTCAGTGGCTGATCGATATTTGGCTAGCCACTAGAGAATCACCCAGATATATTGTGTATATTATATTCAGAGCCATTGTTGAAGAAAGGTGGTTTATCAGTATAATTAAATAAATGATCAAAAAAATTCTTTTTTTTTTTGATCATCCTGTCTCTTTATTTTCATACCCTTATTTCTTGAGTTTTTTTTTCTAAGTTCCTATCTAATTTTTTACTGTTCCTTTCTCTTGAAGTGAGCTCACCCTTCATCCCAAGAGCATACACCCTTTTCTTTCCTTATGTCATGAAACTCTTCTTTCATTCCCACTCCACTTTCTGACAAAAGATTAAAAGATTGATTTAATCTTTTGTCAGAAATAAATATACATGATAGAGTAGACAGATATATTTTCTAACTCCACATATTAAACAGAAGAGCAAAAACTGCTGGTAAAACGTAGTGGTTTTTTTAATCTCCATTGTATTACTTCAAACAGGTTTCTTAATGCAGTTACGTTTACAGAAATTATTTCAATTCCGGAAATAATGCAGAAGGGTTTATTTGCAGACATGCTTCATTTGCATCTTAAATTCAATGCATTGCAATCATATTTTCCTTAATGTACATAGCAAGATAATTTCATGTGTAATGTATTCATTCACATGTAATAAATTCTTGAAATGTTAGATTCCTGATCATGTCGACAATTTGGAAGTAAGTTATTTAAAGAAATGAGAATTTTTGGTGGATTCATTTTTATCCTTTTCATTTCAAGGAAAGTCTTCAAGAAAAGATTTCACATAGAAGCATGAACTCCACACATGGACAGCAGAATTTACAGTAGCACTGTGCTGGGTATATTTTGATACTATTGTATCAAAATAAGACTGGGTCTTATTTAGGGCTCCAAAATAAGCACCAGGGCTTCTTTTCAGAGCTGTTTTGTTTTGTGGCTGCCGCATGTTGGAATTGCCTCCCTCCCTCTGTGCCTCTAGCTCCGCCACACACTTTTTGCCCAGAGGGAGATGAAATTTCATCTGCTTGCAAATGGGATGCTTTGAAATGGATTTCAAACCGTCCCATTTGCAAGCAGATGAAGCTTCGTCTCTGGGCGAAAAGTGCACATCGCAGCCAGGTGGAGGTAGAGGCAGAGGGGGAGGCAGGCAATCCAAATACACCGCCCATTCCCACTGTCTTTTGGATTGATTGTGGCCATGCCAGGCAGGTGCCTATGTGGGGCATCGGGATTGCCTGCCTCCCCCCATGCCTCCTTGCCTCTGCTTCCACCTGCTGCTGGTGCTACCATATAAGCCTCCCATGAGTCAAGCAGCTGTACAGCACGTCTGGATAACCTATCTGCCTCTGCACTCTGACTTATCTGCAGGCTGCAGCTACTGCCGGACATGGACCTCATGCACTCACCATCTTTTGTACTGGCCATGCCTATCCCTTATTTTTGGGGTAGGGCTTATATTAGGCTCACCCAAAAAAATCAGGGTTTATTTTGGGGGTGGGTCTTATTTTTCGGGGAAACACGGTATTAGAGATGAGCATATTTGCCATGTGCTTCTCTCAGAATTCTATTTTGTTTCAGTTGGCAATTTCTGAGAAAGACTATGGGAATGTCAGGAAAACAATATTAATTTGTTTTGAAATCACTTATGCACATTTTTCTTTTCTATTAAATATTTTTACAGGAGTCTTTGATGCTATAGGTCAGCAGGCCAGAGACTGCAATTTTTGTACTGCGGCCCAGGTAATGCAGGACTAGGAGGCAGTGGCAGCAGCATGCTCTTACAATCAGTTTTTGCTAATAATCTCTATTGTGCCTCCTCTCCCCCAAATATTAAAGAATCAGCTTCAAGGCTGATTGATGAGTCTCTGTTGGCCACCATTAAAGCAATAACTATTTGGGTAGTTTTAGTGATGCTTATATTTTCATTTCCGTTTATGTTTTCCCTTATTATCTGTTATATTGTCCTGACCATTTCTCTTTCTGACTTATTTCTATAGGCTTTGTGAAGAATCATTCCTTCCTCCCCTTTTAAGAATTGTGTTCCTTGTCATTTGTTTCTTCAGTTCTAAAAGGAATGAATCGCGATGGCACAATATCCAGAGCTGGAAAAAAGACAGCAATATTAATGTATAGATAAAATGGAAGTTATTCAATAAAAAGTTAATTTTTAATTTGTGCGTGCAGTGTGTCTGCTGTGAGCTTTACAATGCAACTAATCAACAGAACTGATAACAAGATCTTATGAAACAACAGAATGTCAGTGTTAACCTTGATCTTCTGTTTGCCTAATATTATTTAGAATGTCAAAGCTTTGGTGGAAAGGCCGTTTAAATCTATATTGTTAAGTAATTTATATTGTGACATGTTAACAATTATATATCTTTAAAAATAATAATATAATTGTTCAGATCAGTAAATTGGCTGACAGTTGAAACACACACTTCTGTGTGTTTGTGTTACTATGCATGTAATTGTAAGGCCCAGACCCTCTCCCCTTCAGACAATAAGAATGAACTTTCAAAAACTGGGTATTTCAAAAGGAATTCTTTATTGAAAAGGAAAAAGATCCAGTGATGTTCAAAGCAGGGTCTAATATGCCTCTAGGCATGCAGCTTAGGTAAAGGGAGTTAGAACCTCTCCCCTTAGTCTATTGTGGATTTCGTCAATACAAAGAAGTAACATGTTAATTACCCCACCCCCCTTTTTTCTCCGAAGGTAGTTGAAAAGAGCTTCCCAGGAAGTTTCTTTCAGAGCTGGAATTTTATGGCCCTTCTCCTCTTGCTATCTCTCCAAGAGGTGACAAGTTTCCAGGCATCTGGGCTCCAGTCCCCGATTGTATATCGTGTAAGTTATACAGATTCAATACAAGAATTAAGATAGTCAGGTTACATCAAAAAGGATTACTTGTATTAAATCCCCCACCGCTTCAATGAAGAATGGCAGATACACGGATCTGACATATTGCCCTCAAAAAATTGAGAAATCCACCTGGAAGACATAAAACATGTTACATTTACAACTTAGGATGGTTTGTGAGGGTATTTCAGGTGGAACGTCCGTAGTAATATGGGGGGCTTTTACATGTTTGACTACCCACTCATTTTGTGAGGAGGGAAGGTATTTCCAAGCTACTATTGTGTAGATCCACGATGAGCAGTGAGTCAAGGATATCTTTAATTTCAAAATATTGTTCCCCATGTACCATAATGGGAGTTGGAGGTGTGGGAAAGGGTTTTAAGTTTTTTTTTAACAAGTTTTATTTCAGTTTTCCACATTTTAAAAACATCTCTTTTTAGTGAACAGCATGATTACAAGTTCATCTTTACATACGAATATGACCATAGTTACACATTCAGTTTTTATATTCAACTTCTTATCTTAACAATGCTTTTATACATTTTCTATTTTATTATATTATTCCAGATGCTTGCCTCATTATTTAGTTCACCAGTATGTCTCATATCTTCATAGTTATTATACTTTGATACTTTTAACTGCCATATTTGCATATTTCATTACATATTACATCCATTCATAAATTCTAATTTAATACAATCTTTCTAAAAAAACAGTTTCCCCCTTAAATTACCAATTTTAAGTGTGCACCTCTAAAGTTTACATATTCATTAATTATCTCCTCCTTTAATCCCAGTATTTAGTAAACATATTCCATTAATTATTCCATTCATCTCTATACATATAAGAAAAGAGCTTACATTCCAAAACCAAAGAGTATCAGTTCTATTTTCCATCTTAATAATCTATATATCCCTATTTCTTACAATAGTCATAACTTTTAAGTATATTTAAGCTACCCCTCATCATCTTGCAGAATCCCCTTTTTAAATATGAAATCAGCCATTGTCTTTATGCCTTCTATAGATAAGACAATTTCATTTTTTTACAATTCCCATATTTCTTTGTTTCCAAGTCCTGTTTCTTATCCCTTTTTCTTTTTTTTATTATTTTTAATATTTATTTGTAATAAACATTTATATGACATACATTTAAAACAGACAAATCAACACACGCACACACACACATATATATACACATATACATATATAAATTTTACAGTATATGTTGAGCAATGGTTTCACTTTTCTTTATCATTATCTTTGATGTGATCTACCTTGTTAAAGTAGTCCTTTGTTCTTTTGATATTACATTTTCTCTTCATCTTTTTTAATTAAAAGCACATCTATCATTTCAATAGTTTATCCAAGTATCCAGTATTACGTTTTTCTTAACCACTCATCCCAAATATTCCATATTTCATAGTATACACTATTTTGTTTGTTTTTCAGCAATTTAGTTAAGCTATCCATCTCAGCACATTTATATATTTTTTTAATTACCATATCATCTAAGGGGGTGAGGGATGTCTTCCAATTTTGTGCATATGTTATTCTAGCTGCAGTTATAATATGTAAAATTAAATATTGATATTTTTTCTCCATGTTTGTATCTATCATGCTTAGTAGAAAGATTTCGGGTTCAAATTTTAATTTTTGTTTTGTTATATCTAAAATCCATTTTCTAATGTTTTTCCAAAATTTCTGAGCATATGAGCAGGTTCACCACATGTGGAAGTATGTCCTTGTACGTGATTGCATTTCCAACAATTGGGTGGTAGATTAGGAAACATCTTAGCCAGTCTTGCCGGAGGTAGATGCCAACGATAAACCATTTTATATAGATTTTCTTTATACCAGACTGACATAGTTAATTTATAATTTGTTTGCCAGATGTGTTCTCATTTATCTAAATCAATACTATAGCCTAAATTTTTGGACTAAATTGTCATAGATTCTGTAATTTTCTTTAAGTTTATAATCCAAGAAGCATTTGTATAATTTGCTGATTACTTACTTTTCCTCTCCAAACCATATTTTATCTAATTCTTGTGGGATCATGTTAAAGCCAAATTGTTCTCTATCTCTTTTATAGTGGGTTTGTATTTGTACAAAAGGCCACCATGCTATTTCTTTTCCTTGAATTTGTATTTGTTTTTAAGGTCTCCAGTATCATACAGTAAATCTTTATACCTTATAATATTTTCATAGTCCAGTACATTTGGGTGAGTAACTGCTTCCAATGTGGATAACCACAGTGGAACCTTTGAGTAGTGATTCTTTTTAATCTTTTCCCAAATCTTAAATAGTACATTTCTTATATGGTGCCTTTGAAAATATGAATGTTGCTTAGATTTTCCATCCCACATGAATGCGTGCCAGCCAATTTGGAGATCAAATCCTTCTAATACTAATAACCTTGTTTTCCAATTTAACCCAGTCCTTAAGTCAATTTGCTACAGCTGCATTATAATATAATTCAAAATCTGGAAGGCCAAATCCCCCTTTTTTTTCTAGCATCCTGTAATGATTTATATTTCACTCTGGGTTTTTTCTTCTGCCATATGAATTTAGATATTGAGCTATTTAATTCTGCAAAAAAATTCATTTCCAAATTGACTGGCACCGTCTAAAATAAGTACAACAATTTTGGTAAAACATTCATTTTTACTATTGCAATGCGTCCCAATATCGATATCTGTAATTTAGCTCAGTTTTCTAAGTCTTTAGCTATTTGTGCTGTTAATTTGTCGTAGTTGTCTTTTTTAATCGATGAGCACCTGGCGGTTAGCAATATTCCCAAATATTTTACTTTGTTTACCACCTGCATACCTAATTTGTTTGCTAATTCTTCTTTCTGAACTCTTGTACAGTTTTTTGCTAATACTTTTGTTTTTTCTTCGTTAATTTTTAACCCTGCTACCTTTCCGTAATCTTCTATTTCTTTTAATAGTATAGGATTTGTTTCTAGAAGTTCTTCTAATATAAATACCATGTCATTGGCAAATGCTTGCAGTTTGTATTCCTCTTTTTTAATTTTTAATCCTCTAATCTCTTGATTTTTTCTAATTTGTGCTAGAAGAGTTTCTTCTGTCAATATATACAGTAGGCGGAGCCAAAGGGCAGCCTTGTCTTACTCCCTTACCTATCTTTATGATGTCTGTACTTTCCCCGTTTATTATTACTTTTGCAGTCTGCATGTTGTAAATTGTCTTGATAAATCCTATAAACTTCTCACCAAATTTCATACCAACCAATTGTTTAATGAGGAATTTCCAATTCAGATTATCAAATGCTTTTGGGGGTCTAGGAATATTAATGCCATTGTCTTAATTGAATGCACTTCATAGTATTCTAGTATGTCCAAAATAGTTCTTGTATTTGTTTTTATTTGTCTATGAGGGAGGAAGCCGTTCTGGTCAATGTGAATTATTCTACTTAATGCTCTCTTTAATCTTTCCGCTAGTATTGTAGCCATTATTTTATAGTCTACATTTAATAGTGATATTGGTCTATAATTTTGGATTTTTTGTGGATCTGATTGTTCTTTATGGATAAGAGTGATATATGCTTCCTGCCATGTTTTAGAAATAATGGCATTTTCTAAGGCTTCATTATACAAATCTACCAGCATTTCCTCTATTATTTCTTGAAATTCCTTGTAAAATTCTGAAGGAATTCCATCTGGTCCCGGAGTCTTATTTGTTTTTTTGTGATCTAATTGCGTTCCTAATTTCTTCTCTAGATATTTTAGTGTTCAAATTTTGTTTCTCTTCATCGGTGATTTCAGGCAGATTCTTTTCATTCAAATATTGATAAGATTCTTCTAATACTTCTTCCTGGTCATATAATTTCGTAAAAAAGTCTTTAACAATTTCTTTCTTTTTTTGAGTTTGCGTGTATAATTTCCCTTCCTGATCTTGGAGAGCTACTATCGTTCTCTTTTCTTGTTCTTTTTTTATTTTATGGGCTAACCATCTCCCCGGTTTGTTTGCATTTTCAAAATAGTTTTGATTTGCTAACTTAATTTTTCGAGCCAAATCTTTCTGTACGTCCAAGTTTATCTTATGCTTTATCAAATCTATCTCTTTTTTAATATTTAAATTATTCGGGTCTTGTTGTCTACTTGTTTCCAAATCTTTCAAATTTTCCCTCCATCTGTTTTGTTGCTGCCTTTTTTCCTTGTTCTTTTTGATAGTATAAGCAATAGTCATAATAGCCTCTGACATAAGCTTTGTTCGTATCCCAAAGATTCTGTAAGGTGTGTTCTCTTTTATTTATTTTGAAAAATATATTCAATTCTTTCTTAATCATTTCTATATAATCTTTATCTCTTAGTATAATGCTATTAAATGTCCATCTTCCAGATTTTCTCTCTCCTTTCCATTTAATTTGAATCGGGTTATGTTCAGCCCATAAATTTGGCAAGATCTCAATCCTTTCAATATTCTTCATTAGCCCAGGATCCATCCATATCTGATCTATTCTAGACCAGGAATTGTGAGGGTTCGAAAAGAAGGTATATTGCTTTTTATTTGGATTTAATTCTCTCCACATGTCCTTCAAATTAAGTTTTCTTATCATGTTATTAAAGGAGATGGGTAATGTTCTCCTTTCCTTTTTTTTTTTTTTTTGACGTTTTATAATCTTTATCTGGAACTGCGTTGTAGTCCCCTACAATGCATACATTGGCATATTGAAACTCTATTAATCTTCTGATGAAGTTTATTATAAAAGTCTTTTTGATTTATATTCGGGGCATATATTGTGGCTAGCAGTACCTTTTTCTGGTTTAAAATTATTTCTATAAAAAGCAGTCTCCCTTCTTGATGCTTATAAATTTGTTTATGTTGAAGCCAATCTTTTACATATACTACAATGCCTCTTTTTTTTTTGTTTGTTTGCAAGTGCCGAATACATTTTGCCTAGATTTACATTTTTTAGGATATCTGTTTGAATGTCTGGAATGTGTACTTCTTGGACACAAATTATATCAGCATTTTGTTTTTTGAGTTTTTTGAATATCTGTTTTCTTTTGGATGATTTTAAGCCGTTAATATTAACTGAAAATAAAGTGATTTCCTTATCAATATCACTGAGTGTGGGATGCATTTCTTATTTCGTTCCTAGTTCTGGGTTCTCTTCTTCTTGGTCTATTATCTTCTTTTTCTCTAGAGTTTTGGGGTTCGGATTGGGTATCGGATTCTTTTTCAGTGGAGAGTCGTTCTTCTTGATTTCTTATAGTTAAATTGTCTCTACTTTCTTGTTCTTCCTCTGGTCCTACATATTGTTCACGGAATTCCTGTGCCTTTTCAACTGTATCTATTTTATATTTTTTATCCTGCCACGAGACTAACAGCCCCTCAGGAGTAAGCCACCTGAACGGAATACCGTTTCTGATAAGTTGTGTTGATAGAAATTGGTACGCCCTTCTCTGTTCTCTAATTCTCCTGGGTATTTGTTTTAGAGTGACCACTTCATGGTCTTTATATATAAGGGGTTCGTCTCTGGTCTTACTGTAAAGCAGGTCTCGTGTTATCTTCCTCGCGAATCTGATGTGGACCTCTCGTGGTAATCTGTGTCTCCTTGCATAATGAATGTATACTCCATAGACTTCGTCTATGTCACTTTCAGTTTCTAATTTGGATTTCTGTAGAGCTACCGCTATGAGGTTTTGTCATGATTGCACGGAGATCTTCCTTTCTATCCTCCATCATATTTTGAAATCTAAGATAAAAAGATGCCTTCTCTAGTTCCATGGATACCATTGAATCCCAAAGCTCACAATAAAGGACTTTCCAATTTTGTTCTGAGTCCTCTAGTCTCTTCTCCACCATTTCCGTTCTTGTCTCTACTAATTTTAATTTCTGTTCATTTTTTAACACTACTTCCTGCATCTTTCCAATTTTAGTATTCAAAGTTTGTATTTCATTTTTTACACCTCCTATTCCTGTTTTCATCTCTGTTTTCATGTCTTCATGATTCTTTCATGAGTTTTTACCATAATTTCTTGCATCATTTCCTGCATCATATTAAGCGTTGTTTGTATTGTCTGCAGGCTTTGAGCTGATCTGGCTTTTTCTGCTAGTAACATTTCATCTATGGATCTCTGCCCTGCAGGTGAAGACATCGTTGTTGTTTTCTTTCCAGCTTTTACAATTGTAGAGAATATTGTCGCCATTTTAACCTTCTGTATCAGCTCTCTCCAATCTACCATCCACTATTCCTAGTAGAGTACTATTTTCCTCTCCTCAATCCAATAGTAGAATTAATACATATATTGTGTTTTTAGTTACTAAAGTTCTGTTCTAAAAGTTCACAGTCAGTCTTTGTTCCTATTTTTACTAAAATAGATTTTTGCTAAGTAATCCTAAAATTTTCTATTAATCAAATACACACTTATTTAAATATACCATTAACAGTCCCTTTCTCTTTTTTTCCTCTCTCCTTAAGTTTCTTATAAAATATTTTTAAAGAGAAGTTAATTAATATAAATAGTCAATAGAAGAAGGAAATATATAAATAGTATAAATACAAGAGTAATAATAATATTATATCATTATATTATATCATTATTCTTTAACCATCTAGTTCATGCATTTATAATAGTTATAAAATCACCTCCAACAATTATTCAATTAATCAAAGAACTATATATATAAATCAACTCTATCAGATTAACTTTCTATCAAAAATATTTAAATAGATTTGTATTTGGCCAGTATTTTTAAGTCAAATCCAAGCTTCCTTTATTAGTTATCTGTGTTCAAACAGGATCCAGTTCACAATGTCCTCGTTTTATATTGCACAGTCACTTTCAGGACTCCCTTCGTTCCGTTTGTAGATTTTCTTCTTGTTCTTTTATTCTTTTACTCCCATACAACCACAGTCCCAGTTATAGATCTTACGTAAATCTTCTTTATTCTCTTGTCAAAACTGTTTATTAATATTTATCAAATTAAAGTTTCTTTTTCCAGTCTTTACTTCCGGTTTTTCAATATATCAACAAGTCTCTCCCAGTTTTTGCACTCTTAGCTGTTCTTATATTTCCCTATACCACTTAATAACTATCAATTCTTTTTCTTTCTTTCTTTCCTCTAATCTCACATGAAAAGACAATAGTGATCTATAGTTCAATCCTCTGGCCGCAAAACAGATATTATCTCACCCTTCGTCGCTCCAGGTTTCGGATTACCGTTAGTTAGCATAAAACTTCTCTGTCATTTCAGCCAGCGCTCCTATCGATGATTCTGCCGCCTCAGCATACCACTCCGATCGGAGCTTCTCATAGAGTGCACACCGATATTCTCAAAATTTTCTTCAATTACTCCTTTCCAGTGCTCAGCCTGCTGTTTCCCTCTTTTTGCTTCTCTTAGTTGGCTGGGCTGCTGTGTCTCTGGTTCCGATCGCAGTCATGATCTCCCTCTTCGGCCGTTGGTTTACAGGGGTTTTGGTGGGGTTTCTCTTCCAGCCTCCAGGATTGCGGCTCCTCCCTGGGACCTCCAACTCTTCCCCTTTCTTTTGCCTGTCTCTCCAAGACCAGGCACGCTCCGAGGAGCCACCAATATGCCGAAAATCGGAGTCTTTCAGAGCGGTGATCCGCTCCTCAGCTCCGCACTGACACAGCACCCAACTGGAAGTCCTCCTTCTTTTCTCTTTCATTTTCCCCTTTATTCTGTCACTCCAGTTTTTATATCCTCCCTATTTATAGCTTCCTTCCATCTTTCAATTTTCTGCTGTTTCTGTTTACCTTTTTTAATTTTGCAAATATTCCCTTTTTTATTTAACTTCTTACGTCTCATATTTGTTTCCCACTCTTCTCCTTCTTTTCAGAGTTCTTTGTTCCCAATGATAGTTAAAAATGGCCTTTTCTGTAGTCAGCTCCACCTCATCTTCTGTCTTTTGTCTTTGTTATTCATATTCTAAGATTGCGTTTTCCAAAAACTTTAAAGCATAATCCAATGATTCATCTCGTTCTTGTAATATTTCTTTCATGTTTCTGAGTTCCATTTTTAATTCCAGAAGACATATCGCCATTTTACACATTTCTGTCTAATAATTTAATCCAAATAGTGTCTATGAGGTTAGTTTCCAACAATCAGCTTTTTTTTTATTCTTCTCAAATTTTTAGTTCATAAATAGTCCAATACCAAGTCCAGCCAAAATCAACAATTAATCCCAGGGCAGAATCTTCCTGCTTCTTTCTTTGTTTCAAAGTTTCAATTTTTCAAAGATCTTGTTATATTAATGTTCCTTAAGATTTTTAAGAAAGAGAGCCTTTTAGTAAGAAAACAAGCTAACTATTTTGATGGCACTCTTTATCATAACAAATCTTCACCCTTTTTTTTTAATTCCTCTGTTCGGGGCTTTTTAAACTACAGTCTTCCCCCAAAAAATCAAATCCAATTGATACTGAGTTTTCCCTTTAACAATCACAAATTCAGCCTTATTAGTGCTTATATAGTAACAGAATATATCTGTCAGGTTACAGAACATTTTCCCATTCAATCAATAAGAATGAACTTCTGAGAACCAAATGTATCAAAAGGAATATTTTATTGAGATGAGACAATTCATGTAGGAGTTCAAAGCAGCGTCTGAGGTCCCTCAGGCATACAGTGATAGGTGAGGGAGTTTAGAACCCCTCCTCTTATCTCAATGTATATTTAGGGAAACAAAAGCCAATATGTTAATTCCCTTCCCAGCCCTTCTATAGGAACGATCTTTCTCACAGTTTCCCAGGGCATACCTAATTTCCCCCCACCCCCTTTTTAGAACGGACTTTTTTTTTTTTTGGAGATTGCCCGGAACACCTCACTGGAATTTTTATGATCTCATCTCCTGGCTGTGCCTCTCGGAGGTGTTAGGTTCTGGCCAATTGGCTTTTCTCCCTCCATTGTATCATGTGTGGGTATACAAATTCGATATAAGGTTAAATATATTCAGGTTACATTAAGAAAGGATTTCTTTATCAGTTCCCCCCCCCCTTTTCTTTTTTCACTGAAGAAATGACAAGATACATGGATCTGACATCCTGCCCTTAAAAAACAGATTTAGGTCTACCTGGAAAAAACAAAAATAATGTGTTACATGTGCAATTCAGGATGGTTTATCAGGGTATTTTAGGTGGAACTTTCGTAGTAAGATGGGTATTTTTCATGTCGTTTGGCTACCCACTCATTTTCTGAGGAAGGAAGGTGTTTCCAAGCTACTAAATATTGTGTGGATCCACGGTGAGTGCGTGAATCAAGGATATCTTTAATTTCAAAATGTTGTTCCCCATGTACCATGATGGGGGTTGGAGGTGTGGGAAGGGAGGGTCTGAGGTTTGAAGTGATCTCCGGTTTGAGCAAGCTACGATGAAATACTGGATGAATCTGCCTAAGTGTTTTTGGAAGTCAAAGCTCTACCGTCACGGGATTGATAATTCTGGAGATGGGGAATGGGCCAATGAATTTTGGTCCTAATTTCTTAGAAGGTTGTAATGATTTTAAGAATTTTGTGGACAAATATACACGGTCTCCAATCTTGAAAGGTTTAGGTTCAGAGCGTTTTTTGTCTGCTTGAGTTTTGTAAACTGCTCTAGCTTCCTGTAGAGATAATCTTACCACTGGCCACATGGCTTGTAAATTATCCATCCATTCCTTAAGGGAGGGGATTTCAGGTTCTTTGGTGGGTAGTTCCGGCATGAGGTTGAATTCTTGGCCCGTGGCTACGTGGAATGGGGTGAACCCTGTGCTACTATGGACTGAGTTATTGTATGCTACCTCTGCAAAAGGAAGAAGGTCAGTCCAATTGTCCTGCTGGTGATTAATAAAACATCTTAAATATTGTGTATTGTTCTAATACACAATTCACTCTCTCTGTTGCTCCATCCGTATGGGGATGGCTTGAAGACGATAATCCCTGGGTGGAGCCTAATAGGTTTAAAAACGCCCGCCAAAATTTGGATGTGAACTGAACACCCCTATCTGAGATAATTCGTTGGGGGGCTCCATGAAGGCGATAAATGTGTATTAGGAACATCTTTGCCAATGACTTGGCAGTTGGGATCTTTTGGCATGGAATAAAGTGAACCTGTTTGGAAAAAAGATCAGTTACAACCCAAATAACAGTATTCCCAGCACTCTCGGGAAGCTCCACTATAAAGTCCATAGAGATCTCTTTCCAGGGAGCAGAAGGGTCTGCTACTGTTTGTAAAAGTCCAGGATATTTTACTTGTCTTCTCTTTGGCAGCAGCACAGGTGGGGCAGCTCATAACATAGTTTTCAATGTCCTTTTTGAGGGACGGCCACCAAAATTGCCTTTTGATGAGGTGCAGGGTTGTTACAATCCCAAAGTGTCCCATTATTTTGGAGTCGTGGCAGCGTTTCATGAGTTCCATTCTCTGGCTTGCAGAGACATAAAGTTTGTTTTCTACCCAAGCCAGTCTATCTTTGAGTAAGCGTTTTGTTACCCTGGAGCCAGTCATCCTTAAGTAGTGCCTCCTTAAATATTGACGTTATGTCTTCAGTCAGAGATGATTTTTTTTTTTCTCTTGTGCCCGGGTGATTATCTTGGCTGCTGGTTGGGTCGGTTGGATCATCGGTTTTATAACCTCCATCTTTTTTCTGCTGTATTGGGGTTTTCTGGACAGTGCATCTGCTAAGAAATTCTTTCTCCCAAGAAAATATTTGAGAATGAAATTAAAACTTTCAAAATATTGAGCCCCACTTGCTTGTTTTTCAAAGAGTTTCTGTGGATTTCTCAGGGTTTCCAGATTTTTGTGATCAGTCCATACTTCAAAGGAGATTTGGTTTCCTTCCAGGAAATGTCTCCATGTAAACATTGCCCACCGCATAGCATATGCCTCTTTCTCCCATATGGCCCATCTTTGCTCAGTTTCCGTCAGTTTCTTGGATGTATAAGCGCATGGTTGTAATTGTCCGCTTCCATTCTTTTGGAGGAGGACTGCCCCAACTGCAATATCACTGATGTCTGCTTGGGTGACAAAAGGTTGTTCAAGATCTGGGTGCTTAAGGACTGGTTCTGCTGCGAATAGATGTTTGAGTTTCTCGAATGCTGCTTGGCATTCCATTGTCCAGATAAGGGGTTGCCTAGGTTTGGGTTTCTCCCCCCAATGTTTGCAAAAGCTGGAATGAATTGGCGATAAAAGTTTGCAAACCCCAGGAAGCTGTGCAGTTGTTTGCGGGTGTGCGGTGGGTCCCAGGCCCATACAGCTTTTACTTTCTGTGGGTCCATCCAAATAGTCAATTTTCTCTTGGTGGAACTCGCATTTAGAGAGTTTTGCATATAGTTTAGCATCTAAGAGTTTTGTGAGGACTGCATGGAGTAGCTTGATGTGTTCTTTCATTGTTTCCGTGTAGATTAAAATATCATCAAGATACACTAAAACCACTTTATATAAAAATTCATGAAGGGTTTCATTGATCAATTGCAGGCGCTCCTTGCAGTCCAAAAGGGAGCACTTTAAATTGGTAGCATCCCAATGGTGTGTTAAAAGCTGTCTTCTACTCATCCCCTTCCTTTATTCTGATGCGGTAATATGCCTCCCGTAGGTCTAACTTTGAAAAAAAATTTCCTTTCAAGAGGTGGGCTAACATGTCCTTCATTAGGGGAGTGGATACATATTCTCTATATAAATGGTGTTCAATTTTTTGTAATTGACGCACAGACGCATGGAGCCATCTTTCTTTTCGCGGAATAACACTGGGGCAGCTATTTTAGGTCGGGCGGGTTCGATGAAACCCCTTTTTAAGTTTTTATTGATAAATGCTCTGAGTTCTTTCAGTTCTCTGGGAGACATGCAGTACATTTGTGGTTTTGGGAGTTTAGCCCCTGGTAGGATTTTGATAGCGCAGTCTGTGGCTCGATTGGGGGTGGGAGTTCATCACAAGCTTCCTCACTAAATGCTTGGGCCAGATCCTGGTACTCATTGGGGGTGTTAATGTGCAGACTTCCAGGCTGCACCCCCCCATCGCAGGGAGGCGGAGCCAACACGATGGTTCCACCCCAGGCGCCTGATGGACCCAAATAGGTTCCTGATGGAGCTTGGGCCATTTCCTGGAATTTGAACACATGATTCGGCTGAGAACTTGGTGGCCACCTGGGATAGGGTGGTGGCTAGGGCCCTTGACCGAATCATGCCCTTGCGGCCTCTGACCCAGTGTCAGTCTCACTCAGCTCCATGGTTTACTAAGGAGCTGGGGGAGATGAAGCGCCGGAAGAGATGCCTAGAGAGTAGTTGGAGGACCACCCACTCCGAATCTGACCGAACATTATTACGGTCCTATATTAAGACGTATTTAGTGGCGATAGAGGCAGCAAG
This sequence comes from Bungarus multicinctus, assembly GCA_023653725.1. Taxonomy (NCBI): domain Eukaryota; kingdom Metazoa; phylum Chordata; class Lepidosauria; order Squamata; family Elapidae; genus Bungarus; species Bungarus multicinctus. The sequence goes on along the minus strand of CM042834.1, from coordinate 167,008,688 downwards.
GCGCTCTTATTTTTCTGCCCTTATCCCATCCGCAGGAAATCGCCCAGCCCTTTTTAGAGTGACTCGCTCACTTTTAGAACCGAGAACACAGGAGGATCCTCTGCGGGGACGAGCTGAGGATTTTTCAAATTTCCTGCTGGATAAAATCACTCAGATACGAAGTGGATTGGACTCTGACTGGGCAACTCTGGACGGGGGATCGGGAGCGGAATTGGGGAAGGTCATCTGGGAAGAGTTTGACCCTGTGACCCCCGAGGACGTGGACAGGATGCTGGGCAAGCTCAATGCTACCATTTGTTTACTGGATCCGTGTCCCTCCTGGCTAATATTAGCCACTCGAGAGGTGACACAAGCTTGGTTCCAGGCTATCATCAATGCTTCCTTGAGTGAGGGACTTCTGCCTACCGCCTTGAAAGAGGCGGTGGTAAGACCCCTCCTCAAGTAACTGTCTCTGGACCCAAATTTGTTATCTAACTATCGTCCAGTCTCCAATCTTCGCTTTGTAGCGAAGGTTGTTGAGACTGTGGTAGCATGACAGCTTCCCCAGCACCTGGATGAAGATGTCTAGATCCACGCCAATCAGGCTTCAGGCCCGGATACAGCACAGAGACGACATTGTTCGCTTTGGTAGATGATTTCTGGAGAGCCCGTGACAGAGGTCATTCCTCTGTCCTGGTCCTGTTAGATCTCTCAGCGGCTTTAGATACTGTCGACCAGAATACCTTACTGCGTTGTCTAGAGGGACTAGGAGTGGGGGGCACTGTTCTGCAGTGGTTCTCCTTCCTCTCCAACTGTTCGCAATTTGTGTTGACGGGGGCAGAGATCGACCTCAAGGCCCCTGATCTGTGGGGTCCCTCAGGGGTCGGTGCTCTCACCTCTACTGTTCAACATTTATATGAAGCCGCTGGGTGAGATCATCCGTGGCTTTGGGATAGAGTTCCATCAGTACGCTGATGATACTCAGCTGTACATTTCTACCCCAGGCCACCTCAACGAAGCCATCGAAGTGATGACCCAGTGCCTGGAGGCTGTGCGGGGTTGGATGGGACGAAACAGGCTTCAACTCAACCCAGCCAAAACCGAATGGCTGTGCTTTCCGACACCCCGATACAGCCAACTAATTCCATCGTTGACTGTGGGGAGGGACTCTTACCTCCACTGACAGGGCACGCAATCTGGGTGTCCTCCTGGACGTACAGCTGTCGTTAGAAGAACATATCGCGGCCGTCACCAGGGGGGCTTTCTACCAGGTCCGTAGGATCTACCAGTTGCAGCCCTTTCTGGATCGGGATGCGCTTCGCATAGTCACATCCGCTCTCGTTTTCTCCCGCCTAGACTATGCCAATGCTGTCTACATGGGGCTGCCTTGAAGAGCACCCGGAGGCTCCAGCTGGTACAAAATGCAGCTGCGCGGGTGGTTCTGGGGGCTTCTCGGGGCTCTCATATTACACCACTCTTGCGCAAGCTGCATTGGCTCTAGGTGATCTTTCGGGTGCGTTTCCAGGTATTAGTTACCATCTTTAAAGCACTCCATGGCTTGGGACCTGGGTATCTGTGGGACCGCCTACTGCCATCATCAATCTCCCGTCGCCCAGTACGCTCCCATAGAGTGGGCCTCCTTGGGATTCCGCCAGCTGAACGGCTGGCGACCCTGAGGGTGCAGGCCTTCTCTTTGGGGGCGCTCTCCCTCTGGAACAAATTGCCCCCAGAGATGAGGATCATCCCTGACTTTTTGACCTTCCAGCGTGCATTGAAAACTCACCTATTCCATCAAACCGGTCTGGCCTAGGGTTTTTCATTTACTTTAAATTCAGTCAAAATTGCTCTTAGTCCTCACTTTTAAATCCTTGCCTCATCTCGTTTATTTAATAACCAAACTTTATTCTTTAATTATTCCAACTATTGTATTTTCAACATATTTCTAATATCTGTACACCGTCCTGAGTCCCCCAAGGAGAGGGGGCGGTATATAAATCTGGAAAATAAATAAATAATATAAATAAATAATGGGTTCAGCCGACTGTCCAGTCATGGCTGATTCTCTGTTCTTTGTCCCTTTCTTTATCCTTTCCTCTGAGCTTTTTGCAATTATTACGTCTCTGGAATTGTACGGTTCCTTTCCTCCAATTTATTTTTGGATTCCATTTCTGTAGCCGTGTGAGACCTAGGACTAGTGGCTCTTCCATTCCTGGATGTCTAATTGGCAGAAAGCGATGGGATTTTCCATTTCTTTCAGTTGGATTCCCAATTTATCTGCAAGGAAGGGTTTGATTAGGCATCGGGTGCATCCCGTATCCAGCAACGCTGCAACTTCCTCCCCCTTCCCTTGGCTGGGAATAAACAGTCTCAGGGATAGGGTGATTGGTTCAGTTGGATTGCTTACCAACGGGTTGTCTCCTGGATCGCTTTTGGATTAGCTCAGGTCCCCTTGGAGCATTTGAGATTCTTCCTCAGGGTTGGGGAGGGATCGGAATCCCAAATCTACTCGGCCTTTCAGGCCAGTCTCCTTTCCTCGAGGGCTAGATGTTGAGGGTTTCCCCCCTGATGGGTGGTCTAGCTTTCTGGCAGGAGTCTTCGAATGGCATTCTGCTGTGCGGTGTCTCTCCTTTCCACACTTAAAGCAACCAGATGTTCTTGGAGTCATGGTGGAATGGGGTTGGAAATCTTCCCATTTCCCCAGGGGTGGGGATCTTTTCCAAGACTTAACGGTGCAGTACCAGTTTCGAGTCATGTTTATCTCCGCCTCCTCTGCCATCATGTACCATTTGTGCAAGAGGTTTGGGGCCCCACGGGCCAGGCAAGCAGCATATAGGTCATCATTTAGTCCATCTTTGAACCAACAGACTAGGATATCCTCTGGCCAACCTACCCAGCTGGTCAGGTCACGAAATTCCTCGGTGTATTCTGCTACCAGGCGACGGCCTTGTTTTACAACTTTAATGCGGTCGCGGGCTTTTCTATCAGCAAGGGGGTCCTCGAAACGGTGGCATAGGGCCATCATAAAGCGATCTAGGTTTCTTAATTCTGGGGCGTTGACATTGTGGAGCGTCACCATCCATCTGGCTGCTGCCCCTTCAAGGGCCAGGGTGACAACTCATACTCGGGACCCCTGGGTTGGGAAATCCCGCCCATATTCTTGCATGTAGGTGAGCACTTGCACCAGGAAAAATCCCAGTTTCTGGGGGTCTCCATCGAATTTTACCCCCAAGGGCGGGATCTTCCTCTGTAGTTGTATGTTCCTAGGTTGGCCAGGGTTAGTTCCCTGATCCAGGGCATTTAAAAGTTGGGTACCTGGTATGGCTGCTGGTTCTTCAGCTTGTTCCTCTGCCCGCTCAATCTCCACTGGATCCGGGGTGGCGGCTTGGGTTCTCTCATTTTCAGGTTCCCTCGCTCTCCTGCATTGTTGTCTTTGTGCATCCCCCACGTCGAGGTTCTCCAGGGCTTCCCTCATGAGGCAATTTATGTACCGTCTCATTCAGTCATCGGCTGGTGGCTCCTCATCCCATTCTTCCTGATTCGATGGGGCCTCTAGCTCCAATTTCTACCTGGGTTTACAATTTCCTCGGGTGAGGGTTACTCCCCGGTTCTTCCATCCCAGCTGTCTCTCTTTCCTACACCTATAGACCACATTGGGCTTGGTGGACGTTTCGCAGGCAGCCTCGCTGTCTTCGATGGGGTGCACCGAGTCAGTATCTGACTGGGTAATTGACGATGTTTCTCCCCAGCATTCGGCTCCCCCTTGCTCCTTCCTGTATTCAGACATTTTTCTTCTTTTGCAGGGTCCCCTTGGTAGAGTGAAAGGTTTTTTTTTTTAAAAAAAAATTCCTCTCCGGGCTGATCTCTATTGCAGACGCTGCTTTCTGTCAGGCTACAGAACTTTTTCCCATTCAATCAATAAGAATGAACTTCTGAGAACCAAACGTATCAAAAGGAATCCTTTATTGAGATGAGACAATTTATGTAGGAGTTCAAAGCGTCTGAGGTCCCTCAGGCATACAGTGATAGATAAGGGAGTTTAGAATCCCTTCCCTTATCTCAATGTATATTTAGGGAAACAAAAGCCAATATGTTAATTCCCTTCCCAGCTCTTCTGTAGGAACGATCTTTCTCACAGTTTCCCAGGGCATACCTAATTTCCCCCCACCCCTTTTTAGAATGGATTTTTTTTTTGGAGATTCCCCGGAACACCTCACTGTGGAATTTTTATGATCTTCTCATCTCCTGGCTGTGCCTCTCGGAAGTGTTAGGTTCTGGCCAATTGGCTTTTCTCCCTCCATTGTATCATATGTAGGTATACAAATTCGATATAAGGTTAAATATATTCAGGTTACATCAAGAAAGGATTTCTTTATCAGTTCCATCCCCCCCCCCCCTTTTTCTTCTTTCACTGAAGAAATGACAGATACACAGATCAGATAATATCTATCCAAATTAGTTAAATGGTTTCTTCTTCCAGCTTCTACCTTTTTTGGTTCAAAGCCCCACCGCTGTCAAAAAACAATTCACAACTTTTTTTTCTCCTTTCTCTTCGCAGCTTTAAATTCTTTTTAAAAAATTCTTAAAGCTTAATCCTGGGTACCTTTCATTTAGTTATAGTGTCCCATTTCTCCTGTTGTCCACTTTCTCTCTCCTGCACAATCTTATTACAGCTTGCTCTTCCATTTTAGACCACTGCTTCAGACGTTTTCGGGAGGGAGCTTTTGCCAAGCCAGGGAGAGGGTTTGTGACCCCCTTCTACCCAGCTGATGGTCTTCCCTTCCTCTACCACCCCTAACGAGGCAGCTTCTGCCCCAGATCTAGCCAATCGGGGCTCTCATATGAAGAAGCATGGACCAAAGCCGTGGACAATCACAGTGAGCGATCCATCTTCAGGGAAGTCCAAAACTGGAACCGGGGTCTAAGTTTTGAAGTGATCTCTGGTTTGAGTAGGCTGCAGTGATACTAGGTGAACCTGTCTAAGTGTCTTGGGGAGTAAGATCTCTACAGTAACAGGGTTGATAATTCTGCAGATGGAATATGGGCCAATGAATTTTGGTCCCAGTTTCTTAGAGGGTTGCAATGATTTTAGGAACTTTGTAGATAAATATATGCAGTCCCCATCTTTGAACAGTTTAGGATCACAGCCTTTTTTATCTGCTTGAGCTATAAAAGCTGCTCTAGCCTCTTGTAAGGGTAGTCTGAATACTGGCCAAGTAGTTTGCAAATTATTTATCCACTCCTTAAGGGAGGGAATTTCAGGTTCCTTGGTAGGTAGTTCTGGCATGGGATTGAATTCTTGTCCCATGGCTACATGGAATGGGGTGAAAACAGTGCTACTGTGAACCGAGTTATTGTATTCTACCTCTGCAAAAGGTAGAAGGTCAGTCCAATTGTGCTGTTGGTAATTAATAAAACATCTTAAATATTGTTCTAATATGCTATTAGTTTTCTCCGTCCCACCATTGATCTGGGGTGATTCGATGAGCTCAATCACTGCGTGGAGCCTAATAGGTTTAAAAACGCCTGCCAAAATGTGGACGTGAATTGTGCATTCCTATCTGAGATAATCTGTTGGGGAGCTCCATGGAGGAGATAAATGTGTATTAAAAACATCTTTGCCAATGCCTTGGCTGTTGGAATCTTTTGACAGGGTACAAAATGAACCTGTTTTGGAAAAAGGTCAGTTACAACCCAAATAATAGTATTTCCTGCACTTTCAGGGAGCTCCACTATAAAGTCCATAGAGATATCTCTCCAGGGTGCTGAAGGTTCTTGCCACTGTTCGTAAAAGTCCAGGGGATTTTCCTTGTCTTCTTTTTGCAGCAGCGCAACTAGCAACAAAGCTTTCAATATCTTTTTTGAGAGATGGCCACCAGAATTGTCTTTTGATGAGGTGGAGGGTTTTTACAAATCCAAAGTAGCCAATCATTGTATGGAAGTCATTGTATTGTCAGTTGTTCTTCCCTTGCGCTCAGTTCATCTTTGCTCAGTTTCTTGGAAGTATAAGCACATGGTTGCAACTGTCCACATTCATTCTTTTGGAGTAGAACTGCTCCAACTGCTACATTATTAGCGTCCATTTGGATGACAAATGATTGTTCAGGGTCTGGGGGTTTCATGATTGGATTTGCTGAGAATAGCTGTTTTAAGTTTTTTGAATGCCGCTTGATATTGCATCATCCAGATAAGGCATTGCCTTGGCCCCTTTGTTTTTAACAAGTTTGTGATGGGGAGGGTGATATTTGCAAAAGCTGGAATGATCTGATGGTAAAAGTTTGCAAACTCCAGGAAACTTTGCAATTGTTTGCAATTATGGGGAGGCTCCCAATCAATAACAGCTTTTACTTTTTGTGGATCCATCTCTATTCCCCTGTGGGATATTCCATATCCCAGGTAGTCAATTTTTTCTTGATGGAACTCACATTTAGAGAGTTTTGCATATAGTTTGGCATTTTGGAGTTTTGTGAGAACTGCTAGGAGTAACTTTATGTGCTCTTGTGTTTTGGTGTAGATTAAAATGTCATTAAGATAAACTAGAACCCCTTTGTACAAAAAATCATGGAGAATCTCATTAATTAGTTGCATAAATACAGCAGGTGCTCCTTGAAGTCCGAAAGGGGTCACTTTAAATTGGTAGCATCCCAGTGGGGTGTTAAAAGCAGTCTTCCACTCATCCCCCTCCCTTATTCTGATGCGGTAGTATACCTCTTGTAGATCTAATTTTGAAAAAAAAAAATCCTTTAGAGAGGTGAGCTAGCATGTACTTCATGAGGGGGAGTGAGTACATATTTTCCATGCTGAGGGTGTTCAGATTTTGAAAATCAATGCATAAGCATAGAGAGCCATCTTTCTTTTCGTAGAATAATACTGGGGCTGCTATTTTTGGTTGGATAGGTTTGATGAAATACCATTTTAGATTTTTATTGATAAACGCTCTGGGTTCATTTAGTTCTCTGGGGGACATGCAGTACATTTTCAGTTTTGGAAGTTTAGCCCCTGGTAGGATTTCAATAGCATTGTCAGGGCTTTGGTAGTTACCCCCATTTAAATCATGAGTCTCTAGTTGGATTTTCAAAACTTAAAGAAGATTTATTAGGAGAAAACATGCCAATGCTGCCTGGATGTAGCCGACTCTTGAGACACATCATTCATTGTCACTCTTGACCCTGGTTTTCCTCCACCCTTATCCCCCACCCCATATCATAATTCATATTCTCCAATGGGACACATCCATAGCCAAGAATCATCAATCATACTTTGGACACTTAGAAACTATCTTTGAAAACATTTATGGAATGTGTCATGCCCTTGGTAGACTCAGACTGAGGGAAAGGAGAAACAGCTGACAGGGAGTGGAGGTGTAGCTCCAGAGGTGGTGGAGGGGGCTGGGGAAGGGCAGAGGCCAGCTGGGCAGTCACAGGAAGAACTAGGCCCATCCCCTCTGCATCCTAGGACATGCAGGGAGGAACGGAGAAGGAAACAACTTGGCTTATGAGAGAGGAAGCGGCCATGATCTTCCTCATTGGTTGTAGCTGGGGAGACTAGTATGTAAGACAGACGATTACAACACAGCGTTGCCAGCAGCAAAGTGTGCTTTATTTTGGGCTGAAGTTATCTTGGTTGGCGTCCTTCCAACAGACTGTGCCTTGTTATCTCCTTGAATTTGGTAATTACTTATCCTGGTCCATTGTGGAAATTTCATCATTGTAGTTTGGTTTTTTATTTCACCTCTGTCTGCTCATTAAGTTCGGACTGTATTGTTTTCTTTTGAAGACTATTTTTGAGTATGTTTTATATCCAACTGAGAATTATTGAACAGTAGGGCCGAGTTGGAGGCATTAAAGGACATTTATTTACATTTTGGATTTTGTTATGTTTCTGTTACACTCCGGGTCATCACAGAATGCAAGTTGCCACTGCTCCCTCATCCCTTTCTATTGGCAACTCTAAAAAGACCATAGACATATTTTATGAGTTGATAGGTACAGTCTGTGGCGCCATGAGGCAAGAGTTTATCAGAAGCCTCCTCACTAAATACTTGGGCTAAATCCTGGAGATATCAATGGGTTCAGCCGGCTGGCTGGCCATGACTGGTTCTCTTTTCTTTCCTTCCCCCATGCCCCCTGGGATGTTTGCATGTTTCTGGAAATGTACAGTTCCTCCCTAAGTTTATTTTTGGATTCCATTTCCATAGCCATGTGAGTTGTAGGACTAGTGGCCCTTCCATGCCTGGGGCTACAATGAACATGAGCATCTCACTATGGTTCCCCCAGTTCTATTTGCAACAGTTCTGTGACAAAACTGGCTGGCTCACTCCCGCCCCACTATAGTCCCATCTAATTGACAGAAAGCAATGGGGTTTTCCATTTTCCTTAGGTGGATTCCCAATTTCCCTGCTAGGGTGGGGGTCAGAGGTGCTATTCGACTGGTTCGCACCTATTCGGTAGTGGTGATTTGGCTTGGATCGCAGAACTGGTGGTGACCCCTGGCTGGCCATGCCCCCAAACCGGGTCGCTTGTCCCGGTTGCTGTCCTAGCTTTCCATACCATGTGGTGGCCATGGGGCAGCTTGGGTGGATGTGCGCATGTGTCAGCTTCTGTCGGAACACAGTGAAAGTGAAACTGCACCAATAAATTGCTTTACTCACGTTCTGTTTGTAGTAAAATTGGTTTATTATGGTCTGTTTCCTCCAACAATCAGCAACAAACAGTGATTCCCTAGCAAAGCCAGCGCTGGGAGCGTCTGCCTCCCAACACTTTTTATAATCCATATCTACTAATTACTTAACATCCGCACACCTTTTGCAAGGAGTGTGTGGAAAGGCAGCGCAGGGCTGCTGTGGGGCGGTGGCGGGGGGCGGCAGCAGCGGCAGCAACCCTCCCTGGGACCACCGGAGCCGCCTGCAGCCTCTGCCCATGTGCCCGGATGACTCTGCCCCAGCTGCAAATCAACGTCCTCCTGAGCCACCTGTTAGCCAAGGGCTTCCCTGAACAGGTGCGAGCCGCTCAGCTCCGCCACGAAGGGAACGTGCTGTGCAAGGAAGGGCAGCTGCAAGCAGCGCTGGAGAAGTATAACCAAGCCCTCTGCTTGGGTGAGTCACTTTGGGGGGGAAAGAGGGGCATTCACATGTGACACATGTCAAGCGCTAACTCGGAAGCGGAGACAAAGGGGCGTTTGGAGAGGGTGGAAATGAGCTCGGGGGGTGGGGGAGGAAGTCTTCATCGCACTTGGGTTAACTTGTCCCCGTGTTCTTTACCCGGTGACTTTCCTCTTTGTTGGAATACAGAATAACATTTGGAAGGGGCCTTGGAGGTCGTCTAGTCCAGCCCCCTCTGCTCAGGCAGGAGGCTTTAGATCATGTCAGACAAATAGATGGGTGGGATGAGGAGAGGAAGCCTTCAACGCACCCAGGTTAACTTTCCTCCTTGTTTGAATACAGAACAACAGAGTTGGAAGGGGCCTTGGAGGTCATCTAGTCCAACCCCCCTCCCGCTACCATTTCAGACAAATTGGGGGGGAGAGTTTTCAATACACCCCACTTAACGTGTCCCCCTCTTCTTTACCCAGCTACTTTCCTCTGTTCTGTTTGAATACAGAACAACAGAGTTCTGTTGGAAGGGACCTTGGAGGTCATCTAGTCCAACCCCCTCTTCCAGGAGGAGATCCTTACAGAATCATAGGGCTATATAGTTCAGCTATAACTTAAGATCACGATGTGCCAAAAATGAACTTAAGCATAGGCTTTGAAGAACAAAATCTAACTTTTATTGATCAATAAAAGGGTAAGACCTTTCCTCCCATACACACAGATATGTGAGGAAAGTTACAAAGCATATAGGCGAAAGTAACTTTTTATACCTTAAGATTCTTTTAGAAGTAGTGTAACTGCATTGTAAAACACTCTAACTTTGATTTACATCTGTCCCGCAAAAAACAAATGTCCTTCTGGCACTTGTTTATCTTTCATTATTCCTTCTCCTATTGTTTTGCTAATCGATCATAATTGACCATTTAAGAGGGCTGTTAACAGCATACTTTAAAAGGTGTATATTGCTCCAGATGTGGGGAGTTACGTTCCCAGGGAGTACGTTCCATTCTCAAGGGGGTGGAACATAAACCAGATGGATTCAGATTGATTTAGATGGGATAATCATGTGTCTTCAGATGAGAGAGATTTAACTAATTGCAGGCTAGGTTAGAGAAATATTTTCCACAACAACAAGATAAGAAATGCCTATAGAGTAATAAATCCTTCTACATGCATAGGAAAACAACTGCCTAACATCAAGGTAAGATATACCTATTTAATGCTATAATATATTTTATTTATTTATTACCTAACAATAGAATAGCAGGGTTAGAAGAGTGTGTGTGTTTGTGTGTGTGTATGGCAGTCAAAACTCCAAAACACGTCAAGTAGCTCTGGGGAGATCAGTCATAAATTAGAACTCTTGCTAAGCAACTGGCCATTAAGCGAGGACCACTTGTACTTGGTTTGCTGGTCACATGGTCACCTGGCCATGCCCACCCACATGGCCACGAAGACATGGCCACCCAGTCACATGGCCACAAACCCATGCCCATCTGGTCATATGACCATAAAGCCATGCCCATCTGGTCAGGTGACCAAGCCAAGCCCACACAGTCACATGACCACCAAGTCACACCCACAAATTAAGCCATGCCCACAGAACCGGTAGTAAAAAAAATTGAATACCACCACTGGGTGGAGTTGATTAGGCACCAAGTGCATCCCGAATACAGTAATGCTGCTACTTCCTCCCCCTTCTCTCGGCTGGGGATAAACAGTCTTAGGGGTAGAGTGAGAGGTTCGATTGGGTCGCTTACCAGCGGGTCATCTTCCAGATTGCTTTCAGACTGGCTCAGGTCTCCTCGGGGCATTGGGGATTTTTCCTCTGGGTTTGGGGGGGACCGAAACCTCATGGCTTCTCAGAGCGGTTTCTTTTTCTTGGGGGTTGGATTTTCCAGGTTTACCCCCTGATGGCTGGTCCAGCTTTCTGGCAGGGGTTTTTTGAATGGCACTTCACTGCACAGTGCCCTTCCTTTCCACATTTAAAACAGCCAGATGGTCTTGGAGTCGTGGCGGTTTGGGGTTTGAAAAAATCCCACTTCCCCTGGGGTGGGGATCTTTTCCAAGCCCTGCCACTGCGGTACTGGTTATGGGCCATATCTATCTCTGCCTTCTCTGCCATCAGGTACCATTCTTGCAGAAGGTTTGGGGCCCCAGGGGTCAGGCAGGCAGTGTATAGGTCGTCAAGTCCATCTTTGAACCAACAGACTAGAATATCTTCTGGTCAGTTGACTCAGCCAGCCAAGTCGTGAAATTCCTCGTGTATTCGGCTACAGGGCAACGGCCTTGCTTTATGCCCCTAATGCGGTCGTAGACTTTTTGATCAGCGAGGGGGTCTTTGAAGTGGTGGCATAGGGCTGTCATGAATTGATCGAGGTTCCTCAGCTTTGGGGCATCAACATTGTGGAAGGTTACCATCCATCTGGTGGCTGCCCCTTCTAGGACTAGGGTGATGACTTGCACTCAGGCCCCCTGGATCAGGAAGTTCCGCCTGTATTCTTGCATATAGGTGAAGACTTGCACCAGGAAGAATCCCAATTTCTGGGGGTCCCCATTGAATTTCACCCCCAAATCGGGATCTTTCTCTGCAGTTGTAGGTCTCTGGGTTGGCCAGGGTTAATCCCCTGCTCTGGAACAGCAAAGGGTCGGATACCTGGCATGACTGCTGGTCCTCTGGCTTGGTCCATTACTCAGTTATTCTCAGCTGGATCAGGGGAGATGGCTTGGGTTCTCTAAATTTCTGGTCCACTTGCTCTCTTTCATTGGCAACCTGGTTCATCCCACACATTGAGATCCTCCAGAGCTTCCCTCACAAGGCAATATATGTACTGTTTCAGTGGGTCACCTGCTAGCAGTTCCTCGATCTATTCTTCCTGATCAGAAAGGGCTTCCAGCTCCATTTTCCACCCACATTTACGGATACCACAGGTGAGGGTTACTCTCTTGGTTCTTCCATCTCAGATGTCTCTCTTTCCTATGCCTATAGACCATTGGGGCTTTGTGGAATTTTCGCAGGCAGCCTCGATGTCTTTGATGGGGCACACAAAGCCAGTCTCTATCTGGGTAGTTGTTGAAGTTTCTCCCCAGCATTCAGCTTCCCCTTGCTTGTTGCTATGTTCAGACATTTTTTGTAGGGTCCCCTCGGTAGAGTGAGATTTGGAAGGAAACACAAAATTTCCTCTCCGGGTTGACTACTATTGCAGACTCTGCTTTATGTAAGGCCCAGACTCTCCCCTTCAGACAATAAGAACGAACTTTCAAAAACTGCATATTTCAAAAGGAATTCTTTAGGAAAAAGGAAAAAGATCCAGATGATGTTCAAAGCAGGATTTAATGTGCCCCCAGGCATGTAGCTTATGTTATGATATGTACAGAATAACCCTTGAGTAACAAGGATATACACATAGAAAAGTTTATGAGAGTGAATAATTATTATGAATAATTGTTATGAATAATTATTCAGCCACATACAGATACACTAAATTGAGTTAAAGTTTACTTTAAGAAATAGCACAGTCCAATAAACGGTCCAGGTCATATACATTTTACAGTCCAAAGAATATCCAATTACAAAGTCTTCTTACCGGTTTCCTTTGTCATTTACTGTTAAGGTAAAATGTCGAACTGGTTAAGCATACAAGTCCCATAATGCATCACTGCATATTCCCCTCCCACCAGTTATAAAGGATGCTCTGTTTTGGTTTTGAACTCTCTCTTGTTTATCTCCTGGAGGAGTGGTATCTGGGGGAGAGCATGGACGTGAATTGGTTTGCTTTTTCTCCAATAAAAGAATGATTCTGATTGCAAATAGTTTGGAAGTTAATTTTGGCTAAGATCCATTATAAGTTATCAACATTTACAATAAACAAAAATATCAAAGTATAAGTACAACATAAATACAACAGAGAACTTTAGATAGCAACAGAATGTCAGACAGACAGAATGTCAGAGAGAGCAAGCTATGATCTTACTCTTATGGTAATTTGCAATATAATCAACCAATCGGAATATAGTATAAATCAATACAGTGATTTTGTCTTAAAGCTACAAACATACATTTTTGGTTTATATATTGCCAACCCAACTAATTGATGGACAGATTCCTAACAGCTTAGATAAAGGGAGTTAGTCCAATGTGGATTTCATTAATACAAAGAAGTAATATGTTAATTTCCCCACCCCCTTTTTTCTGGGAACATAATTGAGAAGAGCTTCCTAGGAAGTTTCTTTCGGAGCTGAATTTTTATGGCCCCTTCTCCTCTTGGTATCTCTCCAAGAGGTGACAAATTTCCAAGCATCTGGGCTCCAGTCCCTGGTTGTATACCGTGCAAGTTATATAGATTCAATACAAGAATTAAGATAGGTTACATCAAAAAGGATTACTTGTATCAACCCCCTCCACCCCTTATTCCATGAAGAATGGCAGATATACCGATCTGACAGTAATAAAGTAATGTCCATTTTACTGTTATTTTATCTGAAATCCAAACAATTGTGCAAAACCTTTTTCTAATAAGATGCACTTTTCTTACACCAATTCACAGTCATGGACTTTTCTAGCTTGGAAGTATGCTCTGATTTATATAGTCAGTATGCTTCCTCTGTGCGTTATTAGAGTGAGACTGCTGTCAGATTGCTCCACATTATCATTCAGATACATGTCAGGAAGCCAGGACTGATGAGCTCAAGGATGAAAATAAGGGATGGTAATGGAGCTTTTAGCTATATGTTTCATGAGCGATCAAAAACTGCCTTTGTTATTACACTCTGAAGTTCAACACTGGCATGTGGTCATGATATGGAATGTTCATTTGATGTAGTTTAGATATCTCACTGGTTTACAGTTTGGATTCTTTCTTATTACTTAGTACAATATTAGGAATAATGAAATTGCTTTGTTAAAAATAGTTTTTTCCTCCATTTCTATGAAAATGAATTAAGTAAGTTATATAGTGCCCACTGTCTGCTGAACTCTGAATTTTAAGTGCACAGCCATTTCTTTTTTAGTCATGCTAGTTAAAAGAAAATCCTCACAGGCATGCTAGATTTCCATAGTTTTATTAAATTTATATGCTGTCCATCTCAGCAAAGCAACTCTGGGTGGCTTAAAATTAAAACCTAAATTGATGGGAACATGATCCAAAGTGGACCGGAGGAGAGGCTTGGGGGGATAGAATTTTACAATGATAAATGGGTATCTTAAAAGATCCATGTTTGCTATCCAAATTATATAAATAAGATTGTTTATATAAATAAAATAGATTATATATTATATAGATTAATATTCATACAATATATTTGTTGTCCCCTGCTGAATCACTAATATTTTATTTTCTTTAATTACTCAATATTCCACCATAATTCCAATATTCCAATTATTTAAAATGACCAATAAGACCAATTATTAACAAGGTTTAATCAGTCCTGGGATTATATCTCCAAGTCCCCTAAATTAAACTATAAGTTTCAATATACTGATAGTAATAATAATACAATTAGGTTATCTAATCATAGTCTTCTAACTTTAATATGCTTATGATTATATATGATTCTATTATATATCAATATGCGTACTACTATTTTCCCAATATGTACTATCTACTTTTTTCTTTTCTTTTTTAATACCCACATTAAAATATATTTTATCTCTATCGGTCATCTTTTGTTTTTTAAAAAATTTCATTTGTTGACTTTTTGGTCACTCTTTTATATTTTTCCCTTGGAATCTTATATCTCTTTCTAACATTTTTATACAATCTAAATATTCCCTCTGGCTTACCTCTTGTCTCCTTCTGCTGCATCATTTGAGCACCCATCCATAATCATTGCATTATTTTTGGGAGATTTTTCTTTTTTCTCTCTGTTCTATTGTAAACTCTTAAAGAATTATCTATTTGATTCATATGTCTTGTTCCTATATTTTCAAGGTCTTTATCTTCTTGCAACTTGTTTTAATTTATCTCTTCCACCATCTTCTGATTTCTCATCTGTTTTCTGAATATTATGTTAATCTTTTTTCCTCATTTGTTGAGGATCTTCTATACTCATATCTTTATCTTTGAACAATTCCATTATCTCCTTATGATTCTTTGCCAAATTTTCATATATATATATATATATATATATATATATATATATATATATATATATATATATATATATATATATATATATATATATATTATGTGTAAGGTTTTTAAGCTGATAATTTTTTTTAAATAATAAATAAGGGAGACTAGTATAGATCTATTTCGAGCTAGTTAGCTCTCTTCAGCTAGCCATACCCTTACTGGGATTCGAACCAGGGAAGTATTACATGTAAGGCAGTTGTAATTGCCACTACACCACTGGCTCTCTCCTTATCAGCTCAGGCAGGGGAATAAGTATATACTTTGTATTACAACACCCTGTTAAGCCCCAATTAAGGGAGAAAGCATACTGCTTTCTTTTCTGTCTTTCGGCTCATCACCAGAGACCATACCGACAGAAAGCTATTTGTTTCGTTGCCTTTTGTTTACATGTGTGTAAGGTTTTTAAGCTGATAATTTTTTTTAAATAATAAATAAGGGAGACTAGTATAGATCTATTTCGAGCTAGTTAGCTCTCTTCAGCTAGCCATACCCTTACTGGGATTCGAACCAGGGAAGTATTACATGTAAGGCAGTTGTAATTGCCACTACACCACTGGCTCTCTCCTTATCAGCTCAGGCAGGGGAATAAGTATATACTTTGTATTACAACACCCTGTTAAGCCCCAATTAAGGGAGAAAGCATACTGCTTTCTTTTCTGTCTTTCGGCTCATCACCAGAGACCATACCGACAGAAAGCTATTTGTTTCGTTGCCTTTTGTTTACATGTGTGTAAGGTTTTTAAGCTGATAATTTTTTTTAAATAATAAATAAGGGAGACTAGTATAGATCTATTTCGAGCTAGTTAGCTCTCTTCAGCTAGCCATACCCTTACTGGGATTCGAACCAGGGAAGTATTACATGTAAGGCAGTTGTAATTGCCACTACACCACTGGCTCTCTCCTTATCAGCTCAGGCAGGGGAATAAGTATATACTTTGTATTACAACACCCTGTTAAGCCCCAATTAAGGGAGAAAGCATACTGCTTTCTTTTCTGTCTTTCGGCTCATCACCAGAGACCATACCGACAGAAGCTATTTGTTTCGTTGCCTTTGTTTACATGTGTGTAAGGTTTTTAAGCTGATAATTTTTTTAATAATAAATAAGGGGAGACTAGTATAGATCTATTTCGAGCTAGTTAGCTCTCTTCAGCTAGCCATACCCTTACTGGGATTCGAACCAGGAAGTATTACAGTGTAAGGCAGTTGTAATTGCCACTATCAAGTAATATATATATTATATACAAGTATATATATATATATGATATATATATATATATATATATATATATATATATAAGCATCAATAACATTTCTTCGTATACCTCTATTGTCCCCTGTTGAGTCATTTTGTATTAATTTAATATATTAAAAACTACTCAATATACCACTAAAGTTCCAATAATCCCAATACCTAAAAACTCCAAAAAAAAAAAAATCCAATTAATAAAATTTAATCAATCCCAGAATTATACCTCCAAATCCCCTTATAGTCCTTAAAATCTATTTGATAATTTACACTCTTTATAATTTTCCACTATACACTTTCCCAATTGTCCAAATTTTAAAGTCTTATTTAGCTTTTCTTTTTTCTTCTATCACCTTTCTTCTTTTGCCTCGTGGGATGTTCTGTAGCATTAGTAATGTCAAATAACTTTAACAACTAGTTCTCTGCCCAGTTGCTGGCTGGGCATGGCCATAGTGGGTGTGGCCTAGTTGGCCTCCTGCACCACCCTGGGAGTGAAAATGGCTGCTGGGGGGCCGCACTGTGCCCCCCCCCATTCCCCGTTTTTGACCTAGTAGGTCTCCCTGCCCCTCCCTGGGAATGTAAACGGGCCACAGGGGGCCTGTTTTCACCCTTTCTGGGCTACAGAGATTCTCTGGATTCCAGAAACAGGCCCATTTCCAGAACTTCCTGGAGGCCCATTTTTCATCCTCCCTGGGCTCCGGAGGCTTTCCTTGAACCTCCGGGAGGCCAACTTTGCTCTCCTGAGCTCTGGAGGCTCTCAGCCTTTCCTCAAACCTCTGGGAAATCTGTTTTTTCCCACCTCTGCACAGGCCCCGCAATTACCTGTGATTCAAAATGAGCTGCATGGAGACTCCTGGGAGGGGTTGGGTGGGTGAGGTCAGCCAGTCATCTGAATTACTAGTTCATTGAACCAGATGTAAAATTAACATCTGGTTCGGCTGAACCACACAAACCAGATGAAGCCTACCCCTGATCCAAATCCAAATTAGCCCACCAAATTTCCTCAAGTCTTTCAAATCCACCATCCGGTGAACAGTTTCAATAGTTTTAGTTATTTGCAATTCAGTTTGTTTTAAAAATCTTCAAAAAGCTCACTAAATATTTCCAAACATCTAGATCGCCTATGAAATACAATCAAGGTCATATGGCCTTCCAGGTGTTGTTTACTTCCCCTCCTTTCCTTTATTTATATTAAACAATTATCACTTTCACTTGAGTTTCCCATACTGCAATGATATTCTTCCTCCAGTAAATGGCTCCCCTGCTCCAAATTCCAACATTAAAACAGCATGCAAAAATCAAAAAGATTGTCAACAGATCATGGGGGTTAAAAGTAAGAATAAGAAAAGCAGTTTCTCCAAATAATCACTTTTCACTGTTAAATCTTTTCCAGGTTTTTTATGTTATAAAGCTTCCATTAGATATTTCTTTCATATCTGAGTCTTTTATCTTTCTCCATATATCCAATCACCGCTTTCTTAACGCTTGGAGATTATTTTTTGTAATTCTTTTACTTGGGTTAAATCTCTAGAATAAAAGTTGAAAGTTATCTCATCCAGTTTCAATGCTCTGTCCATGAACCACTCCAGCACAACTTTTATTGTCCCAGTTGTCACAGCTTGTGAATTTGCCAAAATGGCCATGTTCCTTGCTGCCATTTGGGAGAGCTTTCTTTGGATCTAATGAGGAAATTGTAGTTTCCTCGTGATTGATGAAGCACCTCTCCTTTCTTCACCACCCCTCCAGGGCAGCTTTGACTCTGTAGGATATCCAGCAAGCAGAAATAGTCTGGTTTTCACAGAGCTCCTCTATTTCAGCCATTCCCACTGCAATGCCAATTGGACTCTCTCTCTCTCTAAGATGTCTTTCATTAGGGGAAGGGGATATACATTTTCCATGGTTATTGTGTTCAACTTCTATAATCCATGCAAAAGCGTAAAACCCCATCTTTTCTCACAGAACAGCACCGGTGCTGCAATTTTGGGTCAGTTTGGTTGAATGAACACCCAGGCCAGATTTTTATCTATGAAAGCTCACATTTTCTCAAGTTCTCTTGGGGACATGTTGTACAGTTCTGGCTTTGGTAGTTTTGCCCCTGGGAGAATCTCAATGGTCTGTGGATCAGTGGAGGGGGAGCTCATAGGAACCCTCTTTGCTGAACACCTCAGCTAAGTTCATGTATTCCTCCTAGGTGATGCCTTGAGCTGGCTCAGCTATCCCAGCTGCAGCCATTTCTTTGGGTTTTCCCCCAAGTTCCTCCCCTTGCTCATCTGGTCCAGTCCCTCCCCACTGGAAACTTAAGGTCCCCTCTTTCTAGTTTACTCTGGGATTCCATTTCTTCAACCAGGTGAGCCCCAGGATTAGCGGCTATCCATTCAAGATGCCACAATAAATATGAGTCTCTCATCATGGGTCCCCAAGGCTAAATTCAAGGGCTCTGTGGCAAAAGTGGCTGGCTTCCCACCTGCAACGGACCCATCTTAGTTGGCAGAATGCGATTAGAGTCTTTAGCTTCCATAGGTGGATGCCCAATTTTCCCCACCAGTATCGGGCTTATTAAGCATCAGGTACACCCTGAGTCCAGAAGGGCTGAGAGCTTTATTCTTCCTTTTGGCTGGGGATGAATAGTCTTAGGAGCAATGCTCAACCAATTCGCTTACCAGCGGGTCATCTTTGGAGGCGCTTTTGAATGGCCCACGGTCTTCTCCTGGTGAGGGTGGTTTTGGTAGGGGACGAAACACCACAGCCTCTATGTTTCTCAGTGTGATGTCCTTTCCACAAGGGTGACTTTTGCAGGCTTTCTGCTGGATAGATGCCTGGGCTTCCAGGCAGAGGTCTTTCAGCAGCACTCCACTGTGTGGTGTCCATCTTGTCCAACAAGAGAGTTCATCACAACGGGGGAGCAGTTTGTGGCTTGAACTGCTCTCACTTCCCCTGGGATGGGGATCTCTTCCAGTTTTTCCCCACTTGGAACTGGTTTCTGACCATGTCAATCTCCACCTCTTCAGCTAAGATGTACCATTAGGGGAGACAGTTTGGGCTTCCATGAGCCAGATAGGCATGGTAGAGATTATCATTCAGTCCACCTTTGAACCAGCTCACCAGTATGTCTTCCAGCCTTCTATTCAGCCTTCTATTCACCTTCTATTCAGCAGGTGAGGACTCAGAATTCTTCAGTGTATTCAGCCAGTGGCTAGCGGCCCTGCTTCACAGTTCTGACATGTTCACACGATCTGCTAGGGGGTCCTCGAACCAGTGGCAAAGAGCCTTCATGAAGCAGTTGAAGTTAGGGTCCTCACATTGCAGCACTGGTCAAAAGGGACCAACAGAGATTTTACTACCTGAGACTTCTCAGAAAGCAACAACTGAATGAAAAACTGCTGGTGATCTTCCACTGCTGCACCATAGAGTGGATTAGATTAATTTACCACACCTGATTGCCACCCCTCTCAGAGCCAGGGTGACGACACAGACCTAGATAATCTGGGTTTGGAAATCCCACCCATATTCTTACATGTACATGAGGACATGCACCAGGGAAAAACCCAACTGCTGCGGGTCACCATTATACTTACTTCTCAGGGGAATGTCTTCCTTTCCAGCTGTAGTGCTCTTGCCTGGCCTAGAATGTTTGCCAGATCCAGTGCTGCACGTGGTGGCTTCACTGGGATGGGTGCTGCTCCCACTGCCCCTTCTGCCTGGTCAACAGCTGGGGTGGTGACCTGCTCCTGCCTCGCCTCCTTCATGATGGTCCAATTCTGCCTAGCTCTCAGTTTCTCAAAGCCTTCATCACAAAATGCATGATATGTCTTTTCAGTCAGTCATCCCTTGCCAGTTCTTTGCATAGGTCCTCCTGGTCCCACAACACTTCCAGCTCATGTTTCCAGCCTGTTGCCAGCTGTCTTGAGTGAGGGTGACACCTGTGGTTCTTCCACCCCAGCAGTCATTCTTCCTCACTCCAATTGACCATCTCGGTTTCATGGAGTTCTCCAACGTGGTGTCGATATCATTTGGAGATTGCATCTGGCTGAGTGGTGGTAGAGGTTTCACCCCAGCACTCTCCCTCTCCATGTTCTCCATGTTCGTTGCTTTGCTCGGGCATGGCTTGCAGGATCCCCTCGGTAGAGCAAGTGCTTCTCCAAGTTGACCACTTTTGCAGATCCTGCTTTATGTAAGGGCTGCCTCTCCTCTCTGTTCAAGAAAGTAGACCTCTTGAAACAATTAGCATTTCAAAAGGAGCCCTTTATTGAAGAAAAGAGATAGCATGATAAAGGATCTGAGGATTCCTGTGCAATTCAATTAGGTTAAGGCAGTTAGAAACCCCACTGCTCAGTCTGGTGTTGAATAAACCAGTCCACAAGTGCGAAGTTGTTTGAGAATCGCTGGCTGAGAAGATGATAAGAAGCTCTTCTCAGGCATCTCTTGCTGGAGGCTCCGGAGCTGAGACAAAACAGATGGCCCTGCCCTTACATTCCCATGAATGTAAATCAAAGTACAAAATACATAGGCACCAGGAAAAAGGCTATAAACTAAAGAATGTACCCCATCACCAAAATGGCGCATCCCGATAGGGATCTATGGGATGTGACACCAACTATCTTTTCTCTGAAAAGCACCGGGGTGTCACCTGGGGTCTGTATGAACCCCACTTCAGGTTTTTGTCTCAATGTCTGGAGGTCCACAAGTTCCCTCGGGCTTTTGTAGGGATTCCGTTTCAAAACCCTGCACATTGGGTCATGCCTGGTGCCACAATAAAGCTTAGCATCTCTAGCATCATCTCAACTGGTTTGGTGATGAACATCATGGGGGGGGGGGGGGGGCTGTTATTGACTGATCAAATTGGCAGTCTAAGTCATAGACTCAGCTTTTCGACTAAGCCAGGGCTGACCAGACATCTAGAAGCCCAAGTGATGGAGGGCAACCAAGGATCCCTTTACAGCTGGAGGAATGCACCACCACTTCTAAGGGGATGATCACCAGGAGTGACTTAACCAAGAGGTCATCATCCATGTCAATGTCACTACCCAGTATGCCCCAGACTGATGTGGTTGGAGTTCTCACTCCATCACTGGATGATGATCTTGATGAACTTGATGATCTCCACTCCTTCCAGGGCTGTTTCCCCGGCTCCTGGTGTTGGTTTTGCTGGTTTCTTAGTGGGTCCTAGGATAGCCTTTGGGGTGCGTAACTCTGAGGTCGGTGGCTCAGTACCCTTTTTTCCTGCACTTGAAGTGGATAGTGGAGCATCAGTGCAGGCTCTGCTCACATCCTACTTGTCTCAGGGCCTCCTTTTTTGTTGGGAAGAGATATCACCACCCACGGCTTGGACAATTCTGGGATTTGGCCAGGTTGATAACTTCCTCAGCCAGGACATGCCACATGTGAAAAAGACATGATGCACCCCTGGAATACAGGTGTTGCAGATGTCAATGCCCATCTTGGAAGCATTCTATTAGCATGTCCTGTGGCCAGTTAGTTAGCCATGTGTTGGAAATCTCAGGTGTAGGCAGCTACAGGTTATTAACCTTGGGTGATGGTTTTGATTCTCATTCTGGGTTTGTGGTGGCAAGGGGGTCATCAAACCAATTCCAGAGTGCTGTCATGAAGTGGTCAAAGTTGCACAACTCTATGTTGTCATAGAGGGTAATCATCCACTCTGTCGCAGTCCTCTCCAGTGCCATTGTTATGCATATGTGGCCCCTTCAGTTGGTAGGTGTGAACCATATTCTTGCATATAGGTCCAGACTTGGACTAGAAAACCCCCAAACTGCTTTGGGTTGGTGATCGGTTTCTTCTAGGCTGTGCAGCCCAAGCCAGGGTGGTCCTTGGGCTGCTGTGATGGGTGCTGGCTATGGTGCTGGAGCTGGTACTGCCACGACAGCAAACACAGTCATGCCATAGCCTGTAGCACTGGTTTGGTGGCTGGCAGTGCAATCTGGGCTAGAGTCTCACGGGATCCACTATCTGCTTTAAGAGATATAATTTGGATATATTTATAGAGATTTTGTGGTCTTTATTATTTAATAAGAAACACATAATTGCCTGTGAGATTGGTCTGGATAGTATGTGATTACAGAAGCTTTAACAGAATAGTGATAGAATCAGGCAATTTACAAGTTTATTAAATAAAATTCATCCTCCAAAGATGATAAATAGAGGTAGTCCTCAACATACAAACATAATTGAGACCAGAATTTCCATTGCTAAACATTGCTAAATGAGACAAGTGAGACAAGATGGAAGCAATGGAGGAAGCATAGTTTCCATTGCAGGGAGAAAAGATGCTATTAAAGCAAGATAAACATTGGCAGGAAAGGTAAAGAGGTAAATCATAAATTTATAATTTATTTATTATAATTTATTTATAAATTTATTTATAATGATAAATCAGAGGAAAAAAAATAAATCAGGGAGGAAAAGTGGAGAAAGGAAAAGGAGAGGAAAGATTGGAGAAATAGGAGGAAAATACCACCAAGGAAGTGACCTACAGTTAACATGGACTGCTGAGAGAAGCCCAGCTGCACCCAAGAGGCCTAAGAGACTGGAGGCCCATTGAAAGTTCTACCACCATTGTTTCTAACTCAGGGGAAAATGAATATTTGTGTTTCTTCCAAATCTGACCTCTGCGTCAAAATGAACTTTTCAGGCTGAATTGAGTTCTACCACCAATTCTGAGATATGCATTGGGCTATCCACAGGGAAAGTTCACAGTCGAAAATGAAGTGTTTGGCGTTTCTGTCCCAGGGGTACAGGAAAACATTTTTGTCTTTTCCAAATCTGTTTCAAAGTGAACTCGGATCTGAAAATGATGTGGATTTTCAATGTTTTCCACCCTGGGGAACATGAAAATGACCTCCTTTTCAAAATCTGAGCTCTACGTCAAAGGTTGTGTGGTGTGGCTGAATTGAGTTCTACCCACTGTTTTTATTTATTTGTTTTTATTTTATTTATTTATTTTGATTTGTTAATCGCTTACAAGATAATAGGTATAAGTATAAACATAGTTATGAATACATGAAATGGATACATATAAGAAAAATAAAAAGAGTCAATAAGACAGGGATGGTAGGTATGTTGGTGCACGCCCCCTACAGAACTCTTAGGAAAGGGGTGAGGTCAGTAGTAGAGAGTCTAAGGTTAAAGTTTTTGGGGTTTGGGGAAGAAACCACAGAGTCAGGTAGAGTATTCCAGACATTGACCACTCTGTTGCTGAGGTCGTATTTCTTGCAACCAAGTTTGGTGTGGTTAATCTTGAGTTTGTATCTATTGTGTGCTCTTGTACTGTTATGAAGCTGAAGTATTCATTGACAGGTAGGACATTGCAATGTATGATTTTATATACTATACTTAGATTGGACTGAAGGCGGCATAGTTCTAGGTTTTCTAGGTCTAGAATTTCAAGTCTGGTGGCATAAGGTATTCTGCAACGAGTAAAGGAGTGGAGAACTCTTCTCGTGAAATATTTCTGGACTTTCTCAACTGTGAATATCAGATACATAATGTGGGTTCCAGACTAATGAGCTTTATTCAAGTATTGGTCTAGCAAATGTTTTGTTAAATTTTGTTAAATGTCTAGTTAGTAGTGTTATATTACCAGAGAAAAGGCTACGTAGGATTAGATTAACAATTCTTAATGACTTTTTGGGCATGTAGAAACAGTAGGCTCTAGCACTTAGATCATTAGAGATGAGTATTCGAAGGTCCTTGACAGAGTTTGGATCATCAACAAGGTCCTGACTATTCAGCTTGTATTTTATTTTCTGATTTTTTTTTTGCCAATATGTAAGATTTCTTTGTGTAGATTTGAAGTTGAGATTTGTTTGACCATTCTGATACATAGTCGAGGTCTTTATGAAGGGTAGCAGTATTGTCTGTGGTATTAAATAATAGCCTTATATCATGAACAAAGAGAACACAGTTGTGAAGAGAACACAATATGATCACAGAGGTCATTTACGTAGAGTATGAAGAGAGTTGGTCCTAGAACACTACCTTGGGGGACACCACTCTTGACAGGTACAGAATTTGATAGGACGCTGCCAATTTTGACCATTTGTTGTCTGTTTGACAGGAATGCTTCTATCCAGTTATGCAGGTGTCCAGAGATACCATAAGATTTTAGTTTTAGGAGTAGTTTGTCGTGTACCACTGAATCAAAGGCTTTACAGAAGTCTATGCAGATTGAGTCTATTGCTTTGCACTGATCGAGTTGTGTAGTCCATATGTTTTGAGATTAGCCGTAGGCTAGTTCCTCAAGGAAAGCTCAGATCTGTAAATGATGTGGATTTTCAAATTTTTCCAGCCCAGGGAACATTAAAATCACCTACTTTTTGAGATCTGAGCTCTGTGCCAAATGTTGCGTGGTCTGGCTAACTTCTACCCACCGTTTTGAAATTTTCCTTGGGCTAACTCCTCAGATAATTCCAGGGCAGGGCAGAGGAATTTTCCCGATTTCTGCACGACAAAATCGCTCAGATTCGGGCGGGGCTGGACTCCAATTGGATGGTCCCGGGGGAGGTGTCCGGGGCAGGTCTTGTGAATGTTATCTGGGGGGAGTTTGACCCTGTGACCGCTGAGGGCGTGGACAGATTGCTGAATGCCACCACCTGTTTATTGGACCCGTGCCCTTCCTGGCTGATTTCGGCCGCCAGGGAGACGACACGAGGCTGGCTCCAGGGGATTATCAATGCTTCTTTGAGAGAAGGGTCGCTTCCTACCGCCTTGAAGATGGCGGTGGTGCGGCCCCTCCTCAAGAAGCCTTCCCTGGACCCAGCTGTTTTAAACAACTATCGTCCAGTCTCCAACCTTCCTTTTTTAGCGAAGGTTGTTGAGAGCGTGGTGGCACATCAGCTCCCTCAGTATCTGGAGGAAACGACTTACCTCGATCCGTTCCAATCGGGTTTCAGGCCTGGGCATAGTACTGAAACAGCATTGGTCGCGTTGGTTGATGATCTCTGGAGGGCCCGTGACAGAGGGTTTTCCTCTGTCCTGGTCCTATTAGATCTCTCGGCGGCTTTTGATACTATCGACCATAGTATCTTATTGCGGCGGTTGGAGGGGTTGGGGATTGGGGGAACTGTCTTTCGATGGTTCTCCTCCTTCCTCTCCAACCGCTCGCAATTTGTGTTGGCGGGGGGGGAGAGATCCACCTCTAGGCCCCTTATTTGTGGGGTGCCTCAGGGATCAGTCCTCTCCCCTCTCTTGTTCAACATTTATGTAAAGCCGCTGGGCGAGATCATCCGTGGTCTTGGAGTGCGGTGTTGTCTGTACGCAGATGACACCCAACTGTACATCTCCACCCCAGACCACCCCAACAATGCTGTGGGGGCTATGTCCCGGTGCCTGGAGGCCGTGCGGGACTGGATGGGCGGGAACAGGCTCCGGCTCAACCCATCCAAGACCGAGTGGTTGTGGTTCCCGGCGCCCCGATATAGCCAGCTGACACCTTCGCTGGCTATCGGAGGAGAAATGTTGCCCCCCACAGAGAGGGCTCGCAATCTGGGCGTCCTCCTGGATGTACGGCTATCGCTTGAACATCATATTGCGGCCGTCTCCAGGGGGGCGTTTTATCAGATCCAGTCGGATCTACCGGTTGCGGCCCTTTCTGGATTGGGACGCCCTGCGCACGGTCACTCAGGCCGTTGTCACCTCTCGCCTGGACTATTGTAATGTTCTCTACATGGGGCTCCCTGCGGGGAGCACCTGGAGACTCCAACTGGTGCAAAATGCGGCCGCGCGGGTGATCATGGGGGCGTCGCGTAGCTCCCATGTGACGCCTCTCCTGCACGAGCTGCATTGGCTGCCGGTGGCTCTCCGGGTTCGCTTTAAGGTTCTAGTTCTGACCTTTAGGGCGATCCATGGCATTGGGCCGGGTTATCTGCAGGACCGCATTCTGCTGGTGATCTCCAACAGGCCGGTGCGTTCTCACAGGGAGGGCCTTCTCCAGGTGCCGTCAGCCGCCATGTGTCGTCTGGCGGCCCCAAGGAATAGGGCCTTCTCTGTGGGGGCCCCTGCCCTCTGGAATACTCTGCCACCTGAACTACGCACCAGCATGGACCTGAGGGCCTTCAGGCGCACGTTGAAGACCTGGCTCTTTGAGCTAGCTGGCCTGGGCTGAGGTATTTTTAAATTGTCTCCCAATTTCTGGTTTTAATTGGGTTTTAAAGTTGGTGGGGTGGGTCCTATTATATAATCAGCCTTTATTTAATGTCTTTTTAATTTTTGTACTGTTTTTGGGGATTGGATTTGGCTGTAAACCGCCCTGAGTCCCTAGGGAGAAGGGCGGTATAGAAATCCTAATAATAAATAAATAAATAAATAAATAAATAAATAAATAAATAAATAAATAAATAAATAAATAAATAAATAAATAAATAAATAAAATAAAGGCCTATCTCAAAATGTTGGGTAGAACTCAATTCAGCCAGAAAATACAACTTTTGACGAAGACTTCGGATATCAAGAAGATCATCATTTTCATGTTCCGCAGGGTGGAAAACGTTGAAAATCCACATCATTTTCGGATCCGAGCTTTCCCTGAGGAGTTACCACTAGGCATATCTCAAAATGTTGAGTAGAACTCAATTCAGCCAGAAAGTACAATTTTGACGAATAGCACAGATTTTGAAAAGGACATCATTTTCATGTTCCCCAGGGTGGAAAACATTGAAAATCCACATCATTTTCGGATCCAAGCTTTCCCTGAGGAGTCAGCACAAGGCATATCTGAAAATGTTGGGTAGAACACAATTCAACTTAAAATACCAGTTTGACGAAGAGCTAGGATTTAGAAAAACACTTCATTTTCATGTTCCCCAGGGGGGGAAACGTTACAAATCCACATCATTTTCAAATCCGAGCTTTCCCTGAGGAGTCAGCACAAGGCAGATCTCAAAATGTTAGGTAAAACTCAATTCAGCAGGAAAACAACTTTTGATGCAGAGCTGAGATTTTAATAAGAATATCATTTTCATGTTCCCCAGGGTGGAAAACGTTGAAAATCCACATCATTTTCGGATCTGAGCTTTCCCTGAGGAGTTAGCACTAGGCATATCTCAAAATGTTGAGTAGAAATCAATTCAGCCAGAAAATACAATTTTGATGAATAGCTTGGATTTTGAAAATGACATCATTTTCATGTTCCCCAGGGTAGAAGACGTTGCAAATCCACATCATTTTCGGATCCGAGCTTTCCCTGAGGAGTCAGCACAAGGCATATCTGAAAATGTTGGGAAGAACGCAATTCAACTAAAAATACCAGTTCTGACGAAGAGCTAGGATTTAGAAAAACACTTCATATTCATGTTCCCCGGGAGGAAAATGTTGAAAATCCACAACATTTTTGGATCTGGGCTTTCCATTAGGTGGTCTCCCAAGTCATATCTCAAAATGTTAGGTAAAACTGAATTCAGCAGGAAAACATAACTTTTGATGCAGAGCTTGGATTTCGAAAAGGACACCATTTTCATGTTCCGTAGGGTGGAAAATGTTGAAAATCCACATCATTTTCGGTTCCGAGCTTTCCCTGAGGAGTTAGCACAAGGCATATCTCTAAATGTTGGGTAGAACTCAATTCAGCCAGAAAATACAACTTTTGACGAAGAGCTCGGATTTAGAAAAGGACATCATTTTCATGTTCCACAGCACGGAAGACGTTGCAAATCCACATCATTTTTGGATCTCAAAATGTTGGGAAGAACGCAATTCAATTGAAAATAGCAGTTCTGACGAAAGCTAGGATTTAGAAAGATACTTCATTTTCATGTTCCCAGGGGGGAAAATGTTGAAAATACACCACATTTTTGGATCTGGGCTTTCCATTAGGAGGTATCCCAAGTCAAATCTCAAAATGTTAGGTAAAACTCAATTCAGCAGGAAAACATAACTTTTCACGCAGAGCTCGGATTTCAAAAAGGACACCATTTTCATGTTCCCCAGGGTGGAAAATGTTGAAAATCCACAACATTTTGGGATCCGAGCTTTCCCTGAGGAGTTAGCATAAGGCATATCTCAAAATGTTGGGTAGAATTCAATTCAGCCAGAAAATACAACTTTTGACGAAGAGCTCGGATTTAAAAAAGGACATCATTTTCATATTACACAGGGGGGGAAACATAGAAAATCCACCTCATTTTCGGATCCGAGCTTTCCCTGAGGAGTCAGTACAAGGCATATCTAAAAATGTTAGGTAAAATTCAATTCAGCAGGAAAACATAACTTTTGACGCAGAGCTCAGATTTTGATAAGAATATCATTTTCATGTTCCCCAGGGTGGAAAATATTGAAAATCCACAGGGTTAGGGTTAGGGTTAGGGTTAGGGTTAGGGTTAGGGTTAGGGTAAAGGTTAGGGTTAGGGTAAAGTTTAGGGTTAGGTTTAGCCTCCCCCCCCCAAGCTACGTTTTCACTATCATAGGGACTGTGAACTTGTCCTTTGCAGTTTCCAGGCAGCCACTGAGGGCCAGATTTAGGCACCTAGCAGCCCAAATGTGGCCTGCAAGTCTTGAATTTGATGGCCCTTCTGTACATGGATGACTCCATATTGTGTACTTCAAACAAAGGAGTAAAATAGAAAACTTTTATTTATTTATTTATTTATTTATTTAAGTACTTACATACCGCCCTTCTCCCGAAGGACTCAGGGCGGTGCACAGCCGATCCTACCCCAATACACTATACAAAAATTAAAATGAATTAAATAATTTAGGCTGTTTAATTAAAAAGTTTACCCTCCCCCATAACTAATTAAAAACCCCAAATATTAAAACCCAATTTAAAACGGGAGACAGAGTTAAAATCTTGTGTCAGCCTAGGCCAGCCTGCTCAAAGAGCCAAGTTTTTAACGCCCTGTCTGAAGGCTCTCAGGTCCGTGTTGGTGCATATCTCTGGGGGCAGACTATTCCAGAGGGCGGGGGCCCCCACAGAGAAGGCCCTACTCCTGGGAGCCGCCAGACGACACATAGAAGCCGACGGCACCCGGAGAAGGCCCTCCCTGTGGGAACGCACAGGTCTGTTGGAGATCAGCGGCAGAACGCGGTCCTGCAGGTAGCCTGGCCCAATGCCATGGATCGCTTTAAAGGTCAAAACCAGAACCTTAAAGCGAACCCGGAAAGCCACCGGCAACCAATGCAGCTCGCGCAGGAGAGGCATCACATGGGAGCTTCGCGACGCCCCCATAATCACCCGCGCGGCCGCATTTTGCACCAGTTGGAGTCTCCGGGTGCTCCCCGCAGGGAGCCCCATGTAGAGAGCGTTACAGTAATCCAGGCGAGAGGTGACAAGGGCGTGAGTGACCGTGCGTAAGGCGTCCCGATCTAGGAAGGGCCGCAACTGGTAGATCAGGCGAACCTGATAAAAAGCCCCCCTGGAGACGGCCGCAATATGGTCTTCTAGAGACAGCCGTGCATCCAGGAGGACACCCAAATTGCGAGCCCTCCCTGTAGGGGGTAGAATCTCTCCCTCAATAGCCAGCGATGGCGTCAGCTGACTATATCGGGCCACCGGAAACCACAGCCACTCGGTCTTGGATGGGTTGAGTCGGAGCCTGTTCCTGCCCATCCAATTCCGCACGGCCTCCAGGCACCGGGACATAGCCTCCACAGCATCGTTGGGGTGGTCCGGGGTGGAGATGTAAAGCTGGGTATCATCTGCAGACAGATGACACCGCACCCCAAGACCACGGATGATCTCGCCCAGCGGCTTCACATAAATGTTGAACAAGAGAGGGGAGAGGACCGATCCCTGAGGCACCCCACAATTAAGGGGCCTAGAGGTGGATCTCTCCCCCCCCGCCAACACAAATTGCGAGCGGTTGGAGAGGAAGGAGGAGAACCATCGAAAGACAGTTCCCCCAATCCCCAACCCCTCCAACCGCCGCAATAAGATACTATGGTCGATAGTATCAAAAGCCGCCGAGAGATCTAATAGGACCAGGACAGAGGAAAACCCTCTGTCACGGGCCCTCCAGAGATCATCGACCAATGCGACCAATGCTGTTTCGGTACTATGCCCGGGCCTGAAGCCCGATTGGAATGGATCGAGGTAAGTCGCTTCCTCCAGGTACTGAGGGAGCTGACGTGCCACCACACTCTCAACAACCTTCGCTAAAAAAGGAAGGTTGGAGACTGGACGATAATTATTTAAAACAGCCGGGTCCAGGGAAGGCTTCTTGAGGAGGGGCCGCAGCACCGCCATCTTCAGGGCAATAGGGAGCGACCCCTCTCTCAACGAAGCGTTGATAATCCCCTGGAGCCAGCCTCATGTCACCTCCCTGGCGGTCGAAACCAACCAGGAGGGACACGGGTCCAACAAACATGTGGTGGCATTCAGCCCCCCCAGCAACCTGTCCACACCCTCGGCAGTCACAGGATCAAACTCTTCCCAGATAATATTCTCAAGACCTGCCCCGGACACCTCTCCCGGGACCACCCAATTGGAGTCCAGCCCGTCCCGAATCTGAGCGATTTTGTCGTGCAAGAATCGGGAAAACTCTTCTGCCCTACCCTGCAAGAGGTCATCCCACGCTCTCGGCTCGAGCAGGGAGCGGGTCACTCTAAACAGGGTGATTTTCTGTCGACGCAATAAGTGCGGAGAAATGCAAACGCTTCGCCACCTCTATCGCCACAAGGTAGATCTTAATGTAAGACCTCACCTGTGTTCGGTCAGACTCAGTGCGGCTAGCCGTCCAAACACTCTCTAGATGTCTTTTCCGGCACTTCATCTCCCGTAGCTCCTCCGTAAACCACGGAGCCAAGTGGGATCTGTGCCGAGTCAGAGGTCGCAGAGGCGCAACTCGGTCCAGAGCCCCGGCAGCCAACCTATCCCAGGTGGCCACCAGGTCTCCAGGCGAGTTGTGAGCCAGAGTCTCGGGAAATGGCCCAAGCTCCCTCTGGAACCACTCAGGGTCCATCAGGCGCCTGGGGCGGAACCATCTACATGGCTCCACCTCCCTGCAGTGGGGGGTGGCGGTACAGAAGTCCAGTCTAAGAAGAGAATGGTCTGTCCATGACAAGGGTTTGATGACTAAATCCCCAAAATTACAGTCATTCAACCACTGACCGGAGACAAAAATAAGGTCCAGCGTGTGTCCTCCTATATGAGTAGGGGCAGAAACTAATTGGGTCAGGTCCATGGCCGTCATGGAAGCCATGAACTCCCGGGCTACCCCAGAGGTTTCACCGAGCGATGGCAGGTTGAAATCCCCCATGACTAAAAGCCTAGGGGTCTCAACCGTCAGCTCGGCTATCACTTCGAGGAGTCCGGGCAGGGCCAATGACACGTGGCAGGGAGCCAGGTACGCCATCAAAAGGCCCATCTGAACCCCCTGTCTCCACTTCACAAAGAGAGACTCACAACCAGCCGTCTGAGGGACAGTGGCCTCCCTAGGACAAAGGACCTCTTTAATAAGCACCGCCACCCCTCCACCCCTTCCCTGAGACCTAGGCTGATGAAATGCTAAGAAACCTGGTGGGCACATCTCTCTCAGAGGGACACCACCCTCTGGGCCTAACCAGGTTTCGGTAACACCTACCAGGTCCATGCCCTCCTCCTGAACCAGATCACAAATCAGGGGGGCTTTATTGACAACGGACCTGGCATTGCATGACATCAGCCAGGTACTCAGGGCCCGAGGCTCTGGACAACCAGGTCTGCAGGATGGGTAAAGAGGGTCAGAGCGTGCTACCGCTTGGAGATATCGACAGCGCGATCCCCTAACCTGATATGGCCCTCTACCCCCGCCATATCTGCCCCTCCCACTAACCGTGCCGATAAAACTGGCCCCCGGCATCCCACCCTCTGTCTGCCCCCCCAACACACATCCCCCCGAGTCCCCCCAGACATGCGTGCTAGCCTGGCTGCCCCCAGATCCTCACAGGTTGTCCCCCAAACCTGGTTCGGATTTCCCCAATCCCTTTAAAACACCCACTAAAAAATTAAAAACCCCGGGCTTCACGCACTTCCTCCAGCCACACCATCTCTCAGGATCCCAGGATCCGTCATTAAGATATGTCCTGGAGAGCCTTGAAGGCCACTTAAGGGAGAGGGAGACATCCCTTAAGGCCCAAAGCTCTCTCCTGGAATACCTCAGAGGCCTAGATAAAAATGTCCTGGCAGTCCGGCGATGCCCTCCATAGCCTTCGATGTTCTCCAGCGGCACAAAGCAGTGGGTTCGATGGGCTCTGGCTGCCTCAGGGTCCACGGCTCCTCCCCCCAGTCTATCCACCTCTGCCACCGGTGGAAACCCCAGGGGGAGGAAAGTCACAGACGGAGCCGCCGATCCCCCCCCCTACTGGCCCAACCACCTCTGCCACCGGTGGGGGCCCAAGGGGAAAGGGGGCATCGTCCGCAGTTCCGCCGGCCATCCAGGAGCGCCGCCGACGCCCAACGCTGCACACCACCGTCGAACATCAGCGAAAGCCGCTGCCGAGCCCCCACCGACCAGAGCCACCATCTCCACTGTGGGCCAGAACCACCGCAGGCATCGCGGGTATCGTGGCGCCGACATTGCCGCCGTCGTGGCCACCATTCTCCTCGTCCCCCCCCACCGCTGCCACCAGCAGGGGGGAAACCCAGGGGAAACAGCGACTCCTCCATCTGCTGACGTCCCCATCACGGCCCGAAACTGCCAAGGCCGTCGCGCCATTGCCGTCGCGCTAAGACCGCTGCGTCAACGCTGCCACTCCTGCCGGCTCCCCGACCCCGGCAGGCCCTCGACCAGGCCCCGCTTCGTCAGCCCTCAAAACCTCCGAGGCCGTCGAGGCCGCCGCTCCATCGCCATCACGCCATTGCGCCATTGCGCCATTGCTCCGAGGCCGCCGAGGCCGCCGTGCCAACGCAGAGGCTGCCGAGGCCGCTCCGAGGCCGCCGCTCGAACGCCATCGCGCTCCAAGGCCGCCTAGGCCACTGCGCCAACACCGAGGCCGCCGAGGCCGCTCCAAGGCCGCCGCGGCAACACCGTCACTCCCGAGACACCAAGGCTACCACGCCAACAGCGAGGCTGCCAAGGCAGCTCGAAGCTGCCGGGGCCGCCATGCCAACGCCGTCGCTCCCGCCAGCCCCATGGCCCCAGCAAGCCCCCGACCAGCTCCCGTTGTAATCCGCTGGTCTCCCCTGGTCCTCCCCCACCTCTGCCACTGGCAAGGGGACCCCGGGGACATAGGGGCTCACGCTGTAGGCCACCCAGGCCAGAGGAGCCTCCGGCGAGAGCGCCCAACCGCCATCTTGGAAGCCCGTTTCCATCATCATGCTTGCATGTCAAATGAATTTTTTAAAGTTAGGGTTGGGTTAGGGTTAGGGTTAGGGTTAGGGTTAGGGTTAGGGTTAGGGTTAGGGTTAGGGTTAGGGTTAGGGTTAGGGTTAGGGTTAGGGTTAGGGTTAGGGTTAGGTTTAGAGTTAGGGTTAAGGTTAAGGTTAAGGTTTCGGTTAGGGTTAGGGTTAGGGTTAGGGTTTCATGTTCCCCAAGTAGGAATACGTTGAAAATCCATATCATTTTCGGATCTGAGCTTTCCCTGAGGAGTTAGCTCAAGGCATATCTCAATTTGTTGAGTAGAACTCAACTCAGCCAGAAAATACACCTTTTGACGAAGAGCTCGGATTTTGAGTAGGGCATCATTTTCATGTTCCACAGTGTGGAAAACATTGAAAATCCACATCATATTCGGATCCGAGCTTTCCCTGAGGAGTTAGGCTTAGGACTAGGGCTAGGGGCTAGGGCTAGGGCTAGGGCTAGGGCTAGGTTTAGGTTTAGGTTTAGGTTTAGGTTCAGGGTTAGGGTTAGGGTTAGGGTTAAGGTTAGGGTTAGGTTAGGGTTAGGGTTAGGGTTAGGGTTAGGGTTAGGGTTAGGGTTAGGGTTAGGGTTAGGGATAGGGTTAGGGTTAGGGTTAGGGTTAGGGTTAGGGTTAGGGTTAGGGTTAGGGTTAGGGTTAGGGTTAGGGTTAGGGTTAGGGTTAGGGTTAGGGTTAGGGTTAGGGTTAGGGTTAGGGTTAGGGTTAGGGTTAGAGTTAGGGTTAGGGTTAGGGTTAGGACTAGGGTTAGGGTTAAGTTATGGTTAGGGTTTGGGTTAGAGTTAGGGTTAGGGTTAGGGATACGGTTAGGGTTAGGGTTAGGGTTAGGGTTTGAGTTAGGGCTAGGGTTAGGGTTGGGGTTAGGGTTAGGGTTAGGGTTAGGGTTAGGGCTAGGGCTAGGGCTAGGGCTAGGATTTGGGTTAGAGTTAGAGTTAGAGTTAGAGTTAGAGTTAGAGTTAGAGTTAGAGTTAGGGTTAGGGTTTGGGTTTGGTTTTGGTTTTGGGTTAGGGTTAGGGCTAGCGCTAGCGCTGGGGCTAAAGTTAGGATTATGGATAGGGTTATGGTTAAGTTTAGGGTTAGGGATAGGGATAGGGATAGGGATAGGGTTAGGGTTAGGCTTAGGCTTAGGCTTAGGCTTAGGGTTTCATGTTCCCCAAGGGTGAATACTTTGAAAATCCACATCCTTTTCGGATCCGAGCTTTCCCTGAGGACTTAGCACAAGGCATATCTCAAAATGTTGGGTAGAATTCAATTCAGCCAGAAAATACAACTTTTGATGAAGTCCTCGAATTTCAAAAAAGACATCATTTTCTTGTTCCCCAGGGTGGAAAACGTTGCAAATCCACATCATTTTCAGATCCGAGCTTTCCCTGAGGAGTCAGCACAAGGCAAATCTCAAAATGTTAGGTAAAACTCAATTCAGCCAGAAAATACAACTTTTCATGAAGTCCTCGAATTTCAAAAAAGACATCATTTTCTTGTTCCCCAGGGTGGAAAACATTGCAAATCCACATCATTTTCAGATCCGAGGCTTTCCCTGAGGAGGTAGCACGAGGCATATCTCAATATGTTGTGTAGAACTCAACTCAGATAGAAAATACAACTTTTGACGAAGAGCTCAGATTTCGAGTAGAACATCATTTTCATGTTCCACAGCGTGGAAAAAATTGAAAATCCACATCATATTCAGATCCGAGTTTTCCCTGAGGAGTTAGCACAAGGCATATTTCTAAATATTGGGTAGAACTCAATTCAGCCAGAAAATACAACTTTTGATGAAGAGCTCGGATTTCGAAAAGGACATCATTTTCATGTTCCACAGCGTGGAAGACGTTGCAAATCCACATCATTTTCGGATCTCAAAATGTTGGGAAGAATGCAATTCAACTGAAAATAGCAGTTCTGAAGAAAGCTAGGATTTAGAAAGATACTTCATTTTCATGTTCCCAGGGGGGAAAATGTTGAAAATACACAACATTTTTGAATCTGGGCTTTCCATGAGGAGGTATCCCAAGTCATATCTCAAAATGTTAGGTAAAACTCAATTCAGCAGGAAAACATAACTTTTGACGCAGAGCTGAGATTTTGATAAGAATATCATTTTCATGTCCTCCAGGGAGGAAAATATTGAAAATCCACAGGGTTAGGGTAAGGGTTAGGGTTAGGTTTAGCCCCCCCCCCTCCCAAGCTACATTTTCACTATCATAGGCACTGTGAACTTGTCCTTTGCAGTTTCAAGGCAGCCACTGAGGGCCAGATTTAGGCACCCAGCAGCCCAAATGTGGCCCGCAAGCCTTGAATTTGATGGCGCTTCTGTACATGGATGACTTCATATTGTGTGCTTCAAAGAAAAAAAAAATTGCCTCCCCAGGCATTAATATTTCTGACCGCGGCATCACGCGTTTTCTTCCCGGGGCACCAAAAATGATCGATTTTAAAAACAGCAAGCGACACCATTCTGGAATTACACCCCGAATCTCGTCCTGGCATCTGTTTTTGCATTTGGGATCAATTTGGGATCAACAAAAAATTGCCTACCCAGGCACGAATTTTTTTGACTGCGGCATCACGCGATTTCTTCCCCGGGCACCAAAAACGCTGGATTTTTAAAAACAGCAAGCGACACCATTTTTAAGTCTTGAATTCCACCCCGAATCTCGTCCTGGCATCCGATTTTGCATTTGGGATCAAAAAAAATTGCTTCCCCAGGCAATTTTTCACTATCATAGTGAAATCACTATCACGTGATTTCTTCCCCGGGCACCAAAAACGCTGGATTTTTAAAAACAGCAAGCGACACCATTTTTAAGTCTGGAATTCCACCCCAAATCTCGTCGTGGCATCCGTTTTTTCATTAGGGATCAAAAAAAATTTACCTCCCCAGGCACAAATTTTTCTCACCGCGGCATCACGCGTTT
Organism: Bungarus multicinctus; assembly: GCA_023653725.1. NCBI lineage: Eukaryota > Metazoa > Chordata > Lepidosauria > Squamata > Elapidae > Bungarus > Bungarus multicinctus. The sequence goes on along the minus strand of CM042834.1, from coordinate 166,972,042 downwards.
TCTTCCCCGGGCACCAAAAACGCTGGATTTTTAAAAACAGAAAGCGACCCCATTTTTAAGTATGGAATTCCACCCCAAATCTCGTCGTGGCATCCGTTTTTTCATTTGGGATCAAAAAAAAATTTGCCTCCCCAGGTACGAATTTTTCTGACCGTGGCATCACGCGTTTTCTTCCCCGGGCACAAAAAACGATGGATTTTTAAAAACAGCAAGTGCAACCATTTTTAAGTATGGAATTCCACCCCGAAACTCATCCTGGCATACGTTTTTGCATTTGGGATAAAAAAAATTTTTTTCTCCCCAGGCACAAATTATTCTGACCGCGGGATCACGCGTTTTCTTCCCTGGGCACAAAAAACGCTGGATTTTTAAAAACAGCAAGCGACACCATTTTTAAGTAAGGAATTCCATCCCGAATCTCATCCTGGCATCCGTTTTTGCATTAGGGATCAGAAAAAATTTGCCTCCCCAGGCACGAATTCTTCTCACCGCAGCATCACGCGTTTTCTTTCCCGGGCACCAAAAATGCTAGATTTTTAAAAACAGCAAACGACACCATTTTTTAGTCTGCAATTCCACCCCGAAGCTCGTCCTGGCATCCGTTTTTGCATTTGGGATCAATTTGGGATCAAAAAAAAATTTGACTCCCCAGGCACAAATTTTTCTCACGGTGGCATCACGCGTTTTCTTCCCCGGAAACCAAAAACGCTGGATTTTTAAAAACAGAAAGCGACCCCATTTTTAAGTATGGAATTCCACCCCAAATCTCATCCTGGCATCCGTTTTTGCATTTGGGATAAAAAAATTTGCCTCCACAGGCACAAATTTTTCTCACGGTGGCATCACGCGTTTTCTTCCCCGGGCACAAAAAATGCTGGATTTTTAAAAACAGCAAGCGACACCATTTTTAAGTATGGAATTCCATTCCGAATCTCATCCTGGCATCCGTTTTTGCATTAGGGATCAAAAAAAATTTGCCTCCACAGGCACAAATTTTTCTCATGGCGGCATCATGCGTTTTCTTCCCCGGGCACCAAAAACGCTCGATTTTTAAAAACAGCAAGCGACACCATTTTTAAATATGGAATTCCATTCCGAATCTCATCCTGGCATCCGTTTTTGCATTAGGGATCAAAAAAAATTTGCCTCCACAGGCACAAATTTTTCTCATGGCGGCATCACGCATTTTCTTCCCCGGGCACTAAAAACGCTCGATTTTTAAAAACAGATAGTGACACCATTTTTAAGTATGGAATTCCACCCCAAATCTCGTCCTGGCATCCGTTTTTGCATTTGGGATAAAAAAAATTTTTTCTCCCCAGGCACAAATTATTCTGAGCGCGGCATCACATGTTTTTTTCCCTGGGCACCAAAAACGCTGGATTTTTAAAAACAGCAAGCGACACCATTTTTAAGTATGGAATTCCACCCTAAATCTCGTCCTGGCATCCGTTTTTGCATTTGGGATAAAAAAAAAAATTTTCTCCCCAGGCACAAATTATTCTGACAGCGGTATCACGGGATTTCTTCCCCGGGCACAAAAAATGCTGGATTTTTAAAAACAGCAAGCGACACCATTTTTAAGTATGGAATTCCATTCCGAATCTCATCCTGGCATCCGTTTTTGCATTAGGGATCAAAAAAAATTTGCCTCCACAGGCACAAATTTTTCTCATGGCGGCATCACGCGTTTTCTTCCCCGGCACCAAAAACGCTCGATTTTTAAAAACAGCGACACCATTTCTTAGTCTGCAATTCCACCCCGAATCTCGTCCTGGCATCCGTTTTTGCATTTGTGATCAATTTGGGATCAAAAAAAAGGTTTGCCTCCCCAGGCACGAATATTTCCGACTGCGGCATCACGCTTTTCCTTCCCTGGGCACCAAAAACGCTGGATTTTTAAAAAACAGATAGCGACACCATTTTTAAGTATGGAATTCCACCTCAAATCTCATCCTGGCATCGGTTTTTGCATTTGGGATCAAAAAAATTTGCCTCCTCAGGCACGAATTTTTTCATGGCGGCATCATGCTTTTCTTCCCCGGGCACCAAAAAAACGCTCGATTTTAAAAACAGCAAGCGACACCATTTTTAAATATGGAATTCCACCCTGTTTTGCATCCGTTTTGGGATCATACGTCAAAAAAAAATCCTATGGCACGAAGTTTTTCCCGATCTGCAGCCATCACTTTCCCCCCGGGCAACTAAAAACGCTGGATTTTTAAAACAGATAGTTTTTAAGTCTGGCATTACCCAAATCCTCTCCTGCATCCGTTTTTGCATTTGGGATTCATTTTGGGTCACAAAATTTGTCTCCCCAGGCACGAAAATTTTTGATTCACGCGTGTGTCGTCCCTGGGCACCAAGAAACTCTGGGTTTTTAAAAACAGATAGGATCAACCAGTTTTAGGTATGGAATTCCACCCTAAATTGTCCTGGATCGTTTTTTGCATTTGGATAAAAAATAACTTTTTCTCCCAGCAAAATTATTCTGACAGCGGTATCACGCGATTTCTTCCCTGGGCACAAAAAAACGCTGGATTTTTTTTTTAAAAACAGCAACGACACCATTTTAAGTATGGAATTACATTCGAATCTCATCCTGGAACATCCGTTATTTGGACATTAGGGATCAAAAAAATTTGCCTCCACAGGCACAAATTTTCCTCATGGCGGCATCATGCGTTTTCTTCCCCGGGCACCAAAAACGCTCGATTTTTAAAATGGCAGCAGCGACACCATTTTTAAATATGTAATTCCCCCTGAATCTCGTCCTGGCATCCGTGTTTTGCATTAGGTATCGAAAAAAAATTGCCTACCGAGGAACTAATTTGTCTGCCCGCGGCAGTCACGCATTTTCTTCCCGGGCACTAAAAACGCTCGATTTTTAAAAACAGCAAGCGACACATTTTTAGTCTGGATTCCACCTAGAATCTCGTCCCTGGCATCCGTTTTGCATTTTGGGATCATTGGGATCAAAAAAAATTTTGTCTCCCCAGGCACGAATTTCCGACTGCAGCATCACGCGTTGTCTTCCCTGGGCACAAAAAACGCTGGATTTTAAAAACAGATAGTGACACCATTTTAAGTAGGAATTCCACCTCAAAATCTGGGCACCGTTTTTGCATTTGTGATAAAAAAAAATTTGCTCCCCAGGCCAAATTTTCTGAGCGGTATCACCAGTGTTGTTCTGCCCCGGGCACCAAAACCTGGATTTTTTGGGGGGTGGGGTTTTAAGTATGGTATTCCACCCCTAAATCTCGTCCTGGCATCCTTTATGCCTTTGGGATCAATTTGGGATTCAAAAAATTTGTTTCCCAGGCACTGAAATTATTCTGCAGCGATCACGTGTTTCCCTGGGCAGCAAAACGCTGGATTTTTTTTAAAAACAGAGAAGTGACACCATTTTTAACGTAGGAATTCCATTCCGATCTCTTCTGGCATCGGTTTTGCATTTGTGATAAAAAAAAAGTTTTCTCCCCACGAAAAAATATAAAGTATCTGAGCGCTGGCATCACATGTTTGTCTTCCATGGCACCAAAAACGCTGGATTTTTAAAAAACAGATAGCGGACACCATTTTTAAGTTGGAATTCCACCCCAAAATCCGTCCTGGCAATCGGCTTTTGCATTTGGGATAAAAAATAAATTTTCTCCCCAGGCACAATTATTCTGACAGCGGTATCACGCGATTTCTTCCCCGGGCACAAAAAACGCTGGATTTTTAAAAACAGCAAGCGACACCATTTTTAAGTATGGAATTCCATTTCCGATCTCATCCTGGCATCCGTTTTTGCATTAGGGATCAAAAAAAAATTTGCCTCCACAGGCACAAATTTTTGTCATGGCGGCATCATGCGTTTTCTTCCCCGGGCACCAAAACCCTCGATTTTTAAAAACAGCAAGCGACACCATTTTTAAATATGGAATTCCACCCGAATCTCAGTCCTGGCATCCGTTTTTGCATTACGGTACAGAAAAAAAATTGCCTACCGAGGCACGAATTTTTCTGACCGCGGCATCACGCATTTTCTTCCCCGGGCACTAAAAACGCTCGATTTTTAAAAACAGCAAGCGACACCATTTTTAGTCTGGAATTCCACCTTGAATCTCGTCCTGGCATCCGTTTTTGCATTTGGGATCAATTTGGGATCAAAAAAAATTTGTCTCCCAGGCACGAATATTTCCGACTGCAGCATCACGCGTTGTCTTCCCTGGGCACCAAAAAACGCTGGATTTTAAAAACAGATAGTGACACCATTTTTAAGTATGGAATTCCACCCCAAATCTCGTCCTGGCATCCGTTTTTGCATTTGGGATAAAAAAAATTTTTTCTCCCCAGGCACAAATTATTCTGAGCGCGGCATCACATGTTTTCTTCCCTGGGCACCAAAAACGCTGGATTTTTAAAAACAGATAGCGACACCATTTTTAAGTATGGAATTCCACCCTAAATCTCGTCCTGGCATCCGTTTTTGCATTTGGGATAAAAAATAAATTTTTCTCCCCAGGCACAAATTATTCTGACAGCGGTATCACGCGATTTCTTCCCCGGGCACAAAAAACGCTGGATTTTTAAAAACAGCAAGCGACACCATTTTTAAGTATGGAATTCCATTCCGAATCTCATCCTGGCATCCGTTTTTGCATTAGGGATCAAAAAAATTTGCCTCCACAGGCACAAATTTTTCTCATGGCGGCATCACGCGTTTTCTTCCCCGGGCACCAAAAACGCTCGATTTTTAAAAACAGCAAGCGACACCATTTCTTAGTCTGCAATTCCACCCCGAATCTCGTCCTGGCATCCGTTTTTGCATTTGTGATCAATTTGGGATCAAAAAAAGTTTGCCTCCCCAGGCACGAATATTTCCGACCGCGGCATCACGCGTTTTCTTCCCCGGGCACCAAAAACACTGGATTTTTAAAAACAGAAAGTGACCCCATTTTTAAGTATGGAATTCCACCCAAATCTGTCCTGTCTCCGTTTTTGCATTGGGATCAAAAAAAAAGTTCCCCAGGAACAAATTTGCATCTTTTCTTCCCCGGCACCAAAAAAACGATTTTTAAAGAATAGAAAGCATTTGGAAATATGATCCGAATCGTCTCTGGCATCCATTTTTTCATTGGGAATCAAAAAAAAAATTTGTCTCCCAGCAGGCGAATTCCCCAGGCAACAAAAAAAAGCTTTCCGACTGCAGCATCACGCGTCGCAAAAGAAAATGTCCCAGGTTCCCCGCACGGCGATGGGCACCAAAAAACGCTGGATTTTTAAAAACCGAGTAAGTGAACCATTTTTAAGTATGGAATTCCACCCCAAATCTCGTCCTGGCATCGGTTTTTGCATTTGGGATAAAAAAAAAATTTTTCTCCCCAGCACAAATTATTCTGAGCGCGGCATCACCATGTTTTCTTCCCTGGGCACCAAAAAACGCTGGATTTTTAAAAACAGATAGCGACACCATTTTTAAGTATGGAATTCCACCCTAAATCTCGTCCTGGCATCCGTTTTTGCATTTGGGATAAAAAAAAATTTTCTCCCCAGGCACAAATTATTCTGACAGCGGTATCACGCGATTTCTTCCCCGGGCACCAAAAACTGCTGGATTTTTAAAAACAGCAAGCGACACCATTTTTAAGTATGGAATTCCATTCCGAATCTCATCCTGGCATCCGTTTTTGCATTTGTGATCAATTTGGGATCAAAAAAAGTTTGCCTCCCCAGGCACGAATATTTCCGACCGCGGCATCACGCGTTGTCTTCCCTGGGCAGCAAAAACGCTGGATTTTTAAAAACAGATAGTGACACCATTTTTAAGTATGGAATTCCACCCCAAATCTCGTCCTGGCATCGGTTTTTGCATTTGGGATAAAAAATAAATTTTCTCCCCAGGCACAAATTATTCTGGCAGCTGGTATCACGCGATTTCTTCCCCGGGCACAAAAACGCTGGATTTTTAAAAACAGCAAGCGACACCATTTTTAAGTATGGAATTCCATTCCGAATCTCATCCTGGTATCCGTTTTTGCATTAGGGATCAAAAAAAATTTGCCTCCACAGGCACAAATTTTTCTCATGGCGGCATCACGCGTTTCTTCCCCGGGCACCAAAAACGCTCGATTTTTAAAAACAGCAAGCGACACCATTTCTTAGTCTGCAATTCCACCCCGAATCTCGTCCTGGCATCCGTTTTTGCATTTGTGATCAATTTGGGATCAAAAAAAGTTTGCCTCCCCAGGCACGAATATTTCCGACCGCGGCATCACGCGTTTTTCTTCCCGGGGCACCAAAAACACTGGATTTTAAAAACAAAAAAAGTGACCCCATTTTTAAGTATGGAATTCCACCCCAAATCTCGTCCTTGCATCTCTTTTTGCATTTGGGATCAAAAAAAATTTCCTCCCCAGGAACAATTTTTCTGACCGCGGCATCACGCGTTTCTTCCCCGGGCACCAAAAACACTGGATTTTTAAAAACAGAAAGTGACCCATTTTTAAGTATGGTATTCCACCCCAAATCTCGTCCTTGCATCTCTTTTTGCATTTGGGATCAATTTGGGATCAAAAAAAATTTGTCTCCCCAGGCACGATATTTCCGACTGCAGCATCACGCGTTGTCTTCCCTGGGCAGAAAAAACGCTGGATTTTTAAAAACAGAGTAGTGACACCATTTTTAAGTATGGAATTCCACCCCAAATCTCGTCCTGGCATCGGTTTTTGCATTTGGGATAAAAAAAAATTTTTCTCCCCACGCACAAATTATTCTGAGCGCGGCATCACATGTTTTCTTCCCTGGGCACCAAAAACGCTGGATTTTTAAAAACAGATAGCGACACCATTTTTAAGTATGGAATTCCACCCTAAATCTCGTCCTGGCATCCGTTTTTGCATTTGGGATAAAAAAAAAATTTTCTCCCCAGGCACAAATTATTCTGACAGCGGTATCACGCGATTTCTTCCCCGGGCACAAAAAATGCTGGATTTTTAAAAACAGCAAGCGACACCATTTTTAAGTATGGAATTCCATTCCGAATCTCATCCTGGCATCCGTTTTTGCATTTGTGATCAATTTGGGATCAAAAAAAGTTTGCCTCCCCAGGCACGAATATTTCCGACCGCGGCATCACGCGTTGTCTTCCCTGGGCAGCAAAAACGCTGGATTTTTAAAAACAGATAGCGACACCATTTTTAAGTATGGAATTCCACCCTAAATCTCGTCCTGGCATCCGTTTTTGCATTTGGGATAAAAAATAAATTTTTCTCCCCAGGCACAAATTATTCTGACAGCGGTATCACGCGATTTCTTCCCCGGGCACAAAAAACGCTGGATTTTTAAAAACAGCAAGCGACACCATTTTTAAGTATGGAATTCCATTCCGAATCTCATCCTGGCATCCGTTTTTGCATTAGGGATCAAAAAAAATTTGCCTCCACAGGCACAAATTTTCTCATGGCGGCATCACGCGTTTCTTCCCCGGGCACCAAAAACGCTCGATTTTTAAAAACAGCAAGCGACACCATTTCTTAGTCTGCAATTCCACCCCGAATCTCGTCCTGGCATCCGTTTTTGCATTTGTGATCAATTTGGGATCAAAAAAAGTTTGCCTCCCCAGCCACGAATATTTCCGACCGCGGCATCACGCGTTTTCTTCCCCGGGCACCAAAAACACTGGATTTTTAAAAACAGAAAGTGACCCCATTTTTAAGTATGGTATTCCACCCCAAATCTCGTCCTTGCATCTCTTTTGCATTTGGGATCATTTGGGATCAAAAAAAATTTGTCTCCCAGGCACGAATATTTCCGACTGCAGCATCACGCGTTGTCTTCCCTGGGCAGAAAAAACGCTGGATTTTTAAAAACAGAGTAGTGACACCATTTTTAAGTATGGAATTCCACCCCAAATCTCGTCCTGGCATCGGTTTTTGCATTTGGGATAAAAAAAAATTTTTCTCCCCACGCACAAATTATTCTGAGCGCGGCATCACATGTTTTCTTCCCTGGGCACCAAAAACGCTGGATTTTTAAAAACAGATAGCGACACCATTTTTAAGTATGGAATTCCACCCTAAATCTCGTCCTGGCATCCGTTTTTGCATTTGGGATAAAAAAAAAATTTTCTCCCCAGGCACAAATTATTCTGACAGCGGTATCACGCGATTTCTTCCCCGGGCACAAAAAATGCTGGATTTTTAAAAACAGCAAGCGACACCATTTTTAAGTATGGAATTCCATTCCGAATCTCATCCTGGCATCCGTTTTTGCATTTGTGATCAATTTGGGATCAAAAAAAGTTTGCCTCCCCAGGCACGAATATTTCCGACCGCGGCATCACGCGTTGTCTTCCCTGGGCAGCAAAAACGCTGGATTTTTAAAAACAGATAGTGACACCATTTTTAAGTATGGAATTCCACCCCAAATCTCGTCCTGGCATCGGTTTTTGCATTTGGGATAAAAAAAAAATTTTCTCCCCAGGCACAAATTATTCTGACAGTGGTATCACGCGATTTCTTCCCCGGGCACAAAAAACGCTGGATTTTTAAAAACAGCAAGCGACACCATTTTTAAGTATGGAATTCCATTCCGAATCTCATCCTGGTATCCGTTTTTACATTAGGGATCAAAAAAAATTTGCCTCCACAGGCACAAATTTTTCTCATGGCGGCATCACGCGTTTTCTTCCCCGGGCACCAAAAACGCTCGATTTTTAAAAACAGCAAGCGACACCATTTCTTAGTCTGCAATTCCACCCCGAATCTCGTCCTGGCATCCGTTTTTGCATTTGTGATCAATTTGGGATCAAAAAAAGTTTGCCTCCCCAGGCACGAATATTTCCGACCGCGGCATCACGCGTTTTCTTCCCGGGGCACCAAAAACACTGGATTTTTAAAAACAAAAAAGTGACCCCATTTTTAAGTATGGAATTCCACCCCAAATCTCGTCCTTGCATCTCTTTTTGCATTTGGGATCAAAAAAAAATTTCCTCCCCAGGAACAAATTTTTCTGACCGCGGCATCACGCGTTTTCTTCCCCGGGCACCAAAAACACTGGATTTTTAAAAACAGAAAGTGACCCCATTTTTAAGTATGGTATTCCACCCCAAATCTCGTCCTTGCATCTCTTTTTGCATTTGGGATCAATTTGGGATCAAAAAAAATTTGTCTCCCCAGGCACGAATATTTCCGACTGCAGCATCACGCGTTGTCTTCCCTGGGCAGAAAAAACGCTGGATTTTTAAAAACAGAGTAGTGACACCATTTTTAAGTATGGAATTCCACCCCAAATCTCGTCCTGGCATCGGTTTTTGCATTTGGGATAAAAAAAATTTTTTCTCCCCACGCACAAATTATTCTGAGCGCGGCATCACATGTTTTCTTCCCTGGGCACCAAAAACGCTGGATTTTTAAAAAACAGCACCCATTTAAGTCTGCATCCAATCTTCCTGGCTCCGTTTTTGCATTGAATTCCCACCACAAATTATTCGACAGCGGATCACGATTTCACCCTCCGTGATTTTGCATTTGTATGGATCCCTGGCATTTTTTTTTGCATTTGGATCAAAAAAAGTTTGCCTCCCAGGCACGAATATTCCGACCGCGGCATCACCAGTTTCTTCCCTGGTCACCAAAACGCTGGATTTTTAAAAACCGATACGACACCATTTTTACGTCTGGATTCCACCCCAAATCTCGTCCTGGCATCGTTTTTGCATTTGGGATAAAAAAAAATTTTCTCCCCAGGCACAAATTATTCTGACAGTGGTATCACGCGATTTCTTCCCCGGGCACAAAAAACGCTGGATTTTTAAAAACAGCAAGCGACACCATTTTTAAGTATGGAATTCCATTCCGAATCTCATCCTGGTATCCGTTTTTGCATTAGGGATCAAAAAAAATTTGCCTCCACAGGCACAAATTTTTCTCATGGCGGCATCACGCGTTTTCTTCCCCGGGCACCAAAAACGCTCGATTTTTAAAAACAGCAAGCGACACCATTTCTTAGTCTGCAATTCCACCCCGAATCTCGTCCTGGCATCCGTTTTTGCATTTGTGATCAATTTGGGATCAAAAAAAGTTTGCCTCCCCAGGCACGAATATATCCGACCGCGGCATCACGCGTTTTCTTCCCCGGGCACCAAAAACACTGGATTTTTAAAAACAAAAAAGTGACCCCATTTTTAAGTATGGAATTCCACCCCAAATCTCGTCCTGGCATCTCGTTTTTGCATTTGGGATCAAAAAAAAATTTCCTCCCCAGGAACAAATTTTTCTGACCGCGGCATCACGCATTTTCTTCCCCGGGCACCAAAAACGCTGGATTTTTAAGAATAGAAAGCGACCCCATTTTTAAATATGGAATTCCACTCCGAATCTCATCCTGGCATCCATTTTTTCATTTGGGATCAAAAAAAAATTTGCCTCCCCAGATACGGATTTTTCTGACCGCGGCATCACGCGATTTCTTCCCCAGGCACAAAAAACGCTGGATTTTTAAAAACAGCAAGCGACACCATTTTTCAGTATGGAATTCAACCCCGAATATCATCCTGGCATCCGTTTTTTCATTTGGGATCAAAAAAAATTTAACTCCCCAGGTACGAATTTTTCTGACCGCGGCATCACCTGTTTTCTTCCCCGGGCACCAAAAACGCTGGATTTTTAAAAACAGCAAGCGACATCATTTTTAAGTATGGAATTCCATTCCGAATCTCATCCTGGCATCCGTTTTTGCATTAGGGATCAAAAAAAATTTGCCTCCACAGGCACAAATTTTTCTCATGGCGGCATCATGCGTTTTCTTCCCCGGGCACCAAAAACGCTCGATTTTTAAAAACAGCAAGCGACACCATTTTTAAATATGGAATTCCACCCCGAATCTCATCCTGGCATCCGTTTTTGCATTACGTATCAGAAAAAAATTGCCTACCGAGGCACGAATTTTTCTGACCGCGGCATCACGCATTTTCTTCCCCGGGCACTAAAAACGCTCGATTTTTAAAAACAGCAAGCGACACCATTTTTTAGTCTGGAATTCCACCTTGAATCTCGTCCTGGCATCCGTTTTTGCATTTGGGATCAATTTGGGATCAAAAAAAATTTGTCTCCCCAGGCACGAATATTTCCGACTGCAGCATCACGCGTTGTCTTCCCTGGGCACCAAAAACGCTGGATTTTTAAAAACAGATAGTGACACCATTTTTAAGTATGGAATTCCACCACAAATCTCGTCCTGGCATCCGTTTTTGCATTTGGGATAAAAAAAAAATTTTTCTCCCCAGGCACAAATTATTCTGAGCGCGGCATCACATGTTTTCTTCCCTGGGCACCAAAAACGCTGGATTTTTAAAAACAGATAGCGACACCATTTTTAAGTATGGAATTCCACCCTAAATCTCGTCCTGGCATCCGTTTTTGCATTTGGGATAAAAAAAAAATTTTCTCCCCAGGCACAAATTATTCTGACAGCGATATCACGCGATTTCTTCCCCGGGCACCAAAAACGCTTGATTTTTAAAAACAGCAAGCGACACCATTTTTAAGTATGGAATTCCATTCCGAATCTCATCCTGGCATCCGTTTTTGCATTTGTGATCAATTTGGGATCAAAAAAAGTTTGCCTCCCCAGGCACGAATATTTCCGACCGCGGCATCACGCGTTGTCTTCCCTGGGCAGCAAAAACGCTGGATTTTTAAAAACAGATAGTGACACCATTTTTAAGTATGGAATTCCACCCCAAATCTCGTCCTGGCATCGGTTTTTGCATTTGGGATAAAAAATAAATTTTTCTCCCCAGGCACAAATTATTCTGACAGCGGTATCACGCGATTTCTTCCCCGGGCACAAAAAACGCTGGATTTTTAAAAACAGCAAGCGACACCATTTTTAAGTATGGAATTCCATTCCGAATCTCATCCTGGCATCCGTTTTTGCATTAGGGATCAAAAAAAATTTGCCTCCACAGGCACAAATTTTTGTCATGGCGGCATCACGCGTTTTCTTCCCCGGGCACCAAAAACGCTCGATTTTTAAAAACAGCAAGCGACACCATTTTTAAATATGGAATTCCACCCTGAATCTCGTCCTGGCATCCGTTTTTGCATTAGGTATCAGAAAAAAATTGCCTACCGAGGCACGAATTTTTCTGACCGCGGCATCACGCATTTTCTTCCCCGGGCACTAAAAACGCTCGATTTTTAAAAACAGCAAGCGACACCATTTTTTAGTCTGGAATTCCACCTTGAATCTCGTCCTGGCATCCGTTTTTGCATTTGGGATCAATTTGGGATCAAAAAAAATTTGTCTCCCCAGGCACGAATATTTCCGACTGCAGCATCACGCGTTGTCTTCCCTGGGCACAAAAAACGCTGGATTTTTAAAAACAGATAGTGACACCATTTTTAAGTATGGAATTCCACTCCAAATCTTGTCCTGGCATCCGTTTTTGCATTTGGGATAAAAAAAATTTTTTCTCCCCAGGCACAAATTTTTCTGAGCGCGGCATCACATGTTTTCTTCCCTGGGCACCAAAAACGCTGGATTTTTAAAAACAGATAGCGACACCATTTTTAAGTATGGAATTCCACCCTAAATCTCATCCTGGCATCCGTTTTTGCATTTGGGATAAAAAAAAATTTTTCTCCCCAGGCACAAATTATTCTGACAGCGGTATCGCGCGATTTCTTCCCCGGGCACAAAAAATGTTGGATTTTTAAAAACAGCAAGCGACACCATTTTTAAGTATGGAATTCCATTCCGAATCTCATCCTGGCATCCGTTTTTGCATTAGGGATCAAAAAAAATTTGCCTCCTCAGGCACGAATTTTTCTGACAGCGGTATCACCCGTTTTCTTCCCCGGGCACCAAAAACACTGGATTTTTAAAAACAGAAAGTGACCCCATTTTTAAGTATGGAATTCCACCCCAAATCTCGTCCTTGCATCTCTTTTTGCATTTGGGATCAATTTGGGATCAAAAAAAATTTGTCTCCCCAGGCACGAATATTTCCGACTGCAGCATCACGCGTTGTCTTCCCTGGGCAGCAAAAACGCTGGATTTTTAAAAACAGATAGTGACACCATTTTTAAGTATGGAATTCCACCCCAAATCTCGTCCTGGCATCGGTTTTTGCATTTGGGATAAAAAAAAATTTTTCTCCCCAGGCACAAATTATTCTGAGCGCGGCATCACATGTTTTCTTCCCTGGGCACCAAAAACGCTGGATTTTTAAAAACAGATAGCGACACCATTTTTAAGTATGGAATTCCACCCTAAATCTCGTCCTGGCATCCGTTTTTGCATTTGGGATAAAAAATAAATTTTTCTCCCCAGGCACAAATTATTCTGACAGCGGTATCACGCGATTTCTTCCCCGGGCACAAAAAACGCTGGATTTTTAAAAACAGCAAGCGACACCATTTTTAAATATGGAATTCCACCCCGAATCTCATCCTGGCATCCGTTTTTGCATTACGTATCAGAAAAAAATTGCCTACCGAGGCACGAATTTTTCTGACCGCGGCATCATGCATTTTCTTCCCCGGGCACTAAAAACGCTCGATTTTTAAAAACAGCAAGCGACACCATTTTTTAGTCTGGAATTCCACCTTGAATCTCGTCCTGGCATCCGTTTTTGCATTTGGGATCAATTTGGGATCAAAAAAAATTTGTCTCCCCAGGCACGAATATTTCCGACTGCAGCATCACGCGTTGTCTTCCCTGGGCACCAAAAACGCTGGATTTTTAAAAACAGATAGTGACACCATTTTTAAGTATGGAATTCCACCCCAAATCTCGTCCTGGCATCCGTTTTTGCATTTGGGATAAAAAAATTTTTTCTCCCCAGGCACAAATTATTCTGAGCGCGGCATCACATGTTTTCTTCCCTGGGCACCAAAAATGCTGGATTTTTAAAAACAGATAGCGACACCATTTTTAAGTATGGAATTCCACCCTAAATCTCGTCCTGGAATCCGTTTTTGCATTTCGGATAAAAAAAAAATTTTCTCCCCAGGCACAAATTATTCTGACAGCGATATCACGCGATTTCTTCCCCGGGCACCAAAAACGCTTGATTTTTAAAAACAGCAAGCGACACCATTTTTAAGTATGGAATTCCATTCCGAATCTCATCCTGGCATCCGTTTTTGCATTTGTGATCAATTTGGGATCAAAAAAAGTTTGCCTCCCCAGGCACGAATATTTCCGACCGCGGCATCACGCGTTGTCTTCCCTGGGCAGCAAAAACGCTGGATTTTTAAAAACAGATAGTGACACCATTTTTAAGTATGGAATTCCACCCCAAATCTCGTCCTGGCATCGGTTTTTGCATTTGGGATAAAAAAAAATTTTTCTCCCCAGGCACAAATTATTCTGAGCGCGGCATCACATGTTTTCTTCCCTGGGCACCAAAAACGCTGGATTTTTAAAAACAGATAGCGACACCATTTTTAAGTATGGAATTCCACCCTAAATCTCGTCCTGGCATCCGTTTTTGCATTTGGGATAAAAAATAAATTTTTCTCCCCAGGCACAAATTATTCTGACCGCGGTATCACGCGATTTCTTCCCCGGGCACAAAAAACGCTGGATTTTTAAAAACAGCAAGCGACACCATTTTTAAGTATGGAATTCCATTCCGAATCTCATCCTGGCATCCGTTTTTGCATTAGGGATCAAAAAAAATTTGCCTCCACAGGCACAAATTTTTCTCATGGCGGCATCACGCGTTTTCTTCCCCGGGCATCAAAAACGCTCGATTTTTAAAAACAGCAAGCGACACCATTTTTAAATATGGAATTCCACCCTGAATCTCGTCCTGGCATCCGTTTTTGCATTAGGTATCAGAAAAAAATTGCCTACCGAGGCACGAATTTTTCTGACCGCGGCATCACGCATTTTCTTCCCCGGGCACTAAAAACGATCGATTTTTAAAAACAGCAAGCGACACCATTTTTTAGTCTGGAATTCCACCTTGAATCTCGTCCTGGCATCCGTTTTTGCATTTGGGATCAATTTGGGATCAAAAAAAATTTGTCTCCCCAGGCACGAATATTTCCGACTGCAGCATCACGCGTTGTCTTCCCTGGGCACCAAAAACGCTGGATTTTTAAAAACAGATAGCGACACCATTTTTAAGTATGGAATTCCACCTCAAACCTCATCCTGGCATCGGTTTTTGCATTTGGGATCAAAAAAAATTTGCCTCCCCAGGCACAAATTTTTCTGACAGCGGTATCACCCGTTTTCTTCCCCGGGCACCAAAAACACTGGATTTTTAAAAACAGAAAGTGACCCCATTTTTAAGTATGGTATTCCACCCCAAATCTCGTCCTTGCATCTCTTTTTGCATTTGGGATCAATTTGGGATCAAAAAAAATTTGTCTCCCCAGGCACGAATATTTCCGACTGCAGCATCACGCGTTGTCTTCCCTGGGCAGAAAAAACGCTGGATTTTTAAAAACAGAGTAGTGACACCATTTTTAAGTATGGAATTCCACCCCAAATCTCGTCCTGGCATCGGTTTTTGCATTTGGGATAAAAAAAAATTTTTCTCCCCACGCACAAATTATTCTGAGCGCGGCATCACATGTTTTCTTCCCTGGGCACCAAAAACGCTGGATTTTTAAAAACAGATAGCGACACCATTTTTAAGTATGGAATTCCACCCTAAATCTCGTCCTGGCATCCGTTTTTGCATTTGGGATAAAAAAAAAATTTTCTCCCCAGGCACAAATTATTCTGACAGCGGTATCACGCGATTTCTTCCCCGGGCACAAAAAATGCTGGATTTTTAAAAACAGCAAGCGACACCATTTTTAAGTATGGAATTCCATTCCGAATCTCATCCTGGCATCCGTTTTTGCATTAGGGATCAAAAAAAATTTGCCTCCACAGGCACAAATTTTTCTCATGTCGGCATCACGCGTTTTCTTCCCCGGGCACCAAAAACGCTCGATTTTTAAAAACAGCAAGCGACACCATTTCTTAGTCTGCAATTCCACCCCGAATCTCGTCCTGGCATCCGTTTTTGCATTTGTGATCAATTTGGGATCAAAAAAAGTTTGCCTCCCCAGGCACGAATATTTCCGACCGCGGCATCACGCGTTTTCTTCCCTGGGCACCAAAAACGCTGGATTTTTAAAAACAGATAGCGACACCATTTTTAAGTATGGAATTCCACCTCAAACCTCATCCTGGCATCGGTTTTTGCATTTGGGATCAAAAAAAATTTGCCTCCCCAGGCACAAATTTTTCTGACAGCGGTATCACCCGTTTTCTTCCCCGGGCACCAAAAACACTGGATTTTTAAAAACAGAAAGTGACCCCATTTTTAAGTATGGTATTCCACCCCAAATCTCGTCCTTGCATCTCTTTTTGCATTTGGGATCAATTTGGGATCAAAAAAAATTTGCCTCCCCAGGCACGAATATTTCCGACCGCGGCATCACGCGTTGTCTTCCCTGGGCAGAAAAAACGCTGGATTTTTAAAAACAGATAGTGACACCATTTTTAAGTATGGAATTCCACCCCAAATCTCGTCCTGGCATCGGTTTTTGCATTTGGGATAAAAAAAATTTTTCTCCCCAGGCACAAATTATTCTGAGCGCGGCATCACATGTTTTCTTCCCTGGGCACCAAAAACGCTGGATTTTTAAAAACAGATAGCGACACCATTTTTAAGTATGGAATTCCACCCTAAATCTCGTCCTGGCATCCGTTTTTGCATTTGGGATAAAAAATAAATTTTTCTCCCCAGGCACAAATTATTCTGACAGCGGTATCACGCGATTTCTTCCCCGGGCACAAAAAACGCTGGATTTTTAAAAACAGCAAGCGACACCATTTTTAAAGTATGGAATTCCATCCCGAATCTCATCCTGGCATCCGTTTTTGCATTACGGATCAAAAAAAATTGCCTACCGAGGCACAAATTTTTCTGACCGCGGCATCATGCATTTTCTTCCCCGGGCACTAAAAACGCTCGATTTTTAAAAACAGCAAGCGACACCATTTTTAGTCTGGAATTCCACCCTGAATCTCGTCCTGGCATCCGTTTTTGCATTTGGGATCAATTGGGATCAAAAAAATTTGTCTCCCCAGGCACGAATATTTCCGACTGCAGCATCACGCGTTGTCTTCCCTGGGCACCAAAAACGCTGGATTTTTAAAAACAGATAGTGACACCATTTTTAAGTATGGAATTCCACCCCAAATCTCGTCCTGGCATCCTTTTGCATTTGGGATCAAAAAAAAATTTTGCCTCCCCAGGAACAAATTATTCTGACCGCGGCATCACTGTTTTCTTCCCCGGGCACCAAAAACGCTGGATTTTTAAAAAGATAAGCGACACCCATTTTAAGTATGGAATTCCACCCGAACTCTATCCTGGCATCCGTTTTTGCATTTGGGATCAAAAAAAAATTTGCCTCCCCAGGCACGAATTATTCTGACAGCGGATATCACGCGATTTCTTCCCCGGGCACCAAAAACGCTGATTTTAAAACAGCAAGCGACACCATTTTTAAGTATGGAATTCCATCCCGAATATCATCCTGGCATCCGTTTTTCAATTTGGGATCAAAAAAAAGTTTGCCTCCCCAGGTACGAATTTTCTGACCGCGGCATCACGCTGTTGTCTTCCCTGGGCACCAAAAACGCTGGATTTTAAAAACAGCAAGCGACACCATTTTTAAGTATGGAATTCCACCCCGAATCTCGTCCTGGCATCCGTTTTTGCATTTGGGATAAAAAAAAATTTTTCTCCCCAGGCACAAATTATTCTGAGCGCGGCATCACATGTTTTCTTCCCTGGGCACCAAAAACGCTGGATTTTTAAAAACAGATAGCGACACCATTTTTAAGTATGGAATTCCACCCTAAATCTCGTCCTGGCATCCGTTTTTGCATTTGGGATAAAAAATAAATTTTTCTCCCCAGGCACAAATTATTCTGACAGCGGTATCACGCGATTTCTTCCCCGGGCACAAAAAATGCTGGATTTTTAAAAACAGCAAGCGACACCATTTTTAAGTATGGAATTCCATTCCGAATCTCATCCTGGCATCCGTTTTTGCATTAGGGATCAAAAAAAATTTGCCTCCACAGGCACAAATTTTTCTCATGGCGGCATCACGCGTTTTCTTCCCCGGGCACCAAAAACGCTCGATTTTTAAAAACAGCAAGCGACACCATTTCTTAGTCTGCAATTCCACCCCGAATCTCGTCCTGGCATCCGTTTTTGCATTTGTGATCAATTTGGGATCAAAAAAAGTTTGCCTCCCCAGGCACGAATATTTCCGACCGCGGCATCACGCGTTTTCTTCCCTGGGCACCAAAAACGCTGGATTTTTAAAAACAGATAGCGACACCATTTTTAAGTATGGAATTCCACCTCAAATCTCATCCTGGCATCGGTTTTTGCATTTGGGATCAAAAAAAATTTGCCTCCCCAGGCACAAATTTTTCTGACAGCGGTATCACCCGTTTTCTTCCCCGGGCACCAAAAACGCTGGATTTTTAAAAACAGCAAGTCGACCCCATTTTTAAATATGGAATTCCACTCCGAATCTCATCCTGGCATCCATTTTTTCATTTGGGATCAAAAAAAATTTGCCTCCCCAGATACGGATTTTTCTGACCGCGGCATCACGCGATTTCTTCCCCAGGCACAAAAAACGCTGGATTTTTAAAAACAGCAAGCGACACCATTTTTCAGTATGGAATTCAACCCCGAATATCATCCTGGCATCCGTTTTTTCATTTGGGATCAAAAAAAAATTTAACTCCCCAGGTACGAATTTTTCTGACCGCGGCATCACCTGTTTTCTTCCCCGGGCACCAAAACGCTGGATTTTTAAAAACAGCAAGCGACACCATTTTTAAGTATGGAATTCCATTCCGAATCTCATCCTGGCATCCGTTTTTGCATTTGTGATCAATTTGGGATCAAAAAAAGTTTGCCTCCCCAGGCACGAATATTTCCGACCGCGGCATCACGCGTTGTCTTCCCTGGGCAGCAAAAACGCTGGATTTTTAAAAACAGATAGTGACACCATTTTTAAGTATGGAATTCCACCCCAAATCTCGTCCTGGCATCGGTTTTTGCATTTGGGATAAAAAAAAATTTTTCTCCCCAGGCACAAATTATTCTGAGCGCGGCATCACATGTTTTCTTCCCTGGGCACCAAAAACGCTGGATTTTTAAAAACAGATAGCGACACCATTTTTAAGTATGGAATTCCACCCTAAATCTCGTCCTGGCATCCGTTTTTGCATTTGGGATAAAAAATAAATTTTTCTCCCCAGGCACAAATTATTCTGACAGCGGTATCACGCGATTTCTTCCCCGGGCACAAAAAACGTTGGATTTTAAGAACAGAAAGTGACCCCATTTTAAGTATGGAATTCCACCCCGAGTCTCATCCTGGCATCCGTTTTTGCATTAGGGATCAAAAAAAATTTGCCTCCACAGGCACAAATTTTTCTCATGGCGGCATCACGCGTTTTCTTCCCCGGGCATCAAAAACGCTCGATTTTTAAAAACAGCAAGCGACACCATTTTTAAATATGGAATTCCACCCTGAATCTCGTCCTGGCATCCGTTTTGCATTAGGTATCAGAAAAAAATTGCCTACCGAGGCACGAATTTTTCTGACCGCGGCATCACGCATTTTCTTCCCCGGGCACTAAAAACGCTCGATTTTTAAAAACAGCAAGCGACACCATTTTTTAGTCTGGAATTCCACCTTGAATCTCGTCCTGGCATCCGTTTTTGCATTTGGGATCAATTTGGGATCAAAAAAAATTTGTCTCCCCAGGCACGAATATTTCCGACTGCAGCATCACGCGTTGTCTTCCCTGGGCACCAAAAACGCTGGATTTTTAAAAACAGATAGTGACACCATTTTTAAGTATGGAATTCCACCCCAAATCTCGTCCTGGCATCCGTTTTTGCATTTGGGATAAAAAAAATTTTTTCTCCCCAGGCACAAATTATTCTGAGCGCGGCATCACATGTTTTCTTCCCTGGGCACCAAAAACGCTGGATTTTTAAAAACAGATAGCGACACCATTTTTAAGTATGGAATTCCACCCTAAATCTCGTCCTGGCATCCGTTTTTGCATTTGGGATAAAAAATAAATTTTTCTCCCCAGGCACAAATTATTCTGACAGCGGTATCACGCGATTTCTTCCCCGGGCACAAAAAACGCTGGATTTTTAAAAACAGCAAGCGACACCATTTTTAAGTATGGAATTCCATTCCGAATCTCATCCTGGCATCCGTTTTTGCATTAGGGATCAAAAAAAATTTGCCTCCACAGGCACAAATTTTTCTCATGGCGGCATCACGCGTTTTCTTCCCCGGGCACCAAAAACGCTCGATTTTTAAAAACAGCAAGCGACACCATTTTTAAATATGGAATTCCACCCTGAATCTCGTCCTGGCATCCGTTTTTGCATTAGGTATCAGAAAAAAATTGCCTACCGAGGCACGAATTTTTCTGACCGCGGCATCACGCATTTTCTTCCCCGGGCACTAAAAACGCTCGATTTTTAAAAACAGCAAGCGACACCATTTTTTAGTCTGGAATTCCACCTTGAATCTCGTCCTGGCATCCGTTTTTGCATTTGGGATCAATTTGGGATCAAAAAAAATTTGTCTCCCCAGGCACGAATATTTCCGACTGCAGCATCACGCGTTGTCTTCCCTGGGCACCAAAAACGCTGGATTTTTAAAAACAGATAGTGACACCATTTTTAAGTATGGAATTCCACCCCAAATCTCGTCCTGGCATCCGTTTTTGCATTTGGGATAAAAAAAATTTTTTCTCCCCAGGCACAAATTATTCTGAGCGCGGCATCACATGTTTTCTTCCCTGGGCACCAAAAACGCTGGATTTTTAAAAACAGATAGCGACACCATTTTTAAGTATGGAATTCCACCCTAAATCTCGTCCTGGCATCCGTTTTTGCATTTGGGATAAAAAAAAATTTTCTCCCCAGGCACAAATTATTCTGACAGCGGTATCACGCGATTTCTTCCCCGGGCACAAAAAATGCTGGATTTTTAAAAACAGCAAGCGACACCATTTTTAAGTATGGAATTCCATTCCGAATCTCATCCTGGCATCCGTTTTTGCATTAGGGATCAAAAAAAATTGCCTCCACAGGCACAAATTTTTCTCATGGCGGCATCACGCGTTTTCTTCCCCGGGCACCAAAAACGCTCGATTTTTAAAAACAGCAAGCGACACCATTTCTTAGTCTGCAATTCCACCCCGAATCTCGTCCTGGCATCCGTTTTTGCATTTGTGATCAATTTGTGATCAAAAAAAGTTTGCCTCCCCAGGCACGAATATTTCCGACCGCGGCATCACGCGTTTTCTTCCCTGGGCACCAAAAACGCTGGATTTTTAAAAACAGATAGCGACACCATTTTTAAGTATGGAATTCCACCTCAAACCTCATCCTGGCATCGGTTTTTGCATTTGGGATCAAAAAAAATTTGCCTCCCCAGGCACAAATTTTTCTGACAGCGGTATCACCCGTTTTCTTCCCCGGGCACCAAAAACACTGGATTTTTAAAAACAGAAAGTGACCCCATTTTTAAATATGGAATTCCACTCCGAATCTCATCCTGGCATCCATTTTTTCATTTGGGATCAAAAAAAAATTTGCCTCCCCAGATACGGATTTTTCTGACCGCGGCATCACGCGATTTCTTCCCCAGGCACAAAAAACGCTGGATTTTTAAAAACAGCAAGCGACACCATTTTTAGTATGGAATTCACCCCGAATATCATCCTGGCGTCCGTTTTTTCATTTGTGATCAAAAAAAAATTTGCCTCCCCAGGTACGAATTTTTCTGACCGCGGCATCACCTGTTTTCTTCCCCGGGCACCAAAAACGCTGGATTTTTAAAAACAGCAAGCGACACCATTTTTAAGTATGGAATTCCATTCCGAATCTCATCCTGGCATCCGTTTTTGCATTTGTGATCAATTTGGGATCAAAAAAAGTTTGCCTCCCCAGGCACGAATATTTCCGACCGCGGCATCACGCGTTGTCTTCCCTGGGCAGCAAAAACGCTGGATTTTTAAAAACAGATAGTGACACCATTTTTAAGTATGGAATTCCACCCCAAATCTCGTCCTGGCATCGGTTTTTGCATTTGGGATAAAAAAAAATTTTTCTCCCCAGGCACAAATTATTCTGAGCGCGGCATCACATGTTTTCTTCCCTGGGCACCAAAAACGCTGGATTTTTAAAAACAGATAGCGACACCATTTTTAAGTATGGAATTCCACCCTAAATCTCGTCCTGGCATCCGTTTTTGCATTTGGGATAAAAAATAAATTTTTCTCCCCAGGCACAAATTATTCTGACAGCGGTATCACGCGATTTCTTCCCCGGGCACAAAAAACGCTGGATTTTTAAAACAGCAAGCGACCCCATTTTAAGTATGGAATTCCACCCCGAATCTCATCCTGGCATCCGTTTTTGCATTAGGGATCAAAAAAAATTTGCCTCCACAGGCACAAATTTTTCTCATGGCGGCATCACGCGTTTTCTTCCCCGGGCACCAAAAACGCTCGATTTTTAAAAACAGCAAGCGACACCATTTTTAAATATGGAATTCCACCCTGAATCTCGTCCTGGCATCCGTTTTTGCATTAGGTATCAGAAAAAAATTGCCTACCGAGGCACGAATTTTTCTGACCGCGGCATCACGCATTTTCTTCCCCGGGCACTAAAAACGCTCGATTTTTAAAAACAGCAAGCGACACCATTTTTTAGTCTGGAATTCCACCTTGAATCTCGTCCTGGCATCCGTTTTTGCATTTGGGATCAATTTGGGATCAAAAAAAATTTGTCTCCCCAGGCACGAATATTTCCGACTGCAGCATCACGCGTTGTCTTCCCTGGGCACCAAAAACGCTGGATTTTTAAAAACAGATAGTGACACCATTTTTAAGTATGGAATTCCACCCCAAATCTCGTCCTGGCATCCGTTTTTGCATTTGGGATAAAAAAAATTTTTTCTCCCCAGGCACAAATTATTCTGAGCGCGGCATCACATGTTTTCTTCCCTGGGCACCAAAAACGCTGGATTTTTAAAAACAGATAGCGACACCATTTTTAAGTATGGAATTCCACCCTAAATCTCGTCCTGGCATCCGTTTTTGCATTTGGGATAAAAAAAAAATTTTCTCCCCAGGCACAAATTATTCTGACAGCGGTATCACGCGATTTCTTCCCCGGGCACAAAAAATGCTGGATTTTTAAAAACAGCAAGCGACACCATTTTTAAGTATGGAATTCCATTCCGAATCTCATCCTGGCATCCGTTTTTGCATTAGGGATCAAAAAAAATTGCCTCCACAGGCACAAATTTTTCTCATGGCGGCATCACGCGTTTTCTTCCCCGGGCACCAAAAACGCTCGATTTTTAAAAACAGCAAGCGACACCATTTCTTAGTCTGCAATTCCACCCCGAATCTCGTCCTGGCATCCGTTTTTGCATTTGTGATCAATTTGGGATCAAAAAAAGTTTGCCTCCCCAGGCACGAATATTTCCGACCGCGGCATCACGCGTTTTCTTCCCTGGGCACCAAAAACGCTGGATTTTTAAAAACAGATAGCGACACCATTTTTAAGTATGGAATTCCACCTCAAACCTCATCCTGGCATCGGTTTTTGCATTTGGGATCAAAAAAAATTTGCCTCCCCAGGCACAAATTTTTCTGACAGCGGTATCACCCGTTTTCTTCCCCGGGCACCAAAAACACTGGATTTTTAAAAACAGAAAGTGACCCCATTTTTAAATATGGAATTCCACTCCGAATCTCATCCTGGCATCCATTTTTTCATTTGGGATCAAAAAAAAATTTGCCTCCCCAGATACGGATTTTTCTGACCGCGGCATCACGCGATTTCTTCCCCAGGCACAAAAAACGCTGGATTTTTAAAAACAGCAAGCGACACCATTTTTCAGTATGGAATTCCACCCCGAATATCATCCTGGCATCCGTTTTTTCATTTGGGATCAAAAAAAAATTTAACTCCCCAGGTACGAATTTTTCTGACCGCGGCATCACCTGTTTTCTTCCCCGGGCACCAAAAACGCTGGATTTTTAAAAACAGCAAGCGACACCATTTTTAAGTATGGAATTCCATTCCGAATCTCATCCTGGCATCCGTTTTTGCATTTGTGATCAATTTGGGATCAAAAAAAGTTTGCCTCCCCAGGCACGAATATTTCCGACCGCGGCATCACGCGTTGTCTTCCCTGGGCAGCAAAAACGCTGGATTTTTAAAAACAGATAGTGACACCATTTTTAAGTATGGAATTCCACCCCAAATCTCGTCCTGGCATCGGTTTTTGCATTTGGGATAAAAAAAAATTTTTCTCCCCAGGCACAAATTATTCTGAGCGCGGCATCACATGTTTTCTTCCCTGGGCACCAAAAACGCTGGATTTTTAAAAACAGATAGCGACACCATTTTTAAGTATGGAATTCCACCCTAAATCTCGTCCTGGCATCCGTTTTTGCATTTGGGATAAAAAATAAATTTTTCTCCCCAGGCACAAATTATTCTGACAGCGGTATCACGCGATTTCTTCCCCGGGCACAAAAAACGTTGGATTTTTAAGAACAGAAAGCGACCCCATTTTAAGTATGGAATTCCACCCCGAGTCTCATCCTGGCATCCGTTTTTGCATTAGGGATCAAAAAAAATTTGCCTCCACAGGCACAAATTTTTCTCATGGCGGCATCACGCGTTTTCTTCCCCGGGCATCAAAAACGCTCGATTTTTAAAAACAGCAAGCGACACCATTTTTAAATATGGAATTCCACCCTGAATCTCGTCCTGGCATCCGTTTTTGCATTAGGTATCAGAAAAAAATTGCCTACCGAGGCACGAATTTTTCTGACCGCGGCATCACGCATTTTCTTCCCCGGGCACTAAAAACGCTCGATTTTTAAAAACAGCAAGCGACACCATTTTTTAGTCTGGAATTCCACCTTGAATCTCGTCCTGGCATCCGTTTTTGCATTTGGGATCAATTTGGGATCAAAAAAAATTTGTCTCCCCAGGCACGAATATTTCCGACTGCAGCATCACGCGTTGTCTTCCCTGGGCACCAAAAACGCTGGATTTTTAAAAACAGATAGTGACACCATTTTTAAGTATGGAATTCCACCCCAAATCTCGTCCTGGCATCCGTTTTTGCATTTGGGATAAAAAAATTTTTTCTCCCCAGGCACAAATTATTCTGAGCGCGGCATCACATGTTTTCTTCCCTGGGCACCAAAAACGCTGGATTTTTAAAAACAGATAGCGACACCATTTTTAAGTATGGAATTCCACCCTAAATCTCGTCCTGGCATCCGTTTTTGCATTTGGGATAAAAAAAAAATTTTCTCCCCAGGCACAAATTATTCTGACAGCGGTATCACGCGATTTCTTCCCCGGGCACAAAAAATGCTGGATTTTTAAAAACAGCAAGCGACACCATTTTTAAGTATGGAATTCCATTCCGAATCTCATCCTGGCATCCGTTTTTGCATTAGGGATCAAAAAAAATTTGCCTCCACAGGCACAAATTTTTCTCATGGCGGCATCACGCGTTTTCTTCCCCGGGCACCAAAAACGCTCGATTTTTAAAAACAGCAAGCGACACCATTTCTTAGTCTGCAATTCCACCCCGAATCTCGTCCTGGCATCCGTTTTTGCATTTGTGATCAATTTGGGATCAAAAAAAGTTTGCCTCCCCAGGCACGAATATTTCCGACCGCGGCATCACGCGTTTTCTTCCCTGGGCACCAAAAACGCTGGATTTTTAAAAACAGATAGCGACACCATTTTTAAGTATGGAATTTCACCTCAAACCTCATCCTGGCATCGGTTTTTGCATTTGGGATCAAAAAAAATTTGCCTCCCCAGGCACAAATTTTTCTGACAGCGGTATCACCCGTTTTCTTCCCCGGGCACCAAAAACACTGGATTTTTAAAAACAGAAAGTGACCCCATTTTTAAATATGGAATTCCACTCCGAATCTCATCCTGGCATCCATTTTTTCATTTGGGATCAAAAAAAAATTTGCCTCCCCAGATACGGATTTTTCTGACCGCGGCATCACGCGATTTCTTCCCCAGGCACAAAAAACGCTGGATTTTTAAAAACAGCAAGCGACACCATTTTTCAGTATGGAATTCCACCCCGAATATCATCCTGGCATCCGTTTTTTCATTTGGGATCAAAAAAAAATTTAACTCCCCAGGTACGAATTTTTCTGACCGCGGCATCACCTGTTTTCTTCCCCGGGCACCAAAAACGCTGGATTTTTAAAAACAGCAAGCGACACCATTTTTAAGTATGGAATTCCATTCCGAATCTCATCCTGGCATCCGTTTTTGCATTTGTGATCAATTTGGGATCAAAAAAAGTTTGCCTCCCCAGGCACGAATATTTCCGACCGCGGCATCACGCGTTGTCTTCCCTGGGCAGCAAAAACGCTGGATTTTTAAAAACAGATAGTGACACCATTTTTAAGTATGGAATTCCACCCCAAATCTCGTCCTGGCATCCGTTTTTGCATTTGGGATAAAAAAAATTTTTTCTCCCCAGGCACAAATTATTCTGAGCGCGGCATCACATGTTTTCTTCCCTGGGCACCAAAAACGCTGGATTTTTAAAAACAGATAGCGACACCATTTTTAAGTATGGAATTCCACCCTAAATCTCGTCCTGGCATCCGTTTTTGCATTTGGGATAAAAAAAAAATTTTCTCCCCAGGCACAAATTATTCTGACAGCGGTATCACGCGATTTCTTCCCCGGGCACAAAAAACGCTGGATTTTTAAAAACAGCAAGCGACACCATTTTTAAGTATGGAATTCCATTCCGAATCTCATCCTGGCATCCGTTTTTGCATTAGGGATCAAAAAAAATTTGCCTCCACAGGCACAAATTTTTCTCATGGCGGCATCACGCGTTTTCTTCCCCGGGCACCAAAAACGCTCGATTTTTAAAAACAGCAAGCGACACCATTTTTATGGAATTCCACCCTGAATCTCGTCCTGGCATCCGTTTTTGCATTAGGGATCAGAAAAAATTTGCCTCCCCAGGCACGAATTTTTGACCGCGGCATCACGCATTTTCTTCCCCGGGCACTAAAAAACGCTCGATTTTTAAAAACAGCAAGCGACACCATTTTTTAGTCTGAATTCCACCTTGAATCTCGTCCTGGCATCCGTTTTTGCATTTGGGATCAATTTGGGATCAAAAAAAATTTGTCTCCCCAGGCACGAATATTTCCGACTGCAGCATCACGCGTTGTCTTCCCTGGGCACCAAAAACGCTGGATTTTTAAAAACAGATAGTGACACCATTTTTAAGTATGGAATTCCACCCCAAATCTCGTCCTGGCATCCGTTTTTGCATTTGGGATAAAAAAAATTTTTTCTCCCCAGGCACAAATTATTCTGAGCGCGGCATCACATGTTTTCTTCCCTGGGCACCAAAAACGCTGGATTTTTAAAAACAGATAGCGACACCATTTTTAAGTATGGAATTCCACCCTAAATCTCGTCCTGGCATCCGTTTTTGCATTTGGGATAAAAAAAAAATTTTCTCCCCAGGCACAAATTATTCTGACAGCGGTATCACGCGATTTCTTCCCCGGGCACAAAAAATGCTGGATTTTTAAAAACAGCAAGCGACACCATTTTTAAGTATGGAATTCCATTCCGAATCTCATCCTGGCATCCGTTTTTGCATTAGGGATCAAAAAAAAATTGCCTCCACAGGCACAAATTTTTCTCATGGCGGCATCACGCGTTTTCTTCCCCGGGCACCAAAAACGCTCGATTTTTAAAAACAGCAAGCGACACCATTTCTTAGTCTGCAATTCCACCCCGAATCTCGTCCTGGCATCCGTTTTTGCATTTGTGATCAATTTGGGATCAAAAAAAGTTTGCCTCCCCAGGCACGAATATTTCCGACCGCGGCATCACGCGTTTTCTTCCCTGGGCACCAAAAACGCTGGATTTTTAAAAACAGATAGTGACACCATTTTTAAGTATGGAATTCCACCCCAAATCTCATCCTGGCATCCGTTTTTGCATTTGGGATCAAAAAAAATTTGCCTCCCCAGGCACAAATTTTTCTGACAGCGGTATCACCCGTTTTCTTCCCCGGGCACCAAAAACGCTGGATTTTTAAAAACAGAAAGTGACCCCATTTTTAATATGGAATTCCACCCGAATCTCATCCTGGCATCCATTTTTTCATTTGGGATCAAAAAAAAAATTTGCCTCCCCAGATACGGATTTTTTCTGACCGCGGCATCACGCGATTTTTCTTCCCCAGGCACAAAAAACGCTGGATTTTTAAAAACAGCAAGCGACACCATTTTTCAGTATGGAATTCAACCCCGAATATCATCCTGGCATCCGTTTTTTTCATTTGGATCAAAAAAAATTTAATCCCCAGGTACGAATTTTTCTGACCGCGGCATCACCTGTTTTCTTCCCCGGGCACCAAAAACGCTGGATTTTAAAACAGCAAGCGACACCATTTTTAAGTATGGAATTCCATTCCGAATCTCATCCTGGCATCCGTTTTTGCATTTGTGATCAATTTGGGATCAAAAAAAGTTTGCCTCCCCAGGCACGAATATTTCCGACCGCGGCATCACGCGTTGTCTTCCCTGGGCAGCAAAAACGCTGGATTTTTAAGAACAGATAGTGACACCATTTTAAGTATGGAATTCCACCCCAAATCT
Organism: Bungarus multicinctus; assembly: GCA_023653725.1. Classification (NCBI taxonomy): domain Eukaryota; kingdom Metazoa; phylum Chordata; class Lepidosauria; order Squamata; family Elapidae; genus Bungarus; species Bungarus multicinctus. Next base: position 166,943,254 of record CM042834.1, on the reverse strand, counting down.
CGTCCTGGCATCGGTTTTTGCATTTGGGATAAAAAAATTTTTTCTCCCCAGGCACAAATTATTCTGAGCTCGGCATCACATGTTTTCTTCCCTGGGCACCAAAAACGCTGGATTTTTAAAAACAGATAGCGACACCATTTTTAAGTATGGAATTCCACCCTAAATCTCGTCCTGGCATCCGTTTTTGCATTTGGGATAAAAAATAAATTTTTCTCCCCAGGCACAAATTATTCTGACAGCGGTATCACGCGATTTCTTCCCCGGGCACAAAAAACGTTGGATTTTTAAGAACAGAAAGCGACCCCATTTTAAGTATGGAATTCCACCCCGAGTCTCATCCTGGCATCCGTTTTTGCATTAGGGATCAAAAAAAATTTGCCTCCACAGGCACAAATTTTTCTCATGGCGGCATCACGCGTTTTCTTCCCCGGGCATCAAAAACGCTCGATTTTTAAAAACAGCAAGCGACACCATTTTTAAATATGGAATTCCACCCTGAATCTCGTCCTGGCATCCGTTTTGCATTAGGTATCAGAAAAAAATTGCCTACCGAGGCACGAATTTTTCTGACCGCGGCATCACGCATTTTCTTCCCCGGGCACTAAAAACGCTCGATTTTTAAAAACAGCAAGCGACACCATTTTTTAGTCTGGAATTCCACCTTGAATCTCGTCCTGGCATCCGTTTTTGCATTTGGGATCAATTTGGGATCAAAAAAAATTTGTCTCCCCAGGCACGAATATTTCCGACTGCAGCATCACGCGTTGTCTTCCCTGGGCACCAAAAACGCTGGATTTTTAAAAACAGATAGTGACACCATTTTTAAGTATGGAATTCCACCCCAAATCTCGTCCTGGCATCCGTTTTTGCATTTGGGATAAAAAAATTTTTTCTCCCCAGGCACAAATTATTCTGAGCGCGGCATCACATGTTTTCTTCCCTGGGCACCAAAAACGCTGGATTTTTAAAAACAGATAGCGACACCATTTTTAAGTATGGAATTCCACCCTAAATCTCGTCCTGGCATCCGTTTTTGCATTTGGGATAAAAAAAAATTTTTCTCCCCAGGCACAAATTATTCTGACAGCGGTATCACGCGATTTCTTCCCCGGGCACAAAAAAGCGGGATTTTTAAAAACAGCAAGCGACACCATTTTTAAGTATGGAATTCCATTCCGATCTATCCTGGTATCCGTTTTTGCATTCGGGATCAAAAAAAATTTGCCTCCACAGGCACAAATTTTTCTCATGGCGGCATCACGGTTTTCTTCCCGGGCACCAAAAACGCTCGATTTTTAAAAACAGCAAGCGACACCATTCTTATCTGCAATTCCACCCCGAATCTCGTCCTGGCATCCGTTTTGCCATTTGTGATCAATTTGGATCAAAAAAAAGTTTGCCTCCCCAGGCACGAATATTTCCGACCGCGGCATCACGCGTTTTCTTCCCGGGCACCAAAAACACTGGATTTTTAAAAACAGAAAAGTGACCCCATTTTTAAGTATGGAATTCCACCCCAAATCTCGTCCTTGCATCTCTTTTTGCATTGGGATCAAAAAAAAATTTCCTCCCCAGGAACAAATTTTCTGACGCGGCATCACGCGTTTTCTTCCCCGGGCACCAAAAACACTGGATTTTTAAAAACAGAAAGTGACCCCATTTTTAAATATGGATTCCACTCCGAATCTCATCCTGGCATCCATTTTTTCATTTGGGATCAAAAAAAATTTGCCTCCCCAGATACGGATTTTTCTGACCGCGGCATCACGCGATTTCTTCCCCAGGCACAAAAAAACGCTGGATTTTTAAAAACAGCAAGCGACACCATTTTTCAGTATGGAATTCCACCCCGAATATCATCCTGGCATCCGTTTTTTCATTTGGGATCAAAAAAAAATTTAACTCCCCAGGTACGAATTTTCTGACCGCGGGCACACCTGTTTTCTTCCCCGGGCACCAAAAACGCTGGATTTTTAAAAACAGCAAGCGGCACCATTTTTAAGTATGGAATTCCATTCCCGAATCTCATCCTGGCATCCGTTTTTGCATTTGTGATCAATTTGGGATCAAAAAAATTTTCCTCCCCAGGCACGAATATTTCCGACCGCGGCATCACGCGTTGTCTTCCCTGGGCACAAAAACGCTGGATTTTTAAAAACAGATAGCGACACCATTTTTAAGTATGGAATTCCACCCCAAATCTCGTCCTGGCATCCGTTTTTGCATTTGGGATAAAAAAAAATTTTTCTCCCCAGGCACAAATTATTCTGACCGCGGCATCACGCGATTTCTTCCCCGGGCACCAAAAACGCTGGATTTTTAAAAACAGAAAGTGACCCCATTTTTAAGTATGGAATTCCACCCCTCATCCTGGCATCCGTTTTTGCATTTTGGGATCAAAAAAAAATTTGCCTCCCCAGTTTTTCGGCGGCATCACGCGTTTTCTTCCCCGGGCATCAAAAACGCTCGATTTTTAAAAACAGCAAGCGACACCATTTTTAAATATGGAATTCCACCCTGAATCTCGTCCTGGCATCCGTTTTTGCATTAGGTATCAGAAAAAAATTGCCTACCGAGGCACGATTTTTCTGACCGCGGCATCACGCATTTTCTTCCCCGGGCACTAAAAACGCTCGATTTTTAAAAACAGCAAGCGACACCATTTTTTAGTCTGGAATTCCACCTTGAATCTCGTCCTGGCATCCGTTTTTGCATTTGGGATCAATTTGGGATCAAAAAAAATTTGTCTCCCCAGGCACGAATATTTCCGACTGCAGCATCACGCGTTGTCTTCCCTGGGCACCAAAAACGCTGGATTTTTAAAAACAGATAGTGACACCATTTTTAAGTATGGAATTCCACCCCAAATCTCGTCCTGGCATCCGTTTTTGCATTTGGGATAAAAAAAATTTTTTCTCCCCAGGCACAAATTATTCTGAGCGCGGCATCACATGTTTTCTTCCCTGGGCACCAAAAACGCTGGATTTTTAAAAACAGATAGCGACACCATTTTTAAGTATGGAATTCCACCCTAAATCTCGTCCTGGCATCCGTTTTTGCATTTGGGATAAAAAATAAATTTTTCTCCCCAGGCACAAATTATTCTGACAGCGGTATCACGCGATTTCTTCCCCGGGCACAAAAAACGCTGGATTTTTAAAAACAGCAAGCGACACCATTTTTAAGTATGGAATTCCATTCCGAATCTCATCCTGGCATCCGTTTTTGCATTAGGGATCAAAAAAAATTTGCCTCCACAGGCACAAATTTTTCTCATGGCGGCATCACGCGTTTTCTTCCCCGGGCACCAAAAACGCTCGATTTTTAAAAACAGCAAGCGACACCATTTTTAAATATGGAATTCCACCCTGAATCTCGTCCTGGCATCCGTTTTTGCATTAGGTATCAGAAAAAAATTGCCTACCGAGGCACGAATTTTTCTGACCGCGGCATCACGCATTTTCTTCCCCGGGCACTAAAAACGCTCGATTTTTAAAAACAGCAAGCGACACCATTTTTTAGTCTGGAATTCCACCTTGAATCTCGTCCTGGCATCCGTTTTTGCATTTGGGATCAATTTGGGATCAAAAAAAATTTGTCTCCCCAGGCACGAATATTTCCGACTGCAGCATCACGCGTTGTCTTCCCTGGGCACCAAAAACGCTGGATTTTTAAAAACAGATAGTGACACCATTTTTAAGTATGGAATTCCACCCCAAATCTCGTCCTGGCATCCGTTTTTGCATTTGGGATAAAAAAAATTTTTTCTCCCCAGGCACAAATTATTCTGAGCGCGGCATCACATGTTTTCTTCCCTGGGCACCAAAAACGCTGGATTTTTAAAAACAGATAGCGACACCATTTTTAAGTATGGAATTCCACCCTAAATCTCGTCCTGGCATCCGTTTTTGCATTTGGGATAAAAAATAAATTTTTCTCCCCAGGCACAAATTATTCTGACAGCGGTATCACGCGATTTCTTCCCCGGGCACAAAAAACGCTGGATTTTTAAAAACAGCAAGCGACACCATTTTTAAGTATGGAATTCCATTCCGAATCTCATCCTGGCATCCGTTTTTGCATTAGGGATCAAAAAAAATTTGCCTCCACAGGCACAAATTTTGTCAGGGAGCACCACTGCTTTCTTCCCCTGGCACCAAAACGCTCCGATTTTTAAAAACAGCAAGCGGACACCATTTTTAAATAGGGAATTCCACCCCTGAATCTCATCCTGGCATCCGTTTTTGCATTACGGTATCAGAAAAAATTGCCTACCGAGGCACGAATTTTTTCTGACCGCGGCATCACGCAGTTTCTTCCCCGGGCACTAAAAACCGCTCGATTTTTAAAAAACAGCAAGCGACCACCATTTGTAGTCTGGAATTCCACCTTGACTCTCGTCCTGGCATCCGTTTGTGCATTTGGGATCATTTGGATCAAAAAATTTGTCTCCCCAGGCACGAATATTTCCGACTGCAGCATCACGCGTTGTCCTTCCCTGGGCACAAAAACGCTGGATTGTTTAAAAACGATAGTGACACCAGTTTTAAAGTATGGAATTCCACTCACAATCTTCGTCCTGGCATCCGTTTTTGCATTTGGGGATAAAAAAAATTTTTCTCCCCAGGCACAATTATTCTGAGCGCGGCATCACATGTTTTCTTCCCTGGGCACCAAAAACGCTGGATTTTAAAAACAGATAGCGACACCATTTTTAAGTATGGAATTCCACCCTAAATCTCGTCCTGGCATCCGTTTTTGCATTTGGGATAAAAAAAAAATTTTTCTCCCCAGGCACAAATTATTCTGACAGCGGTATCACGCGATTTCTTCCCCGGGCACAAAAAAACGCTGGATTTTTAAAAACAGCAAGCGACACCCATTTTTAAGTATGGAATTCCATTCCGAATCTCATCCTGGCATCCGTTTTTGCATTAGGGATCAAAAAAAATTTGCCTCCCCAGGCACAAATTTTTCTCATGGCGGCATCACGCGTTTTCTTCCCCGGGCACCAAAAACGCTCGATTTTTAAAAACAGCAAGCGACACCATTTTTAAGTATGGAATTCCACCCCGAATCTCATCCTGGCATACGTTTTTGCATTAGGTATCAGAAAAAATTTGCCTACCCAGGCACGAATTTTTCCGACCGCGGCATCACGCGTTTTCTTCCCCGGGCACAAAAAACGCTGGATTTTTAAAAACCGACACCATTTTAAGTATGGAATTCTTTTTTTGCATTTGGGATCAAAAAAAATTTCCCAGGTACGTTTTCTTCCCGGGCACCAAAAACACTGGATTTTTAAAAACAGAAAGTGACCCCATTTTTAAGTATGGAATTCCACCCCAAATCTCGTCCTGGCATCCGTTTTTGCATTTGGATCAATTTGGGATCAAAAAAAATTTGTCCCCAGGCACGAATATTTCCGACTGCAGCATCACGCGTTGTCTTCCCTGGGCAGAAAAACGCTGGATTTTTAAAAACAGATAGTGACACCATTTTTAAGTATGGAATTCCACCCCAAATCTCGTCCTGGCATCGGTTTTTGCATTTGGGATAAAAAAAAATTTTTCTCCCCAGGCACAAATTATTCTGAGCGCGGCATCACATGTTTTCTTCCCTGGGCACCAAAACGCTGGATTTTTAAAAACAGATAGCGACACCATTTTTAAGTATGGAATTCCACCCAAAATCTCGTCCTGGCATCCGTTTTTGCATTTGGGATAAAAAAAAATTTTCTCCCCAGGCACAAATTATTCTGACAGCGGTATCACGCGATTTCTTCCCCGGGCACAAAAAATGCTGGATTTTTAAAACAGCAAGCGACACCATTTTTTAAGTATGGAATTCCATCCCGAATCTCATCCTGGCATCCGTTTTGCATTAGGGATCAGAAAAAATTGCCTCCACGAGGGACGAAATTTTTCGATCTGGCGGCATCATGCATTTCTTCCCCGGGCAGCTAAAAACGCTCGATTTTTAAAAACAGCCAAGCGACACATTTCGTTAGTCTGCAATTCCACCCTGAAATCTCGTCCTGGCATCCGTTTTTGCATTGGGATCAATTTGGGGAGCAAAAAAAGGTTGTCCTCCCCAGGCAACGAATATTTCCGACTGCGGCATCACGCGTTGTCTTCCCTGGGCACCAAAAACGCTGGATTTTTAAAAACAGATAGTGCACCCCATTTTTAAGTATGGAATTCCACCCCAAATCGTCCTGGCATCTTTTGCATTTGGGATCAAAAAAAAATTTCCTCCCCAGGACAAATTTTTCTGACCGCGGCATCACGCATTTTCTTCCCCGGGCACCAAAAACGCTGGATTTTTAAAAAGAAAGCGACCCCATTTTTAAATATGGAATTCCACTCCGAATCTCATCCTGGCATCCATTTTTTCATTTGGGATCAAAAAAAAATTTGCCTCCCCAGATACGGATTTTTCTGACCGCGGCATCACGCGATTTTCTTCCCCAGGCACAAAAAACGCTGGATTTTTTAAAAACAGCAAGCGACACCATTTTTCAGTATGGAATTCAACCCCGAATATCATCCTGGCATCCGTTTTCATTTGGGATCAAAAAAAATTTAAACTCCCCAGGTACGAATTTTTCTGACCGCGGCATCACCTGTTTCTTCCCCGGGCACCAAAAACGCTGGATTTTAAAAAGCCGGCAATTTTTTTAATCACGGTTTTCACAAGCGACACCATTTTTTAAGTCTGGAATTCCACCCCGAATCTCGTCCTGGCATCCGTTTTTGCATTTGGGATCAATCAAAAAAAATTTGTCTCCCCAGGCACGAATATTTCCGACCGCAGCATCACGCGTTGTCTTCCCTGGGCACCAAAACGCTGGATTTTTAAAAACAGATAGTGACACCATTTTTAAGTATGGAATTCCACCCCAAATCTCGTCCTGGCATCCGTTTTTGCATTTGGGATAAAAAAAAATTTTTTTCTCCCCAGGCACAAATTATTCTGAGCGCGGCATCACATGTTTTTCTTCCCTGGGCACCAAAAACGCTGGATTTTTAAAAACAGATAGCGACACCATTTTTAAGTATGGAATTCCACCCTAAATCTCGTCCTGGCATCCGTTTTTGCATTTGGGATAAAAAAAAAAATTTTCTCCCCAGGCACAAATTATTCTGACAGCGATATCACGCGATTTCTTCCCCGGGCACCAAAAACGCTGGATTTTTAAAAACAGCAAGCGACACCATTTTTAGTATGGAATTCCACCGAATCTCATCCTGGCATCCGTTTTTGCATTTGTGAGGGATCAAAAAAAGTTGCCTCCCCATTTTTCCGTCCTGGCATCGGTTTTTGCATTTGGGATAAAAATAAATTTTCTCCCCAGGCACAAATTATTCTGACCGGTATCACGCGATTTCTTCCCCGGGCACAAAAAACGCTGGATTTTTAAAACGCAAGCGACACCATTTTTAAGTATGGAATTCCATTCGAATCTCATCCTGGCATCCGTTTTTGCATTAGGGATCAAAAAAAATTTGCCTCGGCACATTTTATGGCGGCATCACGCGTTTTCTTCCCCGGCACCAAAAAATTTTTAAAAACAGCAAGCGACACCATTTTTAAATATGGAATTCCACCTGAATCTCGTCCTGGCATACGTTTTTGCATTAGGTATCAGAAAAAATTTGCCTACCCAGGCACGAATTTTTCCGACCGCGGCATCACGCATTTTCTTCCCCGGGCACTAAAAACGCTCGATTTTTAAAAACAGCAAGCGACACCATTTTTTAGTCTGGAATTCCACCTTGAATCTCGTCCTGGCATCCGTTTTTGCATTTGGGATCAATTTGGGATCAAAAAAAATTTGTCTCCCCAGGCACGAATATTTCCGACTGCAGCATCACGCGTTGTCTTCCCTGGGCACCAAAAACGCTGGATTTTTAAAAACAGATAGTGACACCATTTTTAAGTATGGAATTCCACCCCAAATCTCGTCCTGGCATCCGTTTTTGCATTTGGGATAAAAAAATTTTTTCTCCCCAGGCACAAATTATTCTGAGCGCGGCATCACATGTTTTCTTCCCTGGGCACCAAAAACGCTGGATTTTTAAAAACAGATAGCGACACCATTTTTAAGTATGGAATTCCACCCTAAATCTCGTCCTGGCATCCGTTTTTGCATTTGGGATAAAAAAAAATTTTTCTCCCCAGGCACAAATTATTCTGACAGCGGTATCACGCGATTTCTTCCCCGGGCACAAAAAATGCTGGATTTTTAAAAACAGCAAGCGACACCATTTTTAAGTATGGAATTCCATTCCGAATCTCATCCTGGCATCCGTTTTTGCATTAGGGATCAAAAAAAATTGCCTCACAGGCACAAATTTTTCTGCATGCGGCATCACGCGTTTTCTTCCCCGGGCACCAAAAACGCTCGATTTTTAAAAACAACAAGCGACACCATTTTTAGTCTGCAATTCCACCCCGAATCTCGTCCTGGCATCCGTTTTTGCATTTGTGATCAATTTGGGATCAAAAAAAAGTTTGTCCTCCCCAGGCACGAATATTTCCGACCTGCAGGCATCACGCGTTGTCTTCCCTGGGCACCAAAAACGCTGGATTTTTAAAAACAGATAGTGACACCATTTTTAAGTATGGAATTCCACCCAAATCTCGTCCTGGCATCCGTTTTTGCATTTGGGATAAAAAAAATTTTTCTCCCCAGGCACAAATTATTCTGAGCGCGGCATCACATGTTTTCTTCCCTGGGCACCAAAAATGCTGGATTTTTAAAAACAGATAGCGACACCATTTTTAAGTATGGAATTCCACCCTAAATCTCGTCCTGGAATCCGTTTTTGCATTTCGGATAAAAAAAAAATTTTCTCCCCAGGCACAAATTATTCTGACAGCGATATCACGCGATTTCTTCCCCGGGCACCAAAACGCTTGATTTTTAAAAACAGCAAGCGACACCATTTTTAAGTATGGAATTCCATTCCGAATCTCATCCTGGCATCCGTTTTTGCATTTGTGATCAATTTGGGATCAAAAAAAGTTTGCCTCCCCAGGCACGAATATTTCCGGACCGCGGCATCACGCGTTGTCTTCCCTGGGCAGCAAAAACGCTGGATTTTTAAAAACAGATAGTGACACCATTTTTAAGTATGGAATTCCACCCCAAATCTCGTCCTGGCATCGGTTTTTGCATTTGGGATAAAAAAAATTTTTCTCCCCAGGCACAAATTATTCTGAGCGCGGCATCACATGTTTTCTTCCCTGGGCACCAAAAACGCTGGATTTTTAAAAACAGATAGCGACACCATTTTTAAGTATGGAATTCCACCCTAAATCTCGTCCTGGCATCCGTTTTTGCATTTGGGATAAAAAATAAATTTTTCTCCCCAGGCACAAATTATTCTGACAGCGGTATCACGCGATTTCTTCCCCGGGCACAAAAAACGCTGGATTTTTAAAAACAGCAAGCGACACCATTTTTAAGTATGGAATTCCATTCCGAATCTCATCCTGGCATCCGTTTTTGCATTAGGGATCAAAAAAAATTTGCCTCCACAGGCACAAATTTTTCTCATGGCGGCATCACGCGTTTTCTTCCCCGGGCATCAAAAACGCTCGATTTTTAAAAACAGCAAGCGACACCATTTTTAAATATGGAATTCCACCCTGAATCTCGTCCTGGCATCCGTTTTTGCATTAGGTATCAGAAAAAAATTGCCTACCGAGGCACGAATTTTTCTGACCGCGGCATCACGCATTTTCTTCCCCGGGCACTAAAAACGCTCGATTTTTAAAAACAGCAAGCGACACCATTTTTTAGTCTGGAATTCCACCTTGATCTCGTCCTGGCATCCGTTTTTGCATTTGGGATCAATTTGGGATCAAAAAAATTTGTCTCCCCAGGCACGAATATTTCCGACTGCAGCATCACGCTTTCTTCCCTGGGCACCAAAAACGCTGGATTTTTAAAAACAGATAGCGACACCATTTTTAAGTATGGAATTCCACCTCAACCTCGTCCTGGCATCGGTTTTTGCATTTGGGATCAAAAAAAATTTGCCTCCCCAGGCACAAATTTTTCTGACAGCGGTATCACCCGTTTTCTTCCCCGGGCACCAAAAACACTGGATTTTTAAAAACAGAAAGTGACCCCATTTTTAAGTATGGTATTCCACCCCAAATCTCGTCCTTGCATCTCTTTTTGCATTTGGGATCAATTTGGGATCAAAAAAAATTTGTCTCCCCAGGCACGAATATTTCCGACTGCAGCATCACGCGTTGTCTTCCCTGGGCAGAAAAAACGCTGGATTTTTAAAAACAGAGTAGTGACACCATTTTTAAGTATGGAATTCCACCCCAAATCTCGTCCTGGCATCGGTTTTTGCATTTGGGATAAAAAAAAATTTTTCTCCCCACGCACAAATTATTCTGAGCGCGGCATCACATGTTTTCTTCCCTGGGCACCAAAAACGCTGGATTTTTAAAAACAGATAGCGACACCATTTTTAAGTATGGAATTCCACCCTAAATCTCGTCCTGGCATCCGTTTTTGCATTTGGGATAAAAAAAAAATTTTCTCCCCAGGCACAAATTATTCTGACAGCGGTATCACGCGATTTCTTCCCCGGGCACAAAAAATGCTGGATTTTTAAAAACAGCAAGCGACACCATTTTTAAGTATGGAATTCCATTCCGAATCTCATCCTGGCATCCGTTTTTGCATTAGGGATCAAAAAAAATTTGCCTCCACAGGCACAAATTTTTCTCATGGCGGCATCACGCGTTTTCTTCCCCGGGCACCAAAAACGCTCGATTTTTAAAAACAGCAAGCGACACCATTTCTTAGTCTGCAATTCCACCCCGAATCTCGTCCTGGCATCCGTTTTTGCATTTGTGATCAATTTGGGATCAAAAAAAGTTTGCCTCCCCAGGCACGAATATTTCCGACCGCGGCATCACGCGTTTTCTTCCCTGGGCACCAAAAACGCTGGATTTTTAAAAACAGATAGCGACACCATTTTTAAGTATGGAATTCCACCTCAAACCTCATCCTGGCATCGGTTTTTGCATTTGGGATCAAAAAAAATTTGCCTCCCCAGGCACAAATTTTTCTGACAGCGGTATCACCCGTTTTCTTCCCCGGGCACCAAAAACACTGGATTTTTAAAAACAGAAAGTGACCCCATTTTTAAGTATGGTATTCCACCCCAAATCTCGTCCTTGCATCTCTTTTTGCATTTGGGATCAATTTGGGATCAAAAAAAATTTGCCTCCCCAGGCACGAATATTTCCGACCGCGGCATCACGCGTTGTCTTCCCTGGGCAGAAAAAACGCTGGATTTTTAAAAACAGATAGTGACACCATTTTTAAGTATGGAATTCCACCCCAAATCTCGTCCTGGCATCGGTTTTTGCATTTGGGATAAAAAAAAATTTTTCTCCCCACGCACAAATTATTCTGAGCGCGGCATCACATGTTTTCTTCCCTGGGCACCAAAAACGCTGGATTTTTAAAAACAGATAGCGACACCATTTTTAAGTATGGAATTCCACCCTAAATCTCGTCCTGGCATCCGTTTTTGCATTTGGGATAAAAAAAAAATTTTCTCCCCAGGCACAAATTATTCTGACAGCGGTATCACGCGATTTCTTCCCCGGGCACAAAAAATGCTGGATTTTTAAAAACAGCAAGCGACACCATTTTTAAGTATGGAATTCCATTCCGAATCTCATCCTGGCATCCGTTTTTGCATTAGGGATCAAAAAAAATTTGCCTCCACAGGCACAAATTTTTCTCATGGCGGCATCACGCGTTTTCTTCCCCGGGCACCAAAAACGCTCGATTTTTAAAAACAGCAAGCGACACCATTTCTTAGTCTGCAATTCCACCCCGAATCTCGTCCTGGCATCCGTTTTTGCATTTGTGATCAATTTGGGATCAAAAAAAGTTTGCCTCCCCAGGCACGAATATTTCCGACCGCGGCATCACGCGTTTTCTTCCCTGGGCACCAAAAACGCTGGATTTTTAAAAACAGAAAGTGACCCCATTTTTAAGTATGGAATTCCACCCCAAATCTCGTCCTTGCATCTCTTTTTGCATTTGGGATCAAAAAAAAATTTCCTCCCCAGGAACAAATTTTTCTGACCGCGGCATCACGCGTTTTCTTCCCCGGGCACCAAAAACGCTGGATTTTTAAGAATAGAAAGCGACCCCATTTTTAAATATGGAATTCCACTCCGAATCTCATCCTGGCATCCATTTTTTCATTTGGGATCAAAAAAAAATTTGCCTCCCCAGATACGGATTTTTCTGACCGCGGCATCACGCGATTTCTTCCCCAGGCACAAAAAAAGCTGGATTTTTAAAAACAGCAAGCGACACCATTTTTCAGTATGGAATTCAACCCCGAATATCATCCTGGCATCCGTTTTTTCATTTGGGATCAAAAAAAAATTTAACTCCCCAGGTACGAATTTTTCTGACCGCGGCATCACCTGTTTTCTTCCCCGGGCACCAAAAACGCTGGATTTTTAAAAACAGCAAGCGACATCATTTTTAAATATGGAATTCCACCCCGAATCTCATCCTGGCATCCGTTTTTGCATTTGGGATAAAAAAAAAAATTTTCTCCCCAGGCACAAATTATTCTGACCACGGCATCACGCGTTTTCTTCCCCGGGCACAAAAAACGCTGGATTTTTAAAAACAGCAAGCGACACCATTTTTAAGTATGGAATTCCATCATGAATCTCATCCTGGCATCCGTTTTTGCATTAGGGATCAAAAAAAAATTGCCTCCCCAGGCACGAATTTTTCTGACCGCGGCATCACGCGATTTCTTCCCCGGGCACAAAAAACGTTGGATTTTTAAGAACAGAAAGTGACCCCATTTTAAGTATGGAATTCCACCCCGAGTCTCATCCTGGCATCCGTTTTTTCATTTGGGATCAAAAAAAAATTTGCCTCCCCACGTACGAATTTTTCTGACCGCGGCATCACCTGTTTTCTTCCCCGGGCACCAAAAACGCTCGATTTTTAAAAACAGCAAGCGACACCATTTTTTAGTCTGGAATTCCACCCCGAATCTCGTCCTAGCATCCGTTTTTGCATTTGGGATCAATTTGGGATCAAAAAAAATTTTCCTACCCAGGCACAAATTATTCTGACAGCGGTATCACGCGATTTCTTCCCCGGGCACAAAAAATGCTGGATTTTTAAAAACAGCAAGCGACACCATTTTTAAGTATGGAATTCCATTCCGAATCTCATCCTGGCATCCGTTTTTGCATTAGGGATCAAAAAAAATTTGCCTCCCCAGGCACAAATTTTTCTCATGGCGGCATCACGCGTTTTCTTCCCCGGGCACCAAAAACGCTCGATTTTTAAAAACAGCAAGCGACACCATTTCTTAGTCTGCAATTCCACCCCGAATCTCGTCCTGGCATCCGTTTTTGCATTTGTGATCAATTTGGGATCAAAAAAAGTTTGCCTCCCCAGGCACGAATATTTCCGACCGCGGCATCACGCGTTTTCTTCCCTGGGCACCAAAAACGCTGGATTTTTAAAAACAGATAGCGACACCATTTTTAAGTATGGAATTCCACCCTAAATCTCGTCCTGGCATCCGTTTTTGCATTTGGGATAAAAAAAAATTTTCTCCCCAGGCACAAATTATTCTGACAGCGGTATCACGCGATTTCTTCCCCGGGCACAAAAAATGCTGGATTTTTAAAAACAGCAAGCGACACCATTTTTAAGTATGGAATTCCATTCCGAATCTCATCCTGGCATCCGTTTTTGCATTAGGGATCAATAAAAATTTGCCTCCACAGGCACAAATTTTTCTCATGGCGGCATCACGCGTTTTCTTCCCCGGGCACCAAAAACGCTCGATTTTTAAAAACAGCAAGCGACACCATTTCTTAGTCTGCAATTCCACCCCGAATCTCGTCCTGGCATCCGTTTTTGCATTTGTGATCAATTTGGGATCAAAAAAAGTTTGCCTCCCCAGGCACGAATATTTCCGACCGCGGCATCACGCGTTTTCTTCCCTGGGCACCAAAAACGCTGGATTTTTAAAAACAGATAGCGACACCATTTTTAAGTATGGAATTCCACCTCAAACCTCATCCTGGCATCGGTTTTTGCATTTGGGATCAAAAAAAATTTGCCTCCCCAGGCACAAATTTTTCTGACAGCGGTATCACCCGTTTTCTTCCCCGGGCACCAAAAACACTGGATTTTTAAAAACAGAAAGTGACCCCATTTTTAAGTATGGTATTCCACCCCAAATCTCGTCCTTGCATCTCTTTTTGCATTTGGGATCAATTTGGGATCAAAAAAAATTTGTCTCCCCAGGCACGAATATTTCCGACTGCAGCATCACGCGTTGTCTTCCCTGGGCAGAAAAAACGCTGGATTTTTAAAAACAGATAGTGACACCATTTTTAAGTATGGAATTCCACCCCAAATCTCGTCCTGGCATCGGTTTTTGCATTTGGGATAAAAAAAAATTTTTCTCCCCACGCACAAATTATTCTGAGCGCGGCATCACATGTTTTCTTCCCTGGGCACCAAAAACGCTGGATTTTTAAAAACAGATAGCGACACCATTTTTAAGTATGGAATTCCACCCTAAATCTCATCCTGGCATCCGTTTTTGCATTTGGGATAAAAAAAAAATTTTCTCCCCAGGCACAAATTATTCTGACAGCGGTATCACGCGATTTCTTCCCCGGGCACAAAAAATGCTGGATTTTTAAAAACAGCAAGCGACACCATTTTTAAGTATGGAATTCCATTCCGAATCTCATCCTGGCATCCGTTTTTGCATTAGGGATCAAAAAAAATTTGCCTCCACAGGCACAAATTTTTCTCATGGCGGCATCACGCGTTTTCTTCCCCGGGCACCAAAAACGCTCGATTTTTAAAAACAGCAAGCGACACCATTTCTTAGTCTGCAATTCCACCCCGAATCTCGTCCTGGCATCCGTTTTTGCATTTGTGATCAATTTGGGATCAAAAAAAGTTTGCCTCCCCAGGCACGAATATTTCCGACCGCGGCATCACGCGTTTTCTTCCCTGGGCACCAAAAACGCTGGATTTTTAAAAACAGAAAGTGACCCCATTTTTAAGTATGGAATTCCACCCCAAATCTCGTCCTTGCATCTCTTTTTGCATTTGGGATCAAAAAAAAATTTCCTCCCCAGGAACAAATTTTTCTGACCGCGGCATCACGCGTTTTCTTCCCCGGGCACCAAAAACGCTGGATTTTTAAGAATAGAAAGCGACCCCATTTTTAAATATGGAATTCCACTCCGAATCTCATCCTGGCATCCATTTTTTCATTTGGGATCAAAAAAAATTTGCCTCCCCAGATACGGATTTTTCTGACCGCGGCATCACGCGATTTCTTCCCCAGGCACAAAAAACGCTGGATTTTTAAAAACAGCAAGCGACACCATTTTTCAGTATGGAATTCAACCCCGAATATCATCCTGGCATCCGTTTTTTCATTTGGGATCAAAAAAAAATTTAACTCCCCAGGTACGAATTTTTCTGACCGCGGCATCACCTGTTTTCTTCCCCGGGCACCAAAAACGCTGGATTTTTAAAAACAGCAAGCGACATCATTTTTAAATATGGAATTCCACCCCGAATCTCATCCTGGCATCCGTTTTTGCATTTGGGATAAAAAAAAAAATTTTCTCCCCAGGCACAAATTATTCTGACCACGGCATCACGTGTTTTCTTCCCCGGGCACAAAAAACGCTGGATTTTTAAAAACAGCAAGCGACACCATTTTTAAGTATGGAATTCCATCATGAATCTCATCCTGGCATCCGTTTTTGCATTAGGGATCAAAAAAAAATTGCCTCCCCAGGCACGAATTTTTCTGACCGCGGCATCACGCGATTTCTTCCCCGGGCACAAAAAAGGTTGGATTTTTAAGAACAGAAAGTGACCCCATTTTAAGTATGGAATTCCACCCCGAGTCTCATCCTGGCATCCGTTTTTTCATTTGGGATCAAAAAAAAATTTGCCTCCCCACGTACGAATTTTTCTGACCGCGGCATCACCTGTTTTCTTCCCCGGGCACCAAAAACGCTCGATTTTTAAAAACAGCAAGCGACACCATTTTTTAGTCTGGAATTCCACCCCGAATCTCGTCCTAGCATCCGTTTTTGCATTTGGGATCAATTTGGGATCAAAAAAAATTTTCCTACCCAGGCACAAATTATTCTGACAGCGGTATCACGCGATTTCTTCCCCGGGCACAAAAAATGCTGGATTTTTAAAAACAGCAAGCGACACCATTTTTAAGTATGGAATTCCATTCCGAATCTCATCCTGGCATCCGTTTTTGCATTAGGGATCAAAAAAAATTTGCCTCCACAGGCACAAATTTTTCTCATGGCGGCATCACGCGTTTTCTTCCCCGGGCACCTAAAACGCTCGATTTTTAAAAACAGCAAGCGACACCATTTCTTAGTCTGCAATTCCACCCCGAATCTCGTCCTGGCATCCGTTTTTGCATTTGTGATCAATTTGGGATCAAAAAAAGTTTGCCTCCCCAGGCACGAATATTTCCGACCGCGGCATCACGCGTTTTCTTCCCTGGGCACCAAAAACGCTGGATTTTTAAAAACAGATAGCGACACCATTTTTAAGTATGGAATTCCACCCCAAATCTCGTCCTGGCATCTGTTTTTGCATTTGGGATCAAAAAAAAATTTCCTCCCCAGGCACAAATTTTTCTGACCGCGGCATCACGTGATTTCTTCCCCGGGCACAAAAAACGCTGGATTTTTAAAAACAGCAAGCGACACCATTTTTAAGTATGGAATTCCACCTCGAATCTCATCCTGGCATCCGTTTTTCCATTAGGGATAAAAAAAAATTTTCCTCCCCAGGCACAGATTTTTCTGACCGCGGCATCACGCGATTTCTTCCCCGGGCACAAAAAACGCTGGATTTGTCAAAACAGCAAGCGACACCATTTTTAAGTATGGAATTCCACCCCGAATCTCATCCTGGCATCCGTTTTTGCATTAGGGATCAAAAAAAATTTGCCTCCCCAGGCACGAATTATTCTGAGCGCGGCATCACATGTTTTCTTCCCTGGGCACCAAAAACACTGGATTTTTAAAAACAGAAAGTGACCCCATTTTTAAGTATGGAATTCCACCCCAAATCTCGTCCTTGCATCTCTTTTTGCATTTGGGATCAATTTGGGATCAAAAAAAATTTGTCTCCCCAGGCACGAATATTTCCGACTGCAGCATCACGCGTTGTCTTCCCTGGGCAGCAAAAACGCTGGATTTTTAAAAACAGATAGTGACACCATTTTTAAGTATGGAATTCCACCCCAAATCTCTTCCTGGCATCGGTTTTTGCATTTGGGATAAAAAAAAATTTTTCTCCCCAGGCACAAATTATTCTGAGCGCGGCATCACATGTTTTCTTCCCTGGGCACCAAAAACGCTGGATTTTTAAAAACAGCAAGCGACACCATTTTTAAGTATGGAATTCCATTCCGAATCTCATCCTGGCATCCGTTTTTGCATTAGGGATCAAAAAAATTTGCCTCCACAGGCACAAATTTTTCTCATGGCGGCATCACGCGTTTTCTTCCCCGGGAACCAAAAACGCTCGATTTTTAAAAACAGCAAGCGACACCATTTTAAATATGGAATTCCACCCTGAATCTCGTCCTGGCATCCGTTTTTGCATTAGGTATCAGAAAAAAATTGCCTACCGAGGCACGAATTTTTCTCACCGCGGCATCACGCATTTTCTTCCCCGGGCACTAAAAACGCTCGATTTTTAAAAACAGCAAGCGACACACCATTTTTTAGTCTGGAATTCCACCTTGAATCTCGTCCAGGCATCCGTTTTTGCATTTGGGATCAATTTGGGATCAAAAAAAATTTGTCTCCCCAGGCACGAATATTTCCGACTGCAAGCATCACGCGTTGTCTTCCCTGGCAACCAAAAAACGCTGGATTTTTAAAAACCAGATAGTGACACCATTTTTAAGTATGGAATTCCCACAAATCTCGTCCTGGCATCCGTTTTTGCATTTGGGATAAAAAAAAATTTTTTCTCTCCCAGGCACAAATTATTCTGAGCGCGGCATCACATGTTTTCTTCCCTGGGCACCAAAACGCTGGATTTTTAAAAACAGATAGCGACACCATTTTTAAGTATGGAATTCCACCCTAAATCTCGTCCTGGCATCCGTTTTTGCATTTGGGATAAAAAAAAATTTTCTCCCCAGGCACAAATTATTCTGACAGCGGTATCACGCGATTTCTTCCCCGGGCACAAAAAATGCTGGATTTTTAAAAACAGCAAGCGACACCATTTTTAAGTATGGAATTCCATTCCGAATCTCATCCTGGCATCCGTTTTTGCATTAGGGATCAAAAAAAATTTGCCTCCACAGGCACAAATTTTTCTCATGGCGGCATCACGCGTTTTCTTCCCCGGGCACCAAAAACGCTCGATTTTTTAAAAACAGCAAGCGACACCATTTCTTAGTCTGCAATTCCACCCCGAATCTCGTCCTGGCATCCGTTTTTGCATTTGTGATCAATTTGGGATCAAAAAAAGTTTGCCTCCCCAGGCACGAATATTTCCGACCGCGGCATCACGCGTTTTCTTCCCTGGGCACCAAAAACGCTGGATTTTTAAAAACAGATAGCGACACCATTTTAAGTATGGAATTCCACCTCAACCTCATCCTGGCACGGTTTTTGCATTTGGGATCAAAAAAAATTTGCCTCCCCAGGCACAAATTTTTCTGACAGCGGTATCACCCGTTTTCTTCCCCGGGCACCAAAAACGCTGGATTTTTAAAAACAGAAAGTGACCCCATTTTTAAATATGGAATTCCACTCCGAATCTCATCCTGGCATCCATTTTTTCATTTGGGATCAAAAAAAAATTTGCCTCCCCAGATACGGATTTTTCTGACCGCGGCATCACGCGATTTCTTCCCCAGGCACAAAAAACGCTGGATTTTTAAAAACAGCAAGCGACACCATTTTTCAGTATGGAATTCAACCCCGAATATCATCCTGGCATCCGTTTTTTTCATTTGGGATCAAAAAAAAATTTAACTCCCCAGGTACGAATTTTTCTGACGCGGCATCACCTGTTTTCTTCCCCGGGCACCAAAAACGCTGGATTTTTAAAAACAGCAAGCGACACCATTTTTAAGTATGGAATTCCATTCCGAATCTCATCCTGGCATCCGTTTTTGCATTTGTGATCAATTTGGGATCAAAAAAAGTTTGCCTCCCCAGGCACGAATATTTCCGACCGCGGCATCACGCGTTGTCTTCCCTGGGCAGCAAAAACGCTGGATTTTTAAAAACAGATAGTGACACCATTTTTAAGTATGGAATTCCACCCCAAATCTCGTCCTGGCATCGGTTTTTGCATTTGGGATAAAAAAAAATTTTTCTCCCCAGGCACAAATTTTTCTCATGGCGGCATCACGCGTTTTCTTCCCCGGGCATCAAAAACGCTCGATTTTAAAAACAGCAAGCGACACCATTTTTAAATATGGAATTCCACCCTGAATCTCGTCCTGGCATCCGGTTTTGCATTAGGTATCAGAAAAAAATTGCCTACCGAGGCACGAATTTTTCTGACCGCGGCATCACGCATTTTCTTCCCCGGGCACTAAAAACGCTCGATTTTTAAAAACAGCAAGCGACACCATTTTTTAGTCTGGAATTCCACCTTGAATCTCGTCCTGGCATCCGTTTTTGCATTTGGGATCAATTTGGGATCAAAAAAAATTTGTCTCCCCAGGCACGAATATTCCGACTGCAGCATCACGCGTTGTCTTCCCTGGGCACCAAAAACGCTGGATTTTTAAAAACAGATAGTGACACCATTTTTAAGTATGGAATTCCACCCCAAATCTCGTCCTGGCATCCGTTTTTGCATTTGGGATAAAAAAATTTTTTTCTCCCCAGGCACAAATTATTCTGAGCGCGGCATCACATGTTTTCTTCCCTGGGCACCAAAAACGCTGGATTTTTAAAAACAGATAGCGACACCATTTTTAAGTATGGAATTCCACCCTAAATCTCGTCCTGGCATCCGTTTTTGCATTTGGGATAAAAAATAAATTTTTCTCCCCAGGCACAAATTATTCTGACAGCGGTATCACGCGATATCTTCCCCGGGCACAAAAAACGCTGGATTTTTAAAAACAGCAAGCGACACCATTTTTAAGTATGGAATTCCATTCCGAATCTCATCCTGGCATCCGTTTTTGCATTAGGGATCAAAAAAAATTTGCCTCCACAGGCACAAATTTTTCTCATGGCGGCATCACGCGTTTTCTTCCCCGGGCACCAAAAACGCTCGATTTTTAAAAACAGCAAGCGACACCATTTTTAAATATGGAATTCCACCCTGAATCTCGTCCTGGCATCCGTTTTTGCATTAGGTATCAGAAAAAAATTGCCTACCGAGGCACGAATTTTTCTGACTGCCGCATTACGCATTTTCTTCCCCGGGCACTAAAAACGCTCGATTTTTAAAAACAGCAAGCGACACATTTTTTAGTCTGGAATTCCACCTTGAATCTCGTCCTGGCATCCGTTTTTGCATTTGGGATCAATTTGGGATCAAAAAAATTTGTCTCCCCAGGCACGAATATTTCCGACTGCAGCATCACGCGTTGTCTTCCTGGGCACCAAAAACGCTGGATTTTTAAAAACAGATAGTGACCCCATTTTTAAGTATGGAATTCACCCCAAATTCGTCCTGGCATCCGTTTTTGCATTTGGGATAAAAAAATTTTTTCTCCCCAGGCACAAATTATTCTGAGCGCGGCATCACATGTTTTTCTTCCCTGGGCACCAAAAAACGCTGGATTTTTAAAACAGATAGCGACACCATTTTTAAGTATGGAATTCCACCCCTAATCATCGTCCTGGCATCCGTTTTTGCATTTGGGATAAAAAAAAATTTTCTCCCCAGGCACAAATTATTCTGACAGAGGTATCACGCGATTTCTTCCCGGGCACAAAAAATGCTGGATTTTTAAAACAGCAAGCGACACCATTTTTAAGTATGGAATTCCATTCCGAATCTATCCTGGCATCCTGTTTTTGCATTAGGGATCAAAAAAAAATTGCCTCCACAGGCACAAATTTTCTCATGGCGGCATCACGCGTTTTCTTTCCCCGGGCACCAAAAACGCTCGATTTTTAAAAACAGCAAGCGGACACCATTTCTTAGTCTGAATTCCACCCCGAATCTCGTCTGGCATCCGTTTTTGCATTGTGATCAATTTGTGATCAAAAAAAGTTTGCTCCCCAGGCACGAATATTTCCACCGCGGCATCACGCGTTCTTCCCCTGGGCACCAAAAACGCTGGATTCTTTAAAAACAGATAGCGACACCATTTTAAGTATGGAATTCCACCTCAAACCTCATCCTGGCATCGGTTTTTGCATTTGGGATCAAAAAAATTTGCCTCCCCAGGCACAAATTTTTCTGACAGCCGGTATCACCGTTTTCTCTCCCCGGGCACCCAAAAACACTGGATTTTTAAAAACAGAAAGTGACCCCATTTTTAAATATGGAATTCCACTCCGAATCTCATCCTGGCATCCCATTTTTTCATTTGGGCATAAAAAAATTGCCTCCCAGATACGGATTTTCTGACCGCGGCTCATCACGCGATTTCTTCCCCAGGCACAAAAAACGCTGGATTTTTAAAAACAGCAAGCGACACCATTTTTCAGTATGGAATTCAACCCCGAATATCATCCTGGATCCGTTTTTTCATTTGGGATCAAAAAAAAATTTAACTCCCCAGGTACGAATTTTCTGACCGCGGCATCACCTGTTTTCTTCCCCGGCACCAAAAACGCGTGGATTTAAAACAGCAAGCGGACACCATTTTTCCAGTATGGAATTCCATTCCGAATCTCATCTGGCATCCGTTTTTGCATTGGTGTGATCATTTGGGATCAAAAAAAGTTTGCCTCCCCAGGCACGAATATTTCCGACCGCGGCATCAGCGTTGTCTTCCCTGGGCAGCAAAAAAACGATGGATTGTTAAAAAACAATTAGGGAAACCATTTTAAGTATGGAATTCCACCCCAAATTTCTCGACTGGCATCGGTTTTTGCCTTTGGTAAAAAAAATTTTTCTCCCCAGGCACAAATTATTCTTGAGCGCGGCATTAACATGTTTTCTTCCCTGGGCACCAAAAACGCGGGATTTTTGAAAACATATAGGCGACACATTTTTAAGTATGGATTCACCCTAAATCTCGTCCTGGCATCCGTTTTTGCATTGCCGGATAAAAAAAATAAATTTTCTCCTAGGCACAAAATTATTCTGACAGCGGTATCACGCGATTTCTTCCCCGGCACAAAAAACGTGGGATTTTTAAGAAAAGAAAGCGGACGTAAGTAGGAATGCTCATCCTGGCATCCGTTTTTGCATTAGGGATCAAAAAAAAATTGCCTCCACAGGCACAAATTTTCTCTCATGGCGGATCACGGTTTTCTTCCCCGGGCATCAAAAAAACGCTCGATTTTTTAAAAACAGCAAGCGACACCATTTTTAAATATGGAATTCACACTGAATGTGTCCTGCATCCGGTTTTGCATTAGGTCTAAGAAAAAATTGACCCTTACCGAGGCCACGAATTTCTGACCGCGGCATCAGCATTTTCTTCCAGGCACTAAAAACGCTCGATTTAAAAACAGCAAGCGGACACCATTTTTTAGTCTGGAATTCCACCTTGAATCTAGTACTGGCATCCGTTTTGCATTTGGGACTCAATTTGGGATCAAAAAAAATTTGTCTCCCAAGGCATGAATATTTCCGACTGCAGCATCACGCGGTTGTCTCCATGGGCACCAAAAAAGATGTATTTTAAAAACAGATAGTGACACCATTTTAAGTATGGGAATTCCACCCCAACTCTAGTCTGCATCCGTTTTTGCATTTGGGATAAAAAAATTTTTTATCCCAGCACAAATTATTCGAGCGCGCATCACATGTTTTTCTTCCACTGGGCACCAAAACGCTGGGTATTTTTAAAAACAGATGAGCGACACATTTTAAGTATGGATTCCACCCTAAATCTAGTCCTGCATCCGTTTTTGCATTTTCCTGGGATAAAAAAAAATTTCTCCCCAGGCACAAATTATTCTGACAGCGGTATCACGCGATTCTTCCACGGGCACAAAAAATGCTGGATTTTAAAAACAGCAAGAGACAACCATTTTAAGTATGGAATTCCATTCCGAATCTCATCATGGCATCGTTTTTTGCATTAGGGAGCAAAACAATTTTATTTGCCCTCCACAGGCACAAATTTTTCTCATGGCGGCATCACGAGTTTTCTTCCCCGGGCACAAAAACGCTCGATTTTTAAAAACAGGGAAAGCGGACACCACCCTTTTTAGTCTGCAATTCCACAGCCCCGAATCTCGTCTGGCCATCCGTTTTTGCATTTGTGATCCTTTGGGATCAAAAAAAGTTGCTCCCCAGGCCGAATATTTCCGACCGCGAATCACGCGTTTTCTTCCCGGGGCACCAAAAACGCTGGAGAAGTTTTTTAAAAAACAGATAGCGACACCATTTTTAAGTGATGAATGCACCCAAACCTCATCATGGCATCGGTTTTTGCATTTGGGATCAAAAAAAATTTGCCTCCCCAGGCCAAATTTTTCTGACAGAGGTATCCCAGGTTCTTACCCGGCACCAAAAACTGGATAATTTTTACACAAAAAGAAAGTGACCATTTTAAGTATGGTATTAAACCCCCAAATCTCGTCCCTTGCATCTCTTGGGAATTGGGATCAATTTGGGATCAAAAAAAAATTTGTCTCCCCAGGCACGATATTTACGACTGCAGCATCACGCGTTGGTCTTCCCTGGCAGAAGAAAAAACACTGGATTTTAAAAACAGTAGTGGCCCCCATTTTTAAGTATGGAATTCCACCCCAAATCCGTCCTGGTGGCTCGGTTTTGGAATTTGGGATAAAAAAATTTGTCTCCCACGCACAATTATTCTGAGCGCTGGCATTCACAGTTTTCTTCCTCGGCACCAGAAAACGCCTGGAGTCTTAAAAAACAGGGATAGCGACCACCATTTTTTAAGTATGGAAATTACACCCTAAAATCTATGCGCGTGGCATCGTTTTTGAATTGGGTAACCAAAATAAAGTTTTTCTCCCCAGGCACAAAATTATTCTGACAGCGGTACAACGCGATTCTTCCCCGGGCCACAAAAACGCTGGATTTTAAAACCAGCAAGCGACACCATTTTAAGTAGTGGAAATTCATTCCGAATCATCAATCCTGG